>OZ026599.1:32572228-32584728 GCA_964020085.1 Micromussa lordhowensis | reverse complement strand
TGAATGATGCCTATAGACTCTGTTCATTAATGGCTGCCAATTATAAGTTATTTTGTAAGTATTAAAATTAACCCAACTAACCTCGTTTTTCAGTTGATAATTCAAAAGAATTTTAACCCCCAAACGAGGTTAGTTGGGCTAATTCTTCTCAGTAAATCCATATAAAAGAATTTTATATTGGCAGCCATTTATGAATAGGGTCTATAGGCCTTAGTAGCCTAAAGGAATAAGTTATACTTCATCCCTTTCAGGCTCACATAACAAACGCTATTCCAGTCACAGTAACCTGTAACTCTATGACAAAGAAGCTAACAGCAAGCTCTATGTATCCTTTGTGGTCTGATGCAATGTATAGTAGCTAGATAATGCACATTTGAGCGATTTATAAATAATTAAAGAGATATATTTAATGAAGTATTTATCTGTTTATTTACTTTAAAAGTAGTCTGAGTGGTTGTGAAACAACTTGCGCGGAAAAATTCTGGTTTTGAACAAGATCTCGGCATTTACGCTTTGTGATCCCGCAGTAAAAATGCGCCCATATTGAGCCATTAAATCTCTCTTTTTCTCTCTTTTTACTATCAACCTTTGAATCTCAGGTGAACAGTCACAGTGATTAGGTCTAGTCCAGACTAGTGACATAACGACATAAGCATTACGACACAAGAAGGATGTTATGTCTTTACGTTTGCAGTGTGAACATCCTGACATAACGACATACTAGCAACATGACATGAGCATAACGATATAAGGAAAAAGCTGATATTTTTCCTTATGTTGTTATGTCTATGTCGTTATGTTTCCGTTAAAACAAGTGTGAACATTTTCGAGAAAACAACATAAGAAAGAACCAATCTGAGCGGCGCAAGAATTGTCGAACACAGTCCTCCACCAGCACCTATTTTCGAAAATCAAATGGCAGCGACTGAGCAGGAATTGACTGTTACCAAGCAAGAAATGCGACGGCTCGGATAGATTAATGGTCCCACGTCATGGAAAGGATTAGAAGGACAAAGATGTGTTGAGTGTCATGCATCGACTGTTCCGGCATCTTCCGTTCTTCGCCTTGTGCCAACAATAGAACCAGTAAAAAAAGAATGCCAGTTTCCTGTGATGTTTTGGTCAGCAAGACATTGAAACTTCACTATTTAGTACGTTACTTTCGTTTTAATGGTCTTTCTTGACCCCGGAACGAGACTATCCTAATTTTAAGTCAGGCATCGGTGAATTATTAGAAAATACGAGAGTCACGATTTTACTGATGTATACTACACTGAAAAGTTATCGAATGCTGCTATCGAAGAGGACTGGAACCCTGGAATAGAAAAACGTAAAGGCGTTCTAGTACACTATGCGGTATAATATTACATTCTGTTGCTAGGTAACTTCGTAAGCAAGTGACATAAAAATCACTGGCCTAAGATGCCGATGGCCTTGACCTTTTGGTCAGGAACACAACATGAAGGAAAACGCAATGAAAACGCAATCTGTAAAGTAGCAATAACTTTGCCTCGTTTGCGCTCGATTTCGAAATGTAATAGGACAATTTCAAAATATTAACGGTAAATTGGCTTGAAGCTAATCAGCTCAATATAACAAATACATTAATTATTCATTCATACTCAGTGTGATTTCTTTAATTTTAGTCCCCTAAGACTCGGAGTCAAGCTAAAAGTTAAGTCCGAGGAAAAAAATAAGACAGATATATGGAAAACTACAAACGCGGATAGATGCTTTCAAGTGCAGCTAAGCTAAAGTGCTCAAATTTGGTAACGCAATCCTTCGTCTCAGAGTATCGTAACTTGGGCATTAATAAACTGTTCATTGATTTGCCATCGGATATTAATACAAACATAATAATTTCTCACGCTGTTGACTAGCCTGCGTTGCAGGCGAAAACGGATATCAAAAGGGGTAGGGAAGAAAAAATTAAAACGCGAGGAAGAAAGGGGTTCTTTCTTTCTCCCAGTCCCCTCCATCCATCCACGCTGTGCCACTCCCTCCTCTGTTTAACGCTAGCTGATGACTAGCCGTCAACAAATATGGTTTCCAAAACCGTTATAAGATCTATGAAGAGAGGTGTTCCCTGAGACTCTCCATCCTGCTAGAGGCAAGGAGTTGTTGACAATCAGGGAATATCTGTTTCCCAGTGGGTCTAACAGTAGGTCGTTGTGAATTGGAAGCAATACTGGATTGCTTGTTAGCAACTGTAGAAGGTGGGGGGTACCATGCCTGCGCTGGCCACACCGGGCAAATTCAAACAATCAACAGTGTTGCTCATTCGAGGCTTACCTTCTTCAGACATTTGCTGATCAAGTTGAAAGAGGGAAAGGAGTAAAGCATTCTCCTCCGTCCAAGGCTTAACTAGAGTATCGAATTGTTCTGCTAGAGGATCTGGCAGATCACTGTAAAATCTCTTCAGCTGAGCATTGTTCCTGTCGGCAAAAAGGTCTGTTGTAAAAGGACCGAAACGTTCTTCGTCCTCAACACATAAAGTGTTGAGGACGAAGAACGTCTGCAATCACCTTCAAGCCCTCCATCTTGAAATGATGGTGGCGCACAGGTGAATTTAGTGTGGGCAGGTTTATCACCGGGCGTTGCCCTCTCCCTTTCTTCTCCAAAATGAAAAAGTTGCTGTGAAAGAGTTTCCTGTGGTGAGGAACACTCACTATGGCTTTCTCTTCTAAGATGCTGACAATCTCGTGCTCTACTAGGGCAAGCTGACTGGGATTCAAATGATGTGGGGAGGGCAGCCTTGACTGCCTGGGACTCCCTGTTAGCTCTAGTCTGTAACCACTTACAGTGTTTAGAGTCCACTGGTCTGATGTTAAGAGTTCCCACTTCTGAAGAAAATATTTTAGCCTCCCTGCCCTCGGAATGGTTTCTAAGTTGATGTAAGCAAAGGGAAGGTGGTGGTGAATGAGTAGAAGGAAGGCATACCTCTGTTTCTCTTGCGTGTAAGGAGCTTCCGAGAGTGATCCCCCGCCAGGTAATAATGTAGCCGTTTTCTATTGTTGTAATCATAGTGTTGCCCATATCTGGAACGCGCGGGTGTCACGTGGGGATTGGGAATAAAGTAGGAAGCACGTTGTTGTTGTTGTCGCAAGAGCTAGTAGTATTTTGACTATATTTTCCCCGCTACAATCTGGTGGAGAGCCCAAAACCCCGGCATGTCGTCCGTAGAAGAACTCAAAGGTATCGTAGCAGGTCTCACGTCGATCGTTAAGCAACAGGCCGATGCACAAAAGGCAACAACTGCTCAAATCACCCAACTTACCGAAGCGCTAATCGCACATGGCGGACCCCCAGCGGCCGGTCCTGCGACATCAACTTCTAACACTTCTCTACGAATGCCCGCCCTGCAGCTTCCACAATTCAGGTACGACAACTCCAGTCACGACGATGTTAACGAATTTCTGGAAACATTTGATGTACAAACGGCCCATTTACCAGCCGAAACAAAACTTGCTCTCCTTCAACAGTCGTGTATTGGCGAATGGCCAAATTCAGTCTTGTCAATGGAGAAATCAAAATTCACTGAAGAAACCACAGCCCAGCAGAAGCTTGGCAGCTTGAAACAAGCCTTAAAAACATCATTCGCGGAACCGCCAGAAGTTCAGCGCCGTCGTTTGGCGTCAGAATTTTCTACTATGAAGCAGCGAGCCACGGAATCGATTGATTGCTTCGCCTATCGCTTCAAGAACAATTTACACCGATTATCCAAGCTCGGAGAAGCTGTCGAAAGCAATTCACCACATTTCATCATGTCACAGTTTATATCCAAGACGAAAACCGACATCCAAAAACATTTAGTGCTTAAAGCTGAGGAATACAGAGATCTGTCCGAAATCATTGAAGCTGCAAAGCGAATCGAGCGTTCGTTCAGCCCTGGGGGAGGTCACAGTAACACCAACAAACCACTGCTCGACCCTCCCAACGCTCTCAATATTACTCCAACTCCTCCTGTCCCCGATGGGCGTCGCAAGAAACCTTTTTGTTACCACTGCCATTCTCCTGGTCACATCAAAAGCAGCTGTCCTAAACGAACAGTGAAACCACCATCTCCTGGCAATTCTCAGCGTAGCACTGAAGTGTGTCGCTTGTGGAACAAACATCAGCAATCACCATGCACCTTGCAAAACCAGTCTTGCAAATACGGCCGAGCACATAAGTGCACCGTTTGCTCCAAACCAGGATGTAAGGCACTCGTTCACAGTAATGTCGCCCCACCTGTTGCTAATGCATGTGATCTTCAAACACCACAGAGTATCCAACCTGAGCCCAGCAGCTCCAGTACACCACATACTCCTGGTGCACATTCTCAGCCAGCGCCACCTCTGTTTTCAATGCCTACTCTTCCAACATCTTCCAGCGAATTATCTGTCAATTTGAATCGTACTATTTTGTCTTGTCAAGTCACTTCAGCTGGCAAGCAACTACAGCTCCCACTCGACTCTTGTTGCTCAGTCACACTGTGTAGCCTTGATCATGCACAGCTCATCCACTCAGAAAGACCAGAATTAAATTACAAGAAACTGGAGAAGCCTATTCCAGTACAAATGGCTGACACTAATGCATCTCTGACAGCCGTAGCAGTCCAAGAGGTCCCTATTATGTGGCTTCCCAACAAGGAAACAATCCATGTTGCTCTTGTAGTTCCAAACATGTCTTGGCCACTTCTCTTCGGCGAAAATCACCTCGCTGCCACTCAAGCCCTGTCAGATCACAGTAACAAAACAGTCACCTTCCGTCATCCAGCTATGAACTTTACTGTTGCGTGTGATAAAGCAACTGCATCACACGATCCTCAGGCTGCAGTTACCTGCCTTCTCACTGGAAAACCATCTGTTCATTCTGCACCAACCAGAACCACAGTGTATCGAGGTTTTAACCTAGTAACAGTCTATCTTACCTTAAGTGCTGCATCCATGGGATTCTTAGGAAATGACTTGTGGCTATCAGGTCATGAACTTGAACCTGGTGTAAAAGTCCTTGATGGTCTTTTTAGCGCATCTGAAGCACAGTCAATTATGGATTTCTCTTCTAACTCTGACACCACATATCATGATCTTCCTGACTTCCAGACATCCCGTGCCATGAACATTCTTGTGCATTGTACAAAGAAGAAAGCATCCATTGGTCATTCCACCTTTGGCTACCTGTCACCCTGTTCTGCGCAGAGAAAAACCGACCTTGACGATGCCCTGATGCACACAGCCGACAACCTTTGTTCATCACTAGACACCTTCGACTCGCTCTTCTGTCACTCTGATGACACCCCACCTTCTCTTGTGGAAACCTCACCGCCTAAAAGCATGGGAGTTCCATTGCAACCGCATTATCCCAAGCAAGCCAGTCAAGAAATGTTTAAAGCTGGTCTTACACAAAGTTCTCGGTTACTTCACCCTTTCAGTCAGCCAGACGGGTCTGATGATCGAGACCTACCTCCTCAGTGTACTTTCACGCTTGATCCATTTTCGGAGGAATATCATGAAAAACTGCGCGCCGAACTGCGCCTAGACTCTGACGAGTACAGTCATGTCGACTCTGCAGTCCTTGCTGAGTTCGACACTTTGTTGCGAACGTACCCACACGCATTCCTCTTGCCTGGTGCACCACTAAGGCGTATCCATGGAACTGAGCATCACATTAACACTGGCAATGCCACCCCTTGCTACAAGCCACCATACAGGATGTCACCCCCTGAGCTCCAGGCAGTGCGTCATCAAATTAAGGACATGCTTCGACAAGATATCATTCAACCCTCAAAGTCTCCTTGGGGTGCTCCAGCGATACTTGTACGCCGCAAGGATTTACATGGTAAACCACAACCACCCAGATTTGTGGTCGATTATCGTGCGCTTAATTCAGTCACTAAGAGTGATGGCTTTCCTCTTCCTCAAGTCATCGATATCCTGGACTGGCTTGGCGGAGGCAAATCATTTGCCAAATTAGACCTTGCTAACGGCTATTGGCAAGTGCCTGTTCGAGAAGAAGATAGAGAAAAAACAGCTGTAGTCACCCACTGTGGATTATTCGAGTTCATCTCCATGCCCTTTGGTCTCAAGACGGCTGGAGCTACCTTCCAAAGGCTCATGCAGGCCACATTTTCTGATTTCCTAATGGGAAACGTAACAGGCAGTAGTGACCATCAACATGGATTCTGCATGCCTTATGTTGATGATCTGATTGTCCGAAGCATGTCTCATGTTGACTCTCTCGAACATTACAGACGCATATTTGAACGCGCCACCCAAGTTGGCATGCAGTTTAAACCCTCGAAGTGTACCTTCTTCTCAACTCACCTTGAAGTACTTGGCCATGTTGTCACTCTTAATGGTCGTATTCCAGACCCCAAGAAAATTCACGCAATCACTAATTTCCCTATGGTCAATTCCCAGTCTGCTGTGCAGAAGTTCCTTGGAATGGTTGGCTTTTACAGGCACCACATCCCACGCTTTGCTCAACGGACTTACCATTTGCGGCAACTTCTACAAAAGAACAAAAAATTTCAGCTCACCACCCAAGTTGAAGCCGAATTCAATGACCTTATTGCAGTACTCACAGGCCCTGATGTGTTGCTACATTATCCAGATTGGTCCAAGCCATTCCATGTGCATACCGATGCAAGCAAACTAGGCGTTGGCGCTGTCCTCATGCAGGAAGATGACGAACACTGTTTGCGTCCACTTCAGTATGCAAGCCAAGCCTTCTCTCCCACCCAACAAAGATGGGACACTCGTGAACAAGAACTTTATGCTGTCAAATGGGCAGTCGAACAATGGCGACCATACCTTTTGGGACGCAAATTCATCATTGAGACTGACCATGCCAATTTGAAATGGTTGTGCTCTATTGCGCCACACAAAGCAAAACTAGCTCGATGGGCATCTCTACTAGCTGAATATGACTTTGAATTGCACCATCGTCCGGGTCACACCAATACCGTGCCTGATGCCTTGTCGCGTTACCCAGCTTCACAGCAACCCCAGCAAGAACATGATTATGCATCTGCTGCCTTTGTTGACCTATTGCCACCCACGGCTGTGTCCATTTACCTAGCCACTGTTTTGGGCCTAGCGCCATGTCAACCTATGTTTTTGTCTCTCACTGCCCCAGCGAACATGAAGTTAACCGTTGCCCTGGCAACAGCAGATACAAACAACACTTCCCTTAGCACGATGCAAGCTGCAGTTGATCCCTCCACAACCAGTCAATCTGATGAACCATTTATTCACCTAGGATCCAACAGACAAGAGCTTAGCAATTTGCAACTTCAAGACCCAACCTTAAAGAACATTCACAAATACCTGTCAGCTGGAAGCAACAAGTCACCTCTCCGACACCTGTCGTCCCGTGAGCAAACTCGCATCCAAAACCTGGCACGCCATTATGTTATCCTGGATGGACTAGTCATGTATTCAGATGAATTCCTTGATGACCCAGGCCACTTTCGTATCTTTGTCCCTGATAATAAAGATCTAAAAACCAAACTACTGCGCGCATACCACGACTCACCTATCGGAATGCACAGAGGTCGAGATGCAACCTACCACGCCCTTGCCCAAGATTTTTATTGGAGAGGGATGGGAAAGGCAACAAAACGCTGGGTTGCAAGATGTTTAGAATGCCTAAAGCACAAATCTGCTAACCAGCAACATGGTCTTATGCACCCACGTTTCTATGACAAACCCATGAATGTACTTGGCATTGACCTTGTTGGGCCGTTCCCTAAGTCCACCAATGGAAACCGTTACATTCTCACCGCCGTTTGTCCATTCTCTCACTTCCTGATAGCAATCCCGACACCAGACCGAAGTGCCACTACAGCAGCAAGAGCACTATTTGACAATGTATTTCTTAAGTTGGACTTTCCATCCACCCTTCTCAGCGATCGTGGAGGAGAATTCGTGAATGCTGTCCTCCGAGAAGTTTCAAACCTGCTCTCTATTAAACAAGTGTTTACATCTAGTTACCGGCCCCGAGCTAATGGCTCAACGGAACGTGTTCATCGCTTTTTGAACTCTGCCCTGGCCATTTTTGCATCCAAATGGCAAAAACACTGGGAAGACTACCTGCAGCCTGCTGTGTACTCGCATAACACCTCGACTATCGATGGCACTAATGGCATAACTCCATTCTTTCTCATGTTTGGTCGCAATGCGACTTCTCCAGAGACAGTCGCTCTTCAGCTCCCCAATCAGCCAATCAACAAGAATGACTATGCAAAGTACCTAGTTCAGAGGATCACAGAAGCCCATAAATTATTCTGTAGCATTAAGAAAGATTTGCGGAGACGACAAAGAGATTACTATGATCTGTCTGCTAATCCAAGAGAATTTAACGTTGGACAAGAAGTCCTAGTCAGGAAACCACCACCTGCAAATGTTGAAAAAGGATCAGCCACGAAGCTAATCAGAAGATATGCTGGACCATACATTATCACCAAGCGCCTCAAGAATAGTGACTTATATCGTCTGAGGCACAGCATAACCAATGAAGAACTGCCTCCGACTAATGTTGAGAAACTGATACCAATCCCTGATGCAGAACCAAATGACCTGAGAGAATCATCTGCACAGAGTGTGCCTCGCCCGGCTGAAAATCGAGAACAAGAGCGGCAATACAAACCTGGCCAGTTTCTCCTGTACCTTCATAAGAGCAATGAACAAGCAGACGAAGGAATCTCACTGAAGTTAGCCCAGTATCTAGACCCCATAGGCAAGGCTCCAGTTAGCGAAGCCTGCAAGCATCTGTACTCCGTTTTCCCAGGGTCCAGACAACTTCTCGTCAAACTTGGGAGAATGCGAGGTCTCACAGCACATTGTCCATATCTCTCCCTCGAAGGTGACCCATCTGGAGGAGCTTACAATCTGGTCCTTGATAAAGTCGCCTTTGAACGATTTAACGCTCGACAAGGACTCCTTATTGGAGAGGTAGTAGAAACCGATGATGTGCAAGACTCTGTTATTGTGCACACCTATGCTCCAACAGGACGCCGCACAAGACTAGCTAAATCTCGCGTGTGGAAACCTGTTTTTAACCATGACTTGTCTAAGATATCTGTTCCTATGGACAAAAATAAGCGTTTAATTGACTATAGTCCAGACTTTGAACGCGTCGAGTTCAAGCAAATCGTTACAGTGCGAGATTCGCTCGAGGAACTGTTGTCTGTCAGAGACATGGATGAAGCAGTCATTCATTTATTTGTTAACTTGAGGTTATAATTCGTTCAGGTCTCGCCTGCGACTATTACGCCCAACCAGTTGTGCTCTAGTTTTAAGGCTCTTTGCCTTTGAGTTTATTTTGTCACGCGCACCTCGTCCCTGTTAGTAAGGAGGGAATGTAGCCGTTTTCTATTGTTGTAATCATAGTGCTGCCCATATATGGAACGCGCGGGTGTCACGTGGGGATTGGGAATAAAGTAGGAAGCACGTTGTTGTTGTTGTCGCAAGAGCTAGTAGTATTTTGACTATATTTTCCCCGCTACAATAATAATGGGAGGGGGGGGGGGGGGGCGAAAAGGTCAATTGTCATCACATTTTTTCTTGTGAAAACTTTGACTGCCTTGTTTTCCAGAAGGCTAACGGGCTAAGAGAGAGGAATGGTAATTCTGACCATGAGTGTTTGATGAACTGTTGCGTCTACCGGAATTCTTTCTGCTTGAGTTTCTCTTATTCTGATGCTGGATGGCTTTGGACACTTCAGCCAGTTCACTAAAAAGGTTAAGTTTCCTGGCTTTAGATTCACAAAAGAGGAACTTCTGCAAAGAAACAGAATGTTTACCGAGATCAGTGATGCCAGTAATATTACCACAACATGTCCCAGCAATCGGAGGCTCTTGAGAACCAGGTTAATTGCCTCACCAACCTGTAGGGCCTGTGGGTCCTTCTTTAAGTGCTGGAGGAGGATGCTACAGACTGCTTACCTTAAATAAAGACAAGCTTCTTACAAAGTTCCGGCACGCAAGAGTGAGAACATCGGGCTTTGGTAATTGTTTGACGAGCTTGTTATATGCTTTGTCCTCAATACATGAACGGAAATAAATATCAATTATTTCCTTAAGGTCGTTGTCGATATTCCACATACAAAAAAAGTCGAATATTCGTAGAGCTCGAAGGCGGCGGAATCCTGGGAAAACCCTTGGGAACGAGGTTGCCCGTTGCATTGGTTTGCGTTCACACTAAGAACGAGAATGAAAATAAGGAACAAAGACGTTACTGACATATGGACCAACTAACCAAAATTTTGGAGCTGAATGGGTATACCAAATTTTCAAAGGCTCTGCTTGCCTCGAAACTTCCGCCCTGACTCAATCTGAGACGTCACGCAGTTGTGTGACATCTCAAGAGCCCGCAGTCAGAAGCAACTTGATACTAATTCAGCAGTATGACACGTAAACATTTCCCTAGTTTCGCTTTCGAGTACAACTGTTACACCTTAGCTCCCTCGAAACATATTGGTGTATCGAATAATACTGCGAACAAGCCAGAGAGTGACAATGGCATTTGTTAAAGTTGAAGAGAACTGGCAGACCAAGTGTTCAGCTATCACAGAGAGAACTACGTTTATTTTTAACACGCAGTTACTGAGCGATGTGAAATTTGTTGTTCCAGCATCTACTGGCGTAAATGAAAGCAAGAAGGTGATCCCAGCTCACAAGTTTGTGCTTGCAATCAGCAGTCCAGTGTTCTATGCCATGTTCTATGGTCAAATGGCGGAGACTACAGACTCTATTGAACTGCCTGACTGTGAGTACGAGAGTCTGTTGGAGATGTTTAGTTATTTGTACAGCGACAAAGTGAATTTGAGCGGAAGTAATGTGATGCAAGTGTTGTACTTAGCCAACAAATATATGATACCTTCACTCGCTGAGAAATGTGCCGAATATCTTCGACTCAGTTTGAAAGCATCAAATGTGTTTTGTATTTTGCCGCACGCTCAGAAATTTGAGGATAAAGATTTAGAAGATCGATGTTGGAAAGTGATTGAGGAGCAGACAGAAGAAGCTTTGAAGTCAGATGAATTTGTTACAGTTGAGCGATCACTAGTCGAGACAGTTGTGGAAAGGGGAGGATTGAACGTGAAGGAAGTGGAACTGTTTAAAGCTGTTGATCGCTGGGCGGCAGAACAGAGTAAAAGCCAAGTGATCACCCATGACGGCGAATCGAAAAGACGAATTCTTGGAGAGGAGATTGTGAAAGCGATCAGATTTCCGTTGATGTCACAGCAGGAGTTTGCCTCAGTTGTCATCGATTCTCATATTCTTACTTTGGAAGAGGTTGGTGAGATGATGAAACACTTCAGTGATGTGTCTACAACTTCCTTGCCATTCAGTCAAGTGCCAAGGATTCCAAGGATGGATGCGTCCATTCTCCATCGATGCCAAAGGTTTCAAGCTACTAGAACTATTGATTGGGTATACGGCAGGTCGCTTGAGTGTATTAATTTTTCCGTCAACAAGCCAATTATGCTTCATGGAGTTCAGCATTTTGGCTCTAAAGGTTGTAGCAACACGGTTTCCCTGAGAGTTAAAGATACTACTGATGGATCGTCTCTGGTAAACCAATCAGGAACGTACGAATCCAAAATCGACATGACTTGTCGTTATTATGGCTTTTCTGTGCTGTTTGATCGTCCAGTTTGTTTGGTGGAGAACAAAGAGTACAAAATAGAGTCGCTTATCAAAGGTCCCAATTCATTGTTTGGAACAAACGGACAACCATCTGTTGAGTGTCAAGGAGTGGTATTCACTTTTCGTGCTTCACCGGGTAGCTCTACTGGAACCAATGTACTTCATGGCCAGTTTCCTGTGCTGTTTTGGTCAGCAAAACGTTGAAATACTATTACATACATTA
Organism: Micromussa lordhowensis; assembly: GCA_964020085.1. NCBI lineage: Eukaryota > Metazoa > Cnidaria > Anthozoa > Scleractinia > Lobophylliidae > Micromussa > Micromussa lordhowensis. The sequence continues at coordinate 32,572,870 of OZ026599.1, read as the reverse complement.
TTTCCGATTGGAAGGTCCTATGTTTATGATTCTGAAACGAGTTAAGTGTAATATAAGTAAAAATTTCTTTAGATTAATTACCAAGGGCACATTAACTGTTGCTACATGTATGCTATACTGAAAATTACCGCATACTAGAGTGTGAATGGAACTATATATATATCTAGAATACAGAAGTGTGAAAGGGTGCGCAGCAACACCAAATTAAAGTTATTATGGAAGCTAGGTAAACACATGCAGATGGTATATAAATAAATAAAGAAAAAAAATGGAAGCTTTCCTTTTTCGTGAGTTAACTAAATTTCACAGTGTTTTACCACAATTCAAGAAGAAAGCATGTCTACAAGAAAGCGTGAATTCATGGTTTCTCTTTCTTTTCGCTGAAACACCGTGAACTTTGATCAAGCTTCAGTTCCTTTCGATATCATCATGTATGCTTATTCGCGACGTTTTTTCCAAAACATTTGTTTATATTATATATCTAGGGTGATAAAATCAATAATTGTGATTTTGAATGAGTTTAAGTGTAGTAAGGAGCGAATTATTTGTTTATTTTGGAGCTGGTCTAGCAATAGGCGGGCAATTCGACCATTTGTTATCGTGAAAAACAAATTGATGTCAGTTTTTAATGAGTCTGTCCTG
>OZ026599.1:32554728-32569728 GCA_964020085.1 Micromussa lordhowensis | reverse complement strand
ACCATCAGAGATACCAAAACCACCTTTTAACCCACAAAGGGTTTGACAAGCATTCGGTTCCTTTTTATGTGGGAGCTTGAATGGAAAAAATATTTCTTTGGGGAGGATATTTGTATTTTTGTAGAGACTTTGGGGGGGGGGGGGGAGGTTATCAATTCGATCTTTTAAAATAGTTTACGTGTAACTTGCTTCATATTGGCTATCAAGATGTAGTGTTCAACGTTAGAAAAGTCAATGTATACGTCTGAGAGTGACCTGCTCAAATTCCCTTGCATTCTCCGGCTGTCATCTCCATCAATCAAAAGTTTCCCAGAGCACCCGTTTCGGATGATTGAGAGTTGATTTCAGGTAATTTAAAGGACACGTAGGAATTGGCTTAAGATGTTTTGTTCAGCAGTTAAAGGAGATGAGAGAACGAGCAATGACAAAAGGCAAGTGAGATGCAGGCTTGCGGAAAATTAATTCAACACCTTGCATGTAAAACAAGATGTGAAGCATATTCAGTAAAAAGAGATACTAAGTTAGCGTTGGTACATTTATTTTCTTCAGTCCTGCTTAGCAGTCGACAGAGCACCGTGCCGATTAGCTCTAACTAACACGGCTTGTATTACTTTTTTATGTTCTCAAGGAGATTCTATTTTCAGCGTTGCTAAACTACAAGGAAATCAGCAAGGGAAACAAGGCTTCTCGTTTGTTTTCTTCAATTTTCTTCACTGATGCAGTTACTACTCACTGTAAGTAGAAAGCACAAAGCACTACGGGTTCTGGAAGGAAAAACAAAAGAAATAATATTAGTCACAAAGATGAAACAGGTGTTTCTTAGTTCAGGGAAAATATGTAGGCGTTCTCGCTGTGGCATGGGGACACGTTTAAGCGAGTGGAAAGTATCCGCATGAAAACATCATTCCCGCTAACAATGAAACTTGGAGTCCCATTGCTTTCCTGGAAGCAGGTTGACGTCCGACCTCACCCAATAGAAGAATTGTAAACCGCCATGAGACTATGTGAGATGTGCGTTTATATATAAATACACACTGCATACTACTACTACTACTTTCCCTGTAAACGAGTTCATTTGCTAACAGTAATCTTGAAAAATTAGTATCGAAACAAACTGATGTCGCGAGTTAACAAAAATTAAACCGTGTAAACTACTGACTGGTAAACAGAGCCCTGCTTATCCGTAATCAGACGGCTTTTAGTCTCCTGGAACCGGTGGATCTTTTACTTCCTAAAACGTGGTCGCCATGGGAACATCAATACCCTTCACCAATGACATGTCATGCCAAATTGTTCCCAGACAAATCTTAATATTGCTTCCACAATTTCAACGTCACAAGCGTTTTAAGTGGGTGTGTTCCTCGAAAGCCACCTTCAAAGTCGTAGCAGCATTAATTAATCATTCAAGCAATGGTAAAAGCCACAGCGCTTGGTGCTCAATATTTTTCTTAAGCCTTTCAGAAGCAAAGTGGAAAAAGCGTTGTGAAATCACTCGCAAAAAGCATTTAAATCCCTAAAATTTACAAACCTTTCTCGTGTTCTCCCAACATCCCGCTTGGTTTATTGCACCGGTAAACCCATAGAAATAGCGGTCTACTGCCCACGTAGGACCTACTTCGGAAGGCAGGACTTTACCATGAAACACGGATTCTACGATGGTTACTAGGAACTGACTGTCATTTAACAAATTGACGTCAGTTTTTCATGCGTCTGTCCTGTTATTGATCATAAATTTCGTCATCACATTGTCAAAGTGGATCCGCAGACTACTTTGACAATGTGATGACGAAATTCATTGTCAATAACAGGACAGACTCATTATAAACTGACGTCATTGTCTGTCCGCATATTGACGATAAAAATTAGCCAATGAGCGCGCGAGAATATTTCTGCAGTTATCGTAAAATTATTATTTGAAATGGTAACTTAAACATCCCATAATACGCACCTTATTATCGAGAAACTCGTACACGAAATTGGTTCGTGATCCTCCTACTCCTTTCCAACAATTCTGAGACGATCCATATTCGCTGTAAGTCTTCTCTGCAGTAGAGCCTGACCAACATTCTCCCCAAAATTGAATGGCAAATACCTAGAAAAATAAGTATGGTTAAGAATAATTTTTAAAACATGCATACGCTAGTTCTTTCAAGAGATTAAATTGAAAGAAATGGAATAAACCGAAGAAGGCAAAAAAAAATGGCAGTACTCGCTCCCGTGTGTCCCGAGTGAATGATTTGGTCTACATTATGTGCGCTCTGATAGGCTGAAAAAAAAAACTAACACTGCTTTAATTTGTTGGAGTATGAAACACAGAAAGTCGTGTTTTCTTGCTTTACGCGGTGTAAATTACATTTTGTGTTTTTGTTTACCAAGGGGTTGTTTTTACACGATGATGTACTCGAAAGATTGAGTAACGTGGCTTCAATTGGCCTCTTTTTTTTCAAATGCATTCTCAGGAAGATAGTTGTAGTTAAGCAAATTAATCATATCCGACGGAGTAAATCATATAACGCCTATTATGATAGATTATTATATGAATTGGGTTTGTAGCCGATCTAACGCGTGCTCTGATTGGCTAATACTAGGGCATTATTCTCCCGTAATGCCCACGGGCCGATTACGGGCCTGCAAAAGCCAAGCAAAAAGCCATATAATAAACAACTTATTAACCTCGAATGCTCGGTCTTTACGGGAAAATTAAATCAAAAACCTCGGCCTTGCCGTATTGACTCGGTCCGAGATTTACCCGTAAAGACCTCACTCTCGGTTAATAAGTAGTTAATAATCATGCACAATTAAATGTTAGAATTCTTCATCACCCAACGAGTTGTATATAAACACATAAATCAGTTCTCTGACTGGGCAAATGTTGATAACGCGTGGAAAATAATAATACATCAACTAGTAATAACCACAGGTTAGGAAGTGCGGGCGAGGGCTATGCATGATTTGTTTCACTGAGGTTAACGAATTCATTGTAAAACAGTGGCGTTGTGTTCTTTTTCCATTTTGGACATTTATATTTGCAGGGCAATAAAGGGTTGCATAGTGTGGGTGATTGTTTTCCCTAAAACGAGACAAAGGGACCTAAGAGTGGTTTTACTGACCTTGTGAAACAGTAACACCAGTTTGATTATACACTAGTTCTATTTTGTGTTGGGTTTGACAAAATGGTTATTTTTTCACGTTGTAAATAAAAACACTGTTGATTATAAAATGGACATATTGATTTAGTCAAGGTCATTTGATGTAACCCGACAACAACAGACACGGACAGGAAACGTTCAGATCACAAGTTCACACGCTCGATTTTGATTGGACGGGCCAGCTATGCATGAGCTGCACGTGATTCTTCGACGAAATAGACGTCGTCCACGTGATAAAATTGTGTTGTGTGCATTCCAATTTATGGACCGCCACTTCTGCATGAACTGCACGTGATTCTTGACATTCTTAGCTTCAAGAAGGCGAAATTTACATATTATTTGACCCTTCAACTACATTAAAGATCATTGACTATGGAAGGTGAAACAGCTATGTCTTCTGCTTGGTGTTGGTTTCTAGCGGTCAGAACGCCTGTGCTCAAATTACTGCTGCTTCGTGTTTGTCTCGCGTGGTCAAAGCGCCTGTGCTAGAATTACGTCCTTTCATTTCATTGGTTCTTAGTGTCCCTAAGGACAAATATTTGGAAGGACGACTTTTTTTGCTAAATTCGAGTCACTGCAAGGCTATATAACTGCCGCGCATGCGTTTGAAACCAATGTTGAGATTAGGATTGCGGGCTCCGCTGGTCGCCCGCAATTAAATGTTAGTGATCACCTTGAGAGTAGAATTCTTCAGCACCACTTTATGAGCGCAATCCTTAACAACATTCTCCAAGTGCTTCCAGTCGATGTTTCCTCGCATATTATCTATTAATTCCGGCACCGCACGGTCTGCATTTGAGTCTGCATACTTTTTAGTGTCCTTGAAACATCCAAGTGGTATAAATGGTTTCCCATCCTGGCCTTCTATAGCCTCTACGTCATGATACAAATTATAACGACATTAGGTTGACACAACTGTACTGTCGATCTTGTAAATGATCGCTGTTTCTCAAACACATTAATAATTCTTTAGGTGTGCTAAAAACTCCATGTACAAATATTGACATTTATCAATATAAGTGTTATGCCTTCAGCAGTCCTTCTGGTTTTTTTTTCCAGATCCGTGACCTGTACGTCGGTTAAACTATGATTTCAATTTCTTATCAATCGATCAATCAATCGATCGACCCTATATTAAACACGTTGCGCCTGAAAGCTAAGTAAGCTCGATCAAAATTTTAAATACGAACGTGTCAGTGCAACTAAAAAAGTGAGATATGCTAAATAAATTACATTGTCACAAAAACAGTACATAGTTACTCACGCGGACAGGTAATGTCGGTGTTGCATTCCTCCTCTGTTGTAGGTTTGACCGCGTGTGTGCATTGGACGGCTGAGACAGATACCAACATTCCCTGCGCATTCAGTCTCATGCACTTCAGAGTGCGCGTCATAATTCCACCTTCACATGACCGAGAGCACTGGGAACGAGATAGAAAGATGTTGGTATGAGAAAGAAATCCCGTGTGAATTCGTCCGGCCGTTAGTCAACATCAGAAGCAGGGAGCGACCAGCAGGAGTGTCGTTATACCTCCCGACTCAAATACGTTTTCCGATTGGAGGAGAACGTGTCACGTGTCATGGGTCAAAGCTCATTAACTCTCAAAAAACTCACTAACTCTCGAGGGAATTGAGGAGTTGCATTGGGGAAACAAAATTCGCTGTTTCCCTTGGGCACAGTCATAATTATTCTGGTTACTACCCTCGCTGGGTGGGATGCAAGACAATCTTATCCAATCTGCAAGCGTCAATTTACCCCAACTATTTATATTTATCTGGTCCTTTTTGTGCAGAGAATTAAAAACGCTTTTTGGCCGATACATCGCCCTTCAGTGGCCTGGTAGCGTCGTTTGTTTTGACAGCACGGTGGATAGTGTCGTTCACCCTATGAACAACTGGTTCCAGAGTGTGTATAGCCAAAGCACCAGCAATAATTTTAGAACGTAAAGGAGTTTATTTCTGGACATGTCATTGCAAGTGGTTGCTAAAATGTTCCAAACATGATAATTAATTATATGGATAGAACACAGGAATAACATAGGAAATATGAATAACATAGGAAATACGAGATACACGATGAAATAGGACATTTACCTGACGATTTGGGAATACGGCGTGAATCAGCATAAAAAACGAAACGTTACTTGTTATCACTTCTAAACGCGAACGAATACTTTTTGATTTGCATTACCCGTGCAAAGGTCAAGCTATTTAAACATAGCCGCGCGGACCGGGACTAGGAAGAATTCCCAGTTCCGGAGAAAATACTTTAGCCTCCCTGCTCTCGGAATGGTTTCTAAGTTGATGTAAGCAAAGGGAAGGTGGTGGTGAATGAGTAGATGGAAGGCTTACCTCTGTTTCTCTTGCGTGTAAGGAGCTTCCGAGAGTGACCCTTTGGTCCCCCCCCCCCCCCGCCAGGTAATACTAATGGGAGGGGGCCGAAAAGGCCGGTTGTCATCACATTTTTTCTTGTGAAAACTTTGACTGCCTTGTTTCCCAGAAGGCTAACGGGCTAAGAGAGAGGAATGGTAACTCTGCCCATGAGTGTTTGATGAACTGTTGCGTCTACCGGAATTCTTTCTGCTTGAGTTTCTCTTATTCTGATGCTGGATGGCTTTGGACACTTCAACCAGTTCACTAAAAAAGTTAAGTTTCCTGGCTTTAGATTCACAAAAGAGGAACTTCTGCAAAGAAACTGTTTTGCATAATGCACATACTTTCATTGAAAAGCTAGTAGTTTATAAAGAAGTTAATAACTGCGTGCTTAATCTCGTGCTTTTGCATATTACGCACATTTTGAAAACAATAAATAGGGTTGCGCCTCGCTTCACGAGGTCAGAGAGAACAGAATGCAACCAGAATTGTAAGTAGTTATAGTTTTACTTATTTTATCGTACATTTTGCAATTCATCTAGTTAATTCCATCTGTAAAAATTGTAACTAATATATATTATTTTTTTCCTTTGTAGTTTGACAACGTAACTTAATAAACTCAGAGTTGTTTAAAAATCTGTTTGCTGAGTTGACGTCTCTCCGAAGGGATAGTCATATATCCAATTCAGAAACAGAATGTTTACCAAGCTCAGTGATGCCAGTAATATTGCCACAGCATGTCCAAGCAATCGGAGGCTCTTGAGAACCAGGTTAATTGCCTCACCAACCTGTACGGCCTGTGGGTCCTTCTTTAATTGCTGGAGAAGGATGCAAATGTGGACCCGCTACGTCCATGTACATTTTCTCCGGCATTTGGAGACTAGCTAGAGACTGCTTACCTTGAATAAAGACAAGCTTCTTACAAAGTTCCGGCACGCAAGAGTGGGAACATCGGGCTTTGGTAATTGTTTGACGAGCTTGTTATGCGGAGTGCTTGTCCTCAATACATGAATGGAAATAAATATCAATTATTTCCTTAAGGTCGTTGTCGATATTCCACATACAAAAAAAGTCGAATATTCGTAGAGCCCGAAGGCGGCGGAACCCTGGGAAAACCCCTGGGAACGAGGTTGTCCGTTGTCCATTGGTTTGCGTTCACACTAAGAACGAGAATGAAAATAAGGAACAAAGACGTTACTGACATATGGACCAACTAACCAAAATTTTGGAGCTGAATGGGTATACCAAATTTTCAAAGGCCTTGGGCTCCAGCTCCGCTTGCCGCGAAACTTCCGCCCTAACTCAATCTGAGACGTCACGCAGTAGTGTGACATCTCGAGAGCCCGCAGTCAGAAGCAACTTGATACTAATTCAGCAGTATGACACGTAAACATTTCCCTATCGCTTTCGAGTACAAGTGTTACACGGTTGTGCCTAAATCATACCGTCTAGAGGGACCGCCGAGGAGTACTAGGAACGAATATCCTTCGGAAATTCGAGGTATTATTTGGGTCAAATTATGGGCATATAACCACGCAAAGTAACCATGAAGTACGCATGTCCACTGCGAGAGTGCATGGCAACGCTGCATGGCAACACATGCGCATCACCACAGTAAAAGCAAGATGGCGGACGGCGGTAAACGATCGCGATTCAATCCCGTTTATTTTAACGGTAGAAGAATTTTAGACTTTTCTACTTTAAGGCCCAAAAACAAGTCTAAGGTTCGAAACAAAGAGCAGGGTGTTCGGCGAGGTCTCTTGACTTCAACAGGGCTCAGTATATGCCAGAGGATGGTGCAGCAAACACAGTGACGGATGATGAAGCGGAAGTAGATGTTGGTGATGGATTGCACGAGCAGCCGTTGTCGACGACTTGCGAGGCTGTTTCTGAGGATCAAGGCACTTTGATGGTTGAGCAATCGATAATACAGGAGTATGTCCTTCTACTTTGTCGGTATGATGGCGTGACTATGATTGACCATCGGAGGTTTTGCCTTCCTCAGTTTAACAGCGGTCAGCACAAACTTATGGTTGGTATTTATGAAAGGAATGTCTGTTTAGCCACAAGTGTAATAACTGGTCAAGATTTTAATGAAGGTCACAACTGACAAGTGTAATATTATTTTGAATAAAATGTCTTATTATGGTCACAAGTGTAATATGGTGCGATCACAAATGTAATTAACAACGGTTGGTGACAAATGGTACACAAAGAAACCTGGATTCAACCTTTTTCCAGACACAAAGTTAACATAACCTGTCAATGAAATTGTTGTGCTGTAGGCCTTTGCCCTTTATCTTTTGTAGTGTATATATATTAAAAAAAATGATGTCATGACTAAATAAGCATAGCTATTTTTATTATTTAAAAATAAAGAAACCAATCCGTATTATTACATTTTCCTCTCATGGACACATTTTAAGGTGGCTTACTACAGTTTTGATGGAGTATAAGAGCACAACTTTTAACTCTTTCGAAAAAGGTTCCAAGCTGTTTTTCCCTTCACTTTTTACTGTTTGCTTAAGTCTTTTACCATTCTATGTGAAATTTGAGCAATTAAACGTCAACATATGGCCAAAATGAGCAACTGAGTACCCAATGAGAGACTCGGCAGTAGTAGGTTAGAGCGGTTTTCATTTGAGTGTGGAAATGTAATTGGTTTTGCGTTTGCGTTTGGTTTTCACGCTACGTGATTGGCTTAAAAGATTCGCGCCACTTTTTCATCCAATCAGAAGTAAAACCAAAACCAATTGTGTCATTGCTTGCCGCGCTTTTCCTCAGCTACATGTAATTACTTCGAGTTTTGACTGGTTCACTGTATTGTTTGTGATTAGCTAGAGTAATTACTTTGGTTTTGGTTTTGGTTTTGGTTTTACAACACTCAAATGAAAACCGCTCTAAGACATAGTGAAAAAGACATGTTAGGTTAAGACACGTTTTTCTCTAAATCTACCCGTATGACCCCACCTCAGAATTTCAGGAACAAGAAATTAGGTCTGATTTAACATTCATGCAAAATAAAATAAAAATAATCTTTAAGACAGATTTTTTTTGAAAACTAAGAAAATGTGAAATCAAAAATAGCTCAAAATCTATCTTGCAGATTTTTAAAAATTTTGGCTCTAAACGTGATTCACCCCAGCAAATCAACTGTGGAAATTTCATCATAGGTTGTAAGGTAATTCTCAGTGAAAGACAGGTGTTAAAATGTTGGACGAGGATTGAATTGCACATGCCCTTTATTTAAGTGCACACTCATGTGATGCCATGCATTGCGAAAAAGCAAGAGTGAATTTTAAGCTCTTTACCGGTTGTTTATGAACCTTTTCTGTCATTTATTATTGGCCCTAGGCTTGAACACATGTTTGAAAGCAGTTGCTACATATTTTTTTTTGTGATTAAATGCCTTTGAAGTGTTAAAGATGTTTTCGTTTTTTCTTAAGTTTACTTGTGTCATTTTTGCTTGCACGATTAACACTGACAACTGGCAGTCTTGGAAAAATTGTAGTAAGCCTCCTTAATGCGCTCTTCTCCAAACTCAGTGTTCTTTCACTTCACTCACTCTATAAATTCCATGCATTCTGTTTTGTTTTTTCATATTTCAACAGCCTTCTAACTGCCTCTATTTCCTCACTTCTACAGCTTAATCGTGATTATCATGCATTTATCATTAACTCGTTGATGTAGTGACTTGATTTAGTATTGCTTAAAAAATGCCATGGTTAACGTCTGCCCATAATTTGGGTATATGGTAACCATTGTGATATTTGGGAACATCCAACAAGTATTGCATACGCTTCCGAGAATTTAAAGAGATTTGTTGATTTATCTCGTAGCGATCGTCGTAGTTCGCTTGTTTTTTAGTACTGCTGAAAAAAATACCATGATTAACCTATGCCCATAATTTAGGTATATGGTAACCATCGTGATATATAAGCACTTCTCGCAACAAGCACTGGTAAGCTTGAGAGAGAATAAAAAAAGTTGTTGATTTTTCTCACCGTAGTTCGCTCGTTGATGTAGTGACTTGATTTAGTATTGCTTTAAAAAATACCATGGTTAACGTATGCACATAATTTGGGTATAACCATTATGATATTTGGAAACATCTAACAAGCATTGTATACGCTTCCGGGAATTTAAAGAGATTTGTTGATTTATCTCGTAAAGATCGTCGTAGTTCGCTTGTTTTTTTTTAGTATTGCTAAGAAAAACTATAATGATTAACCTATGCCCGTAATTTAGGTATATGGTAACCATCGTGATATATAAGCACTTCTCGCAACAAGCACTGGTAAGCTTGAGAGAGAATAAAGAAAGTTGTTGATTTTTCTCACCTTAGTTCGCTCGTTGATGTATTGACGATTTACTATTGCTCAAAAAAAAAAAAATGGTAAACGTGTGCCCATAGTTTGGGTATATGGTAACCATTATGATATTTGGGAACTTCTAACAAGCATTGCATACGCTTCCGATAATTTAAAGACATTTGTTGTTTTATCTCGCAGCGATCGTCGTAGTTCGCTCGTTTATGTAGTGACTTGATTTAGTATTGCTAGAAAAAAAGTTCAATGGTTAACGTATGCCCATAATTTGGCTATATGTCAACCATTATGATATTTACGAACTTCCTACAAGCGCTTCCGAGAGTTTAAAGACATTTGTTGAGTTATCTCGTAGCGATCGTCGTAGCTCGCTCATTTATGTAATGACTCGATTTAGTGTCGCTAAAAAACTACCATGGTTAACGTGTGCCTAGAATTTGGGTATATGGTAACCATTATGATATTTAAGAACTTCCATCAAGCATTGTATACGCTTTCCAGAAATTAAAGACATTTGCTGCTTTATCTCGTTGTAGCGATCGTCGTAGTTCGCTTGTTTATGAAGTGACCTGATTTAGTTTTGCTAAAAAACTACCATGGTTAACTTATGCCCATAATTTGGGTATATGGTAACCATTGTGATATCGTTTGGGATCATTCCGGAATAAGAATAATTGGAACAATGGGAGTAAGCGTTTGTTTGGGAGCTATTAGAGAGATTAAGTTTGACGTTTACGGCAAACGGCAAACGGCAAAAATGAAACTTTTGCCGTCTGTCTTCAGCTCTCTGTACAGTAGAATCAAAATATTTGTGTTTGCAGTGAATAGTAAGAGACACTTTTCTATTTTTGTATCACTTATTTAAGGGTAACATGAAAAGAATAGAAAAACAGAGGTAATATTAGAGAGTTTAAGCCTGACGTTTACTGCAGACGGCCAACGGTAAATATTTCCTCTGTTTTTTCTATTCTTTTCATGTTACCCTTAAATAAATCATAAAAAAGTAGGAAAGTGTCTCTTACTATTCACTGCAAATTTTGATTGTACTGTACAAAGAGCTGAAGACAGACGGCAAAAGTTTTATTTTTGCCGTTTGCCTCTCTATTCTCATTCCGGTATACCTGGATTTCCATGCCGGCTATTCCGCTCCCAGGAGCAGAATAGCCGGAATATATTCCGGAATATATTCTTATTCCGGAATCTCCAAAACGAACGCACCCTAAATGGTAAGCTTTAGGGAGAATAAGGAAGTCTTTTATCTTTCTCACCGTAGTTCGCTTGTTTTTGTATTGAGTACTTTTATTCATACAAATACCATGGTTAAGGTATTCCCATAAATTGGGTATATGGTAACCATCGTGATATTGAGGAACTTCTTCCCCTAATTAAAGAGATTTGTTTATGTATCTTGTCGTAGTTATTCGCTGTAGTTTGCTTGTATATATTTGTTATTCACCGGCCGGGAGGTCCGTATTGGGAAGAACTGTACTCAAGACAGAGGGCACAGTTTTTCCCAATACGGACCGACCAAGGCCGGTGAATAACAGCTTTATTTATTTCTAAATTCTAAATTATGAATCGAAACTACAGACGCACTGCGTTGTTGTCTTTATCCTCTTCGTTTGGGTAATAAAATTCGCTTTAACTGTGATAGCTTTCGTCAGAATCCAGTGGGTTTTTTTTATGAGAGAGTTGAACAATAACACTGCTCTATTGCAAAAAACAATTAAGAAAAACAATTAAGGCAAATTGAAATTTCGCTCTTTCAATTCGCAACTTCACTCTGCGCTTAGCGTAGCTGGTTACCATGACCGTGGTCAGGAGATAGGAAAATACTGCCTGGTCCCGGAACCAAACAGATTGCAGGATTCTCAGGGTACCGCCCGCTCACGATCAAAGAAATAAATAAAGTGACTAGATTCATTGTTTGAAAATACTATGGTTAACATATGCCCGTAATTTGGGTATAAGGTAACCATTGTTATATTTTTGAAAGAACTTCTTGCAACAGGCGCGAAACGTAGGTAACATTTTTTGTTGAATGCATTACTCACCTCAATACGATAGCCTTGTAATTTACTCTCGAATATTGTACCACGTGCTAACCTGTAGTGCACTTATCAGTGTTAAGGTGCGGGGTGGGGGCGCCGGGAATAGGCGTGGTATTTGAAAGGAGAAGCTGACAGATCATAACAAAAACAGTGTTTATAGTCAATTGTTCTACGGGTGATAAGCAATGTTTCTCCTCTGGTGAAATACCTTGATAATTTAAGAGAGTTTTAAAAGAAGTTTAATAGTTTCTCGCATTTAGTCTGTCCCTGAAAAAGCGTACTCCGGTGGAATTTACTCTTGACATAGCGATCACTGCTAGAATTCAAGAGGTACATGACTTTGATTGTCAGTTAGTGAAACAATAGAAATCTTTTCTTGTGACAACGGCCAAGATACAAGGCGGTCCACAGGATATTGTTTCTTCGGTTGTTTTAGAAAATGAAAAGAAAATCTTGCAATCTTTCAAGGAAATGAAGAATCGCTTAAGTCAACATGCCCCACAGCTTCTTGAGGTCTTCAAAATTGGAAGAAACTCTTTGACACCGATTGTGGACAACTTCCTCTCGGAGAGGAGAGCTGGATCATACGATATGCCGTTGTAGCTCCAGGTTGATTTTCAATTTAGCAGGGCCCTGAAGAAGCACTTAAAACAAATAATTGTCCAAGAGTAAAATCTGATTTGCGAATTGAAAACTGCTTAGTGCTCCCACCCTCGTCAGCACATTTAATCAAGTCTTAAATGCAGCAAATGAGAGACTGGTAAATAAAGTATGGGAAAAGTTTTACAGAAAAGAGTCAGCAACACGACTACAAAAGCAAAAGACAACCTAGGTAGTAGTCTGCCGATCAATCTATATTTAGCAGTGCAGCCTACGAGTTAGCCATTATATTTCGTTAAGATTGAAGATGTCCAAGGACAAACAGTAGTTACCCCAAGGGAGGGGGAAGGAGAGGAAAGCTCAAGCGATCTCTTCCAGTCATCTGGAGAGATTGTCTATCTAGTCCCAGATGGTCGAACAACCAGCAAAATGTAATTCTACGTATTAAAACTAGCCTTACCTGTTGTAATTAATCCGTTAACTTTTACAGAAGAGGCAGAAAAAGAGATATATAGATTTATATGTACGTCAAGGACATATGTGATTCTTTGACAGAAAGCTTCGTAAATGACAAAATCATTGAAATGACTGAGAATGAATTTGTACATCATCAGTCTACTATCATCAATCACGTAGGATCGGGCACCATCTAAGAGGCACTGAAGGGAATGGTCCGATAGCACGTGGTACAATATTCTAGAGATGCGTAAATTACAAGGCTACCGTATTTCAGTTGAGGGCAGTAATGAATTCAACAAGAAATGCTAACTACGACTGGAGGTGGAATTATGAAAATATGTGCAAAGAACCTAGGAAACGCCTGTTGCAAGAAGTTCTTTCCAAAATATCACTATGGTTACCCTATACCCAAATTACGGGCACATGTTAACCATGTTATCAATAAATCGTCACTACATAAACAAGCAAACTACAGCGATAACTACGACGAGATAATATAAAAATGTCATTAATTAAGGGAAGCGCATGCAATGCTTGTTGGAAGAAGTTCTATTCATGGGTTTAAGTAGCACTATAATTTACACTTCAGAGTTAATTCTCTGTTCCACTATTTGTGTTCCCAGTGCTACGCGGCACAACATTCAAACGTACCCTTACTTTCTCTTCGCCGCGACTCACCATCTAAAATCGTCCCCGACTTTCTCTGTCCGACCTCGTAGCTCAGTCCACAGAGTAACGGTAGATCTAGTTCGGAGGTCGTGAGTTCGATTCCCACCGAGGTCAAACGATTTTTCCTTTGCCTCCTGTGGTTCCCTGTTTCCCTTTACTAGGGCTAACGCCCAGTGGGGTTATTCATGCGTTTAAGTAGCACTATAATTTGCACTTCAGAGTTAATTCTCTGTTCCACTACGGTGAGAAAAATCAACATTCTTTATTCTCTCTCAAGCTTACGATATGCTTCTTGCAAGAAGTGCTTATATAACACAATGGTTACCATATACCCAAATTATGGGCACACGTTAACCATGGCAGTTTTTTAACAATACTAAATCAAGTTACTACATAAACAAGCGAACTACAACGATCGCTACAACGGGATAACTCAACAGATGTCTTTAAACTCTCGGAAGCGTATACAATGCTTGTTAGATGTTCCCAAATATCACAATGGTTACCATATACCCAAATTATGGGCACCCGTTAACCATGGTAGGTTTTCTTTTAATACTAAATCAAGTCACTACATAAACGAGCGAACTACGACGATTCCTACAACGAGATAAATTAACAAATTCTTTAATTTCTGGAAAGCGTATGCATGCAATGCTTGTTGGAAGAAGTTCTTAAATATCATAATGGTTTCCCTATACCCAAATTATGGGCATACGTTAACCAAGGATTTTTGAAGCAAATCTAAATCAAGTCACTACATCAACGAGCGAACTACGGTGAGAAAAAACAAATTTCTTTATTTTCTTTCAAGCTTATGCTTGTTACAAGTTCCCAAATATCATAATGGTTACCATATACCCAAATTATGGGCATACATTAACCATGGTATTTTATAACAACAAATTAAAGTAGTCAATACATACACAAGGGAACAATAGTGACATAAATCAACAATTTTTTTATTCTCTCTCAAGCTTACCATATGCAAATCCTTGTTGCAAGAAGTGCTTATATATCACAATGGTTACCATATACCCAAAGTATGGGCACACGTTAACCATGGCAGTTTTTTTTAGCAATACTAAATCGTCACTACATAAACAAGCGAGCTATGGTGAGAAAAATCAACTTCCTTTATTCTCTCTCAAGCTTACGATATGCTTGTTGCAAGAAGTGCTTAAATATATCACAATGGCTATACAATATACCCAAGTTATGGGCATACGTTAACCATAGTAGTTTTTCTAGAAATACTAAATCAAGTCACCACATAAACGAGCGAGCTACGACGATCGCTACGAGATAAATCAACAAATCTCTTTAAATTCTCGGAAGCGTATGCAATGCTTGTTAGATGTTCACAAATAT
>OZ026599.1:32499728-32549728 GCA_964020085.1 Micromussa lordhowensis | reverse complement strand
CTCGTGTTTATGAAGGACAGACACTTCACGTTGCGTTATAAAGAGGAATTTTTAGTAGAGTTGAGCCGTTAGACTGTGCTATAGCAAATTTAGAGGTGATTGGTCTGCATAGTTTCCACTGTTATCGGCCTGTCGTTTTGCATAGTTTGAAACCTCTGTAATTTGTCATGTGTTTATGCATTGCTAAGGCTCATTTCTAATGCAAGATATGTCTCCAAGAGCTTTCGAGGGACAAAATATGAAATTTACCGTGGACATGTTGCTTACTTGCATCATATAGTGACGCCGGGCGCAGCTGCTTGATTAAAACTGCATGCAAGTACAGTATGTAGATTCTTATCACGGATATCATATTTGTCCTCTTACGTTTTTCTTCGGAGACTCCGTAGCTTTAATTCGAGAAAGCTATACGTTTGTCTAGAGTCGTTCTTATGTTTCTTGGATATATCTGATCGAGCTTATGTTTCTCGCACTCGATGGTTAGGTTTATTCCTCGTTTTGTTCGTTCTCACACCACATGATTCAAATGTAGCTGTTTACGCGCAAGTCTGTTGACTGTGTTGCGTGTTCTATATGCCATTGTTCGGATCGATCTGTTTACCGTTTTTCGATAGATCTTTTAACGTTTCCTGAAGAGAAAATTCGAAAGCTTCCACGGACACGGCCATATTTTTGATTTTGTTTGTTGTTTTGTATTCCGGATGTCGATTATGCATGAATGTCAACTTTTTGATTGACGGGCTACTAACCAATCAAATTGCACTATTGCTCCCCGTTCGTGGGCGAACGGAGTTCGGTAAAATGTTTGGGATTGATTGCAGGCGTTTCCTTTCCTCCCCACCCCCTCCCCCTCCTCGCTCACCCCCTCCCCACTTCTACCCAAGTTTTTGCTCACCCCAGGCGCTCGCCCGCTTTTTCGCCCCCTTGTTCGCTCTCCGCCTGGAAAAGGAAAGGAAAGGAAACGGCTGCTACGCAGGCTAGTAAAGAAAAGAAGGCCAACAGGTCGCCATATTGGATTTACCGAGAATTTCCGAAAGCCGACCGAATCGGATATTCGTTCCTAGTACTCCTCGGCGGTCCCTCTAGGCACAACCGTGTTACACCTTAGCTCCCTCCGGTCGAAACATATTGGTGTATCGAATAATACTGCGAACAAGCCAGAGAGTAACAATGGCATTTGTTAAAGTTGAAGAGAACTGGCAGACGAAGTGTTCAGCTATCACAGAGAGAACTACGTTTATTTTTAACACGCAGTTACTGAGCGATGTGAAATTTGTTGTTCCTGCATCGACTGGCGAAAATGAAAGCAAGAAGGTGATCCCAGCTCACAAGTTTGTGCTTGCAATCAGCAGTCCTGTGTTCTATGCCATGTTCTATGGTCAAATGGCGGAGACTACAGACTCTATGGAACTGCCTGACTGTGAGTACGAGAGTCTGTTGGAGATGTTTAGTTATTTGTACAGCGACAAAGTGAATTTGAGCGGAAGTAATGTGATGCAAGTGCTGTACTTAGCCAACAAATATATGATACCTTCACTCGCTGAGAAATGTGCCGAATATCTTCGACTCAGTTTGAAAGCATCAAATGTGTTTTGTATTTTGCCGCACGCTCAGATTTGAGGATAAAAATTTAGAAGAGCGATGTTGGAAAGTGATTGAGGAGCAGACAGAAGAAGCTTTGAAGTCAGATGAATTTGTTACAGTTGAGCGATCGCTAGTCGAGACGGTTGTGGAAAGGGAAGGATTGAACGTGAAGGAAGTGGGACTGTTTAAAGCTGTTGATCGCTGGGCCACAGAACAGAGTAAAAGCCAAGTGATCACCCATGACGGCGAATCGAAAAGACGAATTCTTGGAGAGGAGATTGTGAAAGCGATCAGATTTCCGTTGATGTCACAGCAGGAGTTTGCCTCAGTTGTCATCGATTCTCATATTCTTACTTTGGAAGAGGTTGGTGAGATGATGAAACACTTCAGTGATGTGTCTACCACTTCCTTGCCATTCAGTCAAGTGCCAAGGATTCCAAGGATGGATGCCTCAATTCTCCATCGATGCCATAGATTTCAAGTCATTTCTACTGGTACTCAGCCGATTGGGTCGCCTGACTGTATTAATTTTTCCGTTAACAAGCCAATTATGCTACATGGAGTTCAGCATTTTGGCTCTGAAGGTTGTAACAACTCGGTTTCCCTGAGAGTTAAAGATACTACTGATGGATCGTCTCTGGTAAACCAATCAGGAACGTACGCATCCAAAATCGACATGACTTGTCCTTATTATTATTATGGCTTTTCTGTGCTGTTTGATCGTCCAGTTTGTTTGGTGGAGAACAAAGAGTACAAAATAGAGTCGCTTTTCAAAGGTCCCAGTTCATGGTTTGGAACAAAGGGACAAGCATCTGTTGAGTGTCAAGGAGTGGTATTCACTTTTCGTGCTTCACCGGGTAGCTCTACTGGAACCAATGTATTTCATGGCCAGTTTCCTGTGCTGTTTTGGTCAGCAAAACGTTGAAATACTATTACATACATTATTTCCGATTGCAAGGTCCTATGTTTATGATTCTGAAACGAGTTAAGTGTAATATAAGTAAAAATTTCTTTAGATTAATTACTGAAAATTACCGCATACTGCTCTCAAAGACTAGAGTGTGAATGGAACTATATATCTAGAATACAGAAGTGTGAAAGGGTGCACAGCAACACCAAATTAAAGTTATTATGGAAGCTAGGTAAACACATGCAGATGGTAAACAAATAAATAAATAAAGCAAAATGGAAGCTTTACGTTTTTGTGAGTTAACTAAATCTCACAGTGTTTTACCACAATTCAAGAAGAAAACATGTCTACAAGAAAGCGTAGATTCATGGTTTCTCTTTCTTTTCGCTGAAACCCCGTGAACTTTGATCAAGCATCAATTCCTTTCGATATTATCATGTATGCTTATTCGCGACGTTTTTTCGAAACATTTGTTTATATTATATATCTAGCGTGATAAAATCAATAATTGTGATTTTGAATGAGGTTAAGTGTACTAAGGAGCGAATATATTTGTTTATCTTTTTTTCAGCTCGTGAGCGGGCGGAATTCGACAAATCGTGCAATCTGATTGGTTCCTGGAGCGGGCGCAATTCTCTCATACGGACCACTATAGCGGGCGCAATCCATCGAGTTGATCTATTTTCGTGAATGAATTAGCGGTTATCGTCAATCTTTCGCCCTTTTTACACTTCCATAGACGATTAATTAACGCAAGTTTATCTCTATTCACCTTTAGATGGCAAGGAAAGTTACTGTAAGTAAATTCAATTGAATTTTTTGAAGTTGTGAGAGTATGTTTGGTTGTTTGTTGCTCGGCGCTGTAATTGCACGTAATCCTTTGTCTCTCTGTACAATTTTAAGTAAAAACTGAGTGAATTTCAGTCGAGTTCCCCCTTTAATCGTTGCTGTATTTGAGAGAATTGCTGTGCAGTACACTTAACGAATTTTCTCGCTATCTGCTAATCAATTTACGGTAGAAAAGTCTAATCACAGGGGGCCCACACAATCTGTCTGGGTAGCTGATTGTTATTTTATAGTAAATGTACTAGATTTACCGTTTGCCTCACCTATAGTCGTCATATATCGCTAACTGTGTATGAAAATCAATGATAAATAAACGTTGAATTACCTTACCTGTGGTGTATAGTCGTCCTTTTGTCTCAAAAGCGGTTTTTTGAGCGATTTTGAATGAATTTGAGTTCGCCGTTGACTGTTCTTTATAATAGAGAGACAAGGGTGGAAACCTTGTTTTGAAAGCGTTCCAGCGCCAAGGCGATTTTTTCCCCCAAAATCGCATCGCTTTGCTTTCAAACTTCGCAGCATAAAGGTCAAAAGATTCACGATTCTTCTCGTACCTTCCAATCGAAAATCCATCCAAACGGCCCGGAGCTAGCCCTCGAGGAAAATCAAAATCCCACAGTATTCGAGCGACTGTAATGCGTAGCAAGATCCTTACGTGCCAGCCACAAACCATTCCCCATTCGGATTGAAATGGAGGATTGAAATGGGGGGGGGGGGGGGGGGGTGGTCCAGATGTTCCATTTATTTTGTCCAATATTGTAGCTTGCAATGGAAACTCAAGTAGGGGAACATGATTAGAAGAGAGAAATGTTATTTGCTTTTGAAAAGACTCCCAGGATTAGCCTCAGTTGCATGCTTAAATTGTTCGCAGGGCCCCTGTTGATATCAGCCAATGGCTGATGGGGCCACCCTGCCTAAATAAAGTTTGACTTGGCTTGACGTGACTTGACCTGACTTGACTAGTTTTAGTCAACCAATGCCGAGAACAAATATGGCCTGTTGTGAAGCAAATTAAAAAAATATTTTCCACAGCATTGAACCAGCGTTTTGTGATCCTGCAATATAACTTATGATCTCGTGTTGAGCCATGAAATCTGTTTTTGCTTTCTTACTCAATCTTTTAGTTTTGAGGTGAATATTTCATGTTGTCGTTGATTGCAATTTGTTTTAGACTGAGCAGTTCAAATTTTTTCAAAATGGTCTGGCCCTGTATTAATAGTACATGAACTTTTGATTGGATTTAAAGGTGAGCCGGCGTGAAATAATTTTTCAACCTCGTTTCCAAGGTTACCTTTTGAAAGGAGTGGAACCTGGGACCTTGTTTGAAGGAGAATCCTCGGCAACGAGGTTGTATTAATTATATGACGTCACAAACTACTTGTTCCAAATGATACTATTCGAGAGACAAAGGCGTTCAAATTAGCATCAGGTCGATTTCTATGTCAAAGAAATGATTCAAGAGTACGGTCAATTAAACGTTAGCATTTATTTACTTTACTACACTGAAGGCTACACTGACTGATCGAATTAACCATTGGTCAGTATCAAATGGAAATTGCGGAGGGGTCGAGAATTAGACGATATGGTTGTTGTTGAAGTCAACAATCAAGACAGCAATTGAACATGTTGAAATTTGTTGATAATAACGTTTTACTTCTGTCTCACGATTAAGTGACTGGTGTACATCATGAGGTAAATAGGGTCTCAAATAATAATCTCTGCCTCGTTCGTAAGTAGATGGTGGCCGGTCGCTTGGGCTTGCTCGTGAAATGTGTTACGTACTGCAATGTTGGATGGCGAAAGTAAAAACGAAGTAACGACTTCATGGCAAGAAAAGGAGACGGCTATAGTGTGGCCAAGAGGCATGTTCCAGCCGTGAGACAAGACTCGGGACAAGAGTTTCCGCACGGCGCTTCTCCTTCGTTGCACTGAGAGACGAGGAGACAAGACGAGACGAGGTTGTCTTGCATACTACCAGGATTCGTTCATCCATGTGGTATTAGCTAATTACTCTTAGCCGTATGCCTGAAGTTTGTCATTTTTCACCTATTATATATGGCTTAGCAATCACCTCATAGTGTCTCCAGTATACAGTTGTTTTCAGAGAGGTTGTCCTACAGACCCTGAAAAGCGTGTGCGACGCCCCATGCGGATTGTACAATAAAAGGGACGTGAAGTTCGTCGGCACTTTAGCAAAGAACCCCTAAGAGGTCAGATCCTGTTGTGTGGGTGTGGCTTGAATTTTTTTCACACCAAGGAGAATTCTGAGACCAAAAAAGTTAAAAAAATATTTTTTTCTGCTCAATACCCTAAATCGCCTGCTGTGGACCTGTTGAGGCTGAACACCATCAGAGATACCAAAACCACGTTTTAACCCATAAAGGGTTTGACGAGCATTCGGTTCCTTTTACATGGGAGCTTGAATGGGAAAAATATTTCTTGGGGGAGGATATTTGTATTTTTGTAGAGACTTTGGAGTGGGAGGTTATCAATTTGATCTTTTAAAATAATTTACGTGTAACTTGCTTCATATTGGCTATCAAGATGTAGTGTTCAACGTTAGAAAAGTCAATGTACACCTCTGAGAGTGACCTGTTCAAATTCCCTTACATTCTCCGGCTGTCATCTCCATCAGTCAAAAGTTTACCAGAGCACCTGATTCGGATGATTGAGAGCTGATTTCAGGTAATTCAAAGGACACGCAGGAATTGGCTTAAGATTTTTTGTTCAGCGGTTAAAGGAGATGAGAGAACGAGCAGTGACAAAAGGCAAGTGAGATGCGAGCTTGTGGAAAATTAATTCAACACCTTGCATGTAAAACAAGATGTGAAGCATATTCAGTAAAAAGAGATACTAAGTTAGCGTTGGTACATTTATTTTCTTCAGTCCTGCTTAGCAGTCGACAGAGCACCGTGCCGATTAGCTCTAACTAACACGGCTTGTACTACTTTTTTATGTTCTCAAGGAGATTCTATTTTCAGCGTTGCTAAACTACAAAGAAATCAGCAAGGGAAACAAGGCTTCTCGTTTGTTTTCTTCAATTTTCTTCACTCATGCAGTTACTACTCACTGTAAGTAGAAAGCACAAAGCACTACGGGTTCTGGAAGGAAAAACAAAAGAAATAATATTAGTCACAAAGATGAAACAGGTGTTTCTTAGTTCAGGGAAAATATGTAGGCGTTCTCGTTGTGGCATGGGGACACGTTTAAGCGAGTGGAAAGTATCCGCATGAAAACATCATTCCCGCTAACAATGAAACTTGGAGTCCCATTGCTTTCCTGGAAGCAGGTTGACGTCCGACCTCACCCAATAGAAGAATTGTAAACCGCCATGAGACTATGTGAGATGTGCGTTTATATATAAATACACACTGCATACTACTACTACTACTTTCCCTGTAAACGAGTTCATTTGCTAACAGTAATAATAATAATAATAACAACTTTATTTGAGTCTCAAATCATTCTAGCTGAGCACGAGTGCTCTACTAATTGGGGAGACTGTAAATCAAATAAATCAAATCAAATCAAATGTCGGTTTCTGAGGAGAGGGGAAAACCGGAGAACCCGGAGAAAAACCTCTCGGAGCAGAGTAGAGAACCAAGAAACTCAGTCCACATATGACGCCGGGTCCAGGAATCGAACCCGGGACACATTGGTGGAAGGCGAGCGCTCTCACCACTGCGCCAACCCTGCTCCCCTCTTGAAAAATTAGTATCGAAACAAACTGATGTCGCGAGTTAACAAAAATTAAACCGTGTAAACTACTGACTGGTAAACAGAGCCCTGCTTATCCGTAATCAGACGGCTTTTAGTCTCCTGGAACCGGTGGATCTTTTACGTCCTAAAACGTGGTCGCCATGGGAACATCAATACCCTTCACCAATGACATGTCATGCCAAATTGTTCCCAGACAAATCTTAATATTGCTTCCACAATTTCAACGTCACAAGCGTTTTAAGTGGGTGTGTTCCTCGAAAGCCACCTTCAAAGTCGTAGCAGCATTAATTAATCATTCAAGCAATGGTAAAAGCCACAGCGCTTGGTGCTACAATATTTTTCTTAAGCCTTTCAGAAGCAAAGTGGAAAAAGCGTTGTGAAATCACTCGCAAAAAGCATTTAAATCACTCGCCTAACGGCTCGTGATTTACAAACCTTTCTCGTGTTCTCCCAACATCCCGCTTGGTTTATTGCACCGGTAAACCCATAGAAATAGCGGTCTACTGCCCACGTAGGACCTACTTCGGAAGGCAGGACTTTACCATGAAACATGGATTCTACGATGGTTACTAGGAACTGACTGTCATTTAACAAATTGACGTCAGTTTTTCATGCGTCTGTCCTGTTATTGATCATAAATTTCGTCATCACATTGTCAAAGTAGTCTTCGGATCCACTCGGCTATCGCCTCGTGGACCCACAGTTACTTTGACAATGTGATGACGAAATTCATTGTCAATAACAGGACAGACTCATTAAAAACTGACGTCATTGTCTGTCCGCATGTTGACGATAAAAATTAGCCAATGAGCGCGCGAGAATTTCTGCAGTTATCGTAAAATTATTATTTGAAATGGTAACTTAAACATCCCATAATACGCACCTTATTATCGAGAAACTCGTACACGAAATTGGTTCGTGATCCTCCTACTCCTTTCCAACAATTCTGAGACGATCCATATTCGCTGTAAGTCTTCTCTGCAGTAGAGCCTGACCAACATTCTCCCCAAAATTGGATGGCAAATACCTAGAAAAATAAGTATGGTTAAGAATAATTTTTAAAACATGCATACGCTAGTTCTTTCAAGAGATTAAATTGAAAGAAATGGAATAAACCGAAGAAGGCAAAAAAAAAAATGGCAGTACTCGCTCCCGTGTGTCCCGAGTGAATGATTTGGTCTACATTATGTGCGCTCTGATAGGCTGAAAAAAAAAACTAACACTGCTTTAATTTGTTGGTGAAACACAGAAAGTCGTGTTTTCTTGCTTTACGCGGTGTAAATTACATTTTGTGTTTTTGTTTACCAAGGGGTTGTTTTTACACGATGATGTACTCGAAAGATTGAGTAACGTGGCTTCAATTGGCCTCTTTTTTTTCAAATGCATTCTCAGGAAGATAGTTGTAGTTAGAATAATCATGCACAATTAAATGTTAGAATTCTTCATCACCCAACGAGTTGTATATAAACACACAAATCAGTTCTCTGACGGGGCAAATTTGATAACGCGTGGAAAATAATTATACATCAATTAAATGTTAGTGTTCACCTTAAGAGTAGAATTCTTCATCACCACTTTATGAGCGCAATCTTTAACAACATTCTCCAAGTGCTTCCAGTCGATGTGTCCTCGCATGTTATCTATTAATTCCGGCACCGCACGGTCTGCATACTTTTTAGTGTCCTTGAAACATCCAAGTGGTATAAATGGTTTCCCATCCTGGCCTTCTATAGCCTCTACGTCATGATACAAAATTATAACGACATTAGGTTGACACAACTGTACTGTCAATCTTGTAAATGATCGCCGTTTCTCAAACTCATTAATAATTCTTTAGGTTTGCTGAAAACTCTATGTTCAAATATTAACATTTATCAATATTAAGTGTTATGCCTAAACTATAATTACAATTTCTTATCAATCGATCAATCAATCGATCAATCAATCGATCGACCTTGTATTAAACACGCTGCGCCTGAATGCTAAGTAAGCTCGATCAAAGTTTTAAATACGAACGTGTCAGTGCAACTAAAAAAGTAAGATATGCTAAATAAATTACATTGTCACAAAAACAGTACATAGTTACTCACGCGGACAGGTAATGTCGGTGTTGCATTCCTCCTCTGTTGTAGGTTTGACCGCGTGTGTGCATTGGACGGCTGAGACAGATACCAACATTCCCTGCGCATTCAGTCTCATGCACTTCAGAGTGCGCGTCATAATTCCACCTTCACATGACCGAGAGCACTGGGAACGAGATAGAAAGATGTTGGTATGAGAAAGAAATCCCGTGTGAATTCGTCCGGCCGTTAGTCAACATCAGAAGCAGGGAGCGACCAGCAGGAGTGTCGTTATACCTCCCGACTCAAATACGTTTTCCGATTGGAGGAGAACGTGTCACGTGTCATGGGTCAAAGCTCACTGACTCTCTAGGAGGAAAAAAACTCACTAACTCCCGAGGGAATCGAGGAGTTGGGGAAACAAACTTCACTGTTTCCCTTGCGGTCATAATTATTCTGGTTACTACCCTTGATGGGTGGGATGCAAGACAATCTTATCCAATCTGCAAGCGTCAATTTACCCCAACTATTTATATTTATCTGGTCCTTTTTGTGCAGAGAATTAAAAACGCTTTTTGGCCGATACATCGCCCTTCAGTGGCCTGGTAGCGTCGTTTGTTTTGACAGCACGGTGGATAGTGTCGTTCACCCTATGAACAACTGGTTCCAGAGTGTGTATAGCCAAAGCACCAGCAATAATTTTAGAACGTAAAGGAGTTTATTTCGGGACATGTCATTGCAAGTGGTTACTAAAATGTCTCAAACATGATAATTAATTATATGGATAGAACACAGGAATAACATAGAAAATATGAATAATATAGGAAATACGAGATACACGATGAGATTTACCTGACGATTTGGGAATACGGCGAATCAGTTACTTGTTATCACTTGTAAACGCGAACGAACACTTTTTGATTTGCATTATATTACCGGCGCAAAGGTCAAGCTATTTAAACATAGCCGCGCGGACTGGGACTAGGTGGGGGATTGGTTTCTACAGTGTGGATAGATGCTGTGAGATCAAGAAAGCGTTAGTACAAAGCAATGAGGCTGGTCAGGATCGAACCAGGGCCTCTCGAGGCTTCATGCCTGCGTTACGTCTCCAGTGGAAATCGCCTACCGTCGCCTGACGTCGTCTGGCTTTGTCTCACAGGCTGGTGCTTCACATAGGGTCAACCTCATTAATTTTTCCCCCGTGGACAGAATTGTCCAAGAAAAACAAAATCGCTATGTCAGTGTCTAATGACCACTCACTTCACTCCATGCTGAATGTTTCCACTCAGCTGTGCAAGCGATTTTGTTGCATTCTTGCTGCAGAATCACGGTTGGTTTCTGTTCTGTACAAGAGGAGTCCTCCAGCGTCTCATAATGAGACTGATTTATCTTTTGCCTGCACACAATCTGTCTCAGCTGGATTCCTTTGCCACAGGTTCTTGAACATGGTCTCCACCCAGACTCGTACCATCTGTGTAAAATAAAAAAAGAAAAGCAAAAAAAGCGAGGTCCAACGTAAAAAAAAGCGAGGTCCAAAGTAAAAAAAAAGAGAGGTCCAAAGTAAAAAAAGCGGCGAGGTCCATCGTAAAGATCAAGATGCTGACATGAAATTTTAAATTGAAAGAAAATCTCAAAATAGGAAAGAAATAAAAAGCGCTAAAAGAAAACCAAAAAAGTAAGGAATATTTTGCTACGAGTGTGCAATATCAAGACGAGTTACGAATGGTAAACTTGAAATAAAGAAACCATTGAAATTGGGCTTTTTCCATTGCTAGTAAGAAAAACAGACACAAGAGAAGCGCTTTCATCCCTTTCAGCTCAAACAATTCTGTTTCAGAATGATAACATTCAATGTAAATATATTGAGGAGTAAAGGCATGCCAATCCTTACTCAGCTGTACATGGCTGCGTGTTGCAAGCTTGCTTCAGTGGTGGCTTGGCTTCGGTTTTGATACACACTTTATCATTGACGTAGCTATCATCGTCTTTACGCACACACTCAACAAGTCGTTTCTGGATCCCTGAAAGGTAAATTGAAACGCCCGATTTAGCACACCTCGGTTTCAGCTTCTTTTGTCATTCTAAGTAATGATGAAGGAGCTTCAGCACAGTTTGCGCATTTTGAAAAGTTAAGCCAAGTTTGACGTTTGTAATCCGTTTTAATCTCCTCCATCCTTAACCATCCTTGTTTTTTTATGGTTTACTTTTATGTCTTTGGCTCTTAGTAAACTACTATTTCCAAGGTTCCTTCAATTTAAACTGAAGGTGATTTTATACGCGGTCAAAATAACTCAAAATCCCGTTACTGAGCTCCTTTAAGCCAGTTAAGGGAAGTGCTCTTTCAATAAGGTTTAGCTTTTTACTTTTAGAAATTTCTTGTAATGTTTGGTGGAATCTGCTTTTCCAAGTGCCTCGCATTCTGCGCTCTTTTGTCCTTATAAGCCCTCATGCCTTGCACTAAAATACACTTGCTCCTTGTAAACTGCACTCGTGTGGCACCTTTTCGTCGCGTCACACACCTCGTTCATGTGTCTCGCACCTGGCATTCATGAGGCACCCCTCGCGCCTTCCGATCGTTTATCGCAACTCACACTCGTATCCTGCACCTCCCATATATCTCACTTTCCGCGCTCTTGTCTCGCACGTTGCATTCATGTCTCGATCATAGTTCCCTGTATCACTCGTTGGGCTCGTATCGGCTCCTCACGTTTATTTTTAATACCTTTCACTGTTGTCGTGTACCTCGAACCCATATCTCGTACCCTGCACTCGTGTCTTGCAGCTCGCACGCGTTAATCACACGTCGCGCTGATTTCTCGCACTCGTGTCTACTACCCCGCACTACCCGTTGCATTTTGCACTTCACACTTTTGTGTTAATCCTGTATAGCACCTCGACCTTGTGTATCACACCTGAATCATTACACTGCGCTTTTGTACAGCTCCTAGTTTTATTTCTCGCCCCTTGTTCTTGTTTTTCAAGGTTTGCTCTCTTGTCTCGCAGCTCATGCTCGAACCTCTTAACTCACGGTTTGTACAACTGCGAAAATGTCGTAAACTAAACATTCTTTTACGCAGGCTGCAGCATCCTGCGTGACCAACTTAACGTAGATTTACCACAAGCCTGCCCTCTGAAGCACGTCATTTTCGGCCGCGATGTACGATATAATTTTTATTTGTTTTTTTTTACGTTTTATAATTTTTTTTACGATATAATTACCACCAGCGCAGTCTTCAGAGCACATGCCCCACTTTCCGATCTTCCACTCGACCTGATCAGGAGATACTTCAGTTTTCTCGGGCGATAAAAAGTGATATTCCAATCCAGGGTTTGATCCCTCGATATGCACGTACTAGATGAAAGAATGAAAAAAGAGCAATGTTCAACAAGACGATAGAATCTTGCATTTAGGTTGTGGTGATAGTAACCTCTTATAGACTTATAGAAATACCCTTTCAGTTTCATGCATGTAAGAGGGTCTCAGTGGATCGGTGGGTTTTATGGCGAACAGTTAATATTTTGGCTTTTTCACGACTAATGGTAAATTTATATTCCTTTTAGTGAATGAAAATCTTAGAAATGAATTACCATTGTTTTAAAAAGTTAAAAATTAATTATCATTGTTTTAAAAAGTTAAAAACCAATATTAATTACTGTAAAACATATTTAAGGTCTGAAGACCATTTCAGGACGGAAAAAGTATATTGCATTTGCCCCTCTGTAAAATGAACAAGATCAATAATTGGTTTATATTGTAGATAGTTGTTTTTAATTTCTTGGTTTTACTTTGCATTGTTGCTTAAGTTATTTAATAATTATTTGTTAAGGTGGGGGTTTACCTGAATTAAAGTGAAATTTGAGGAAGTTTAAAGAGAGATTGAAAGGGGGAGAAAAGGTTATGGAACACCACCAGACAGTTGCCCGACCCCACAATGGCACTCGGGTTGTTAGGCAACTGTTTGGTGTGTATCTATCAATTTTTAACTTCAAACTCTAATTTTAAAACAACACCAAATCTTCAAAATTTCCTATTTCCATAAATTTTACTAATCCTTTGAGAAAAACTATCTGTCTCTAAATAAACCTAAAAATCACCAAAAAATTTACAAAACGGCGCAAAACATAGATGTGTGTAATGAGTGAACAGATTCTTGATTGCTTGAAACGTAAACGAGATATTTGCATTAAGAACATAATACCAAGCCAAAATACGGCTTTCAGGTGGACCCCCGCCTTAAGTTTCTACACAATTCAGTTACGTACTGTAACAGTTGAAACTCAATAAACTATCTATGTATTAACAAGTCTCAACACAAGACAAAGAAAGTCTTGAGAAAAACAAATCTTGAGAATTTACTTTCGTAGCTTAAGGTTAATAATCTTTTAAGGCTAATGGTAAAATTTTCTAATTTTAAAGGCTGACGGCTACATTTTTAACCCGTCTTACGGCTAACAGTTAGCCCCATTGAACTCATGTAAATTTTAGAGGGATTTTAACGTAGTATACTAAGTATACTAATGGCCGATTTAAATGACACGACATGACACGACACGACATGACACGACATGACACAACATGACATGACATGACACGACATGACACGACATGACACGACATGACACGACATGACACAACATGACACGACATGACACGACATGACACAACCACTTTTCTTTAAGGAGAAAATACAGGGAAGAAAAATTGCTCTACAGAAACTGCTGTCGACGTAATAACCTTGTTGTGACGACCCCAGCCCCGTCGAAAAGCAAAGAAGTATGGGGAATTCTAAATTTTTGTGACCTTGATACGGGCTGTTTCTGTGGCAGTGTTATAGTACCCATTGTCTCTCGATAAGAAATGACGCGAGCAACTTTGATCATATGCAATGTCGTTTTGCATCTGAAGTGTGTTCTATGTAGTACATAAAAGTAAACGGCGTCTTAATTACCATGAGTTTCAGGATTTGTTTAGTGGGTCCAGGTATTTCAACTTTGTCTTTCCATAAGTAATCTTCGTGATCGTAAGCCACTTTGGTTCCAGCAGCTTTCACTACAGTACTCCAAGTGTATGCCACCTTGTAAACCCATTGATTCTTCTCATTTTTCACTCCTGAGAAAACAGTCAGGAGAATAATTACTCAGAACATTTTGTCCTGTGCCATGTGTTTCTGAAGTGTGGTTCTGAAGTGTGATTAGGAATAAAATTGATCGCAAAATGGACGGAGTGGTCATATTTCAGTGAGCTAACTCTGTTAAAACAATGTGACCATGAAATAAATTTCACACCGTGTAGTGTACGGCTTAGCAATATTAATAATCACGAGTCACGCAATATTAATAATCACGAATCGCGCAATATTAATAATCATGAATCACGCAATATTAATAATCATGAATCACGCAATATTAATAATCACGGATCACGCAATATTAATAATCACGGAATTAGTGCATAAGCGTTCATCCTGACTCTTAAAGATCGGCATGCGCACACACTCGGGGACATGTCGCAGCGAAAGTTTCCTCGTGTGACATGTCCGTTTTTGCTAAAAAGCTCTGTAGCAGGGACAAATATTTGTACTCGCAACATCTTGCATGAAATTTAGCTGGTTTGAATTCGTGCGTCATAAGGCAGGGACAAAATTTGAAACTAAGACCCGTCATTTTGGTGGTAGAATTTTTCAGCAACCCGTTGTCTGGAAAGCCCTTGCTGAAGATGAAGTTTTTTAATGAGGCTTAATTGTAGACCTTTTTAAGGTAGGCACATACTAGGGGGCATGTTGAGGGCAAGTGAAGCGGGGACAAGCCCCTTCGTGTGCAAGCATAGGACGGATGTTGCAATGAGAGTACGCAAGCTGGTGCACACGAGGCGTGTGCGGTATAAAAATGCCATGTAGTGGGGACACTTTGCAAGAGCAGTGCACAAGATGCGTCATTGAAAACTGAGGTTATTAAACAGCTATCTCTTCATATGACAAAAGGTGGGGAAACAGAAGGCACCATTTTAGAAACTCTTTATAATTATACTGGGTGTACCTTTTCGGTACGCTTCGGCGACATGCTCGTTGGAGCAATGGTTCGGCGTAATTAGGAGAGCGTGTTACATTCATTTTGTTGCTCTGCAAACTGTACACGACGCTTTGGACCAAATTACTAGCTAATTACTACTTACCCAACATATTTTTGTTTTTTTCTTTCATCGCCGCATAAATGTTGGTAGAACCAATTGGGATAGTAACGATTTCTCCGGGTTTATTTGGCCCTTGAAACCAAGAAATAATTAAGAATTATCATTTTTGAGTGGTAGAAGTCGTTTGCTTGATAAATACGAAATCTTGATGGTGTCTTAAAAATCATCGTTAACTTTCGTAAAAACTCTAAATGCTGGTTAACGTTATAGCTCTTGGGAGAGAGGTTAAGGACTTTTCTTCAAGGGGCATTTGCATGTGAATCTAAGTGAGCGTCTCATAAATTTGACTATCGTTAAAAAAATCTTCAGTTACCTTCAATTAAATACCAGCGTCATTGAAAAATGTCACCGCACTTGCCTCCAACACACAATGAGACGTTATATTATATTTTTGTAGGTCATAGCTTTTTAACATTCATTTCATGTGGTAATTGGTGCTCAATTAGATGAGATGGGAACCTTTATTGGAATAGTTTTAGTCTGATAGGTAATCTTAAGCAAAAGTGCAGCTGGCATGTTAAAGGGGCTACGTCACGGTATTTTGAGTTATTTCTACCATCGACAAAATTACCTTTAAATTCAAGGAAACCTGAAAATAATACTTTAGAAAGATAGGAGAACACTAAAGAGATAATAATAAACCATAAAGGAACAAGGATGGTTAAGGATAGAGAAGATTGACACGGATTACAAACAACAATATTGAAAAATTTAGGCTAAATTTTTCAAACCGTTTAACCGTGACACAGCTCCTTTAAGTTTTACAGTAGGTCGGTGATTGGATCTTACCCCATTTACGCCAGTTCAAAGTGTACTCCCCGCTCACAAGGGTACACGTGGTGCTGTCTCCTCCACACACTGCACAGTGGTCGTGCTTCAACCCTGAGTCTAGTTTATTATCACAACCAACGGACTGAAAACGAGAAAGTGAGAAATGACAAATATTGACAAATAATGCCTCGTGCCCATTGTACCCTGCTTCCCGTTTTGCTCAGTGCCCTATTCCCCGTAGGAAGTCCTCAAATGTTTTGCTCAAATTATTCTTTAAATTTTTACCTTGCAAATTCCTTCAATGCAGACATCTTTAATCATGGGGTTGACGTTGCATCGAGTGCCATCCTTAACTCGGCCTCGAGGTGTCCCTGTTCTCCCTTTGCGGCACGACAGCATGCAGGGATCTGGGACAGAAAATTGTCACGTCACCTGCAATACATCTGAGTCTAACAGAATTATCATCTTGCTCAATTTGCACCGGGGTATAAACAAATGGGTGCATGATCCGTATTAAATTTTATTGGGCTTTGAGATATTTACAAGCCCAAATATATGGATAATTACTGAAGGCTGAGGTCAATACCGAAAGAGGTACAGTCAGATAACACGGGGAAGATATTTGTTTAAAAAGATTATTTTTGTTAAACACTCGTTGTTTCACCAGCTAACAGTTCTCAGGTTGGCATATTAATAACAATAGGTGACGTCATATCTTTGCTAAAGACGTGGAATTATGTTGAATGACTCAAACAAAAGAGTTAACAAATTAGAAATCTTCTGTCGATGTCAGGATGGCTACGATACTGTACCAGGAAAACTAGAAATACACTTCTACTTTGGGTGAAAATTCCCTTAGAATATTTACATGCATATGACCGCAGTATTAAGTAGCCGTTCATAGATGGTCTAGCAATAGTGTTTTTGCAGTGACGAGACGAGAGTAGTGATGTTTATCATTAATTATTTTATTTTATTTTACAGATTCACCATAAGGCAGGTGGGTAAACACTCCACCTAACCATACCCCTAAAACATTGGTAACCCATTCCCTAGAACCCCAATATAAATAAAAATGATAACCAAAAGTAAAGAACTTAAAAAGAAAAAAAAAGTTAACAAGAATAATGTGTAACAGAAAAAAACGATTTCAACTCTTTCTTATGCTTACTTCAAAAGCAGAACCAAATATAACGCATGGAATGAGCCAAGACGCATTTTGTTTGTATGTTTGAAACATTGATATTTCGGACGATCAATATGTATATGTATGGATTACGTTTATACATCAGTATGGTGGGCTCAAACACTGATGCAGGAAAAGCGGTCTTTCCTTGCCTAGTTTTTGAATTGAACAGGTTTTTGCAATGTTTTATGTATACTTAACAATTATTCCATGAGCGCGCGTTGGATATGAGATGATAGTTGGCTATAATCATCTGATATCCAACAAGCGCGAGTGGAATAATTGTTTTATTAAACACGCCCCAAAAAATAAAGAACTAGACTACAATGAGAACAAAAAGGCCCAAAAAATCACGCATACGCTCCCCATTTTTGTAGATCATGGTATAATGGCTCATATACCATGATGGCTAAGCCAATGAAAAGTCTCGAATTGCATTATCCAATGATCCAGTTTTTAATAATTACAGGTTAACGCACTCAGCGAGTGCATTATCGGGATTTACCTGCACGAGTTCACTAACAATGAACGAGAAATTTCAATACCGCACGAGGCTTTGCGAGTGCGGTATTGAAAATTTCGAGTTTATTGTTAGTGAACGAGTGCAGGTAAATCCCGGTAATTCACGAGCAATGAGTGCGTTAACATTTTTATTATTCAAATTGAATACACTGCCCAAAGAAATCGCCAAATTTTGAGTCAGCCGAAGCCATGGGGTAATGACAGTGGTGTATTGAATTTACACCACGGCTATTACACCACGATAATGACGTCAAGGAGGTTGTTTCGTCATAACCCAGTATCACGTGGTACAAATCAGCCAATCAGAAAATCGGAATTCGTACAGTGTATGAAAGTTGGATAATAATGGTGGATAAAACATGGTTTTTAATCATTCAGTTGTGCTGTTAGAAAGACGTCTAGAGGTGCTTGTCACCTTTTCGAATCTATTCTCTTTTGGAAATATGATGAGACACTGCCTCTTGTGTTTGAAGTAAAAATCGAACATTATAATTTCTATCAATAACATGATAAAAAGGACAAAGGCGATGACTTCCTTCACACCCAGCATTACACGTTATCTCACCTGAACCCCACTGCACTTCAGACTTCGGATCAAACGACTGGCACTGAAGAAGGCGATAGTCTTTGGAGCCTGGAGGGCAGGGCTATGGGAAAAGTATGTTTGTTAGTTAAAACAGCTCTTGGAGAATTATTGAACATAGTAACACAGAAGACGCATACTATGGAATATCGCGAAAAGAAAGAATATAGTAATAAAATTAAAACTATAGCACAGTATAAAACTTTGTCCAATAATACCTATTAGATCATTTTGTGGTACGTTTCGGAGGCATATCAGACTCAGTCGTTTAGTCTCACCGGAAAGAGTAATTTGGCGTGTTGAAACTCGTCTGACTGCGTGCACTTGTCACCAGAAGGTACCAACAAGGAACGATTAGACATAACAATTATTTTCTTGCTGTGCGAAGATAGTTTAGTCTTACCTGTGTATTGCACATTGACCAAAATCCTTTATCTGATCCCTCGCAGAACTTTCCACCATTTTGCGGCCTGTACAGTAATGACAAAGCTGTATCAGTTAAATAAATTAAAAAAGAGCTTTGTTCTTGAAAAGAAAGGAAGAACTGTAAATCTGTCCTCAGTAATGTGATACAGGCTTCCTTAAGCCAAGTTGGATTATTGTTTATTGAGGCCATTTAAAGAAAGCAATCTTCACCTGTACAGCAGTTTAATTAAATACAAAGAACACCAGCGTGATCGATCTTCTGACGAAGAGATTTACATGGCAGCGCGCACACTGCTCGCAAAATTTCTCTTCGAAATTTATCTTGGTGATATTTTACGAGGCCTGTCTACAAAAAGATCGAGGGAGGGATTTATTTAAAGGGAATAGGCAGATATACAGAGGCTACTTTTCACAAAAATAACATGTTATTTTGAATTCACGCGTGAAGGAAACATGTTTTCGCGTGAAAGCTCACCTAGTATTTTGTTGGTGTTTTTATGATAACAATTATTCTTACACGGGGTTGGTGCATGATCTTGTTTTCCACTGCACGCCTCCACCGCAAGTTTGGGTGCACGACTGTGTGTCCTGCCAATCACTCCATCCTCCGTCAATCATCGGAGATCCATCATCAACACATTCACCTTTGATGCACCACTTCAAAGAAGGAGGATGTTTCAGTATTTTATAAACAGTCGAAAATAAAAGCCAGTGTCGTTTTTCGAAATTATTCGTTAAAGCACTAAAACTGAGATTGCCAACCCTTTTTCAATGAAACTGAACACCTCGGGCCTCGCACCGTTTTACATGTAATGCCCTAAAATCGGATACCGCTGTATTTCAGTATTTATCATGTTTTCTAAATAAACAGAGTTAAGCTAATTACCGGTAGACTATAAAACAAAAGGAGTTAAGCTTAAATAGATATTTACTATTCAGGTTGCGTTGTATGTTGTTTACGAAGGGCAAGTGTTACAGGGGTGCAGATTGCCCATGTTACCTACTGCTGTAGTCTTATTGCATTCGACTCCGTCCTAATTTGGATAATTTTGTTACTCACGTGTCGGTCGCCGCATCGTGTGCCATCCATAGGTGGTGCTCCATAGCTCTTACACTTATAACCATCACTGGTACAGTACAGGGAGCCACAGTCCGCCTAACAAAAATCAACGACAGGCGCTTAAAATACTTCATTTATTATGAATGTTTCTAACTTTATATTAATTTCATTTAAGATAAGTTCAAGTCTGCATCGCGTCAAGTGGTCCATGCAACCGGACTCTATCCAGGTTTCTGTAACAGCAGTTCTACCCCTCGGATGGGATGCTAGTCCATCACAGGGTTACCCCATCCCTGCATTAAATTTGCTGGTACCCATTTATACATTTGGGTGGAGAGAGGCACTGCGAGCGTAAAGTGTCTTGCCCAAGAACACAATGCAATGAACCCGGCCAGGGCTCGAAACCCGACCGCTCGATCCCAAGACCACCACTAATTAACCATAAAATAGCATAGAAATCACTCTACAGTTACTTACTTCAAGCATTGGTTATGTTTTTCAAGACTAGAATTGAGGTTATCAGGATTAAGTGTTTGTAATCTCAATCCATGGAGTCACTGCCATTAAGAACAGTAGTACAGTCCTTTAAATCTAAGAGGTGCATCGAAGGAATTCCTTGCCACTCACGATAGAATTGAAACTTGTTAAGACCACACGTATCTATAATGCTGGTTCTCACATTTTTTTGAGCACCGTTGCTCCTTGCTATTGTGCAGGGAACTTAAATTACGTTTATCGGGCAACTGGAATAAAGCAAACTTGACCTACTTTTTTCTGTTGACATTGGTAATACTCTGAGCCATACTGCAGAGTACACTGTAGTGTAGCATTCGCGATTTGTCCCGGAAGTTTATTGTGGAAGATGCTGGGCTCGTGGATGAAGTCATGAGGGTCATCATCCAAACAGGATGAGCCGGAACCACTAACAATAAACAGTGTTGAAAGTTGTTACAGAAAACTTCTCGAACTCATTAATAAGACATCAAGTTAAAACAAGGAAAATCACAACCGTGAAGGAGGTTTGGATACCCGGTCTTGATTAGCATAGAAATTGACGATTTTACTTCTCTATTTACTCCTTAGTTTTTGTCGGTTACGATTGAGAAGATATATCAAACACTCGAGAAAGTGTTTCGTCGGCTATCCAAACACCTCGAATTTCGTCAAAAATACTCCGCTGCGTGTTGTATTTTCAACTCTCATCTCGGTGCTTGGATATATCCCGATGAAAATCTCTCGTGTTTAATATATTAATTCTTAACGGTTTTTTTCCCACGCAACTGTGCAGAGCCTGTAATTCCATTCGCTCCTGGTATCGCGCACCTCTATTGTATTAACGGTTTCTGTTGTTTGTTTTAGTGTTTTCTCAGCCAATCATTTTGATTCTTCTGAAAGGTGCCTGGCGTCTCAAAATTTATGTTTATCATTCAGTTGTTCAAAAATGCTTGACCCAAATATATTTATTTTCGTGAAGTTTTCGACTTCAACTTATGACCTTCAAAATACTTGTATGGCTAGATACATTAGTTGTCATACTAAATGAATAATATTTTTTTACAGTGTCCCCAGGACTGAATGCACTGTTTGTGAAGAAGTAATCATAACGAGGTGTCCATATTATTATTATAGGAGTAAAATTAATTTGGATTTCAGTCAATAAGAGGCACGTGTGCGAACTTTCCATAACGAGGAGTCTACATTCAGCCGAAGGCGTCTTATACTTATTGTCTCCTTCTCTCTCCAGTAAATTGTGTACAAAACTACTTTTTTTGTACTTTGGGGGTGATTTATAAATTGCAACATGGTAATAACTGTTCATCTTTGCTCTGACGAAGGGCTAACTCTCACAGCTTCAATACCTTTATGGACTTCAAGTTGATTAATAGCTATAAGTACTGAGTAATCAACCAACTAAATAATCATTATGTTTTATCAGTTACTCACGTGAGGAATTCTTGGATGCGATTACTGCTACAAGGTGACCACTTAAATGCATTTTTACCATCGCTCACAACACTGGCCATTATGTACTCGCCGTTGTTACACTGCTCGCCGTCGCCATCATGTCCCAGGCCAAATCTACAGGAGGTGATAAGAACATTGAATGCTTTGTGGGCGGTCA
Source organism: Micromussa lordhowensis (assembly GCA_964020085.1). Taxonomy (NCBI): domain Eukaryota; kingdom Metazoa; phylum Cnidaria; class Anthozoa; order Scleractinia; family Lobophylliidae; genus Micromussa; species Micromussa lordhowensis. The sequence goes on along the minus strand of OZ026599.1, from coordinate 32,527,751 downwards.
AATAACATCAGTATTACCATACTGGATGATAACTTCAATAATAGTTATTCTACAGTAGTACTATTTGTTCACTAAATTCTTCTCAGAACCCTGAGATCTTGTCAAACATCTTCGGCAACGAACCTATACTGCATAGTTTTCTGGACTATTTTTTAGATCTTCTGCAGGGTAGCAGAACCAAACCATTTAACTGGGTTCAATTTAAAATGTACTAATCACACTGGAAACACAGCACTTGCTTAAGTAATGCCTTGAAGGCTCCATTTCCCCAATCCTCCACACTTCTCTTTACTCTCTCGGTCTCCTCCTTTCGATGCTGCGATATGTATCTGTCAGTATACTGCATGCCTGAGTGTATGTAAGCTGTTCTACTGCTCGAACGTCTGGTCAAATACCACAGAGAAAAATATACGGAAATTGCAGGCTGTGCAGAACTTCGCATGTCGAATTGTTAGTGGTGCGAGAAAGTACGATCTCGTAACCCCCCACTTGAAAAGTTTGTCTTGGTTACCCGTTAAGGACCAACTATACTACCGCCAAGCTATCATGGCTTTTAAATGCATTTCCGGACACGCCCCCAAATATCTGACGTCACAATTTATTACCCGTGAGCCAGTAACCAAGCGTACAACTAGGAGTAGCCAAAAGCTCAACATACCTCTTTTTAAAACAGCCTCAGGACAAAGAACATTTCATTATAGAACTATTGGACTTTGGAATAATTTAGGCCCCTCTTTAAAATCAAGCCGTTCCGTTCAAATTTTTAAACGTATCTTAAAGAATAAGCTTTTAGACAATTTTGTAAATACTTCTTAAACTTCATTTATTTTTAGTCTTTTTATTGATCACAATTTTAGACAATGTTGTAAGTGTTTTCTTAAATTTAATTAATTTTAACGGTAATTTAAATTTAATTGTTCCTGAAAAGCCCCATTGGGGAGGTAACAATAAAGTATGTATGTATGTATATAAAATAGTGGAAGCAGGGGCCCATTACTAGGAGTGTGTAACTACCCCATACTCCTGCCACCGCGTTTTCACAGACCGACCTATTTTCAGACTTTGAATTTACCGCGAATTCAAACCCGCGGTCACAAGCACGGACTGACGTCATCATTTCATTGGAAGATTAAAAAGAAAAACCGCCATTTTTTTTTCTTACCGATGCGCGCTCATGTAGACTGGAACTGACCTAGTTCGCGGGAAAAGAAGCCTAAAACTAGACCGGTCTGTAAAAATGCCGCGACATAGGCTTAGTATGGAAGTTGTGCGCTCCTAGTGATGGGTCCCTGTGAAAAGTGAGTAAAACACATCTCCCTAGTATTGCTCTCTCTCTCTCTCTCTCTCGAATGTTATTTTCGTGACTCACGTGTGCGCTGCTTCATGAGCGATGATGATAGCGGATGCCATCCCAATGTCATTGTTAACAGTTCTGCCAAACTTTGTTCCGCATGTTGAACCCATCATGGCCAAACCTGCACATCAATCAAAATGATTGATGGAAACATGCTGTATTACAGTGACCAAACCAATGGCGGCAAAAGGATAAACTAGTTTTAACTTTTCTTTGTAACAACCTGGAAAGAGGTAGTCTCCTTCGCAGCCATTATACACCTTATTCCAAAATGGCCACTATTTTAGTGGTCTTTTGTTTGCCTTCAAATTAGCCCTTGTTGCCTCGTTCTTAAACGCGAAATACAAAAGAATATTTTCCCTTGAACGAGGCAACAAGGGCTAATTTGCAAGCAAACAAAAGAACACAAAAATGGCAGCCATTTTGGAATAAGGTGTATTAGGGTCGTCACGCAACGTTTCTCCCCTATTTAGAAGCGTTGCGTGACGATCCTAATAACGCGGCTGCAAAGGAGAGTAATAAAGAGGACGTAGAAAACTTAAAAAAAGTATATGTTGCATGAATAACGGGAAGTGAAAACTGCAAACGTGTATATATTTGTTTAAGAACAGGCAAACAAACTGCTAAACACGTTTAATATTTTTTTCTGTCTTTTTTTCACCACAACAACTAAAATAAGTAAAAAGCCCTACCTCCCAAGCCTTGCCTGGTAAACAGAAAGAGATAATTAATATCAGTACCCTTTAATTGTTGAAGGACGAGTACTAACCAGTCAATTAATCGCATACTGCTGACTCAATTTTAAATTTTAACACGTCATGTTAATTAAAAAGCATGGAAACCCGCCCCAAAAGATGTACTCCTATTTAACAATTAGGCTTGAAGCTCCAGCTTTTTATGAAGCGATAGTTATTGATGTTAAAGGCTAAATTGCGTTCAAATAAAGATTTCCAATTATCTCTTTAAATCAATAAGGTTGTATTTAGCATTACCGGGGTAATTACACGCGCACTGAATTGTTGTTCACAACTCGCAGTCGTGTGCGTGCGCCAGTCAGTTTTTCTTTAATTTAACAACTTCGAGTTCCTAAATTGACTAGTAACGGAGAACATTCTCCATTTACTCTCTCAAAAATTCAAGTTTCCAATCATGTTTCTAGATATTGCACCGAAACCTCAGGCAAACGAGAATTTATGAAGACATGATTTATTATCGCAGTTATATACAAAGGCCTGAATGGGATTGAACCCATGACCTCTGCGATACCGATGCAGAGCTCTACCAACTGAGCTATCGAACCACTGGGAGCTGGTCACGTTGTGACTTTGTAATATACCCGTAGATGATCAAGGTTGAAATATATGAAATGTATGAAAGATCATATATTTGAACTGCGGAGAAAGATTCACTAGCATTCGTCGCCATCTACGGGTATATTATGAACTCAGTATATTACTCTCAGTGGCTAGATAGGTCAGTTGGCAGAGCACTGCACCAGTATCGCAGAGTCCATGGGTTCAAATCCCGTTCAAACCTGAACTTTTTCAGGCTTTAATTTCACAACTGCTTAAGTTGTGTGTAGGACTGGGATGATCAATCAGGTCTTCATACTTTTCTGCGAAGTTCAAATATATGATCTTTCATATATTCACTAGCAAACGAGAAAATGTAGTTACATTGTAGATGACCTAAACAATTGTGTACAATATGAGTAATAATAGAATAAACGTATTGTGCAAGAAATTAACAACTGTCACTCACGCTGTCAGTAAAATAATCAAATCCGCATGCGCAGGATCTTGGTCTGATTCTGGCATCATTTTTCCCCAGTCCGATAGCTTACTCAATCTTTCTCGATTGTCAGCTGAAGAGTTGTAACCCAGCTGAAAAGATGAGAAATAAAAGGGCGCGTTCCATTCGACCAAAATTCCGAAAATTCCGGTTCAAGGTCGAATGGAACAGAAAGTTTCCGGAAATTCGATTCGCAAATTTTGGTCAACCTCTCGAGGTTGTCCTTTTTTCTGGAAATTTGGAAATTCCGAAAATTTCCTGTTCCATTTGGCATTTCTACCCGGTAGAAATCGTCCCTAGTTTCCCTAGGCGAGAATTTTGCCACGACCAAAGCTACAACAGTGGCGGAGAAACGATCTGCCACAGTTCGAGCCTGTTCTCGATTGCCTATCTTCCACAAAAACGTTAGGATCTGATTTTCTGGAAAATTGTGAAATGGTCGTTCCAGATTTCCTGTTGGTATTCGTCCGGTTTGCATAATCTCCCGCGAGCCTGAAGTTCATCACAAGAAGATGGTGTTTGAATGTGGAGCTACGCTATTGGTTGGTGCCTGGCAACGTGAAAAACAACAGAATGAATTAGTTGAATGAAAAGCGTTCGTTGATACCGTGAGGATTAAGAGTGCCGATTTGATTTGTTTTTCACGTTGCCAGGCACCAACCAATAGCGTAGCTCCACATTTCTGTATATAAACCACACACAACCCACAATTCCTTGATTCGCTCCGACGAAGGGCTAACGCTCGAAACGTCAGCTTCCGAATCTCTTTACGGTGGACAATTCACATTATCAACCCAGTTGATAAAACCAAATTATCTTGTAATACTCCCACCGACGCAGCACCACAGTTTCTTTAGAAACTTGCCCCCTTTATAAATATCAAGGAAGAGTTTGCTATGCGTATTAAATTTCTTTACATGAAACAGCTCACGGCACTTAGGACAGCCTCTTCATCATGATCCTTCAGCGTTTTGTCGAGTAAATCTTAGCGGCAATATGCCCAAGCGGGAATGGAGCGAAATCGGTCCGCCCCGGTGGAAATGCCGTTCCATTCGATATACGAAAATTTCGGAAATTCAACCGGAATTTTTGGTCGAATGGAACGCACCTGAAGTCAATCAATCCATCAAGTGACCGATGGATCAACCATAGTTAGTAGAGGGGGACTAACTATGGATCAACCAAATGGTTGATCGATCAATCGACTTACCGACCGACCGACCGACCGACGTCATAAACTATGATCAACAGCTTGTCTGAATCTTACCCCGTCTTTCTTGATGAAAATCTTGACTACCACCAACGTGACTTTCTTTTCTCCAACACTCTCGTCATGAAACATATTGTCCACCTGGCGATTGAAAATTAGACAGAGTGATTGAACAAAGAACATTGAACAGTGGGAACAATCCAATTAAAGGTGGAAGCACAAGCGTGATACAATAATTGATAGTTCCAATCGTGAAGCTTCTTTACCACGTGAGCTAAAATGAGTAAGTACATCTCCAGGTTTTCATCTCCGTGTGTCTTAACTACCAAGTCATCCGCTACCATGGCAACCTCCAAGTGTTTGTGAGACGTGGAACGTTCATCGCGTGATCGCTTTTTTCTGTTAGGTTCCAGACTCCGTTTGTTGCGCTCAGAACGATCTGAAACTAAAAAAACAATCAGAATGTATGAGATATTAGTTGCGCACAAAAAGAAAACGTTTTGAACGCAAGAATTTCCAGTCGATTTATGTCTTCTAGGAAACATGGATGGCCGTTTGATTATCTCGTGCCAACTGTGAACCAATGAGAACAAGAGTTATTATATAGATATGCAAGATTTATTTCTCAATACGAAAATTTAGTTGACCATCTTAATTTGCAGTTGTTTAGACCATTTCGGTTGAAGTCGTTACCTTCAGCAGAAATCAGCAATAACACATTTTTCAAATCTTATTCAATACTTTCTTATTGTAACATTTTGTTTAGAAGAAAACCTTTTCAAGCGAGATAGCACCCAAGCTATCTTGTGACAAGTCTTTACACTGGAACAAATTAAACAAGCTTAGATAAAAGAACTAGTTATTTCACATACATTTTTCACTTTTCTAACACACTAGTGAACTTCATATCAGGTTATCTCACCTGAGACGTCACAACCCTGCCCAATGACGTCATGTAATGACCGTCTATAGATTAAATGAGGCTGGCCTCCATCTATTGACCCATAATCCTGTGCGAGATGGCTCGGTAAAGGATGGATAAAAAGCGCCTGTTTCATGAGGCTAATCATACCGGTCTGAAGAAAAAACGCAAACACACACCCAGAGAGCGGTTTTCAATTGAAAAATGAAAGTAATCAGGCAAAAATTACTTGAGTTTTGATCTTGGTTTTAATGCGCTTTAAGATTGGCAGAGTTGTCTAATTGGTAAGTAAGAGTGGTTTTCATTTGTGTGTTGTAAAACCAAACCCAAACCAAGTACTTACCAATCAGACTACTCAGCCAATCTCAAACCGTCGCCAAAACCAATACCAAAGCCAAAACCAAAGTAATTGCCTAATTACTCTGGACACTCAATGGAAAACCGCTCTATTAGTTTGGTTTTGGTTTTACGACTCTTGATAGAACACCCGACTCGGTCGGTGAATTGCAATTTGTACGCAATTTCAACAACAACAATTCGAAGTACCCTGTAGCGTTTTATTCCCTTGTTCCAGCAACTTGCCAGTATCCATTTATAACTCTGAGCTCAAATGTGCTAGCACACCTTTTAAGTTTGTCATCAGACGCTTAAACGCAAGGATTTGTTCAACATAATCATAACACTTGGGCATTTGACACGCTTCTGCGCATGTGCGGCAACTTGATTTCTTATCCAATGGAACAGATTTTAATGCTGATATTTGTGAGAAAATCCTTTTCCGTCGACCTTGTGAGGCGTGTGAAAATAATGATACTTTTTGGCCATCCATGAAAGATTTAAAAGCCATATTTTGTGTTTTGAGTTGAATACCGTAGAGTTATACCATGTCCTCAAGAGGAGGTTTTCGACTCGGTTAATAAAAATAAAAAAATAATTTATTTATCTAATATAGCGCCATTTAACATTAAAATGATCAAAAGAGTTTTACATGAATATTACAATATATAAAAAATGCATTAACTAAAGGAATTATTAGAAATATCAGTAAAACCTAATCCAAATATGGAGACAAAAGTTACCCTCGCCGGTGAACTTCTAAAGAACTGATTAACAACGTGTATAACAAACTATTGAAAGCCGATTATTATCCACCAATCGATGGAGGGGAGAAAATTTAGTTGCGCTCGATAACTGGATAAAATTTGCTGCAAACCGTTGACATTATCACTTACCAATCCACCTTGGTTGCTAACAGCAACAACGGAACCCGGATGTGAAACCACCTGACCACTATAGAAAGTATTCTTGGGCAGTGTGGCGTACGATTTACTGCCATTTTCATGTGTAGTCTCCACAATGGATCCTGGAGCTAGAAGATGTTTAGCTTTGGTGACGTTTAAATGAAGTGAAAACCCAAACGCGTCCATTTTGTAAAACCAGGAGTCGGGTTGAGATATGCTTCGTTTTGTACGACTACGTTTGTGAAGCTCATGTGTGATGAACTGTCCGGCATCATCTGCTTGGAATGGCGAGATCACCTCATATTCCGGAACTGAGGAAAAGAATAAAAAAGCCAAAAATGATACAAACAAGCAACACAATTGGCACAAAATTTGCAGTTTTGGTAAATTATAGTGATAAATAGCGTATCTTATTTAAACGAGTATTTGGTGAATTTCACTTTGTATAGAGTTCGGAGTAAACGGCACGAACTTCGTTTCTTTGTCTGAAACTGGCTACAAAGATGTAACTGTGGGGTGGAGAAACACAAAGTTCCAATGGGACTGGGTTTTTGTTTCTGTGCTCCTGCAGAACTCATAATTAAGGTAAAAAGGACACCATCAAAACTAAGCACAAACCTTCAGCGTGAGAAGTTGTCCCAAAATATTTTGATATCTCCCTCTTTGTCATTCGATGATGAAGCGAAGGTCTCTAACGCAGTGGAAAGAAGAGATAAGAAATCATTTATCATTCAAAATACCCTTAATTAATGCGACGGCGACAAACTGAATCTATAGAAAGTTAAGTATACGTTTCTGACACTTACTTTTTGATTGCTGGGAGATGCAAGCACCTCTAAAAAACGGAATTGAATTAAACGTTATGTGAAATAAAAGCTTAGTTAGCAAGAAGCAAACAGACAAAGGAAACATTGATTTATTAATTTCTATACCTGTGGCTGGGATGCTAAGAACAATGACCAGCGGAAGTAGTGTTGAAATCGAAGAGGGCATTATTTTATTGTAGAAGCTGAAAAGGAAGGAAAACACACTTTTTTCTCCCCAATTCTTTCGAAAGCATAAAGTCTGCCCTGCCGGGCGACACAAAGCAAGGTTTCTTTTTACAGCTAAATAAAACAAATAAATCTGATTTGCCAATGGTAAAATAAGTGCGATGATGGTAGAATAAAAATATGGAAAATGTTGATCACAACAGTGTGCTTTTGATCCTGGAAAATAAGCTTGACGTAGCTTAATTTCCGTCTGTTTGTTTTGCTGTAATGAAACAGAACAACACGACCAAGTGAAATGCGACCATGCCAATGGAAAACGCCATGCACTAGATTATGAAATGCTTACATCAAACGTCTTTGGTTGATATAAAAGTTTATAATGTTATATGCTACTTCTTTACAGAATTTAGAAACAAAAGCACTCCACTATCATTGTTTGGAACCTTCTATTTTTGGGGACCAGTAAGAAAAGCAAACCGCATGTTGGGTAGTGAAAAGCAAGTAGGTTAAAGAGTCGCCGAGTCGTTTTCAAACTCTGCACCGCAAGGCTAAAAAAAATTCCCTTATGAAGCGTCTTGAAACTTGCTTCTGAATATGTTAATTGTGATGTTTTGTTTCCAGGAAAAAAATTATAATAACAAAATTGAACAATCGATGCAAAAAATAACCCTAACCCTCTCCCAAAATGTATCATTCAGCGATTTGAAGGCATAGATACTAAATAGCTCAAGTGCCCTGTGTATTAAGCGTATAGACCAGTCCAAAGTAGATGTGTTATGTCCGAGTTCACAAAAATCATTTGCGGAAATACCTTGTTAAGTGTTGGAAATTTGATCCTAGTTTACAAAATTTCGTTAAAAAAAACAGTGAGTATAAATTCTAACCGGAGCTATTGGCAGTTTTCGCTTAAGTCGATCGAATATTAATTTCTTGAACTTTTACACGATCTCCTCAGTTGCAGTTTAGTTTAATATTATCGATGAAGGAAGCTGGGACCTTTAGCTGAGCAAACCTGCATTAAAATAATTAAAATCTGTTCATTATTCAAGAATGGTTATTTATTAACTACAAAGAGCTGAACCAGAAATAAGTTACCTTATTTTCTGCAGGAAAAGGACTCCGTTTTTTTGAAATCCGTGGAAACTTCAAGTTTGCGGCAAGTAATTGAAGAAAGCGAGGATTTTTATCGGGTGTGAAAAAGGCAGATGCTATTTGTGTTTGTTAACGGAAGAACTACAATCAAAATTAGACTTGTCTGACAAAATGTGTAAGTTGTTTGTTACACAGAATGGTCGAGTTTTTTTTTTTCAATTTTGCATGGAATGAGTAAATAGCACGTTTCGAAAACAAGACGAAGAACTCGGCGGATTACCCGTCCACGGGGAATTTATAGGCTGTGCTAGGAAATAATTGTTTTACGATTTTATTTCAGAAATTGAGCATTCTAGCTATTTTATTTCTTACCTCGGCTATTTTTTCTAGAAAGGCAAATTTGTCAATATTTACTCTTTAGTAGTTTGAATTCAAACAGAAAATGTCAGTTGTTTGTTGACAAAAGCTGACTTAATAATTCCCCGCAAAAATTCATGCTTAAGTGCGTTTGTCAAGAACAGGTTTTTTTTCTTTTCTTTTCCTCTCGGAAGAGTTTGTGATCAGGCGGTTTGTGATTTTTGACAAAGAAAAGTTGTGTACTTAAGTAAATGGCATTTTTAGTTTATGAAGATTGACGTCGGAATTATTGTGAATTAAAATTATGAACAAGGACTAACGCGGACAGAAAGGAATATTGAAACGACAATTTGTAAGCCGCAAAAATAAAATGTAAACGAAAGCCAATCCGTAAAGCTGATTGCCATACTGATGTCTTTGACAGTTAATTAAGCAATTTGATCATGGAGCAGCAGAATTGGAGAAAATATTGTTCTTAGCTAACTCAAGCATACGTTTTCAAGAGATAAGTGTTCATTTTATTGTTACCTTAACACCAGCGCAACCCCGGATGACCCTTATAGACAAAAGGTAAACAAGTGCAACATTATTTATTTGATTTTTAGCTTTCGCACCTTCCCGTTGTTAACTTTTCACCAGCGTTTGTCAGTTTGTTGTTTATAGATTCATAGATGATGAACGATTGAAATTGTCTAGCTTAACAAAAATTCCGTTAAAATAAATACATTTTTTTCTCTAAGGTTTGAAACCGGATTGAGATACTACACGTACATGTAGCACGGTTCGAGAGAAAAAAAAAGAATCGCTGCGTTTGTCAGTTTGTTATTTACTGAAGGATAAATGATCGTATTTTGCTAGCCTAACAAGATAATCGTGAGACATATTACATGTTATACTTTTTATCCCTGTGTTAAAAAATGCATGCTGTTTCTGGGGTGCTCAAGAAAGGAAAATCTTCAATTTACCGCTGAAGAGCGAGAGAAGTTATTATTTAAATCAATTCCACCCCAATGTTTTAACGTTTCGAAACGTTTAATAAGCTGTATTATATTTTGTGAGCTCTTAGGATATTTCCCCTAACCCTAACACATATAAGATTATCTATTCTTCTCACCTACCTCATATAAACGAAACTAATCCAAGCCAAGGAAGGGAAATATGGCCGAGGTAGTTGAACCAAAATTAATATACTAGGAGAGGGCGAGTGACGGAAATCGTCAGTGTTGACTGATGCGGCAGCTGTTTATAGTGAATCATGACAGAAAAAGAAATGGCCCCAAGAATTATCTTGGATGTTATAGAGACAAAGGGAATCGATAGAAGAGAAACTATTGTGTCAGAATGTGTATTAATTAACCGTTGATGTCTAACGGTGAGTAAGGGATTACAAATTCGGCGCAGGAACAAATTGTATCAAGAGAAATGACATGTTATCTCTACTGTTGTATTAGCGAGCTTACTTTATAATTCAGTTGATCTATTCCTTGTATGAAGACTCTAAGCCATCTTTTTGAAACAGAGACGAAGTGCCCGGTTAATTTTCATGGCAACTCTTTTCCCAGTAATTGATTATTACATTCATGCGAATAGCATTTAATTCTTAAGATCAGCGCAAGCCTAATTCCCGATTCCTTCTATGAGATGCGCCCGCAGGGAATCATGGTAGTTATATTCATCATCAGTTGGACTGCATATTTGTTTTGATGAATACTGCTCTTATGCTTTCAAAGCTTTTTAAGCACTGCAGCAATATTGTTGCTCATGAGCGAATCGATCACCTTCGTGCTACTCTTTGACCTGACGCTGATCATAGTTGCCATACTCACAGTCCATGACTACTAAAACACAAACAGACAGGTCAGTGGTGCTGATTTAAAAGTTTAATGTATCACTTCAAGTTAAAATGTAACAGAAGTTCATCGTGTTTTTTTTGCAAACGAAGAACAGTTACTGTAGTTACACTAATTGTTGAATTAGCTGTTTGTATACGTTACACGATAAAATGTTTATTGTAGTCTGTTTCTATACATCTCTGTCCGGGGCAGTGTTCCTTTGCAACTCATTCTGAAAATCTAAAAAGACGAGACAAACAGTTTTAATCAGTGCATTCTTATGATGGAGAGTCAATATGTAACAAGACAATACAGATAGTTGTTACTTTACTAGGACAGCGCAAGAGGATCACGGCTCATTATCGCCCAGTCCCAATTCCTCATTGCAGGTTCAATGATTACCAAACATTGCATACATGTTGTATACTGTAAACTGCCTCTTATCAAACTTTCCAGCTAAAACCCCTGCTTTGTTACATCTTATCCACCACTTGCTTAGGACCCTTGTCTATTCTGCAAGAATCTTACTATGTTCGATTCCTGTCGTCAATGGCATTGGCTTATATAAGAGAGTTAAGAAAACCACAATCCACCGTAGGAAAAAAGATGGCGGCTGAAATTTTACCACAATACCTTGCGAACCTAACACAGCGTATAAGACACAAGGAAAGCCAAATTTTTTACAATATTTGTCTCTGTACTAAATACATTGTGTATCGTAGGTCTGAAGATTTTATAACTCTTCTGTACCTTTTTGTGAACGTTGTTAAAGTTTTCGTACGCTAAGAGTTGTGGGTAAATGTACCAGTTTTTTTCCCACGGAGGATTGCAGCGGCAACGTCGCTAAACTAAAAGATTTAATGCGCAGTGCAATGGCTGTGCACGTGCGTTATAAGTCTTGATACATTTCTTTGCCGACCTCCGCAAAACAACAATGTGAAATGACCAAATTCTGCGTTGTCTGGAGAACGTGAACTACAACGGATAATTTTTAAGATTTATATTTCTAATTTTACGCTGCAGTGTTCCATATTCAGTTTCTAGATAGTTTTGACAAAGAGAAACAAACTAAATGGCATTAGAGTATGGCTTGATTTGTAGATAAAATATAAATTTATTTCTAAGTCGATCCTGTCCTCAGCATCGCCGTGATAGTTATTAGGGATCTGACGCCTGGTAAAAAATGTGCTTCTATTTTCCTTTGGAATTTCGCTTTTATTTGGAGCTATTCAGTGTGTCTGTCGGTATTAAAACTTTCCCCTGCTGAATATGCTACAAATGCGTACAATTCAAAATAGAAAATACGAAAAATTAGCCTTTGTGGTTCACGTTCTCCAGACAAAGTAGAACGTGCATGGTCATTACACGTTGCTGTTTTGCTGATGACGGCAAAGAACTGTACCTAGAATTATAACGCACGTGCACAGCTATTGTTCTGCTCGTTAAACCTTTTGTTTGGTGACGTTCTCGTTGCCGTCGTCGTCGTGGTTTGCTTAAGATTCAGCAAGGCCTTCACGCTTGGTTAAAATGGTGTATCGACACCAACTTGAAAAAACGTTGTCAATAAATAAGTAAATTATAAACCATGAACGATAGGACACGGCGGGGTTTTCTGGGAAACTTGCAAACTGATACCGATTTGCATTCTTACGCACCGTGCGCATGCTTTTAAGTGGTTTACGTGATCAATATGCAGGCTGTGTGACTTTATTACTACCTTAAGGCTGGTTTTCACTAGCGACGGAGTCGGAGTCGGAGTCGTAGTCGGAGTCATAAGAGTGCTTATGACCTAGTGAAAACCGAAAATCGGAGTCATAAGCGGAGTCATAAGCTCGACGGAATCGGAGTCGGAAGAATCAGAACGTTTCCATTTCTTCCGATTCCGTTTACGACTCCGTCGCTTACGATCTAGTGAAAACTGGACTGTCGGAGTCGGAAGCAGAAGCGGAAGAACCAACAAATCACAAGGCCCGGAATCGAGCGTTGTGATTGGTTTATTCTTCCGCTTCCGCTTCCGACTCCGACAATTCAGTTTTCACTTGATCGTAAGCGACGGAGTCATAAGCGGAATCAGTGATCTGCTTCCGACTCCGTCGGTTTGATTTTCACTTGATCGTATCACTCTACGCTTCTGATTACGACTCCGACTCCGACTCCGTCGCTAGTGAAAACCAGCCTTTAGTTGTGATATTGAAGAAGCTGAGCTGCAGGATTGCTAGCATTGTCTGTAAATGTAAATTTCCATTCGTTATCAAATTAGCTACCTCAGGAAGACATGGACAGTTTCAATGTGTTTCTGAATCACACTTTCGAGCAGCTGACTTGTGATCATTTAGTCCACACGTATCCGGATATTTTTTGATCCGCAACTTTTTCTTTCCGGATTCAAAAATTTTCCCGTCCACACTTAGCGTATTTATAGAGAGCAGATTAAAAAATATCCAGATTCGCTGTCGAATTCGCAGGATACGTGTGGACGGAAGCCGTACCCGGAAAGAAAAAGTTGCGGATTAAAAAATATCCGATACGTGTGGACGGGGCCTTAAATTCCACGAGGAAATAATCTTGAATATATTTAACAATTATTCCATGAGCGCGCATTGGATATGAGAAGATAGATAGCTAACTAGGCGCGTAGCGCCGAGTTGGCTATAAACATCTCATATCCAACAAGCGCGAGTGGAATAATTGTTTTATTAAAAACACCCCCCAAATACAGAAAACTAGACTACAATAAGAATTAAAAAGGCCCAAAAAATCACGCATACGCTCACCATTTTTGTAGATCATGGTATAATGGCTCATATACCATGATGGCTAAGCCAATCAAAACTCTCGAATTGCATTATCCAATGATCCAGTTTTTAATAATCATGGTTATGCACACGCTTCTTCAGTCTTCTCGTAATTCCATGAAGACGTTTTGTTTTCATCCGACAACGTTTTTTCAACCAGGTGTACCGAAGGGGAGTAACCTTGAGTCGTCTTGAAGGGGGTACCCCTCCAGGTTTTGAAACGTCTTTGAATTTTTAGTCCAAAACAGAGTACGAACCCTGAATTTAAAATACCCGAGTGGAGAGAGTGACTGTGAGGGTAAAACATAAACAAAAAAAGGATAGAAAAGTTTGAAACGTTCATCGCAACTGGAAATAAATCCGTTTTATGCTCGAAAACTCACCATTTTATGTCTCAAACTTGTACACAAAGCTGAAGCCAGCCCTCCCTACTCCTGACCAACAGTATTTGTCATTGTCGTCGCTGTACGGCATCTTATCGTTGTTGTCGAGTCTTTCTAAACCATTGTAACCAGAGTAGCATTCTCCGTAGAACTGTAGAGCGAACACGTTCAGTTTGGGAACTTTTTCGGCCGTGGCATTGGCACATTTCTCTATAGTCTGGGACATGTCTTCCCAGCTGATTCCATTGCCTCTAAAATTTTTTATTAGCATTGGAAAAGCCTCTGCTGTGTTTCGGTAACATCCCACTGGTAGATATTGGCGATTTCCTGAGCAAGAAAAAAGACACATTCAACAAAAGAGCTAGCCAAAAAGTTAAGTTGGTAACTGAACTAGGAGCCCATCATTAGGAGCACGCAAGTACTCCATATTCTTGTCACGGCGTTTTCACAGACCGATCTATTTTTGGTTTGAATTTACCGTGAATTCAGACTCCTGCAGGAACCTTAGTGACCAATCACAAGGACGGACTTAATTTGTAACTAACGTCATCATTTCACCGGACGATTGAAAAGAAAAACAGCCTTGTTTCCCTTAGCTATGAGTGCTCTTGTAGACTGGAACTGACCTATTTCGCGGGAAAAGAAGCCTAAAAATAGACCGGTCTGTAAAAATGCCGTAACTATTTTTAGATAACAGGGAGACAAAAATTTCATTAAAAACAGGACATTTTGGATGCCACTCTAACCTTCTTCAGCTTAAAAAATGTAAATAATTAACGGCATTCCTGATGCTATTTCTATTCATATAACAGTATGGACATCGTTACCTATTACAATTTTTAGTTGTAGAAGGTTGCAACAGCCCATGGGGGGGGGGGGGGGTACTCGCTTATATGGGCTATATAGGTATGTGCAGCCCCAAAGGGTATGGCTTTTCACCTGTTTTGGTCATAAATAGAGTATGCTTTTTGCTCTCATCTTGAACTGGGTATGTTTTTTAGAAGAAGCTACTCTTTCATCATTATCGATAAGATCATCAACCAAAGCCCTTCATAAATTTTGTTTAGGGCAACAGTGCCAGCCGCAACGGTCCTAAATAGGACATCAAATTTTTGATCAAAGTCATAAATAGGGTAGGGAAAAATCGCAGATTTTGGTCATAAATAGGGTAAGGGTTTTGGGAAGCGGGCCGCACACCCCCACCCAATTTTTCTGGGAGTACCCTCCCCGGGTGCAACAGCGACCGAAACGTCCTGTACTAGTTTTTACGCCAGTAGCAACATATCTTCAATAAAGTTTTTTAATCACGCCTGGCTACAATCCAAAGTTTTTCACAAGGGGGAAGGCTAGTAAAGTCTGGTTCAAATGTTGACACGCATTACCTGTTACAAGAAGCTGAAAAAGGAGAAGGCGTTCTCTTAAAATTTATTATATTTTAGTCTGAAAGGGGTGTGTGTTTGTTCCTTCTGATCTGAAATCGTGTGTTTTAGGAGAAAGCAATTTCCCCATTAATTAATTTAGGGGAACTTGAAGCACTTCTCAAATATCAACGCAAACATGCGTTTGTGGCCAAACGAGTAGTCACATAGGGGTGTCAGTCAAAAGCTAAGACCTAAGATCTAAGACTGTAAGACCCCCTCCTAATCTCAAAAAATAAGACCAAAGACCCCCTCCAAATATCTCGAAAACTGAGACCTACAGTGCAAGGCCCCCTTGCGTTCACATTAGTGCCCAGCGAGAATCGTTCTCGGATACCGTGGTCGGGCACCAAGTGTAAACGTGACCAAAGACCTAAGACCCCCTCCCCCCCGATTCCTGAGTTTGCTTAAATTTTAAAGTTAAATCAATAATATCTGTAGAATTGTAGAACCTGGGCAAGTTTCATCCTGGTTGCAAGCTTCTTGTTGAGGTGGAATAATTGCTGTGGCACACATGACGTCCGGAACAGCCTGGAACACACCAGTCGCTTTCAGCTGCTGACATGATATCTCCCTCTCTCTGATGCCCTTCTCACATGTGGTGGAACACTGGAAAAAATAAGTAAAACGGTTATTGATTAATTGAGTTTTCTCTTCCGTAAGGCAAGAACAATAGAAGGCGAAATATGGGAAAGTAAGCGCCCGGGGTACCATGGAATAATTAAAGATGATCGACTTCTTTCCTCCCCCATCCAGGCTCCCGCCACTTTACCCTCTTCTCAACCTCTTCTCTTTGTTTAATTTCACTCTTCTCGTCCCCTTTTTAATTCAAAACTGCGACTACATGAAGCATTTGTTTGTTACGACGTTGTTACCTCTGACCAATCTCCTGGAACATAGTCCGCTGGGCAGTCTATCTTGTTACAGTCTTGTGTTTTGGGATCGGTCGGTTTTGCTCCACTGCAGTTTGAGTCGGATACCGTTTTGTACTTTCCTCTGGTCTCTTCTTGGCGGCATACGACCTGGCGAGTTTGGACACCTTTTCCACATGTCCTCGAACAGGGACGCCAACCAGAGACATACCAACTGAAAGGAGAATTGACTATGAGATTGTTTCATGTTTCTATAAATTAAATGTTCATATTAAAACTGTTCATCGAAATTCGAAAGATCTTTGTAGTATTTCACACATTTTCACTGGTTTTTGTTGTGGTTTCAAATTTGTAGTCTGAGAAAAGAAACGCGTTGTTTCATAGCACGGTTATTTGAATAGAGGTATATCAAAACTGAGAGATTGTGTTTTACCACATGTTCAAATACTAAGAAAAAAGTTGTTGAAAACGAGGTGCAATGGAATAGTTTCGACAAACTTCGAGGTGTTTGAAAATTTAGTAAAACACTATCCCGAGCGTTTGGAGATTGTTAAGAACGACCTAAACTGAAAGAAAACGAAGAAATGAATCATAAAACTCTTCATGATCACTATTCAGATATCCAAACACCGGTACGGTTATAACCTCCTTTGTTTAAGTTTGATGAACTGTTCTCATGAGTTTTTCGAAATGGTGCATATATTTTATGTATGTACAGTACTTTGAACGATCTTGGTCAACTCAAGATGTAATGGACTTACGCTGGGGCACAGCTTTGAGTATTGCAATCTTGTTGTGTTGCAGGCTTTGCGGAGATTTTTGCACAAACGGCGTCACTCAAGTAAGACAAGTCTTCTTTCAACACGCATTCCACCTTCCGCGTTTTAATTCCTTAGAAAAATGAGAAAAAGTATGTTATTAATGCACCAGTGACTAGTGATATTCTAACAGCAAATCTACATTTTGATAATTGTGATAAATGTGTAAATGATAATTGTCTCGAGTCTGTCATTTTACATTGCCTATGACTTTATAAACCGTGTTTAAACTCTCATCAGTTGCACCGGGGGGCGATATAAGGATGTGCAGATCCAAAGGGTATGGTTTTTCAGCCATCATATTGGTCATAAAAAGGGTGTCGATTGTAACCAGTTTGGTCATAAATAGGGCATGTTTTTTTGCACTTTGGTCTTAAATTGGGTATGTTTTTTTTAGAAGAAGCTAGCTTTTCATCATTATTGATAAGACCGGTCGACAAAAGCCCTTCACGATACCTTTAACATCTTCTGAACGAGGAAACTAATTACAAGGCAGGTCTGAAACAGGTTATTGATTTAGGGTCAGGTCATAAACAGGGTATCGCATGTTTGGTCAGGTCTTATATAGAGTAGGTAAAATCACGGATTTTGGACATAAATAGGGAAAGAGTTTTGGGAAGCGGGCCGCATACCCCCACCCAATTTTTCTCGGGGTAGCCCCCCCCCCCCCCCCTGGAGGAGGGCAGTTGCAAACATAATTTGTCTTTTGAAGGTCTTTAACAATCTTGACGTCTTATGACTAACTCGTCAACGTCAGTGCCGTAAAATTATGAAACTATAAAAAGAGGTGAAGGCACTATAAGAAAGAAACAAGTTGGTGAAGTACGCTACCCGGAGAACAAATAAAGGAATATAGGCATCATTAATGGTTCGAGTTTTGACCTTAGTTGAGCATTGTCTTATTGACGGGTTAAAAAATCTCGTATTGTTCTACTGAAACATGTACCACCGCCTGTTCCTGTGGCAAAGCCTCAAGACGACCTAGTTTACAACTGTAAACGTTTTCCAAGTGGCTTGTGTCACCTGCTGACTTACTGTTCAGTGGTCTTGCTGACTTACTGGCAGCTATGTTAGAAATCTCCTTACCTCCTGCGCATGCGTGTGAACAAGCGCTCCATGCAGACACATGCCACATTGAAGGGCCCACTGTAGGATGCAGCTCTCCGCCAACAGGCTCATTTAGCGAATAATCTACAGGTTGTTTGGCCACATATCGTAGGTACTGTAAATACAAAGAAATAATAATTAAAAAGAATGATGCCTAGATAAAGCTTGACGCCTCTTTGACAGATAACGTATATAGCTTTCAAAATAATTTCTATAATTTTTTTACTAAGGAATTCTGGCACGGAAAAAAAACAACAACAAAAAAACTTTAAGCGGTATGGAAACTTTGAGATGCTGCCAGATATATGAAATCAGACTAGAGAAAAAAAGAAAAACAATCTTAAAATAATAGCCATCTTTTATCCATTCGTTTGGATTGAACTCGGCTGTTTTTATCCAAACCGTCCTATTATTTTCTCTTCTAAGGCCTTCTTTGCGGGTCGTACAAAACTTTTAACCTCGTATCTTCACTTTTAACTAAGTCGTTCAAGCCTCTAATTATTTCTGGGCTTCTCGCATTTAACTTCAGTCCTCTCTATATACCCTGCTATTTTCAATATTTTATTCAAAGCTTATTCAATCCACTAATGTCTTACGTAAACATAAAGATGTTGATTGGTCGGGCCAGGAATATAAACTTTATCAGCGTCTTCGTTTTTCTCATGAGTGTAATAGACTTTGGTTCCCGCAGCGTCTCGTGTCGTGCTCCATGTGTAGCCCACAGGATAAACATTTTTCCCATTTTCATCTTTAACACCTTTCATGAGATAACACAAGAAAAATGCCAATGAAAATTCCACTTTTCAAAGGATAATATATTTGAAAATACTACACGAGTACATGAAAGCATTTAACTATTCATTATTAGTACATAACTCATTAGTACAGTTTCACTTCAGCTGTTCATCAGCTGTTCATCCATAGATACGCTCAAGGTGAGAGCCACCTTGCATAGCATAATAAACAGAGGCACTTAAAACTACTTCTTAATAACTTTCATTTCAATGACCCCTCATAAGGCTGTCATCTGGATCAAAAGATAAAACCAGCTTGTATATTAGCGGAGCTCCGGCGGCCGAAGGCCGCCAAGCGGAGCCCCATACCCATATTAGGAAACTGAAGGGAACCCATGAACTGATTTTCTCATGTGTATCATGGCTAGCGGTATTGCTCGTGGGCGCGTACGCACGACGACGACGACGACGACGACGACGACGGCGACGGTGGTGGAGTCG
The DNA here is from genome assembly GCA_964020085.1 of Micromussa lordhowensis. Taxonomy (NCBI): domain Eukaryota; kingdom Metazoa; phylum Cnidaria; class Anthozoa; order Scleractinia; family Lobophylliidae; genus Micromussa; species Micromussa lordhowensis. Next base: position 32,508,332 of record OZ026599.1, on the reverse strand, counting down.
CGCAACATGGCGGCCACAATTGACACGTAAACCAAAACGAGGCTTCAGTTTTCGCGGGCTTTCCTTGTAGGTTGACAGAGCACATGTACCCTTGGTTTAAAGCGTCCTTTGGACATCCATGTTGCAGTCAATTGACACCTGTCAAAACAAGGAATCCGCTGACCAGTATCACGTGACCATATCGCGGGCTCAAGTTCAGGGCTCATCGAGGTCACGTGTTTTTTAAAGTTGACCGCTGCCCAAGTGCTGCTTTTTTCGATCAGATCGCGGGCTCATGTCAGGATTAACTTGCTGTAAACAGCGTAGGGTTGGTAGGAAGCCGGTTAACGCTAACCCAGGATTAAAATTTAACCGAATTATAACCTTTTCTTTTGTACAAAGTTTTTTCGCTGCTTTTGTTTTGCGTATTTTGCTTTCATTAAAATTCAAAACACAAAAACAATATACAGAAAATCTCACCGCAAAGTTACAAAACTCAAATCAAAATTCTACTTTATCCTCGGCTAGTTTGATCGGGCTCTGAACAACCCGGCCCAGGAGCTACGCTTTTAGGCTGGCCTAAATCTATATATTATAATATGCAGTCAACTGCAAGCCTACAAATGTACAGCTCAATAGCTTTAATTTGAATCAGAGTCACACCATAGGGTTTGATTCATAGACTGAAAAGTCATGTACAGAAAAATAAACACTACCACTGCTCAGCAACTTTCATTTAAATGGTCACACACTAGGGTTTGATCGAAATATTTTAAAGTCAGCATTTCCCTTAACAGAATAAACATTATTAAAAGCTGGATCAGTGGAGAGTTTTCATTGGCTCAGCCATCATGGGTTATGAACCATCATACCATGCTCTACAAATATGGGAAACATACGCGTGATTTTATTTTTATTTTAGTTTATTTTTCCATATTTGAGGGTCGTCTTTAATAAAACAATTATTTCAGCCACGCTTGCAATTGTTGTAACTCGGTGCTACGCGCCTGGTTGGATATCGCCCCCATCATATACAACGCGCGCTCGTGGAATAATTTTAAAACAATTATTCCATGAGCGCGCGTTGGATATGAGATGGTAAATAGCCAACGAGGCCCGTAGGGCCAAGTTGGCTATAACCAATCTCATATCCAACAAGCGCGCGAATGGAATAATTGTTTTATTACATTCTCAACCTTCGGTTTTGCTAAATTTTATTAAAGTCTAAGAAACGACCGGTTCATGGTTCATGATTCATTTATTTCACACTATTTACATAAAGTTAACATACAACACGATTACAAGATAAAATAATTACAATACAGGTTAAAAAATTGTGTATGGTGGTCAAAGTAGCAAAGGCTTTCTAGTTTGGAAGACCTAGTTTTTCTAGACCGAAAAGTGATGTGACTTCCGGGCGCCAAAACGATATGCTGAAAAGTTTATGCTGAGCGACTTTTGCCGCATTCATTTCCATATAAGGTCAAACGCAGGTATAATGGCTGGTAACCGAGATCTAGTGAACCAATCAGAAAGCTAGAATTGCATTATCCGAGGTTGAGAATTTAATAATTGTTATTAGCACCCGTACTCAAGATCAATTGCTTTTAACACTTAAAAATTAATGTTCAAAACTTTACCCAGAAAATTCCAGTCTTCTACTTCTTCATGAACTGTCACATTGGTAGCACCGACGGGAACGTCAAGAATTGTACAAGAATCTGGAAAATAAAACAATCAGAACAGCGATGCTAAATTCACTTGGCACTTAAATAAATTTTAACATGGAAACTTTCATTCCTGGTTGGCTAGTATTAACCTCCAAGCATAAAAGATATCTGGCTCATTTTGAACAGGATAACGTACTGATTGAACCTTAAGTACCGATGCGCTTCTCTATGTGCGCTAAGTGAGCTAATAAGCCAAATGGGAGCTGGTCACTTATTGAGCTTGCAATACACCCGTAGAAGATGAAGGTATGGGTAAATATACAAGATATCGTATATTTCAATAATTTATGTAAGCAACCTTTCCTAACAGTTTCGTCGCAATTGATAATGTGATGGGCTTACATGTATGTACTACTTCAAAGCCTCGTCTACAGGAGCAATTGTTATGAGACAATTTTTATGTGATAAAATGCGTTTGATTGTGTAGATGGCACAGCAAATATTCGTTAGCAGTTCAACGTTTTTGACCTTCTTGCCCGAAAAATTTAAGCAATGCTCGAATGCGTCAGTGTTGAAATCGAGATGCAAACGCACTCAAATTGCATGGAAAACAAAAGCGTTCACAATTCCCATATCTAATGAAACTGCTATAATTCCCAAACTGCTATAATTCCAAAAACAGTTATATCCAAAGCTTGTATACTCAATGACCTCTATCAACAGTCTCAACCTAGTAAAATCTAAAAACTTATTTAAAAAAAAGTTCTAAAAAAAAGTAACTAACTGGAAACTTTATTTGCGAGTTTTTTGGAAATCACGCCAGCAGCATTATTGTGTAATGTTTTCCCTCAAGTGTCGTTGCCCGAATCATGAGCGTTTTGCCCAAAAATCATTTAATTTCCATAGCTGGAAGACTGCACGGCTCCCGTCACCCCACCACCAAGCTCGTACGCCCATGGGAGTGATGGATTTTACTTCATCGAGCATCATGGAGGACGCAAATCAGCCAATAATGTCTTATGATAATCTTATGATAGTCTTATGATAGAGCAGTTTTCATTTTAGTGTGGAAAATTACTTGGTTTTGCATCAACACGTCATACATTTGCTTTCTCCATCCGCCCCGTACGTTTTCCCGCGCTTTGCTGCAGCGACATGTAATTGCTTTGATTTTTGATTGGTTCACTGTATTGTCTGTTCCCTTTGTGATTGGCTAGAGAGGTTGGTTTTACGAAATTCAGTTGTAGATCGCTCTATTTAGTATTGTTTTTCATTATATGGCTACCTCCGTGGGCGGGCAAGATGAATCAAATCCTGTGCTGTGATTGGCTACCCGAGCGGACAATATAGAGCTATCTTGCCCGCTCGGGACTACCCGCCTTGTCCCGCAAGAAAACTTTCCCCGAAAGCCATACAATAAATCCTTTATTGACCAAGCTTGTTCGGTCAAGATGGCTTGATATTAGCCTCGTTCTTTTTTTGCGTGTTTATAGACCTCGACTCCGTCTCGGTCCATAAACATGCAAAAAAAGAACTCGGCCAATATCCAGCCATCTTGACCTCACACTTGGTCAATAACCCATATACACTAACCTTCACACGGCCTTAGAATTCGACCCAAGACGATTTTGCAAGTTGTGCTGTCTCCGTTACATACTTTACAGCGGTCTTCTTTTACACCAGATTCCAAGACATTGTCACAACCAACAGGCTAAATAAGAAAACACAAATTTCAGATGAAACCCAGCTGATCGCACGATCGTCTCAAACGCTAAGAACTCGGCTTCCCCAGCTGACGTCACAGCTACATTCGGCCCAGATCTCCTTTCGCGCGACTGTGAACCAGAAGGTCGCGGCAACTTTCAACCTTCATAGATATGCGAGGATTTGATCGATTAAGTTAACATTTTTAAAATCTTCACCAAATTATGTATTCTTTTTGAAAAGCATTAGAAAAAAATTGGGGTTAGGGGCACTTAAGGTGGCTGGCAACAGTTCACAACACTTTCTAAAACTTAGATTTTGATGAATCATTATAACCACTCTTTATCAGTTGATGGTACAATTATTATAACAAAAAAGCCCAATCATTGGTGAACACGTTGGTGTCATTTTCGTGGCAAAAACAGTATGACCTCTTAAAACACCCTTAATTTTAGCTTTAGGTGCTTACAACTCAAAAACGAGTCCGATGACCCCCATTTTATTATCGAATTTCGACAAGCGTGATAAGATTCAACTTTTTGCATTTTTAAAAAATTCTGTAGTGTGGGTCGAGAGCCCCCTTAAATTTTTACATTATTTTAAAACCAATCGACCAATCTGGCTGACTTACTGGTTAACTTGTTAATTAACTGACTTGCTGTACTGTCTGACTGGCTGACTTGTTAACTGACTGCTTGACTTACTGTACTATCAGTCTGACTGTTTGACTGACTGACCATTCGAATGACGTACGAAGCGACATACTGACTGACGTACTGAATGTCTGAGAGACTGGCTGAGAGACTGGCTGAGAGACTGGCTGAGTGACTGTCTAACTGGCTGATCACTGACTGACTTACGAGCTGATTGGATGTTTAGCTGATTCATTGATTTACTAATTAACCTACTATAATGTTAGACTAGCTACTAACAACGAATTGAATTGGTGTGGTTGTCATTCCGCCAAACAATCAGCTGTCCACCACTGACTAACTTACCCTACACTTCCCTTCTATACAAACATCCTTGATGCTTTTATCCAAACTGCATCGAGTTCCATCTATCACATCGCCTTTTGGATATAAAGTGCTCTTAACCTTGCAGAGGAGTTCACATGGATCTCTATCTGCAATAACAAATAAGACACACTGATGAGAAATCAATGCTGTAGTGTCAGTGAGCGCACATTTACCTCATGATGTTTAAAAAATAATCTTAAGAATTGCTAGTGCCTCTGCTATGCGATCGTTTTACCTGACTTTTGAGCCGGCGTTGATCCTGGTAAAATGTCTTTGCACTGTTGCTCTCTGTGAGTTAGTGTTCCCTCTGGACAAGCCTGCAATAACGGAGAGAGCTTAAGAGTTCAGTTATCTTCCAACCTGAGCGCATTTCTACATCAGGGTTAAACAAAGAGCGGGCGATGATGCATGTGCATTTTGCCTTGTAATATAGATGATATCTGTTGTATATATATGCGTTATTTGTCGAGCTTGTTCGGTCATGACGGCTGAAGAATCTATAAACTCGCGAAAAAAGGAACATGGCCAATATCCAGCCATCTTGACCGAACAAGCTTGGTCAATAAAGGATTTATTATATGGCTTTCAGGGAAATTTTTTCTTGCAGCCCACAGCGGGTATAGTCCCGAGCAAACAAGATGGGCTATTGACAAAGCGTGAGGTAAAGATGGCCAAGTTATTTTTTTGCGTGTTAATGGACCGAGACGAAGTCGAGGTCCATAAACTCACAAAAAATGAGCGAGCCCAATATCCAGCCATCTTGACCGAACAGTTTACCAAGCAACTGAGTTCTATCAGTAAGGAATATTAGTCACCAAGCTTAGTTATGGACAACAAATTCTCTATAACCTGCCTTAGCTTTAAGTTCAATCAAAAATAATATTTTTTGTTTACCTCTGGATTGCATATTCTCCAATGTCCTTTACTTTCTCCCTCACAAGCCATGCCTCCATTTTGGGGTCTAGGAACAAAGCATAGACTTAGTGACAACGCTTTCATTTATTTTTACGAGTTATTGACTGATTTCTCCGTTTCAAATGAAAATAACGAGATCTTTTTTTCGCATGGTTTAAATTAAGTATTAGCGTTTTTCAACCTTGATATGCTTACTAGAAAATTCTTGCAAACTAGCAAGCAATTAACCAGTCAAAAAAAAACCCCGCGCTAACGCGGAAAGAAAGCCAGCCTATCAAAAAACAAACAAAAAACAAATAAACAACCAGCTAGCCAGCCAGCTAAACAACAAAACTTAAATAAACCTTTCGAAACAAACAATCAAACAAACAAAGCCGTCCGCAACAGAGAAAAACAAACAAACAAAAAAATATACAGAAAAAAAGTGGAAAGAACACACTGCTAAGAACAGTTCATTTTGAAGCTTTTAGAGTGCATTAAATAACCATTAATTACAATTATAATGATAATGTATAATAATGACAGTGATAGCAGGTTAGTGAGAATGATAATGATATTACTTAACCTGCAGGGCAAATTCCTTATCAAATGATAAAATTTATAGTATATCACCTAAATATATTTGAACTTTATGATCACGTGATTACTTACGGCGGATTAGTGCAGGTTCGCGTTTTGTACTGGACACCACCCCCACAGGAATATGAACACTTTCCGTAGACTGACCAATCACTCCATCCCCCGTCAATCATTGGCGATCCATCATCGACACATTCTCCTTTAATGCACCACTAGAAATAGAAAGTAGTACAGGGCGATTTAATAGATTACTAAACAAAAATAATATCTATATCATATGAACGTTAGCAAGAAAGCAAGCAAGCAAACCAACACATACAACATACTAACAAAAAAACAAATATCATTTGGTAACGACGTTGCCACAAGCTATAATTTATATAAGCAACAATGAAACGGCATGTACTAAAACCAGGAACACAGGAACACCGGAACACCGGAACACCCCGGAACACCGGAATACCACGGAACACCGGAACACCGGAATACCCCGGAACACCGAATTTGCCGGTGCTTTTTTCCCATTACAAACATGTAAAAATTAAAATGTCAATGTAATTTGTTTACCCACGGATAACGGAAGAGCTAAGAGCTCGTTATAAAGTGTACGTGTATGAGATCGAATTAGAATTAAGAAGTGTTTGTTTTGTGGAGGGAGGAAAATCGGAAAACCCGGAGAAAAACAAGCAACAACAAACTCTACCTTCATTATACTCCGGGTCCAGGGCGCGAACCCGGGTAACAATGGTGGGAGTCGAGTGCCATTCCACCATTCCTTATGTGTTCCTTTATTTTCCTCTTTACCTGCTTATTTCTTTATTTCTGTATTTACTTATTTCTTTCCTTCCTTTATTTTTCAATTTCTTCGTCCTTTCTTCCTGTCTTCCTTTTTACTTTTTTTTTCTATATTTTTAGAGCCTGCATCTAAGCTCTTTCGTGTTATGTGGGTAAACAAATTATATCGACATTTTATTTTGCACGTCTGTAATTAGAAAACAAAACAAAACCGTCAAATTCAGTGTTCGGGGTTTTTCGTCTGTTCCGGGGTGTTCCGGTGTATTCCGGTGTTCCGTGGTGTTCCGGTGTTCCGGAGTGTTCCGGGGTGTTCCGGTGTTCCGGTGTTCCTGGTTTTAGTACATGCCCAATGAAACTTTCAATTGAAATGGCTTGTTAATAATTAAGTGCACTTCTTGTGTGGACATACGTTTTCCACTTGCATAACCATTTCATGAGACCAATAATTAACAATTATCCACCGAAGTGGAGGTCAATAAAGCGTTGTTAATAATCTCCGAGTTAACCAATCATAACGCATGAAAAGCACCATTCAACAGGAAACTGCTCTCACAGTCCTGCGGTGCAGTTACTCACCATCCTCTCGCCGCATTTTGTACCATCTGCTGGAGGAACAACGTTGCTTTTGCATTCATAGCCGTTTTTAGTGCAGAACAGAGATCCACATTGAAACTATAAGCAAAATCATATAATACATCGTAAATGAATCAAGTTAAATGAATTAGTTTTTCCAATAGCTTAACAAAGTCATCCATTCTGTAATCATGAATCATTCAGGTCTTGAATCAATCCAATCATGTTGTAATCCTTGTATCCTTCAATTTTCCGTGATCAGTTTCTAAAAACCGAGATCGGTTGCACAGAAACAGAAACTGATCCGGTCGGTCGGTTGGTTGGTCGGTCGGTCGGATTGGTCGGTTGGTTGGTCGGATGGTCGGTTGGTCGGTTGGTCAGTTAGTTGGTTAGTTGGTCGGTCGGTCGGTCAGTCGATCGGTCGGTTGGTCGGATTGGTCGGTTTGTCGGTTGGTAGGTTGGTCTGTTAGTCAACTTGGAGATCAGTATGTCTACTAGTCCTTTGTGAAGACTGAGAAATTGCATAGAAATCGTTTCGGTTGAACCTTTCAATTACGAGAGAAGAGCCTTGCATTGCACTGTTATCCAGCCCAGTATCCCCAGTGGGTTATGGCTAATGATGATGATGACGTCGAAAATAATTTCTTACCTCTTTCTTCGTGCACAGTTTGTATTCAGCGCCGTACTGTAGTGCGCATTGTGCATCGCCATCGTACAGCTGACCAGGGAGCTTAAAGTGATTGGCATTTGAGATTGTAACAGGTGAACCAGGCTTGTCATCAAGGCAAGATGAGGACGAACCGCTACAAAGTCAACCATATATTTTATCCGTTAAAATTCATCCATTAGGACGTTTAACTTAGGAATACAGCGTAATACTATATTAATTATTTGTTAGTTTAGTTAGGCAGACATAGATATTATACTTTTAAATTATGCTGAAGGAATTTTAAATAGAGTTACTCAACTCTACTCAACTCAACCCTCTCACGAGGTGTAGGGCTGAGACAACTAGCTGAGAGAGGGAGTTGGGGGGGGGGGGGAGTAAGCGATGAGGGGAGATGTAGGGAGTTGAATTGAAGGCTACCATTTTGACGGGATTGTTTTGGAGGTATAAAAAGGCACGCTAGACATTATCCATTTATGTCCTCAAGGACTGTGACTGGTTTACCTGAGGAACCCTTGTATTTCAGCCTTACTACAGGGGGACCATCTGAAAGCGTCTTTTCCACCTGGTGCTGCTACGGCCATAATGAAACGTCCGTCCGGACAATTTGGCTTCAAATTGCTATCGTGACCTACACCAAGCCTGTAAAAACAAATAGAAAGTTAAAATAAAACGTTCCATGTCGTACTTAACACATTCTCCG
>OZ026599.1:32477228-32494728 GCA_964020085.1 Micromussa lordhowensis | reverse complement strand
TTGACGTCGCATAACACGGCCTTTCTGTTAATATCTCGGTCACATTTCAAGCGACACTAAAGCTCTCTGCTCATTTCATTAACCACTGTTTGGCGGTTTTGTGTAAATTTTTGGGTGATTTTTTATTTACTCAACTTTAATTACACAGATCTTAATATACAAATTCTAGATAAATTAACAATTAAAATAAATGAAAAATTACAAAAATTACAAGTTTTTATTACTAATTGCTAATGCCCAAGTTTGGGCATTTTGGGATAGAGTTATTTTTTCTCAACGGATGGGTTAAATTGAGGAAAATATGAAATGTTGAAGATTTGATGGATTTGGAAAATTGAACTTGAAGTGAAGAATTAGTCGACGGATATCAAACAGTCCCCTTCCAACCCGGGGCTCTCTTTTGCGGTGGTCAACTGTCCGGTAGTGTTTCCAACCCATCTTAATCCTAACAATTTCCTTTTAATATTACTTCAAATTTCACTCCTATTCATGTTTAAATAATATTGTGTAGTTATTACGTTACTCCAGTAAATGTCTGTAAAGACTATTTGGACTCGGCAACCACTAACTCTGAAATTACCGATCCTAATTATAAATTCAACTTCGAGAAGCTTGAAGTTCACTTGGTCTTTTTCTACGTAGATCTTTTGCAACCTCGTTTCCAGGCTCTCTCTCCACTGCCTCCCTTTGTCGTTGGGAGAAAGACCCTGGTTGCGGCAGGTCACGCCGACCACCTCTGACACAAACTCCTTTTCCACCAGGGTAGAGGCAACAGAATAATTTTTGTCCTTGAAGCGAAAGAAAGGCGATCGCTGGCCATCGTTACATTAAACCACACACGGGAAAATACACCTTTGATATTCTTCAGTCCTATTCTAAGTCTTCTTAGATTCAAACAGGACAAACGAAATATATTTGTATGTAGGCAGCGTATTGAAGTATCACTCTGATTTCAATTCGAGCCGGTAATTGTTTCGCTGATTAGCTGTTTTGACTCATGTTGTCTGAGTTAACCTCACGCTGTATAAAACGATGTTTTATTTACTATTTTACAAAATGTAATTGTTGACTATGCCAAGGAATCGTGTTTAAAAATCTGCTTAAATATAAACTGACATAAACCTGATACCAGATGAGATATATGCGTGGGCTTAGGTCAACAAAATTGTAAATCATTTTGCATTGCTGTAGATCAAATACAAGTCAGCTCAGCTAATCGCACAAGTGAGAGAAATACTTTTTATATCCAAAATACCGCACAAAGAAGAAAATAAATTACCTTCGAATTCAACGATTCAAGAAACTGATCCAGTGACATCTTTTCGATTCGGTGCGTGACGTGCGTGCGTGTTGCTAACCGGCGAAAATTTCGGCCTGCTCCATTCGTCTGCGGAATTTCTTTGTGAACGAAAGTCTTCTATATTTTGGAGACGGCATTCTTCATCGGCAAAACCCAATAGAGCGGGTAGTTTTTAGCGACTGCTCGAGGTTTTGAAACCCACAAAGTTTGTCACAGCTACAATCAAAAGACTCTGCCACCCCTCCCGCCCAACAGATTTTTTTACCATCCAGATTCTGGGTGGTCACGTGACCGGCCACAACCAGGGTCTTTTTCCCAACGACAAAGGGAGGCAGTGGAGAGAGACATTGGGGACGAGGTTGGATCTTTTGAATCTTTTACTGCTGCCCTCCAGTGAAGCCGTCCTGAATAAAACTTCATCAATACTTTTTTTTCAACCAGGTTATTATGGAATACATATCTAGACTCTAGTAATCACTCACAACAACTATACCCTTATATGTAGTCTTTTCATAGAAGGCTTTCCAAACAATGGTCATACTAACTTTGCAATTCTCAGCAAAGTTGCACCTCAGCGAAGGCTACGCTACCATATCTTCACATAAAGTTACATCGTTATTACATATATTTTTGTCAAAGGAGTCCTGATATTGTCACCTATTTGTGTAATGTAGAAAAGAGAGTCGACAAGTATATCATCTCACCTGAAAGCTGACATTTGTTTTTAATGTCTTCTAATGAGCGACGGTAAATAAGATGTGGCCGAGAACCAGCAAACGGCTCATGCAGTTTTGCGAGATGGGCGGCCAGCGGTTGCACGATAAAAGAGCTTCCCATGTAGTTAATCATTCCTTTCTGTAAACAAATGATAAATATATAAATGAATGAATAAAGCAATGAATGAACAATTATATAAAGATGAACAAATAAGCAAATAAATGATTGAATTAATGAATTAAAATGGAAACGGTGCTAAGAAGAGGAGGGTAAGAATGTAAGATTTCAAGAACTATTCAATTAGCAAACTTAGTTTAATTGATCTTATGACATGTTTTATAATTTGCAGGAAAGATTAAACTGAAATGCAGTCGTAATTACACTCACCAATCCATCGTGGTTGCCAATAGCAACCACTGAATTGGGATCCGAGGTCACGTGTCCATCATATAAGGCGGTATGCGGTGGATTACCATATTCTGTGCTTCCATTCTTATTGACAGTCTCTACTACCATGCGAGGTGCTAAAATGTTAGTGTTTTTGGTGAGGTTTAAATGAAGTGACATCCCAAATGCCTGCATGTGGTAGTACCACACATTAGGTTCATCAGCGCCTCTCTTGTGACGCGCATGCTCACGAAGCTTGTAACTGAGAAAGTTGCCAGATTCATCTGCTTGGAATGGGCTTGTGACATCATACTCTGGAACTACGTGACATCAAAAAGTGTATTTAGCAGGTAAACAGGCCAATAAGAAAATGCAGTACTCAGTTTGTTCGAATTTTCAATAGAACATGAAAACACGAAAGAACTTAATTAATGAGACGCGAGTGTTTTTGGCTAAGTTTCAAATTGTCTGAAGTAACCGGAACACGAAAATGTCGCAGCTTTTCAGGGTCAGGTCTCCACGTCTAATTGATTTCTACGCCGCTTGTTCTGCTTTTATCTAATTTATGAGTTAGGGTCGCGACACTAATGTAGAATTGAGTGTTAAGGACGTTCGCGCCAGGAATGTTTTCACGTACAGATAGTTTTTGAAACGTTGCCATACAAGTGAGGTAATGATCAATTTTTGCCAAAAAGAAGACAAAATGGGGGGTCACCATGCTCGTTCAAGGGTATAATACATTGCAGACCATGCGGTTTTGGAAGCTTTCGTAATTTTAAGACGATCTTAGCTACACTTCTCAGCAATAAAATAAGCTCCGTTAGTTAAATTTAGATCAGGTAAACATACCCAATTCAACGCAGCTAAGTCTACTGTTAAGTAAACTTTTGCAGCTGATATCGTTCCTTGTCGATGCGGAATAAGCTTCGAGAAAGAGCACATATTAATTGCACTCTTCCACATGCGAAGAAAACTTCGGTCGCACGAGAGCAGAAAAGGCGAAATATTCCTTCTCACATTTTTTTCCGGTTTTGTTTTTTTTTTTGTTAAAATGGGGAGAAACATTAAAGGAATTGATCGATGAAAAGAAAACAGGGGTCACCGACCATTTAAGAGAATAAAATGCAGGTGAAGTTAACGCAATCTGTACCAAGCCCTATGCTTCTATTTCTTCCTTAGCGAGCGCTTGATGTGTATGGCGTGACGTTGAGACATGAATTACGTGAGCAGTAAGGGTGATATGCGCAGGAAGAATGGGCGCGAACGTCCTAAACCAGGCCTTAGGCGGAAAACCACATACATGTGATACCTTCATGACATGTGTGATAAGTATGATACAGTCAGTTCAATTAATGACTGCCAAAACCTTCCACGATTTTTTTCTCATTTTTTCTGAAAACCTACACGAGGTATGATAGTGAAGCTAAATACCATAAATAAGAGACAAAAACTTCTTGGGAGTAGTAAGACAAGTTTAATACAACTATTACCTTGTTCGTGTGTGTCTACTCCAAAGTACTTATTTATTTCCCTCTTTGTCATATGATGATGTATTTTCAAGTGCTGGAATTAAAAAAAAAGGCTTGATCTGAGAATTTAATTTCATACTTTTAACCATGCTTTTACTGTCTCGAAGACTTCAAGGGACTAAATAAAATACCGCCTTGAAAGTCTAGAACGATCATATGTCACCAAATTTTGTGAGGATCTCGATCAAATTACCCAAAGGTTACATTACATAGATCGAAAATAATGAGCGTCACATTATAATATAATATTTTCAGGATTACGCGCTTCGAGATGACAATTCGTTTACGACTTCTTGTCGAGCTCTGTAAACATTGTTTATGATTTTAAAAAATTTCATTGAATAAGTTGCATTGGTAAGTACGATGTTAAAACCTTATCGGATGTTACTCCAGGGGGGGGGGGGAGGGGTTGTTTGGGAAACTTACCATATTTCATACTGGAGAAGAGAGGGAATAATAAGGGCATGTTTACATGGAGGTGGGGGACCCCAGGTAGGTGAGGTAACCCGCCTAGTCGTGGTCGAAAAATGGCCAGCGTTTACATGCAAACTTACAACCCCGGGGTCCCGGGGTGACTTTACTTGACGTTGTTGCGTGGACGCTAGGCATGTAAACATTCAAAATGGCGGACGAACGACGCATTTTGGCGGTCAGTGTTATTTTATCTTTATTTTCTGCTCTCGCTGCAGTATTTCAATGCTGTGGCGTTTTACTGTCACTTTTGATGATACAAAGCCTCCGCCAGAGGCAGTTAACGGCCATATTGTTCTGGTTCAAATTTTTACGCGCTTTGGCGCGCTTTCAAATGTAGCATAAACTCGACCCCGGCTAGGCGGGTTACCCCACCTCGAGTCGTTTACATGGCAAAATGCGACCCCGGCTAGGCGGGTTACCCCACCTATCATGTAAACATGATCAAATAAAAATGAGAGATTATATGGAGAGGCGGGTTACCTCACCTAGGCGGGTTACCTCACCTACCTGGGGTCCCCCACTTCCATGTAAACAGGCCCTAAGAATGTCACTGTAAAAGATAATGTGTTCCAGTGTTTTACGTGACTTTGAAATCAGCCACGAAAATTATGAGTCAAGCCTTGAGATCGTATGTTCTAAGGGCCTGTTTACATGGAGGTGGGGGCCCCAGGTAGGTTCGTCCGCCATTTTCAATGTTTACATGCCTAACGACCACGCAACAACGTCAAGTAAAGTCACCCCGGGACCCCGGGGTTGTAAGTTTGCATGTAAACGCTGGCCATTCTTCGACCACGGCTAGGCGGGTTACCTCACCTACCTGGGGTCCCCCACCTCCATGTAAACAGGCCCTAAATCAGTACGTATATAGAGACAGGCGTTTGTACTCTGTTTTCGCGGAAGTGTTATTTCGTTTGTCTTAACCCAATACTAGCGTGAATTTCGAGAAAGAAATCTCTGGAGATATGGCAAGAAAAGGGTTGAAAACCGCACTCATGATTCGAGGGAGAATCCCTCGGAGAATCCCTCCCGGAACTTAACGCAATACAACAGCTTATCAAGTTAAATAAACTAAATTTGGCGGCAAACTAGCAGACGGGCTTTGAATAAACAGGATCACATAGGGGTTTTGACTAGTAAATCCCTCTTAGCGGTAACGCAAGATCAAAAGCTAGATATTGTTTACTTAATATTTACCATTGTTGTCGTGGATACATTCTACGCGTGCCGCACATGCCGAGTTCGACATCAAACTTACTGAATTCCAGAGAATGAAACAATTTTACTTTAGTCCTTTCTCTTTGACTTTGTAGTGAATTCAGTGTTGGAAATGGTTGAAATAGAGTACGTATACGTTGAATGGAAAAAACTGCCCGGAATAAAGAGATTTGTATCTAAGTTTTGTTTATGCAAAAATATGAAAAAAACAAACAGACTTGAAGCTCTAATTGGAATAGTGTTTACGCTGGAAATGAACCTTGACACGTACATTGTTTTATGGAAAAAAACATCTTTGCCAATACATACCTCATTTTTCCCCGGTTGCGCCAACTTGAATCCTTCTGAAGACGAAAGATAAATAAGTGCAACAAATAACTTAATAACGACGCAGCTACTTGTCGATTCTCTGTTCTTTTTCTCTGCGTCCATATCAATGTGCCGATGTTAAAGGAAATTTATGTTAAGGATTTTGAGGAAACTAGTTAAGAAACTTTATGAATAGAAATTGCTCATTGAATAAGCTGTAGCATCAATTCTGTGTTTAGCTATAGAACGGTTGAAGCGAAGTTAGCTAAGTGTGGTCATCATTTAGAATGCAGCGGGAAACCTAATCATGATATAAAAAGCCAAGGAATCCTTGAACATGATCTAAAAAAGTTGAGCTATTATATTTATGTTGTACAACATTTTAAACAGCCACAGTGCAGGTAATTTCTAAAAATGTGGTTCATGCATCCTTACCACCGCAAATACTCCATAAAATGAAAGCGACAAGCAAACTACACAAGGAACGAGTTGGAATCATCTTCACGATTAACGCTGCGGGCCTGTGCACACGAAACGTTTCTAACTGAAATTCGCGGGCACTTTCGCGGGTTTTTATGCTGCCCTTTCAGTGTGGGCAATGATTAATGGAGTTAGGGCTTGATCGTGACCGGCCTTGACATCATCCCATAATAGATATCACGCAAAACGATACTTCGAGTATAGTTTACTCTTTAAAGTAACAATGCCAACAACTAAAATAAATATTGGCAGTCTTTGGATATCCTGTTATGCGATTAGTCCTTTCATAGTTACGGGAAGGTTTTGTTTCATAACAATGCAAGATATACAAACAAAAGTAGAGAGAGCATTTGCAGCAAATATTCCGGAAGATTGAGTAAGCTATGACGCTAGTTTCCACAGCTGGCTGTGTTATTCTGCTCTCAGATCACAGAAACTTCCGCGTTATTCAGTCTCATTGGTGGGGAGATCGTTACATAGTACAGTCTCTTCTGTCACCGAGACAATCACTTTAACGACACATTTCCTTTATATCCCAGTTGCGTGTTCCTTCACTTCTGTGATGGAGCCTTTAAGGACTACAAATCTGATTAACTATTGACATAAAACAGAGGGTAACTTAACCCTTTATCCAAAAACGATAAAAGGTATACAAAGCTATTTTTAGATGCCTTTAGATTTTATGATTATGGAGTATATTTTAGCCTTAGGAAGTTATCAAAGATTGAGCGGTCTCGATTGACCTTGGATCCGCTCTACTGGAATGTTTTGGCACGGGACTTGCTCCAACCAAGTTCACGTGACAAATAGGTTCCCGCCATATTCACTTGAGAAAGACTCTGTGACAGCGTCGAAGGCTTGTGACCGCTAAAACATTGATTGGCTTCGGTATTTTGTTTTATTATGTCTACTACTGAGTCGGGAAGCAATATCTTTACTTAAGGTTTCATTGTTTTCATTCTGACTCCTCTAACGTGGCACGCAGGGTCTGGCAAAAATTCAACAAGTGTATTTGCCATTTAACTCAGTGTACCTGTGATACTATTCTCTCTTTTGGCTTTAATTTACAAACTTGAAGCATGCATCACTGCGTTGAATTTTATTACGAAGCGGAAAGCGCGGTCCATCTTTCAAATTTTTCCTTGTCTTTGGTTACATGGAATCACGTCATATGTAATGACACGATTAACGACATTTCGCTTTTGCGTAGTTTCGAAAACTTCTTTTTCTTCCCTTTTTCAGTGTCATGACCCCTTTGTGGCAATGGTTGTAATGTGTACAGGCATGAGTTATTCAGTTTAAAAAAGCAACGTGTTTTAAGTTATTCTTGCCATTCAACTCAGTGTACCTGTGATACTATTCTCTCTTTTGGCTTTAATTTACAAACTTGAAACATGTATACATTGGATTTTATTACGAAGCGGAACTGCGCGCGGTCCACCTTTCAAATTTTTCGTTGTCATTGGTTACATGGAATCACGTCACATGTAATGACACGGTTAACGACATTTCGCTTTTGCGTAGTTTCGTTTCGTAATGTTATTTTTCTTCACTTTTTCAGTGCTATGACCCCCTTGAGGCAATGGACCCGGTTGTAATGTGTACAAGCATGAGTTATTCAGTTTAAAAAAGCTAGCAACGTGTTTTAAGTTATTCTTGCCTTTTTTCAGCGATAATAACATCTGATATTAGGTCAAAGATGACAAGTTATTTTTAAAGGGGTAAAGCTGGTTATGTTAACTAGAGAGTTTCACTAACTGAGAGGAGAATTGAAATCGTTAAAAAATTTCTCACAAATGAAATTTTGTTTGTCGTTCCTTATTGAAAAATATAATACAAGATATTACGCCACAGCCTAAGATATATAACAATCAGTGTCCGTATTTGATCTTTCTCTCTTCAATTTCGTATTAACTTTGAAAATTTTGCGACTGTAATCGATCCTTGTTAGTGTCAAAGTTGACAACAATCTGTAAACTGCACACTGGACAGATTATACCCTAGCCTGTCTCTCTCAGTCAGTTGTATGTAGTTTTTCTTGTCTATATCCCAACACAGTGACATTAATTTGACTTTATTGATGATTTTTTTTCCAAGCATATTTAATTTTGCAGACTGTAGATTTATACTAAAAGGTTAGAATAAAATGTTACAGAAAATGAGCCCCACTACTCTTGCTGACCGGGGGAAAAACGCTTGTAGTATATTAGTGTATGGTAAAAAAAATCTTTCTGATTGAAAAACTAAGTTAGATAACAATCTACTCTTCAGTAACACTTTGTACCGCACCAATGTGGGTGTTTTCATTCAGTTTTTGGCTAGTGTGGACCTTATAACCCAATGTACAGACTGTTCAGTCGATAAAATAAAAGTATATCGCCATACAACATACTAAACCATCCAGTAAATATAATTCTCGAGTTTTGGAATGATTGTTCCGGTTGTAATACCGATGTAAGCTTTAGTGTGGATGATGAATAAACTTCGGCGCTTTCATAATTAAGATTCCGTTTTGATTTTATGGAAAAAGTTACCACAAAAACTACTTCAGAGACATTGGCTTATTGAACTTACCAGCCGCAGAAGCAAACAACAGCAGACACACGATCAGTTGTTTTGCAAAATTCCAAGCAATGGACATCTTAATTGAAACCTTAGGGAAACAAAATAAACAATTTGAGAGTAATAAACGAAATATCTTGTAAATACACTTTGATTGTTGCGATCGGTAGACACTGATTTTTTGACTTAAATATATCCGATCTGTATGTTTTGTTGACTGAATTTTCGGTGGCAACTGTGCACTCTTCATCAGAGTGAAAAATAGATGTTCGTTATAACTTAGTTCTCTCATTACGCGCTGGATATATTTAAATCAAATAAGAAATACCTTGTAAGCCAAGTTCTCGTCTTTTGTGCCAGAAAACAATTGACAATATAAATAAATAAAGGAGTAAAAAAATAAAAGAAAATATATGAAAATTTCGCTTACTTAACTTTCGGGCAATTTCGCAAATATCCTGCAATGTTTAGTTGCAACTATTATCGATGAGTATGAAGTGCCCTACTACTAAAGTAAGCTCTCAGCAAGCTACTACTTATTCACAGATGATGTTCAGTTGTCAAAAGAGATATAGGGAACAAAAAAGAAAACTCGACAACAATAACGATAATTAAAAGGCGCAGACGATAGTCAGGTGGGCAGAAAAATAAAAGACCCGGTTGTACGCAATCTGATTGTTGTGTTGCTAAGCAGATGAAAAGATTAAAAGCTTGTGGGTTTATTAGATAAACAAAGCGCGCAAGATTCAAAACTTCTCCTGAAATTTTAAGCCTCACAGACACAACTTAAATGATGTAACTTGAAGGTTCACGTTGATTCATATTCATACATGCAATGACTACGAAATAAAGCAGGGTTTTATTCGTTGAATGATGAGTTATCGGATGATTTGGGACATCCTTCTTATTGATACTGCCCACCGAGGGAAATATCAGATGGAGGCTTAATAACGTTTTCTGTTCATCCCATTCTAGATTATACAGTTCACCCTATTATGATTAATAGCATTGTTCTCAAATGGTGTTATAAGTTGAACAAAGCACTTAAAGATAAGAAATATCTTATTTAAAAAAAAGGAATATAAAGTTAACCAATGCAAAAAATGATAATAATAAATAAAAAAGTAAAATAATAATGAAAAAATAAAAACAGACTTTAATTCGAGGGATATGCCAAAAGCCACTTGACGGCATGACAGCCTGTACGAGCTGATCTCGAGTTTTGTTGCCTGTATTTGGCTGATCCACTTACTGACGTAACATCGCTGTGACATTTGCCTACAATTTCGAAGCAAACATTCCTCTTACATGTAAATAAATCATGGAGATTTCCTTTGGGTAAATACATGAAATGACCAACGTCACGTTAGAAGTTCTAATTGTTTCTGCTTGCGATATGGAAATATGTCAGTTGAAGCTCAGATAAGATCAGCGGACATATCCCCTTTGTTATACGACAAGTCTTTTAAGTTATAACGCCGGGATGTCCTTCCTTCAAAGAAACACAGGTCAAAAGAGTAACTAATGTAAAACTGGCCTCTTGCCTTGCACAACAATCCAATGAAGTTTTTTATAAAGCGCTTTTCTTTCTAATGTCATTCCAAGGTGAATCGCTCGAGCTGAAGTTATTTTTTGCTTTGTCACTCTTCCACGATAAAGAAGTACTAATTGTTGCTTTTAGGAAAGTAGAATAGGTGGATAAAACGGTGTCATTTTACTGTTAACACATCGCATATCCTCTATTGTTGCTTGGCTAAAAGAGAAGTGTTTTTCTTCCAAGCGACGCAAGATGTAGTTTCAAATGAAGTCTCTTACTGTTTAGCAGAACGTTGATACGGGACTGCAATTTTTCTTTTAGTGCATTATGTATACGGTAGATCTGTTGCTGTTTTATTGAAAGAATCTTAAGGTGTATACAAAATGTGCTTTCGAATGGAGTCGATTGATTCTTAGTGTTCGGCATAGCGTTGATACAGAATGTAATGTTGACTTAAAAAAAACAATAGAGCAGTACGTCCTAAAACTGAAAACAGATAAAACAAAACAGTTCATTGTGAGTGGCTGAGGAAACACTCTCTTGACTGATTCTTCTTCGTTCCCCTCACGTACGCTCAAGCCATTTGCTCCCCTCTTGGAAATCTTAAAGCACCTCTTCAATTAAAAACATCTGTTATTTATTTTGTTTGCCCGTCCAAGATCCTAAGAGGAAGTCTTAATAACACCTACAGGACCTAGCTTTTAAAAGTAGACATCTGGTGAAGTCCTGATGAAAGGAATCCTTTCATTTTGTGCAAACATATAACTACGCGTCGCCGCGGTAAAAGCTTTAAATTGTGCGGACAAGTCAAAAATGTTTAGGATTCTATAGTTTCAGTGAGTCGGATTATATAGGCAATCAAAATGTAAGTATCGTAAGCGATATTGAAGTAAAATTGAGCTTTACATTTCTTATTGAGGACTAACAACACGGCTGGATCTTCACATGTCAATTTTAAATACTTGAACGGTTTTAAATTTCTCAAAAGCAATTGGCTGAAACTATAATTAGTCTCCACCCTTTTTTACGATAAAGAGACAGATATCGATACAGATACGACAAAATATTTCTTCTTTGACTGTAACACGTCACAGTTTTTCAAGCTATACCCAATAGAAACTACACAAAAATGTGTTATGTTTGTCGACAGTAAAAAAGCGGAATGGACTACTTTTCAAGAATTGCTTTAATTTTAAGGTGTGTGCTTTACCCTTCCGTGCCTGGAAATTCAATTTGACTATAACGCTGTTCTAAGTAGTACCCTTGTTGAAAACTAACAGTGTTTCGTCTAACTCAAAGCATTCTTTCTTGCTGTGCCGGCCGCGTCGCGTTTTGGTAGCACAAAATTTAGCTCATGTGTCTATTCTTTTTTGTTTTTATTTTATCTCAGTTGTTTGCTTAGTCCTTTTGTTTGAAGAGCAGTTGCTCTACATTCAGACAAACGTCAGCTTCTTTCAAACGATCCAACTTGTTACTGTTAGTGTCATTTCGATCACTGTCAGAAATAGCTCTTTAAACCTTGGCATTTACCACAAGGTACCACAATACAAAGGAAGGCCCAAAATTATTTTTTTCGGAATACTAAAGAACAAATAGCACTACATGAAAACTTCTCCGGTAGCTTTTATTTGAATGGTCGCACACTGGCATGGGGTTTAATCCACAGGCTTAAAAGTTAGAACAACCTTGTACAGCATAACATACAGTACCACATGAAAGCCGCCCTTAACTCATAGCTTTCATTAGAATGGTCACACGCAAGATTTTAATCCACAGATTAATACTGAGTTAGAATCAAACAAACTTACGTTGGTACTTAAAAGTGAAGCTAATCTCTGCGACTGATGAAGATCATAAATTAGTGTTATCGTTTTTAATTTCTTTAAGTTTCCCGGCAAAACGTTCGGATTCATTTGTCAAAATGATAAAACTTATAAAGCAAATTTTCAGCGCAGCTTATTATTTTGAATTAAACGTTTTCTTATCTCAGTATTTTATTGCTTGCTGTGAAACGTCTTCCACTTCATTTTGAGATTTTTCGCTGGCTACTTTCACAAAATAAGCGAGTAAAATTTTACTAAACAATAAAGACCTAAAATTGGTTAACGTTAGATTGCCATTATGAATCTTTTAGTCAGATCACCTACTAAACCTTTTCCCAAAAGGTTTTTAAGGGCATGGTGTGAAGTTTTAAAATGCATGGGGTTTGAAGTTTTAAATTTTGATAATTCAAATGTGTGTACTAAAGTTCTTTTTTCTACTCTACTCAGTAAGTAGAGCATATTTTAACGGACTTACCTGAGCAGGCCGCTTCCTAAAGCAGTTGTCAAACTGTACGAGCTGTAAGCTGTTTGTACTGTGTTTCGAAAATGAGCGTCGGTTTACAGACAAGACCTTTTTTAGTGGTAAAATATTTTCTTTTGTGTCACAGATTTTGAAATCCAGTCAAGTTGTGTCATTCGATGTGGAACAATGATAGGAAGCGGATGTTTGGCCACTTAACCTACAAACAAGGCAATGTCTTAACGCTCAAAGTTAAAGATCAGGCCTTTTATGTCGATATGAATTGTAAAACCAAGAGGGATTAACTAAAAAATACCCCTCTTTGATACTAAAAACCTTAATATCGTTCAAATATTCGTTTAAAGGCCATTACAACGTACTTCATTGTCTGTAAAGCTTGAGTGTTATCGTCGCAATATATTTCAATAGAAGTGTTAATGACTTTTCAAGAGCCAAGGTTATTGTTGACATTTTGTACCAGGTTTCTCGCAAGATCGCTAGACATAGATTAAACTGACATTTTCTGTTGAGTGAACAACCGAGTCACTGATATCAGTGACTTATGATAGAAGTGGCAAAATGAAGCTCTAAAACGAAAGTTATTTAGAATGGTGTAATTGTAAAAGGAAGGATAAGTTGCCAGTTGGCGTCAAAGTTTCATGATATTATTGTTTCTTGTTTCCATAGAAAGCAGTTTTATTATGTTTATCTTTTGCTAATTTGTTTTGCAATCTCTGTCTTTGTTCCATATCGCTTAAAGGAAACTAGCCTCCATGGCCGGAAAAATTGGAAAAAGGTTAAATCTTCCAATAATGATTCGCTATATTGTTTGCCCTATTTTTACAGTGTTGAATGTACAGTGAGAATGTACCACTCCTTTACTGGTTGGTTCAATTCACTTATGAAACATTCTACTAAAGATAATTCAAGCTTGAAAAACGAACATCTTTTAGACCCTTTCCTCACTGACCAAGAAAAAAAAAAACAAAAAAAAAAGCCAACAGAAAAAAAGTATGGTAGTCTTATATAACACGCTGGACTCAAAAAAGCATTAGATGCACTTACGCCGAGTGTGATTTATATGTCAAACTCACTTAAGAGTGTATTGTGAAGAATGCGATAAAAAAAGCCTGCCAGTCAATAAATCGAGATATTTCCCTTCTAAATATTGTTTTCCAGTTGTCAAATCTTGGGTCGGTGGGGCGATGATGAGTTCGCGGCATTTTACTGGGCCTTCCATTAAAACGAAATCTTCTAACCAGACATTGTTTCATTATAAAACTTTGACATACAGTAAAACCTCGGAAAACAACCTTAATTCACGTAAGGAAATTAAACAATTGTTAAGCTCTAAATGAGAAGTGAGCTTTCCGACTCGGAAGACCTTCATGATGTCTTAAATTCTTTGATTAACGTCTTCCGGCATTCCGTCTACCTTTAGATATAACATATTAGACTCACACGGAATTGTTATAAATGGATGGTAAACAATTTCCCTGCAGTGACGTTCAGACGCGAAACTGGCAGAGGAGAGGATGTAGGAACCTCTGGTGTTAACAGAGTAATAACATTGTACATCAAAACGGCACTCGGGCAGTATTGCAGCGTGTGCGAGCTCATAGATATTTCGATAACTTTTTAACAACCTGAAGAAGACCAGTAAAACTGGTGGAAACGTCGGTTTTAAAGACATTTTAACCTCGGAAAATCCCGAAAACAATTTATAGAATTTAGTTCATAGATATTTCATTGCAGTCAATCTGTCAGTACTGCTTGTGGCTGTTATTTCTTATAATTTATATTCTTTACAGACAATTTAAAAAAAGATACATTTTAAAGGAAGGTCGAGGCTGCAATTTGCTCAATTTAAAGAATATTTGAAGAATAACCCCGAGGCTAAGATTTGAAAAGAATATAATTTAGTGTGTCGGAAATTGTTAAATATACAATACAATTATGATGTTTTTAATATTTAAATTGTATAAAATTCTGCCTTTCTCTAAACGGCAAAACTAGCCAAAGAAAACAACAACATCAACAATAGCAACAACAAAGAAAACGAAAATAGTACTAGCTATACTAGTACCCGCATGCTCGATGAGAATAGCAAGAAGTTATGTGTGTCATATCAGTCTGGCTCCAAAATCCTCCGTAGGAAAAAAGATGGCGACTGGTACATTTACCCACAGTTCTTAGCGCACAAAAACTTTAACAACGTTCATAAAAAGGTACAGAAGGGTTATAAAATCTTCAGACCTACGATACACAATGTACTTAGTACAGAGACAAATATTGTAAAAAATTGGCTTTCCTTGTGTCTTATACGCTGTGTTAGGTTCGCAAGGTATTGTGGTAAAATGTACAGCCGCCATCTTTTTTCCTACGGTGGATTACTTCAACACAATCAAAGTCAATAAAACGGAAACGTCATGCTCTATAATCTAAGAATGTTCACAAGATTGTCTATAGCCTAAAATCGGCAGAAAAATATTCAGCCTGGGCCAGGAATAAACAATCCTCTTATTAAAAATATTCTTGTTAAAAATAAAACCTTATTAAATTGTCCGCGTACTTATTGGATACAGTTTCCAAAATTATCTGCATGAATTGTGACTTTTTGATTTCCACGTCAAGATTCTCCTGCTCGTCGTTCTTTGTTACCCAGCGAGATTCATTATAATTATTGAAACAAAACGTGACAAAAAAAACAATAACAAAAACAAATGAATTCAAGCATCGTCAAGACGATGCTGAATGAAAAGGTTAATTAGCAAAGTTAGCACAGCTGGCATAAATATTTTTTTTCAATACTACGTCATAACATGAACTTAGCTGCATTGTACCATGGGCCGCCTTCAAAACCTGTTATCCAACCTTCGATGTTAGAGTTCAGTTTTAATTTTTAAACAATTATAATGCAACTAATGCTATCATATTTAAATATGGAGGTATAGTACAGAGGGCCTCAATTTGGTGGTGATTAATGTTTTGGCTTTTTGACAGCTAACAAATAATTTACTTTATTTGCGGTTAAAAGAAATCTTGGAAATTACTTATCATTGTTTTGAAATGTTAAAAACTAACTTTTATTGTTTTACTGAAAAGTTAAAACATTTATTTCGACTAGTGTAAAACATATTTATGGCCATTCCATTAAGACCATTCCGGTATGGAAAAAGCTATTATATTATAAGAATCGTTGGCCAATGTACTACCAAGCCAAGAGACAAGACACAAAAAGGTTTTGACAAGGAGTCTTTGGACTTTTACTTTCGTGGCTAAGAGTTTTTTACGACTTAAGGTGATGTAACATAGGCTATTCTTAACGCCAATTTTTAATGTATTGTTGCGCTAAAAGTCATTAGGGACCTTAAGCAAACCACGACGGCAACGGCAACGAGAACACCACAAAACAAAAAGTTTAATGAGCAGGCCCGGGTTGTTTGAAAGGTGGATAATGCTATCCACCGGATAAATCACTATCCAGTGGATAGCGTGGTTTGTTTTGTTAACACTTATCCGCTGGATAGAGATTTATCCGGTGGATAGCGTTATCCAGCCTTTGAACAACTGGGTCCAGAACAATAGCTGTGCACGTGCGTTATAATTCTTGGTACATTTCTTAGCCGTCCTCTGTAAGGGCCTGTTTACATGGAGGTGGGGGACCCCAGGTAGGTGAGGTAACCCGCCTAGGTGGGGTAACCCGCCTCTCGATATAATCTCTCATTTTTATTTGATCATGTTTACATGATAGGTGGGGTAACCCGCCTAGGCGGGTTGCCCGGTCTGCCAGGTAGGGTAACCCGCCTAGCCGGGGTCGAGTTCATGTTACATTTGCAAGCGCGCCAAAGCGCGTAAAAATTTGAACCAGAACAATATGGCCGTTAACTGCCTCTGGCGGAGGCTTTGTATCATCAAAAGTGACAGTAAAACGCCACAGCATTGAAATGCTGCAGCGAGAGCAGAAAATAAAGATAAAATAACACTGACCGCCAAAATGCATTGTTCGTCCGCCATTTTCAATGTTTACATGCCTAGCGACCACGCAACAACGTCAAGTAAAGTCACCCCGGGACCCCGGGGTTGTAAGTTTGCATGTAAACGCTGGCCATTTTTCGACCACGGCTAGGCGGGTTACCTCACCTACCTGGGGTCCCCCACCTCCATGTAAACAGGCCCTTAATCGACAACGTGAAATGACCAAGTTCTGGGTATTTTGGAGAACGTGAGCGACGGCGGCTTATTTTTTCGTATTTTCTTTTGGAATTGTACGCTGGCATTGCATGTTAAGCTTGGGCAAGTTCTGAGACCGATAGGCGTACTTAACAGATCTAGGCATGTGCGAAATTCGACGATAAAATATAAATTCATTTTTTTTCTAGGCGTCGTCCTTGGCATCGCAGTCGTCGTTGCTTAATAAGCTTCCTAATATGGTGCAGCATGGCGCACAGGGCGACTTTTAACGCAACATTTCGTTGGAGCCGACGAGGACGGCAAGGTTATAGAATTCTTCCAAAATCAATTCAGCCACTTCCAACCGTTGAACCAAGCCAATAAATGCAAATTCTGGTCTTTGTAATTGTGAGGCTCGTTGTAAAGTTGTAAGATGGAATAATGTCTTTTTATTTATGTACCTTCGAGTTCAAACTTAATATATTTTTAATATTTTGATATTGACTAGACGTTGTGTTTCTTCTCAATAACCTA
>OZ026599.1:32459728-32474728 GCA_964020085.1 Micromussa lordhowensis | reverse complement strand
GTGTAGAATGTGACATGATCGCGAATACGCTTCAAACACTAAAACATCCGAGCGCACGGGAAGATTAAAGAAAAGCAACTCTTATTTGAAATTTCTCTGTCTAAAATCGCGGTACGGTTGCCGTGACGAGTTGATGTGATGGAGAATTTATCTGGCCTAATGGCTGTGGTGTTTAAGTAACAGGAGAGCGGTTTGTGTGACAAGGTCGCCAAGAGTCACCGGCCTTGCTTTGCTTTATGAGGGGAGACACCAACCAAAAACATTCGTGAGCCACAAAACGGTCCAAACTGGACATAAAGTGCTCCCAGATTGCATTAAAGACATAAAGACAACCCTATGTTGAGGTGAGTGAAGTTTATTTGCACATTCGTAGCTTTATTTTAGTATGTTTTGGCCTAAAGTTAATTTCCCACAAAGATTCTATAAAGAGTTCGTTGCGTTATATTTAGCCTTGGGCTGCCTGTGTGCCATCCGGACACTAAATGCTTTGATACAGAAATGCCATATGCTGTAATATGAGAATATTCACTAGTGTAGCCAAAGCTATGAAAGTGCTGCGGAAATTGGGATGTTGTTTGCAAATCGAAGTAGGGATTGTATAGAGCTTGTGTAAAAATGGTTGTCATCAAGTTATTTTGTTTGGTCAAGTCCCAGAAATTGTTGAGTAAGATGTCAGTGGTTATATTATTTCAGTTCGAGGTCCAATGATTTGTACACTTTAGTGAGACCTAGGGTCCTTCGAGTGGCTCTCATACAACGTAGAAAATAAAATTAACGACACAAGTCTATGGCGAGTCTATATATTGACACATTAAAGTACTCTCAGTTTCAGCTCTTCCAACTAGCGGCTACAGTATTTCTTCCATCTACAAATACTAAGTGATTACATTGCGAGCGAGCTTAACTTGGTAGCTCTTTTTATCCCAAGAAAGCTTGCTGACTCGCAAGTTTAAAATATAGCTGCCAGAGACTAACTCCTATACACTTCACATTAATCTTCTTGCTACCAGACGAACTAGGCACATCATTCATTCAGTTAGCGTCGTCGTCATTTCTGTTTACCGAGCTCCAACAGCTTCAAGATTCTCGCCAAGTTATCGTTTAGAACATGTAGAAAGGATCATAGAGCCGATACGATGACTATCGCATCAAACGCATGCAGTGTATTCTTGGAAGGTAGTTGTTTTACTTCGTTGTTTGTTTCCTTACTTCACTGAAATCAGAATTTCGTCTTTTGCAAAATTAAGGAACGGAACATTATTATTCGAAATATTCAACGCGCTTGAGTTGCCATTGTATTCAAAAGCCGCTATTTAAAATTTTCCCGTGAGTTAAAAAAGTTATGAAACGACGTATGGTTTACTTGGTATACACTATACATGTTTCTAACGTACGTTTAGAAACATTAAAAGTTAAAACATTTTAGCTTGGGATAAAAGAGAAATAAAGAAATTCAAGGCCTCAATTGAATACTCAACATGCTACTGACTTTAAACCTAGGTCTTTGCTTTTTAGTTTATTGAGAGAACTGTAGCGGAAAAAAGCTCGTTTGATTATAGATATCCTAAATCTCAATTGGATAACTTTAAATCAAGCCTACAATATTATATTCTCTATCGCCAAAACATAATTTATTCCGTAGTTGTGATTAAATATTCCAAACACGAAAAGGCGACGGGTTCGCTGACATACCGCCGGCTTTGTTGTGTACTTTTTGAACGCTTTCTATTTTCTCTTTTTAATACTGCAATACACATGGTGATGTGGCGGACTTAAGTACTGACATTTAGTTCATAAATTTTGGGATGCAGAGTTAGTTGAGAGAGAGAGAGAGTAATTCACTGTTATGGTTGAAGCATCGCAATACCTTGATTATAAATTTTGCCAGGGGTGTTTACAAATCACTCACCCACAGATGTCTCTGAACCCCCAGAACATTTTTGATGAACATGTTCAAGAAAACGGTTACTATGAAACGATCAAGTGGCTTAGTAGAATGGAAAGTGTTGTAACATCGCTGGGATTTTCGCCGTGTTCCTTTTCTGAATTCGTGGAAACATTTGTTATTTAATTCTTCGCCGTTATTGTTTTAGTTTGCTTTTCGAAAAAAAATTCTGTCACGTATTATTTTGGGATGGTAAATAGAAGAGACATTCATTTGTTTATCAACCCCGACAATGTAAGATCAAAAACTACAAATTACAGTGGGACCTCTAGAAAGTATAATTTTGACTTTATATCAACATTATTATATTCAAACTGATTCAGTTAACATTTCTCGCTGGCAAAATATTTGTATTAACAGATACGATAAATTATTTCTGAAGTGTGTCACTTACAGACCTTAGTCCGCCACAAGCCCAATTCGCAGCCGTTTCAAACTTTACTAAACGCTTGAACTGTAAGTACATTTTTCTATATAAAGCGATTATAAATCTCCCCCAAGTTGACGCAAAGCAGTTACGCCAATCAAAATAGACTGGTTGTTAGTACGGCGACACCGTCCTGAAATCTACTGAAAGGTCAAGTCTTTCATAAGGAAATGTTCTCTTATTTACTTACTTACTGTGACAATATCAATGAAACACTAAGAGTCTGCCGCGTGACTAAACGTTTTCTACAACAGATTTCAGATTGAAATAACTCACTACTCTCCAAGTTTCAGCTGTTTATCCAGCTACTATTTATCAGACGTGACACGGAGTAAAACTTTGCAGACGCTGCGCACACTGAAAGACTAATCAAACACAGCGCTTCTCTTTTAATTAAACATGCATGTGCTAGGTCTAAGACCCGAAGTTCCTTAAAAACAAATCGACATCAAAGTCAATAAAACTAAAACTTAAAACCGACATTCACGCGAACCTTTATACTAAAGTAATTTCAGGGCTTTGTTTTAAAAACTGACTCTGTCTCATTAGAATCAAGGATAGCTACTTTTTGATAGGACTAGTCGAGCTAAATACATTCCACTTAACACAAGATTATCTGGTTTCGATAGATCTTTTGTAAACATGTAACCTTTCCGGATCTTTGAAAGTATAAAAGGCGTTTCTTTTTACGTGAGAAAAGTCTGTGCTCAGGTTTTCGTTATTTGGATCAAGAAAATACAACATCAATTAGCGTAAAAAATTCTTTCCATGATCCAGTAGGACATCAGTGCTACAATACATTCGTTTGAAAGTGCTGTGTTGAGAGGAAAGTGGTTGATCCAAAGCAAGGAGAACCGCCGGTTTATCAGCATTTATAGAAAGATCTAGAAACGATACAATACTCACGCATGTGAAGAAAATGCACTAGAGTATTGTTTTCCCGACGCAGGCCGAATTCTTATTTTTCTGCCAATTTTAGGCTGAAAATATTCTTATGAGTATCCTTAGATTATGGCGTATTACATTTCCATTTATTGACTTTGATGGCGTTGAAGTAATTTTGGAGCCAGACCTGCAGGGAACAAAGCTTGATTTGACACATTACTTCTTTCAGAAATGTTAGTAGTATAGTGCTGTTTTTTGGCGAGTTTGCCGTAAATAATTCTTATATTCTTATAAAATATATCCTTATAGAAAAAAAGATACAGCATCAAAAATAGAAGTTAACATTAGAATACGTCATCTTGTATTTGTTTCATTTAAAAGACATTGTCATCACCTTTTGTGGATCGGTCAATATTGCAACAGAAAACTGTTCAACTCTCTAGAAACATGAAAAATGTCTTGCACCCAACAATGACGTACTTATATTGTTGTTCTAAAGATGAGTCAGAACAACTTTTTCACCAGTCCGCAACACACTTAACTACGTTTAATACGTTTAAGTTGGGCTTTGATCAAATTCGCACAATGGCTTGTGTTTCCTTGTGTTCTCGTGGCACTTTGCTGTTCTTCGTGTTGTTTGTGGCGAGTCAAGCTTTAGCTAAGCCAGGAAATAGCGCTAATAGCACCCCAGCCACTTCTTCAGCCACAAAACATTGTAATAATGTCTACAACAGCTTCTATGCAGGGCCAAACAAGAAGATTGAAACGATTCTTCAAGAAATAAAGAAACAACTCACTCAACTGCAAGATGACATCAACATCAAATGGAACAAGACAACTATAAAGGGTATAAGACTTTGTTTTTGTGTTGGGTCTGTATTCTGCATAGTTTCCAAAACGTTTGGGATGAGTAACTACGGAACTCATAAGTAGTTTATTCGTTTCCCCGCTACGACTATGAAACCCATATATTTTTTTTGTTCTTTGCTTGACAGCTTTATTTCTCCTTTTTGTGCATGGCTATTAAATTGAAACAGTTAAACGATAGTAAATTTCGACATCTTTTTCTCAATAGGCAAGAACTGTGCTGAGCTGTACAAATCCGGTCAAAGAATCAGCGGTGTTTATACAATCGACCCTGATGGTTTAGGTGCCTTTGATGTGTTCTGTGACCAAACAACAGACGGTGGGGGGTGGACAGTGTTCCAGAAGAGACTGGATGGCTCCGTTGATTTCTACCGCGGTTGGGCCGACTACAAGAATGGCTTCGGTAATCTGAATGGTGAGTTCTGGTTGGGACTGGACAAGATAAACCGCTTGACGAAAATAAAGAGTAGACTTCGAGTAGATCTGCAAGATACGGCAGGCAAAACTGCTTACGCCGAGTACGACATGTTTGCAGTTACGAGCGAGAGGGCTAAGTACAAGCTGAGTCTTGGAACTTACTCAGGTAACTTTTCGAATTTTTCGTTTTTCTTTTTGTCAACATTAAGAAAATGATTTCTTCCTTTATTACTTCGCTAGTTTAACTATAGGCATAACTTTGTTTCAGTAAATCTGAGTGCGATCCAATATAACATAGAAAGTTGAAACAATTGAAACGATGAATATTGATGTAAATCGTTGGAAATTAGAGAGAATTTTGTTCTGCATTCGCATGATTTATATAAGGAACGTTTTCGAAAAAACACGATCATGCGGTAAGCTGCCGCTTATAAGCCCTGGGGTTATACAACTTCGTAAGGGTTTTTAGATGGGCTTATAAACGTAGGGGCTTATATATATCCGGGGGACCTATAACCGGACTAAAAAACCGTTTCGAAACGAGCTATGGCTGCACATGTCGATCGAAATAGGCTTTTTATTTACTAGTAATTAAGCTTTAAAACATCATAATAAAACGAACTCCACACAAGGAAAGTCAGAGAGGGCTTATATCCGGGGGGGACTTAGACCCGGGGGGCTTGTATCCAGAATGGGCTTATATCCAGGGGGCTATATCGGGGGGGCTTATATCTGGGGGGTTATATCCGGGCTGATATCCAGGAGGCTTATATCCTGGAGGGCTTATATCCGGGGGGCTTATATCCGGGAGGGCTTATATCTGAGGGGCTTATATCCAGAAGGGGCTTTTATCCAGGGGGTTATATCCAGGGTGGCCTTATATCCGGAAGGTTATATCCGGGGGGCTTATATCCGGGAGGGCTTATATCCGGGGATGTATATCCGGGGGTATATCCGGGGGCATATCCGAGCCGGGGGGCTTATATCCGGGGGCATACCCGAGGGGGCTTATATCCTGGGGGTATATCCGAGGGGGCTTATAGCCGGGGGGGCTTATATCCGGGGGGCTTATAACTGGATGTGATTTTTGGTTCACAGGTCCATTGGCCTATAACCGGGAGGGGGTCTTAAAAAGCGGACATGTTTATAAGCGACAGTTTATCGTAGTCTAGGTAGCTTATATTCTACGATTATTCTTTCTTGATGTTGATTGTTTTCAGAGCATTGTATGTGACTATGTATAACTGTCTAAAGCAGTTAAATGTTCCCGTTACGTTTTCATTTAAGGAACGGCTGGTGATTCTCTCTCTTATCATCGTAGTCGCCCCTTTACCACCAAAGATCAAGATAATGACATCTGGTCCAAAAACTGTGCTGTGGCCAATAAAGGAGCCTGGTGGTACGGTGCCTGTCATAGCTCCAACCTGAACGGTCTGTATCATCACGGAAAACACTCGAGAGGGGGTGATGGTGTCAACTGGCAACTCTGGAAAGGATATCAGTACTCCGCCAAGAGAGCTGAGATGAAAATCAGACCAGTGAAAGTTTAAGAACTATCTGTGGTTTCCTCGCTTACCTGCTGATCAACGTAAATCAGCGGTTGAAAAAGAAATGTTTTTAAAGTGACTGAATGATTAAAATAGCTGAAAAATATGTTTTGTCCGACTATTCATTATGTTGAGTTATTTCGTTTTCCACTCTGCACTCTTTTCTTTCTTTTCCCATCTTTCATTTCCTTCGCCTTCTTTGTCTCATTCCCTATTGATTTGTTTTTTGTTAACTGAAAAAATCGTTATGCGAAGGATTGATTTGTGTACATGCCAAAACTTCCACCGATTTTAACCATTCATTATAAGGGATTAAGCTAAGAATTAAAGGACGTTCGCGCAAATTGTTTCTGTGCATCCTTACCGTGCACAGAAATTCACACGCCACGTCATGATCATGCATCGAGTGCGCGTGCACGCAGA
The DNA here is from genome assembly GCA_964020085.1 of Micromussa lordhowensis. Lineage (NCBI taxonomy): Eukaryota > Metazoa > Cnidaria > Anthozoa > Scleractinia > Lobophylliidae > Micromussa > Micromussa lordhowensis. The sequence continues at coordinate 32,468,217 of OZ026599.1, read as the reverse complement.
CGACCATTGCTATAGCTTTGTCTGGATTTAACGAACTTGGACGCTCGGTGACCCCTATTTTTCTTTTGGTGGATCATTTTCTCTACCGATTTTCTACGTTTAGCCATAAAATGAAGAAAATCTATCGTTTGAAGTTTTTTGCTAAATGCACCGTCGAATTCCCTTTTTTTTAGCTCGTCGTTTATTTGTGTGACGGTTTCAAATGCCTCTTGAAGAGCTAAGCTTTGTGAAAACGTCGATCACATTTGGAATTATTAACGCAACGGATTTACTTATACGAAATATTGCCAGGATAGTTTGTCCCCGTTGATTCATCTGTGATATTTTAAGCTAAAAACGTTGGAGACCATGCTGATTTACGCGCATTGGATTGGTTCCCTACTTTGTGTCTTGGGCATGCTAAACAACAAATGAAGGACCCCGAGGCAGCTGAAGTTCAGTCTCGAAGAGCTGCCGAAAGATGGAAACGTCGATCTGAGTTGCTTGAAAATGAGGTGAAAGAGAAAATGCTAAAAATTGACGAGCCGGGTAAGACAATTGAAGAAATGCCTTTTTCCGAGAAGGATGGGCTGGGTGAAAACGTTGAACAAGATGGAGCAACAGATGCTGAGTAAGCCAACAGTGAAATTGAAGATGAGAGTGAAGCATCGCTCGATCGTGAGCAAACAACGGTGGAATGCTGGAACTCAAACAGTGAACTCAGATTTTAAGGTGAAAACCCAAACTCATGCAGCAACACAAACTTATGAATTTGAATACTTATTCAAGGAGACAGTCATCCAGCCTTTTACAGAAGAGTACTTTGTTAATAATGAAGACAGGGTGCGGTTTTACACTGGTTTGCCTGGTTTTGGTGTACTTAACACCACGTTTCGTTTTGTTAGCCCGTTTGTTAGTCGAAAGAGCAAAACACTGACATTATTTCAAGAATTTGTTATGGTTTTAATCAAAGACTTAATGTTCCACTACAAGACCTGGCCTTTCGGTTTGGAGTCTCCCTTTCAACTGTTTCAAGAACATTTACCGCATGGTTGACTGTTATGGATGTAAGGTTATCTCCCCTCATTAGGTGGCCAGAAAGAGATGAGTTATGGCGTACAATACCTATGTGTTTCCAGTTTTCTTTCGAGAAGAAAACAAGAATAATAATAGACTGTTTTAAAGTTTTTATAGAACACCCTTCCAATCTGCTTGCAAGGTCGCAAACGTTTTCGAATTATAAGCGTCACAATACAGTGAAAGTACTTATCGGAATCACACCTCAAGGATCAATATGCTTTACATCAAAAGCATGGGGAGGACGGACTTCTGATAAATACTTAACAGAGAGGTGTGGTTTACTAAAAAAACCTCAAGGCCGGGGACCTCGTGTTGGCTGACAGAGGATTCACAATTAGTGAAAGTGTCGCACTCTACCAAGCACAGTTAGCTATCCCGGCCTTCACAAAAGGCAAGAACCAACTAGACCCATTTGATGTAGAAAGGACTCGGGGAATTGCAAATGTGCGAATACACGTGGAGCGTGTCATTGGACTTTTGAGGCAAAAATATACTATCTTGCAATCAACTCTACCATTGGATTACCTCACCTGTTCTAAGAATACTGCAAACTGTCCATTGATTGACCGGATGATCAGAGTTTGCTCAGCTCTGACAAATATTTGCCCATCTGTTGTCCCCTTTGAGTAAGCTTTTTAATTCAAGTTTACGTAAACAAATCTGCTGTTTCAATAAGCTAAAATTATGAAGTATTCTAGTTTTAGGAATAGGTGCTAGGTACAATAACATTAAGGCCTTCATGTGGGTGTTTATGGGAAGGGACTAGAGGTGTATCCAAGTGCTCAATGGAATGCAATTGCCCCTACCAAGATAAAAATATAAATTGTATTTTTAAGGTAACCTCTAATTCTCATAGCAGTTCATCAACAGAGCCATTGTCAGAACTATGTTTTTGACTTGGGAAGATCCACCATTGATTACAACTTTCTTTTCATTCCAAGATAAATACATGTTTGAGTCAACCTAGACAAAGTGTTTGACTTAGTTTCTAAAAGGATTTTCATGTTTTAAGTCACTCAAATGTAGTAAAGATTTGCAATAGACCATCCTTTAGGGAGTGATACAGATGTGCTCTCATTTTGCAGATATCAAATTGCACTGTTTGGGGAGGTATACCGATAGGCCAGGCAGATTGCAAAAGCAGCAGCAATTACCCCACAGTCACTGTCATTTTGCTGTTGTTGAACAGGAACAACTTGAATGCCAGTAAAATTGGCCTGTCCAACAAGATTAATTACCTGATCTTCTACTTCACTATAAATGATGCCATAGTAAAGACTGTCATATAAATTCACTGTGCCATCTCCACACGCCACTGAAGCTACGCAGACCCAGTGTTTTTCCGCAGTGTGCAAAATCTCAATAAATTCACCATTGACCTGATTAAAGTTTCTGCAGGGGCCCAAAGTTGGTCTCTGTAGACCCTTTACTCCAGGGTTAATTTTTCTAAGATATACATGTACTGCATGAACGATATCACAATCACACCAGCCGTGGGGGGACAAAATCAGTTTGTAATGTTCTTCATTAAGCTTTGCAAGGGATGCTGACTTTTCAGTAAGGCCTGTTGAAATTCCGGTTACAATGACATCTTCATTATCTGACTTGCATGCATGTAAAGAGTCCTTAGCTTCTTTATCTTCCTTGGTATTTAGCTTACCTTTGCCCCCTGATTTACAACCCATACATTCCCATGTTGTAAGGGCATTGTTTGGCATCCTTTTGACGTTTAAGCATGCCAAATTAAAAAACTGTCCGTTTTCACATAATGGGTTATGACATTTCAGGAGTTTATCTGAAGGAAATGACTTCTCGTTGCACACACATATGCAGTCCAGCCTAAGAGCTTCATCCAAAATTTTCTGTGTTTGTTTGCCTTTTGACTTCTCATTCCTGGCTGCTGACTTTTTTGACTTTCAAGCAGGTCAAGTGGAAAGAAGAAATGGGACATGTTTGGTTGCTGCATGTTACAACAGCATCAGTCGTATTCATCCTACAAAAGTAGACAGAACTGAGGCCAGATGATGGCTGAGGCACATTTCTTTTCTGGGTGTACCACCTTCCCAAGATTTCTGGTAGAACACAGTATCTCCAAAAGTGATTTAGTTTGGGAACAACAGACTTCCAGTGACAGATATCTGGGAGAATTCTTTCACAGAAGAAGGCAATTTGTTCATTGAAGCCACAAACAATGAAGTCACAGTAATTGTATCCAGTGGTGAATATTTGCTGTTGTGACTGGTAATAGTATGCATGTTCTCTTAAGACTTGTAGCTCCTTTTTCTGACTTCAAACACGAGTTGGACTTGTCAGGGTAATCTTTAAGATCTGTATCCTTCAAACAGTAGGGGCACTTTACCTCCCCACAGCCCTCACCACAGCAATCGCAAGAACAAAGAAAGTCAGGTGTGCAGGGATATTGTTGATTAATAAATGTACCACAAGTTTTAACATGAAAGTTGGTGTGCTTTTCCTTCATGACCTTTTCATATGCTTTAATTGCAATACTCTCATGTTTGCAACCGTGTTCTGTAGCTGCATTGCTAAACTTGAAAATGTTCGGGTAACATATTGTTTTTATTAATGACTGTGAAGGCTGTGCTGGATTGGTGTGAGAAGCTGCTTTGCTAATTGATGCCCCAACTCTACCAGCTCTGTGACGATAAAAACTAGAACCTTGTGACTGATTTCGGGTATCTTCCTCTATGAGTTTCCTCTCTTCAGCTGTGATTTGAATGTTAACATTTGAACATGCCTCCAACAGATCGTGATACTCTAAGTCTAAGAACTTCTTGTCAAATAAATCGGAAATGGTTGGTATGTTTCTGCTCTTTGAAACAAAAGTTTCAGAGAAAGGATGAATCAAGCTCAGAGACACAGGACTCAGGAACTGAAACTTTCACCGCCTCCCCGCTTTTTGCAATTCCTTTGCGTTCTGTCAAACAGTCGACAGTTTGATCTAAATGTTGCTTTAGTTTCTTTGCCGATCGAAAATGAATATCTGAAACGGGCGCGTAGGGAACTTCTTTGACGGCCGTTGGCATCAACCAGCTACATTTCACCTGTGTACATGACAGCTTTTCGTTCACACGATTCCATGCTTCAGTGTAGAAGAGAACGCTTGCGATATGCGAGCAGCACTCTCCTTGCCCTGCCATACATCCACTAACACAGTGTGCGAAGAGAACATTACCATTTTCATCGGTTATAATCCACAAGGTAACAATTGGATCGTTAATTCTCTGTGAATGCCTGACTTTGCCGAGAACAATGTAGTTGTTTCCTATTTTATGCCCTTTCACGCAGCTCACAAACCCTGAAACGAGCTGATTATACGCTTCCAAACTCCGAAAAGCTTTAAATTGATCCTTGCTATAGTAGCTTGTCTCAAGCACTAAAAATGATAACAAATCCATGGATTCGACCCGTGGCAAACAGTCTGGATCATACGCTCTGTCTGGAATTAAAATGGGGTCGGTACCAACACAAGAAATCTTTTCACAGTAACGTTTCTTCACGTGGGGATCAAGGTTGTTCCCATAATCGCTCAGGGGATTTGCCGCCATTTTCAAAAATATGGAACACCAACATGGCGAATCAAATTTCCCGCGAAATTTGTGACGTCATGTGAAAACGCTCTAAACATCTGGCTCATATTCACTGGCAGAGTTAATCGTACTATGACCTTTCAATATTCTGAAGTGATTTATTTGTAGCTCCATCAGAAACTAAATTGCTTATGCTTATGAGGCAAATATTGTAAACAAGGATCGCTCGAGTCCAGGAACGCTGACTATGATGACATCTCTCTCCAGAGCCTTCCTTGGACGGTGCGGCCGCGGAATGTAGCAGTCTGTTGATCGATCAAACCATTGTAAGGCAACAGAAACACCTTTGAGGCACTCTTCATCTTCCTTCACAAGATCATAAGTCACAACATTGCTCGCTAAAATGTCACGCGATATACAGGTCAGTCGCACGTGACGAAACAAGTCACAAAATTTTACGCGCCGTTGGCAATTTGTCATGATCAATCCACCGTTGTACGAGTTCAAAAACGTCAGCATCAATGGCTATCTCTTCGCTGAAAATCCATTTTACAACCTCATGGCTTGAGAGGTTTAGAAAATCGCTCGATTCAGCGACGGAAGAAAAGTTTGAGTCGATGAATTTCTGACAGATAGCGAGAAGGTTTTTACACAAATATTTTTCTGCCAGTTAGTAAATTGAAATACAAGTCAATGCGGTGAAGTGCTCCTCAATATATTTTTTGGTCAAAGCTTTCAGGATTGAGAGGAGAAGAAAGCCTGCTTATTCGAACACAGGTTCTCGGCATTTTCGTGAGTGGATGTCTGAACGCTGCAGGTGTAAATAAACTCCAGAATGTCTTCAATTTCTGCAATTTTAGACTCAGATATTATCTCCAGCCGAACAACTCCTTCATTATTCTCTTTCACATCGCTGTTGGAGAGTTTTTCAAAGAAGCTGCTCGCCTGCGAAAGGACGCTTCTATGAGCCTGACACTACTTTCACCACTGAATGTACATCACAAGGATGTTTATGATCGTTTAGCTTGATAGCAATTGGATTCATGGTTGTTGCCGAGGAAACCTTTCTAAACAGCAGAACATCGCCCTGCCCTACGGCTACGGCTACGATTTCATTAATTAGCACTGTTTCACTTGAGTGATCAATGTACGCATGCTCGCCTGTCTATAAATGCTGTGTAATCCTCAATCTCGTAATTAGAGTCCACGTGCCTTTTGGTCAGCACCAAGACACGGAGGGCCGTCGATAAAACCCGGAACATGGAACATCCCGGAACATGCCGGAACATTCCGGAACATCCTGGAACATCGAATAATTATAATAATTATGAGAAATATATGTAAAATTAGGTTTTTTTAACTGAATTGAGGAGGGGGGGGGATAGGGAGCGTTGGTATTCATTCAGCTTTCCACAATGAGTGCAGGCTCTTCTTCTTTCCCGCCAAGTCACACCAGTAGCCATTAATATTGTAGTTTTGTTACTTCGTGTTGCAAAAGGCTATCCCCAGTTTTCGCGCTCTTCGCTAGGCCTGGCACTATAGCCTCCCACGCAGACGCTCTCAGAGGCTCGTCACGCGTTCCTTTCCCACGTGAGGAAGGAACGCGTGACGAGCCCATAACAGCGTCTGCTTGGGAGGCTACTGGCACTATGACCCACCAATTCAGCCTCCCACGCAGCGCAGACGATGTCAGGCTTGTCACCCGTTCCTCTCCACGAGGAACGCGTGGCGAGGCTTACACCTTTCCGGAAGCTCGAGTAACAAGCAATTAGTCATTATAGACATAACAAAATCAATCATCAGAGCTCGAGTAGTCCGATCTATTTTAGACAAGAAACGCAATGTTAAAGAGTTTTTATTTCTATCTCATGGGCCCACATGGGAAGAACCATTTCTTCATGAGAACTCGTGTATACACATATCTTTGAATTGACGTAATGAATTAAATAAAGACATGAACATCGTATACCATAGGCTACCATATTTTTCGGTCTGGTTGAAGCGTTCGAAGGCCACCGTCTTGGTTTTCAATGAAGAACGAAATCTGCGAATAAGGGACAGTCACGTGATTAAACTGATAGCGAAGCGGTGACTGCAAGGAATGGATTTAGTCTACTTCCGGTAAGTTAGTTGCCAGCCTTCACGCATTGAAGTTATTTTCAGTTTTCTTCGTTTTTTTTCTTTGTGTGTGTGTTTTCTTTTCTTTATATATGTATTCTGAGCTCATACCTGCTTAATTTTGTTATATTTAATTAAAAAAAACTAATTTTACATATATTTCTCATAATTATTATAATTATTCGATGTTCCGGGATGTTCCGGAATGTTCCGGGATGTTCCATGTTCCGGGTTTTATCGACGGCCGACACGGAGCTCTGGAATAATCAAATTTCCAGACCAAGGATTTAGGACTTCCGGTTCCACGGCGCATGTGTGCCTTGGTTTACAACGTGGCCAGATAAAGTCAATGTGGATGCGTTCCACAAAGCCATTCAGTACGCTCTGGAAAAGTTAGGGGAGTTAAATTTGGCTATGAAAGAACAGCAGTATGAAATTTTGAAAGCGGTTGTGATGATGAAAAGAGATGTTTTAGCGGTTTTACCGACTGGTTTCGGCAAGTCACTAATATACCAAAGTTTGGGTTTCATCTTCGATTTCCTGAGAATTGACTCTGATTCCCAACACGCTGCTATCCGTGTGGTTTCGCCGTTAAATGCCTTGATGCAGGATCAAGTGGAAAAGTTGATGGCTTTTACGAATGTTTGCGTCATGAAAGCCAGTATCGAGCTCTGACCTTCGAAAAAGTGACAGCCGGAAATACGTGTGCTCTTTACGCATGAGCAGTTTGATAAATCGAGGAGCCAATCATCATAGTTCTGAAATGTGATTATTCCAGAGCATCGTGTCTTGGTGCTGACCAAAAGGCACGTGGTCTCTGGGAACGAGATTGTGTAATCCTTAGCTGAGCAATATCTATTTACTATTGTTATTATGCGGCTAGCTCTGTGACCTGGTGAGACGAACCAAATCCTGCAGTGTAATTGGCTACCCGATCGGGTAAGAGGGCGCTATCTTTTCCTCTCGGAATATGCTTTAAGCCTCTCTATCAAAGCGAAGGCCTGGTGCCCAGCCATCCATATGAAAGTGAGTTTAATTTGCATGTGAATAAAATCTCATTTTTATATGAAAGGATGGGCACCAAGACCCGCTTTGAGAAAGAGGTTAAAGGTAATTCAGAAATGGCCTATTACGCAAAAACAGTTTTAATACAAGCCACATAGAAAAATTAAAATCAATTCAAATTAAAGAAAAGTCAGCGCTAGCAGTCCTTGCCCACTTGATAGGCGATGTCCATATTCAGTATTCCAAGATATTAACGGAAGCATATCTTACCTAAAAGAAAAAATTGGTGTCCAGACGACAAGTTGATTGATCAGTAAGAGTTTTATTGCTATAAGTAAATCACTTAAAATATGGTCAGCAATCCTCTCTGTTTACACACTGAGTCGGCCGTACTATCTAGGAAATCATGGTCAAACTCCTTAAAAACTACTTACAGGTGTACCCGTTTAATTAATGACACCGTTTATGAAAAAAGACTACATATTCATATTAAAACACTGTTGAAGCAGTTTCACTGACGATTAATTAGGTTATGGCGTTCGTTGGTAAGGCTGGGGTGTTTTAGGCTTGTACCTGTAAGAAAAAATTCATTCTAAAATTAATTAAATAATCAAGAGAGGACAGAGGCTAAATCTGTTAAGAGGGGGAACCTTGGAAGTAATTCGTGTTGGAGGATGTTGATGTTGTCCAAATGCTAACCTATTCATGGGAATCACGTTTTACAAGCAAAAAAAATTACCGTCAGCCGACATCTGAGAT
>OZ026599.1:32437228-32449728 GCA_964020085.1 Micromussa lordhowensis | reverse complement strand
ATAGTAATAGGAAGATTGAAGGTTTACAGACCTGTTGAACAGTCCGTCCAGCTCCCGGTAACCCAGTGACAAGTTGGAGGATTTGAAGGTTCGTTGCTTTCTAGTTTTTTGTAATACTGATAGTCAACTGCCACGTTCGTTTGACTAGGCAAGTGGACATACTGGAAAGCAAGAAATGATGCACGTCAGACTCACTCCAAACCAAATAGCTGGAGGACAATCATGGGTCACTAGCAATCTTTTTTGTTTTTGGTTCAACTCTCGTTTTCCACCTTACTCTCAATATGATTTTGTTTTCTAAGACGACGCCATGTAAATAAATATTGGTCGAAATTTCATGATTGATGTGAAGGACGATTTCGAAGAATACGACTTTGTCTAAAGCTCACGTTTAAAGGCCTATTTCAGTGAGACGTCCACAGAAACGTAAGAGGTCACTATCTTATGAAACGAATACTATTCCAGCTACATCATGTAGGGATGCTACCACTGGACTGTGCCCCAGCACATAGTTAGCTCTTGAAAATCTCAACCTCGAGAAACTTAAATGGTAATCGTTACCAGGGAAATACCCTTAACCTGCAAACCGTTGCTATGGAGTTGTCAAACTACGAGGAGAAAGACTTAGCACATGAAACTCTTTTAGTGAAGAGAGTCGACTATAAAAAGTCCCCTATAAAAACTGCACGGAAGTCCACTAAGGGAGAGAAGTGACATAGTTACATTGCCGCTACACATATGAGACAATAAAGTTCGGCCCACCACTATTTTAAGTGTCATGTTTGTCGGCCCGTCAATTTCTAAGTGGTCAGGAGAATCGTAGTCATTGTTGTAGTATATTCTTGTTCCAGCATTGTAGAGAACCTTGCTTGACCAAGTGGGCACTGGAATCAAATACTTTCCATTTTCATCTTGAATACCTGAAAATGAAATTAAAGGAAATAGTCTTTTATGCTCACGATCAAGAGCTGATTTTAAATGTTCAAAATCTTCAAAAGTTACTTTATAGAAGGTTCTGTGGATTTAAAGTTGGGACTGGAAATGGCAAGAAATTAACCTTTATGAATTTTTAAACAATCCTCAAGTGTTGGCATAAACTACCCCTACAGCGTTCCTCCTACAGAAAAATTGAGCTTCTTACTTCTTTTCTTCCTTTTCTTTTGTTTATTTATTTATTTATTTTTTTTTGCTTTTGTTGTTGTTGTTGTTTTTTTTTTTATACATAATGCATTTTAATATTTCATGCTGTCCCCACAATTTGTATGATTTACCCTTAGATTGTCAGGAAGCCTATAGTTCATAAGCCCCTGGCTTCTATATAGGCTTCCTTACCATTACCACCTTCAAAATTGTTAAGTTGCCGTCTTTAAGTTCTCTTAAATTTCTAGTGTATTGCGTTATTTATTTATTTTTATCTTTCTTGTGGTTAATGGAAAATAAAATGGAAATGGAAATGAAATGAATATAGCTAAAATCAAACACGACATCGTTTTATAAATGGACAAAACAATCATTGTAAGTTCGAATCATCAAAACTGTAATTTTGAGTCTTGGATAGCCTGAACGCTGCCATATTGGATAAATGGACGGACATCACACAGATACCGTTTTATTGCACAATGAAAAAAAATTATCCTACTTTAAATAAGCAGCTGAAACATGCTGACTTATCTCTCTCGTTCTGATATTACTTTTTATGTAGTAATGGTTTATTTAATTTATTTATTTCTTTATCATTATTGTTCTTTATTAATAAGTTTTTTATGTCGTAATTAATGTACTTAATTCCATTTTGTACAATTTTCTTTCTTGTGTTAAGGGCAGTGCTCGCGCAAGTGTTATTCTATTTCTCGCGCTTGTTAAAATTGTACGTTAATATTTTCGAATAATTGAATTGTATCACGTTTTAACTTATACGCCATTGCTTGTATAAAATCAAACGAACTTGTAAACGAATTCACAACTGAAGATGATCGTTGAACGATCGAAACATGTCTTGTTTAAAACTTAAAGTTGTTGTTCATTTTTTAAAAGTAGTTACCTGCCTGCTATTATCCAGACCATTTGAAAAAAAATTATGTTTTCAAAACAGTCGTATTTCAGGATTAATAATGGCTTTTTATAGGATTTAAACCGTTTTGGTCCAACAGTGGAGTTTAAGATTCTTACCAATAATGTTGTACTGCTTTACATTTCCGGGGCTCTGCTGGAACATAGCATTGGAAGTATTCACAGGCAGAACAACGATGGTGTCGGGGGGATGCCATTCTGGAAGAAACCAATACGATTCAAATCATAAGAATTTAATGAATGTACCACAGCTGTATGGGTACCTGTGTAAAGGATACACACTAGGTTACGACGCCGCAATGCTACAAATAATGAAGAAAAACAAGTAAAAAAGCAAGAGCAAGAAGAGGTAGAAGAAGAAGAATATAAAGGAGAAAAAGAGGAAGAACGAGAAAAAAAGAGGAAGTAGAAAAAGAAGAAGCGGAACACAAGAATAAGAAGAAAAAGAATTTTACCTGTCATATAGTTTTCATTGTAGTTGGATTGCACAAGAGTACACGAATCTCCATTTCCGTTGCAAATTCCACATCTATCCTTCTCCTTTGCAGAATAAAGTATGTGATCACACCCTACCTCCTGGAATTAAACAGTATGTAAAAGTGTAAGCGCTGACATAAAACACAAGAAGCTGCGGCACAGTATGCCCTCTATTTTGGTATGCTATATATCTTTCTTTCCACAAATCTAGTTTAGTCTCAGTGTCTCTGGGGCAAAGAGCTGCCAACGAAATGGCATTTTACTGTAATGCATTATAGGTGGCCCCTTCTTCATGTGGATGCCCAACATTGCTCAACTATAGGAACATAAAAAAAAATAAATAACAAAGAAAGGACGCCTACTTTTGCATATTAATCAGAAGATTGAAGAAACACGAGTTCTCTCGCCCTCGAATGAGAAATCAGATTCAACTTCGCCATTTTAAAGATATTCAAGAATTTGCGTGGTCTTTCTAGCTACTTTTTTTGTCTGCCTAGTTACGGATACACTTAGGAAGTGAGTTTGGAGAGCAACTGCATCTTGAACTTAAGAGGCCCAATTCTAATAGCACGAAAAATTCTTTTATAACAGTGACAGAGATCGGGAATTAGAGAAACAACTTTTATTTTCGATAAAGAAACCAAGTAGTTTAAAATGATAAGCACATTCTCACTGCGAGTAGACAGAACTAGAAAAATATGCCACTTATCAATAGAGATTATAATATTATTGTGATTTAATTGTTAGTGCCTCCAGTGATATCAATTTTATTTTGTATACCCTGGATGGGTCCCTGGTTAAATAAAGGTATCTGCATGCATCTGTCTCTCCATCTATCAAATTACTGACAGTTATTTAACGACCGTTTACAGCTAGGGGTATTAATACCTGGCATTGTCCCTGTATGCAGACATCATAGTCATAACGTTCTTTGCTGCACCGAGTTCCGTCAATCACGTTTCCATGGGGGTAAGCTACTCTTCCAATTTTACACACTAATGTACAAGGATTTAGGTCTAGAAGACATGGAACCAAGAGCAGTGTTGTCACATAGCATTGTTTATTTGAAGGGTACCTTACAGACACCTGTTCAATTAACATACGTATTCCAATAGTCCGATGAAAACGTTGAAATGGCCTGAGTGCGAGTGCTGAAATCTCAGTTATCAGGTAACATCTGGTGGATCTCAGTTATTCAGCTCTCAAACTGAATTACAACACGCGCATAGAAGAAAGGACTAATGCTCTTATTGTTACTTAGCTTTTGGCTAGTTTTACTGTTTAGAGAAAGGTAGAATTTTATATGTTTCAATTAAAAACTATATAATTGTAATGCACTTACCAATTTTCAACACACAAAAAAAATATATTCTTTTCACAAATCTCAGCCTCGGTTTTAGTCCTACAATATTCTTAATTGAAAGTTAGAAAATTTCAGCTAGCTCGATATTCTTATAAACTGTATTTTTATAAAAAACAAAGAGTATAAGTGTATGTATCAGTTACAAGTTTAAAAGCGCCATTTGACAGCTGACAGTCAGTCAATTATGACCAATCCTCGGCCAAACTATCAGTTAAACCTTATTCAAACCCTCGTTCAGTCTACAAGACGAGGGATATGCTGATGAATTTGCGAGATCCATGTGTCAACATTTCGAACACCTTGATTTGTTTCGTCTCGTATTTTTTTTTTTAATTTTCCAAAAAACTCAAATATCAGCGTAAAGTGAACTTCAAACGCAACAGTTCTTCACGTGGAATAATAGTTCTTTATCTGAAATTTCTATGCTGTTTTTCAATTATTATAATTTTTATTGTAATTATTGTATATAACTTTGTAAAGCGCAATTGAACATCTGGGAATTGGAACTATAGAAATTTTTATTATATCATCATCATCATTATCATCATCATCGTCGTTGTCGTCGTCGTCGTCATCGTCATCGTCATTATACATAATTTTGTTGCACTAAGAAAAAAAATTCACATACCCAGGCTGCATGATAGCCTTCTAAAGACACATTGTTGTTATCAATTGTTTCTTATTATAGGTTGAAGCAGACCGGAGTTATCTGTTTCATTAACCAGTTTGTGATGCATATCAAGCTCAAATGAAAGTTTTTCCATTACATACTTCGCGGATAGTATACTGTGTAGTTGGAATTTATTTCTTTGCACTGTTGTTCACGAAAAGATGGTTCGGACCAATCACACTCGATCTGAAAAAGAACGAAGACAAAATGACACATGTTAACATAGCTACTCCTGTTCAATTAAAAATGTTCCTGCCTGGTTTAGTCCAAGTCAATTTGTCAATTTATTTAAAATCAATTTGTATAGGTAATCGCATGAATGCGAGTTTAATTAAGAATTTACACTATGACCGATATTTTAAAATTCTCTGAAAACTGTACGAGCCTTTAGAGTAGTGTAAATCCTTAAACATAATTGCTCGAGCCTTCATACGATTACTCATTTATTATCACACTAGAAAAATCACGAAAGCCCGCACGTTAATTTGCACTGCAGTGCAAATTAAATTAACGATTAATTGGCCTGCTCTCAGCCAATCACAGTGAAGTAATTTTCTCAGTTAGATAATAAAGTGTGTTATTAGAAATATCAAACGACAACTCTAGTTCAAAAACACTTCTAACAGCGCAGACAGATCGTACTGAAATGCAAGCACATGATTTGCATGGGCACGTGACCTACCAACATTGTTAGGGGAGAGGGGAGTTAAACTATCAGTAGCTCCTATCCCAGAACCAATATAGCTTATTTTTAGTAACGGAAATGCACTTAGATTTTATAAAACCTGAGAGACAACGATATGCTAACGTTTACCAAATAAAGAACGCATGCAGACAAACAACAAAGTTATTTTTACTGCTCTTACATCGCTGTTACATATTTCCCAGTACGCTTTCGATGACCCATGACAGTCGTCGCCTCCATTTTGTGGTCTGATAAGAAAAACAAACAGGAGGAATTTTAATTTTCTTTCAAAATTTCTTGATTAAGAAGCTTGATGCCCTTTGTCTTCCTTCGCTCAATAAACTTGCGTGCAATCTTTAGTAATTCCAAACATTCACATGTACAATAATGGTTGACAGCACAATTGTAGGTACTTACAGAAATGAATATTTTAAAACATCCAAAACAGTTCAAGGACAACGAACAGAGTTGATCAAGTAACACAAATAGAGTCCAAAAGCATTTATAATATAAAGACGACAATAAAAATAATACCGTTTTGTATCGAAAATCCATGGATTTGATTGGCTATGAACATGGTAATTTTCAATTTTGCTTATAGCCAACACTCGCGTCTATAATAATATTGTCGTAAAATTTTTCAAGATAAAAAAGTAATGCTAGAATCTACGTAATTAGTATTTTACTTACGGTGGGTTAGTGCATGTTCTTTCTCGGTAACGAACTCCCCCCTCACATGATCGAGTACAAGCTGTGTAATCAGACCACTCGCTCCAACCGCCATTAGTCATTGGTGAACCGTTGTCTACACAGTCGCCCTTTATGCACCACTTCAAAATAAAGTAAAAAGGTACATGTGGAATCTTGGTTAGCACTGTGTTTACGTGGAGTGAAGTGGAGGAGCGGTTTACTATGTTGTGTTCTTGTGCATGACACTTTACTCTCATAGTGCCTCTCTCCACCCAGATGTGCAATGGGTACCGGCGAATTCAATGCTTGGGGTAACCCTGTGATGGACTAGCACCACATCCAGTGAGGAGTAGAAATACTACTAGTCGCTTCATGCTACAGAAACCGGGATAAGCTCTGGCCTGATGGGCCACTTGGCTCGTATGCAGAAGTTTATTTATAGCTGTTGCAGGAGAGGAGTCTAAGACATTTACGAAACCACAGTCGTTTTACGTGTAACATTGCCTGGTACTTTGGGAGGGAGCAGGGGTGGTGAGAGCGCTCGCCTGCCACCAATGTGACCCGGGTTCGATTCCCGGACCTGGCGTCATATGTGGGTTGAGTTTGTTGCTGGAGTCTCGCCCTTGCTCCGAGGGTTTTTCTCCGGGTTTTCCTCCCCCTTCAAAAGCCAACATTTCTAAATTCCAATTCGATCGGGAATTCGAGGGCCACGGGTTTATCAGTTGAACACTGTTGTGTGTCACCCTCCTTAAACAAAGTTGTTTTATTTATTTATTTGATCAGATGATTTTTGTTGTAAGACAGTCCTTATCATATGCATTTATGCCATAATAAAAATATCAAAGGCTGAAAAACGCGATCTTTAACTGAAGTGTCATAAAGCCAGGTTACAAGAGTCATTTCGGCCTTTCTTCGATGAAAAAAACATAGTCTATCTTCAGTATCGTTAGCCTTTTCCCGCATTCCACCACAGTGGGTTCGAACTATAGCACCCGAACAGGGCTGGGGCAGACATTTTCACCCTAATCTCGACTCGGCGCCCTTTTTTTAGAACAAGAAAATAAGACTCAAAGACTCAAAGCTAAGAACGCGTTCAGTTTGGGTCCCCCAAACTAGACTTCTTCTAAAAATAAGCTGTAAAAAACGTCTATTTCCTAACACAGTATTTCTTAACCCATCCAAATAGCTAACACAACAACAAGCAAAGACCTACACTGCGAAATCCACACGCCGTTCCATCAAGGACTCTGAAGATGAGAGAATGACAACTCTGGCCATCTTTTGTGCAGTAAAGAGAACTGCAGTCAGTCTGAAATGAAGCAAAATGAAAATGAAGTAACCTTTGTATAATAATATAACGAATCGATGGTCTGCCGCAATGTGATAGAAACAGACATTTTTAAGCAAATTTAAAAAAAGTGAAATTCAGCTTGAAAAACTTTTTCTTCCTCTCCTTTTTTTACTATTATTATTATTATTATTATTTGTAGTAATAGTTATTGGACCGAGTGGAGTACAATTCAGGGAGTAATCGAGCGAATAATTTCAAGATCGGAAGAGCTCGAAGCGCGAGACCGATTTGAAATTACGAGCATCTATCTGAATAACAAATTTCGAAATTAAAAATGTCTTTTAAGAACATCTTTTGAGCGAAAGCGTCTGTAGCG
Organism: Micromussa lordhowensis; assembly: GCA_964020085.1. NCBI lineage: Eukaryota > Metazoa > Cnidaria > Anthozoa > Scleractinia > Lobophylliidae > Micromussa > Micromussa lordhowensis. Next base: position 32,442,106 of record OZ026599.1, on the reverse strand, counting down.
CTTTTCCTAAGCTTTGAAAACTGTAGAAAACGTTGCTAAGGAAACAATTAAAGTGCGTGTAATTGACGTGAAAATCACGTGGGTATCCAATTACAGGTGTCCGATTACAAAAAGTTCAAATCGGACACCTGTAATTGGACACCCACGTGATCGCTGAATACTTGTGGAGGTGATGCTTCTGCCGTTGAACCCTGCCGTATTCGTTTCTGCCAATGCCGGGTGTAAAGCGACTTGGCAGTCGGGTTTGCTTTGATTGCCAATTGCAATCTCTGATTGCCAAGGGCATGTTCTGAAAGTGCTCGAAATCGGAACCGGAACGTCAGTAAGTCTTCCTAACCTTGTAGCCTTCCTTACATTTTCTGGTACAGCATCTTCCTATATTCTCAGGAGTCAGAAACACTGGCGAAGCGAGAGTTTATGTCAACGAGTTTGTTTTTGTTTGGATCAAGCATTTTTCACTCGGTAGGGGGTGAATAATGCTCATTAATATAATTTCAGAGCTGAACAAAGAGTTTCCAGCAATCTGATTGGTTGAGCGATTCGTACTTTATTAGCCAGAGATAGCGAACAAATCAGATTACTTGAAACACCAAGTGTGTATATACTAATAAAAAAAAGCCCAAAGAAAATGCTAGCGCTGATTGGTTAAAAATCGTGTTTCTATTAAACAATTAGATTATGAGCTCGAAATTTAATTGTTACGCATAGAACTCGAGAGAAATCGAGTCAACTATTACGCATAGAAATCGAGAGCGAATAGTCCAAATTTTTTTACTATAAATGGACTAGCTGTTCAAAACATCATCATCATCATCATCAACTTGATAAAAACACGGAGAACATGTATTCCATTTCTTTTAGAAAATACTGCGATCACCAAAAGAAAACAAGTTGTTTTCAAAATGAAAAAAATTATATTTGCTCTGACATTATTACGTCAACAGGTTGTGCTGGTTCTGTGTTTCTATCGAGTTTTAGTATAAATCTACTAGCGTTCTATCACGAATGCCGTTCCCTGATTGGCTACGCTGCTCACTATCTATTCTGTTTTAGTATCACCCAACTAGTGGACTAATGCAAATCCTGCATTTTAATTGGCTACGCTACTCGAGGACTATTAGCAATAGTCCTCGAGCGCCATCGAGCGCCATCGAGCGCTATCGAGCGTGACGCTTTCTATCGTTTTAGTCCCAAATATATATTTCTTCAACTTACATTTGCTACCTTTCTTATTGCTATTTCTGTTCGACTAGTTGGGCCGGATACTAAAATTAGACTCTTCGCCTTTTCGGGCTACGGGTCTAATTGTTAAGTAGACAGTAGCTCAGCAGTATGCGCTTGTTACCAAAATGACGGCCGCTTCGTTGCATTTTGTAAGTGTCTGTGGAAAGGATTTAGATAAAGTTTTGAACAACTAGTAGATATTGGATTATTTGCTTTCGATTTCTATGCGTAATGGTTGACTCGATTTCTCTCGATTTCTATACGTAATAATTGAATTTCGAGCTCATAATCTAATTGTTTAATAGAAACACTGATGAAATTTTCGCGAAACTCGAGAAAGCTGTGGAACCACTTGCCTATTGGCTCGCGTTCTCACAGCATTTCTCGTTCCCAAACTTCCACGAGTGTTTCCATTAAACAATTACATTATGAGCTAGAGATGTCTTAAGTATAAATCTAGTAGCTGTTCAAAACTTCAAAAACAAAGACACTTCAAGAACACAAAGAAGCGGACCCCAGCGCCCGCTCCTACGCTACTCACTATCTACAACAGGATAGAACGTGACTAGCGTAGCCAATCAAAGAACGGCATTCATGATAGACCGCTAGTAGATTTTAAACTTAAGGCTGGTTTTCACTAGCACATAAGCATAAGCATAAGCCGACATAGGCAGACGCAGTAAGATGCTGATAATTAGCGCTTTGTGTTAGGAAAATTTCTAACAAAAAGCGCTAATTATCAACATCTTACTGCGTCTGCGTATGTCGGCTTATGCTTATGCGCTAGTGAGAACCAGCCTTAAACGCGATAGGAACAGGGAACATGTTTTCTATTTGTTAATCACTGATAAAATACGGTTCACTTCTACTCATACCTCTCTTTGAGGGCATCTTCTGTATCCAACCCCGTATTGATTTTCGCACTGTTCATCCGCGTCAACTAGTTGACCTGGCAGCATGGATTGGAATACGCTCGGAGGCGTTGGGCGGCCTGAGGAAGGAACATCATCCAAACATACAGAATTGCTGCTCCTTCAATGGGAAAACAATAAAGGTAAATTAATAACTTAGTCATGATTGGATTTTGAAATGATTACTTTTTGTTGAAGGGAGCCAAAGGTAAAGTCTGCATATAAGCTAAGTCGTCCATCAGGTCGGCACTTATCTCCGGATTCAGTAGCATGGAACGACTACGAGTATTTCTGCTCCCCCCTGAATGGGGGGAATGCTAGTCCATCCCCAACATTAAATTCGCGTTACCTATTTATACACTTGGGTGGAGAGGTACTGTCGGAGTAAAGACTCTTGCCCAAGAAAACAATGCATGGCTAATAGTTTGCTGTTATAGCAATATTTAGGGAAAGCAAATTAAATCACAAGGTTCCGTGTTTGTATTTAGAAAGCTAAGGTTTTCCCCTGGTAAATTCACCCTATTAAAGGGAAATCTCATATGCTGGGCTATTATCACGAAGAAACAGCCAAGACTCGAACTCGAATCCGTTCGATCCAGCACCGCGCCTCTACAATTGGAAGGAGGGGAAAGTTCTATCTTTAAAAACACGTTCATCGTTCATATTATAGCGAAAAAGAACTTACACTAGAAAGTTCTGAATATTCGTCATGCTACAGGAAGACCATTCCAAGGACCCCGGTCCTCCCTGGAACACCGTTGACATGATATTTACAAAATTGGGGCACTTGTTACTTCCAGAATCGTGATCTACACCAAGGCTGTGAAAAGACAAACAATTTGAACATCCATTTTAGCACTGCATGAATGATAACGGTTATTTATATGAACATGTATTCAATATTTCGAATCGCAGAAGATGGAATTGTAACGATTGCAATGAATACGTTAGTTCGGCATTTAACAAATAAATGCAGTGTCCAACCACATATTATCAGAGCCACCTTAAATGTTCGAAAATTTAAGGTGGCTCTGAACCCCATGTACAGAATTTTTTTAAACTTTGCCAAAAGTTGCGTCTTATCATGCTTATCAAAAGTTGATAATATAAAAAAAAATTCACCGTGCCGTTTTTGAATTATAAGCCCCTAAAGCTGTAATTAAGGGTGTTTTTCAGAGGTCATACTGTTGCTATGGTAACCTATTGTGTCAAGAAAATGATGACAACGTGTTCACCAATGATTGGGCAGTTTTTTGATACCATGATTATAGCATCAAATGATAAACAGTGGTTATAACGACCTATCCAAATATAAGTGTTGGGAACTGTTTTGAGCCACCTTGACAACGCTAGTGAAAGTTTTAAAGACATGAGAGGTTATCGCAGCTATGTGCACGACTTTAGCAGCTGTTTCTATAAAGCCTGAAAAGAAAAAGTTGAACAGGATTTCAATCCATGATCTCAACGATACATGTGTACTGCCATAAAAAAGTGAGCTATCAGGGCAACTGGATGAGTTATGTGGTGAGTTTAGAATATACCTGTACACAGTGGAGATAAGAAAGTTTTTTTTTTTTCTCCAGCTTCTCAGCAGTCCGGACTCCTAAATCCTTAAATCTGATTAGCTATTCGCGAGCGCTCCATCCGGACCCCGCGTAACGGACCGCTCCTAAATATTAGCGCGTCCATCGACGATTAATCAACGCAAGTTTATCTCTATTCACTTTTAAATGGCAAGGAAACTCACTGTAAGTAAATTCAATTGAGAGTTTGTTTGGTTGTTTTTCGCTCGGCGCTGTAATGACCCGTAATCCTGTGTTTCTCTCGCCGCACAATTTTAATTTAAGGAAGAGTTTACCTCTCTGATCGTTGCTTCATTTAAGATAATTTCTGCAGAATACAATTAACGAATTTCTCGCTTTGTGCTACTTTATTTACGGTAGAAAAGTCTGACTTCTAGTGATTCGAAACGACTGACAGAAATTGTTTTTGTAGTAATTGTTTCGTTTCTGTAGATATTAAAGATAAAGGATGGTCAAGGATTAACCTCTAGGCGGCAGTTCAGATATATGGTGTTATATATTTTCCCTTTGTACGAAAGTGTCAGTCAAGGGTCTCGAAATGAAAGACAGACGCACATTACTCGCGAACAATTCAACGTCTAGCAAGGCCGTTCGTTTCGTTTGTTTGTTAGTGAAAACGTCCCTTCAGTTTTCCTTTATATAATGTAGATATGCAAAAGGAATACTATTTTATGTGGAAGGTTTATGAAAAGGTATGTAAATTGTGAAGAGTTTGTACAGTATAGAACTAATTTGCTAAGTAATTTCTGGCTCATGAATACAAATTCATTGTTTACTTGTTTCAATTATATTTTGCCGTGATAGTACCTACAAAAATGAGATTGTCAAAGAGACTCATGGTCTCTTGGATTGTTGCCATTTTGTTGAAAAAAAGGAACAACATATCAGTCCTGGTAAAACTAAGGGGCTACCGTCTGATTTTGTGCAAGTCATCCACGTATCAGGACATACCAAGAGACTTTGGACATATTGTATTCTGGGCGACCTCGTAGAATAGTTAGTAAATGGCAATTGGATAATATGCATGCTTAGCACGCAATAGGGACGATCGAGTTCAAGAACGTTATGAATGTAATAAAAAATAAAAAGTTATTTTTTAAAAATTATTATTTTCTGGCTATTGAACAAAAAAGAAGCTTATCGCCATACATTGTTCTTTT
>OZ026599.1:32427228-32432228 GCA_964020085.1 Micromussa lordhowensis | reverse complement strand
AAGTTTAATTAAGAGTTAGCCTCCAGTTACATTAAGTTACTTCTGAATAAATATAGGAGAGCAGAAAAAAGATAATGAATAAATAAATAAATTTAGAAAGTAGATTTTAAGGCTTCAAGTGTTGTTCTGACAGCAAATAAAGTCATCATCATCAGCATCATCATTTATACTTTTGCCACCGGGGGCGTCATTCTTTGGCTGTCTACCAGGAGTAGCCCAAACTCCTGCAGCAAAATGTTCGCTAGACAGCTGGGCGAGTTTGCTTGGCTGGAGTAGAGTCCTCACATTCCAGCAGCCAATCCTTGTTATGGACTTTAATTAACTGGAGCAAATTGAACGGCTTTTGGTTGCCCAGTTGAGTTTGACCCAATAGCTTCATTCTTGTCTCTGAGGGACACTGCATTCTGATCTACATCCTGGTATACTGGTTTCGGTTTCTGTAACATACAATTTTCTATGGGGTAAAGTTGGTAGCTTTACTCGGTGCTTCTAGCAGTAATCAGAACATGTTGTCAATTCTATTTGAATTGCTCTCAATTGCCTTTCTTTTCTTCTCTCCTCTGGATCTTGTCACTCTTCGAAATGTAAAATATTTTAAAGACGATTGTATGTTTTCTACTTCTCCCTCGACAAAACGGGTTATGCAATGTATTCCATCATAGTTAATAGAGGCAAATGTAAGAAATCCGGTAAACGTCAAAAACAAGCAAACAAATAGGCTACGATTTAGATTGGAAGGTCCTTGAACCTGCATATCTTTTGTTTTATGCCCATAGGCTATACATGAATTACGTAATCACAATGCTTCTATCGGTCAGTTGTATAAGCACACATAACCAGCTTTTGTATTTTGCGAGGCTTTGAGCAGGGTCAACTCCTCCAATAGCCAGCGAAAACATAGAACAATGAACTTTGCCAAGTTTCTTAACCATTTCCCCACATTGACTATGATTTCATCGTTAGCTTCCTATGTTCCTAAACATATTCATTATAACAATAGTAATAATAATAGTAATAATAATAATAGTAATAATAATAATAATTTTACAATAATTAGTGTCCATAGCATGTATAGGATTTTAAACTCACAATGCTGCCTATCAGCAATAGGAAATCCTCGATCAGGTTGCCATAGAAGGCGACGATTTGTTCATCCGCAAGAAGTGCCACTTCCAGGTACTTGTTGGTTATTCCAATACCGTTGCTATCTTCCTGTAACTGGCGTTTTGTCGCTAAATCATCTCTCTTTGCTAAAGAAATTTTGTCTAATTACATCGGGTGAAAGAAAAAAAAGAAACATAAACGAGATATGAATGCCAATGGAGGTACACACGGCATCGAACTAAAGGGTTGCATCCTGATGGAGAGTATACCGGTTTTCCTAAAATTAAGAGACATGGGGTATTTCTATCTTGTGGACATGCTAGTCTATTCCAGGGTCACCCCAACATTCAATTCATCGGTACGGCGTGACAAACATTCAATTCATCGGTACTGCGTGACACAGCGAGTTGAGCAGAAGCACAGTGCAAGTAAAGTAACGGACTGACCCGTGCTTAAGCAGGCCAATCGTTATTCTACCGTACCGAGCGTCTCACCCGAAAACCGCTGTGTGACTATTTTATATTATTCCTTCATCGAACTGATGCTTGTAACAAATCTATGACAAAAGATAAAGTGTGCTGAAAGCTGGAAAAAAAGACCAATACTCTGGCGGTGGTCATCATACAGCTTCCACGCATTTTAAGATTATGTCGTATTGTGGTTTTTGACAACTCTTGATTTAAATTATATTCCTTTACATATAGCCTTCATGCATGCCCTAGCAACACTGTTAAAGCGTTTATTATTTTATGCCATCGTAGGAATTATTTATCAATGAATAATTATTTCATGATTGAGAGCCACGTTCCTTTGAAGGTTCGTTGGAGGTTTTTCTGGCTTGGACGAGTTAAATCGAAAAAAAAAACTGTGTGTAAAGCTACGTGAGCTTTAATGGAGACGTCCATTTACTTACCTGGGTTAGTGTGACAGTCGATTCCTTCCAGCGATGATCTCCTATAAACCAAGTGAGGCATTGCCTGTTTCTTATCTTTGACGTGCCGGGCCAGACGTGTGGGCAGAGGGTGAATCAAGAACGTTTCACGTGAATTTCTCACTATACCAGTCTGTACTCAAATAATACAAACGAAAACAAACCTCAAGCACGGTATCTTGATATATTTTAGCCACGTCTACAAAATTACCTTTAAATTGAAGGAAACCTGAAAATGATAGTTTACTAAGGTAGAAAAACACCAAAGAGATAATAATAAACCATAAAGGAACAAGGATGGTTAAGGATGGAGAAGATTAACAAGGATTACAGAGAACGAACTTGAAAAATGAAGGCTAAGGTTTCAAGACTTAGCTCCTTTAACGCAACACCAGCCAAGTATGGTGTGGGAATCACATTCGGCAGATACAAAGTTAGCTTAAACAGAAGGTTCATCGGAGCTTGAGTTACGAATACCGGGGAAATCACTAAAAACTCTACTCTTCTATTACTTGTACATCTTAGTTTGCAGAAACTAGCTACTAAAACATGATAGCAAATTTAAAATGTGTTAGCCTGCTTTAGTGGCCAACTATTACGAAATTATTAAGCTCGCAATCCAACTTAAAAAATCAGATTCAAATGCTATTTCACTACTGAATTTGGCATCTTAGTACATCCGTTTTTTCGAAAAAACGTTATGGTTGTTCCATTGGTGTTTGACCAGCAAAACCCAGTAATTATCTCACGTTTCCCAATGATTTTTGACCACAAAAAACGGTGGTAATCTCATATGACAAATAAACCAATCTTCAGCCAATTCGTCGGCCCCATTTGGATATGCTAATCAGAACAAAGTTTTAAGTTTCACCCGTTCTATTGCTCATTTCAGTGTACGTATGGTGGCATCTCTATAGCCAATTAGCTCCAATTCGAATTAACAGCGTTTGTTTGTTTGTTTTTTTTATCAGAGGCACGTTATTGAAAGACTGAACTCCATCTTACCAGTCCGTCGGCAACACTCAACGCCACCATAGAATCTGAGTCCGATGCCACTTTTCCAGTTACGAATGACTTTCGGGAGACCGGTTTTGTAACTCGTCGGCCTTCTTGATCGCGTGTTTCCAGTTGTAGATCAGGAGCCATGAAATTCGTGTTACGTTTAACCTGAAGGTGCAGCTGTTCTCCCGAGACGTCCATGACGTAATGATATGTTGTTGCATTATCGTTATCGTCCTCAGCCAGGCTTCGTTTCGATCGATGATTCAGCGAATAGGTGAGAAATCCACCTTCTTCATCTGCCTCAAACGGTAATGTGACATTGTATTCGGGAACTAAAAAAGAAATAAACAGACAGGCAATAAAGCTCCAGTATTTTACATGCTAATCTTTGCTCAATATCAAAGGCATTATTTACCACACTAACGTAGACGATTAAAGGCATTTACTGTTAAGATCGTGAAAATAGCTAATCCTTTGTTCACGTGGGCAGCCCAATCCGCTTTATATGCAAATGTGGTAAGAATAAATAAGTTGCACACGAGGCGATAGCCGTGTGTGTCACTGATGTTCTTTCCACATTTTGACGTCATCTGTGATCTATTACTGTACAGATGCACGGCAACATGGAATCTGTTTGTTTAATATAATAAAGAAACAAACTTCTACAGTAAAAGCCTTTTTACTTCAAAATCGATCTTTCAACATAAACTCGAAAGCCGGGCCTTTACCCACTGTGACAAACAAGAAAATAGCAATTTGACGTGATCTATTGTCTATACAGAATGAAGCAATCTCATTGATTGTTCTGCTGCATAGCAAAGAATTGTGATTGGTTCAGAGAAATCAGCCACTGTCAAACTTGAATCGTCGTCGCTTGACGTGGAATGAATGCTTGCAGCGAAAAGAGAATTGAACTGCGAAATCTACAAATCTTGGACACAATGCTGGAAACGTCAAGTTGGTTTTTGTCGTTAGAGCTCCCCTGTGAGTTGAAAAACCTGGAAGTTGTCTTGAGTATAGCCTGCAGAACAGGCGTAATTTTTTGCGCATTTTAGGCAAACAGAGGCGAAAGCGAGGCGAATGCGAGGCGAGCGCGAAGCGCGAGTGGCGCGCGAGGGGAGGAGCGCCAAAAAATCCCGCCTGTCCGCATACCATTGTTCAAGCTGTTCCGCCCCCAGACACACCCTTCAAAAACCAGCCAATTACAGTGTTAGGAAACTTTGGCGCGAAACTCTCAGTGGCGCGGCTTAAAGAGACCACCGGCGATGATCTCCATGTGCGAAAAGCGTTGTTGACAACGATTCTTGGTAAAATTCCCACGAAAACATACAATAACCGTTCAACTGCAGGAACTAGTTGTAGATTCTGCTCGGTACCACTCATGTCCGAAATTGGGAAGCGCTCAAGTTCAGTGCCAATTTTCTCGGCCACCCAAAGGGAAGGGCATACATACATACATACATACATACATACACTTTATTTATACACGGTAGAAACATCAGTTACAAGATAATTTTTAAAAAATAAAACTGTTTTACATGTTTGCCGTGTGGGAGTACGAGGTGGACAGTTGGTGATCTATCTTATTTCTGAAATTAGTATAGGATCTAATGGCTCTGACGTCAGATGGAAGGCTATTCCACGAATGTGCTCCACTATAGGAGAAGCTACGTTTCAAAAAATCGGTACGGGGCTTAGGTAGAGCCAATTTGTTATCACTATTCCTAAGGCTATAGCCCGTGCTGAAGGGCTGAAATAGGCCTTTCAGGTACTCTGGAGACTGATCATTTAAAATTTTAAACATCAATTTCAAGTTTTGCTTTTTTCTTCTGGTACAGAGATTATCCCATCCCAACTTATCGCGAAGGGCGGTAGCACTAGAATAGTAATCAGACTTTGTTATAACCCGAATGGCGCGATTTTGTAGTTTTTGTAATTTGTCGGCTAACTCATTGCTGAGACC
>OZ026599.1:32382228-32422228 GCA_964020085.1 Micromussa lordhowensis | reverse complement strand
ACTTATATGTCAAAATAAAAGCCACAACTCAAGAGACCCTCGCTAAGGTACGCTTAATACAAGTGAACTGGGTTTGTTTTGCTGGCATCGTTCAACAGATTAATAACTGCGCAAATTTCCTAGTTTTCTCCAGACATGTCCTGACTAACAATTAGCTTACAACTTAAATAAAGGAAGTTGCAGTCAGTTCAATACAGGGATGCTAATTAATATACAAGGAAAATAACTGTCTTCAGCTTATCGAATGGATTTCGAAGAAATTTTTGAACCGTTTGTTGTTTTGTTTGCTAGTTAAACTCACCGTTTCATTGTTGGGAAGGTTCTCACCTAAATTTAATAATAAAGAAGAAATGTGAATTATCGAAGGCGATACAACTCTCAAAATGTGAAACATAGAGCGGGCTTAACCGACTTTACTTCTATTGATTTCTGAAGTAAAGCTGCATATATTTTAAAATGGACATGTTACAAGATAAAATGCAAGTGATCAATAAACAAACATGAAGGCTTATTGAAAATTAGCAAAGAGAAGGACTGGATATAGAGGCATTCGTGTAGGAGTTGTAAGAATGTCTTACGCAAGGACACAATAACTGAAATCAAGCCTGTTAATTCCACGTACAAACACATTGACTATTACAAATTGCAACAAGAATTCATTTGGCTACTTTGTAAAACTTACCACTGCATAGGAGCGAAGATAAATGAATAATTATGCACATCAAAGAAGGTACTAACTTCATCTTCCTGCTTACAAAGAAAATAAATATTTCTAAACGGTCGTAAAACAGCATAGTAACAGCAATTTTCAAAAAGGAAAAACAACATTTTTTATTTTACAAAACATGTTTCGACAATCCTATGTCATCTTCAGTGGCGAATATTCTTTTTAATTTTTTGTATTTTAGTTTTTTTTTTTAATTTTTTATATTTATTTTTGCTGTTCATGTTTTCTTTTTGCATTGTTCTTTTTTTGTTGTTGGTGTTTTTGATTCTGTTTCAACTACTGTTACCATTCTTTGTTTACAGTGTATTCCAATATTCAAATTGTTAAAGTGCCCATGAAATGAAAAATAATTGCTGCTTATTTGAAAGGCTTTCCAAAATAAAAAAAAACAATGGCATTTTCCTTTTTGGATACGGACATTTTTGTATTATCTAAATTAGCAAAGTGATGACATCATGAGGTTTGCAACTAAAATAGTGAAATACTGAATAAAGAATATCTCTGGAAATGTTGAAGCAGTGTTCTTCTTTTTGCATAACACAAAAACAATATCTCTAAAACGAAAAAAGATATTCCAAAACGAAAAACACCATTCTTCCGTGTTTTGAAAAGCCTTTCAGATAAGCAGCAGTTATTTTTCATTTCATAGGCACTTTAACATAAATTTTATGGTGTAATTCTACTACATAATCATGTATACAGTGAAAATTCAAATGTACAACCGTCGAACATTTGTTTATTTATTTATTTATTTTATTTTTTGCCACACACAATAGAATAAATGAAAATACATGGATTAAATAACAATACCAAGAAATTACCATGATTATAGTTAATTACAGATATAGTACACATATAGATATATAAAAGTACAAATAAAAGGTTTAATACAGAAGTAAAAAAAATATATTTGAATAAAGAAAGCAAAATGGCGAGGGAACCTAAAAAGAAACCACAGGGCTTGTAGGCTTAGGTTCCCTCTCGAAAAGCAAAAGGTGATTGAATTAAATTTATTACGACAAGAATGACAAGCCTTATTCAGTATGAGAACAGAGTTAATAGTAAATTAAAGATGCTTTTAGGTTTTTTTAAAAGACGCCAGTGAGGAAGAGCCCGAAATTTCAGGAGAAAGAGAATTAAAAAATTTAGGACCTTGAAAGAATATGGAGAATTGCCGGATATTTGTTCTACATAATGGAAGACGAAAGGATTTTGCAACTGTAGATGGCATAGGACCCACATAGGAATGTCGAAACATGTCAGTTGTAAAATGAAACATGTTGTTTTTCCTTTTTGAAAACAAATACTCTACGTAAACCAATTATCTAAGCCATTCTCATTTGACCTGAAGAACGTCACTGAATGCAAGGCTACAGAAAAGTTGTAACACACGTACGAGGGAAACAAAAAAACAGTTCCTTTAATTTGAAATAGTTTACCTTACCAGAGCAAGACAAAATAAGAAAGGAAAAAAAATAGCATTGCTTCCAACGGATAAATATCTGGTAAAAACGTTTCCATTTTAATTTACGCCAATGCAATTGACTTAATACGCAATTTTTGAAATATGTCTATAACAAAGGATTTTTGTATCTGATAATGCAGGCACTATAAAATGTTGTGACGATAATGGCACATGTTAAAACAACACATAACTGACAATGCAACAGACACCCTCTTCAAAGGCCTTGGTAAAGATTGCACCTATATACAATGAGATGAGCTAATTTAACAACATACGCACGACATGACATTAAGCGCGTGCAATACAGTTGTGTTGAGAAGCTGACATGAAACATAATATGAATCTGTTTGTCATAATACCCCACTTTGTTTGTAAACAATACAGACCTGCCTGTTAAAATGTTGCAAAGGTTGAAACTGAAGTGGTGCTTATTAAGGGACTGACATAGCAGTATGCTGTGAATATGTCAACGAGAATTTTCAAAGTGGATTTTAATGTAGAATGCGTCGTCTTGGTAGGCTTCTTTACTGACCAAAACTCAGTATTAAAAACAATTCGCAGTCATAAATGTTTCCATAAAAGCGGCTATGGGCCTTTTTCCCATAGTCATCGTCCTATTTGATGTGTTTTATTAGTTCCCGGTAAACAATGTTCGCGCGAGCCAGCAATAGAGAGAGGGGGCTGTTTTTCTTGAGTCAGGTAAAGAACGCATTAGGGTGATAAAATTCAATACGAAGACTTCTCTAGAAAATCAATAACTATCAATATTAATTCAAGACTAAGGACTGTATTAGTTTTGAAAATGATACTGCCGAACTCAAGAAATCGCTTCCTCTTGTCGGCAAATAACAACTAAAATTGAGGAAAGAAGCCCAAACAAATAAAATTATGGAAACAGATACACACCTCAAGAAGTTCGGTGCTGAGTAGGGTTGTTGATCTCTTCTCTTGCAGTCGGACAGTGTTTCTAACTGAACTTACCCTTAAAGATACGATGTGGTATCTTTTATAGTTCAAATAATTTTAACTTCCGTGATAACGCACGGAAACCGCGGCTCGTTTTATGACGAAAGGGTTTCATATTGCTACCGCTACTTTATCATCTTGTTAATCGGTTTAATAGCACCAGATGCCAAAATCTAATTACTTCGCACGAAAACGTTAAGATTACAGGAAACGCACTCTTTGAGAGAAAACGTCAGACGCTTAATGGGCTTCTGATCCAAATAAGATGTCAGTTTTGACAAATAGATAACAGCGCAAGTTACAAGTGACAGCTAACGGCTAAAACAAGTAATAATGTGTCATATAAAAATAATCCATTATTCTTTTTATACAGAAACACACGTTTTCGTTACTTCACAAAATTTAAGCTATAACATTGTCAAGGAGTTTGTAAACATCACGGCATATTAAGCCTTAATATAAATCTGCGAACCTTGCATTCTCTGAACGAGGGCGTTTAAATTTATTGTTAAAATGTACGTATATTAATAACCAATCGCGAAGAAAGCGCATACAATACTTTTATTGAAAAAAAAAAATAATAATGACAAAGCTGAGATCCGTAAGAAATAAAAAGTAATTTTTATTGCACACTAAAGATCTTAGAGAAAAAGATTTTGGGGGGCAGTAGGAGTGCACTAGATTCCATGAGTCTTAAAAGCTTTTTTGCGGTATATATTTCGGATTTTTAATTGTGCTCATAAAATTGAGTTAAAGTGATCCCTGTTATCCAAATGCTATCTGATTCATGTCATTTTAACAGTTATCAAAGGAAGCAAAAACGTTTTTTTCTCGTCGGGAAGCTTGGAGTACAGTATTCTAAACGATGATCGAAAAAAAAAACGATGAAAAAGAAATTCAAGAAATCGTTGACTTCAATTGAAAGCTATATTCAGCATACCGTAATACCACCACTATTACAACATAAACAGTATGTTGTAAAAGATGAATGAAGCCATATCTCTAGACTGCTCAGTGATAACAAAATAAATCGAAGTCACTTGCAGTCTTGAACGGTCCAAACTTCCTTGGGTGAAAACAGAACCCAAGTTTTAAAGGTGCTCAATCACGGTATTTTGAGTAATTTTGGCCACAGACAAAATTACTTTTAAATTGAAGGAAACCTGAAAAATAGTAGATTACTAAGATAGAAAAACAGAAGAGATATTAATAATCCATAAAGAAACAAGCATGGTCAAGGATGGAGGAGATTAATGCGGATTACAAACGATGAACTTGAAAAATTCAGGGTAAAAACTTCTCAAGATGCACAAACCGTGATGTAGTTCCTCTAACAGAATTGTCACCTGTGATCTTTCTTTTGATACCAGTGCGCCTGAGATTTTTCTTGAACTAAATTAGAATACCGTAATAGTCACGTCGTAAGTGAATATGTGAATATAAATGGAATGTGAATCAAGGCTGCAATTAATTGCTTTGAGACAGAATCCACTTACATTCTGTGCCAGTACAAAGATCGATAAGAAGCAGTAGGAAGACATTTGCTTTCGATATGAAAACTGGTATGCACGAAAACCCTATCGTGTTGTGGTCATGTGAACAGATGTTCACGAAACTATTTAACCAAGCAAAAAGTGTCCAAACATGAAAGAAAATTTGAAGTTTATGAAAATAAAAATGTTACGTCCTAGTTTCAATCTCTAGAGTATACAAATACACTCCGGCCAGTATAAGTTAAACTGTCTTCTTCTTACTTTGTTCTATATGTATTGAGCTTATCAAGATGCAGACTAAACAGGTCAAGTTATATCAAGATTTCTGTGAGATGGTTTATTTAAAACTTGAGGGAAAAAAAGTGGCTGAATGGAGCTACAAAAGCTGGTTGTTCAAGGTTATTTCCGTCGGGGCTGAGATTTAATATGAGGAGGTGGAGGAAAAATTGCGCTGTTTGCACAGAAATAGAAATATCTTAGGACAATGATCAGTGAAGACCGTTGCTTTTCTTTCGAGAACAGAAAAGGCGGAGAAAATTGTAAAGGACTTCGTCACGTTTTTGCAAATACAATTTCAATGTAAGGAAGAGGAGACTGAAAAAAATTGGAATGAAATTCTTCGGATGCAAGACCACGCTAGAGGCATTTTCATTTCCACCAATCAGACGTTGTGCCATGTTCCTAGCGAGCGTCACGTCACCACTATGACGTCATGCACCGATGGCGCTTCGAAATTGCTATTGGTCTCCTTGTAATCTCAGTCTCCTCTCTCGCAGCGGGTGGTCTATGGGTAACTTTAGCGTCAGGCATCCTTTAGTTATTATTTAAGGTTATTTGCCATTTATATTTATTTCCTTTAGTTTTCGGCGCTTGTGACCAAGTAAGTGTGATCCACTCGTCGAACCCGCAATCGCTGTATTAACCTCGCAATTGGCAATTAAGTGTAGTAGTCCAAAAAAATGCGTCGATTTGCTGTGCCTATACAACAGTATTTAATTCCCAGAACTACAACTTTCCCCGCGGTGGAAAGTACAGTATCAGAGTTTTCCTACCATGTATACTTTTTTAACCTAATGATATACTCCAACGACCATTTAGGGGTTGTCAAAATTGACTTTTCTCCTAGGGTAGATGGTTCAAATGGCGCCGGTATAAATATGCTGATTTAAAAAGCTACAAACTGTTTATAAGATCTTGAATTGTAAAAATAAGGTTTCAGTTGTGTCACCGTTTTCATGCGCTTGATTTAGTCGATGTAGTTTACGGTTTTCTTATTGTAATTTACTGGGTGATAAGAAACCAGCCTCTTTAGGAACTATGGGCATCCGAAAACTTTATTCGGTTAGCAAAGGTGTCTTTCACAACACAGGAGCCGGCCTATTTTGGGATTGACATTAACATGTAAACCAATCGTAAATAATTGCATAGATGGCTTTATATTGACTTTAATATTGGTCGGCCATTATGCCGTTGTCGCTACAAAGAAGAGTATAAGTTAGTCAACTGGATGACTCGAAAACACATAGAGGTTGCAATAAAACACGTAACAGTCGAGTATTAACATTTTCACTTCACAGCCTACAATAGTGCTAGAATGGATAAAATTATTTCTTGATAATTGCAAATATTCTTATAAAATGATTAAATTATCTCATTATATTAACAAGAGAGCATCTGCGCGCTTTTGTTTGTTAGTCTGTCTTACCTGGTTTTCTCTTGACAGCTTGGCTCCAGTGTTAAAGTTATTTCT
The DNA here is from genome assembly GCA_964020085.1 of Micromussa lordhowensis. Lineage (NCBI taxonomy): Eukaryota > Metazoa > Cnidaria > Anthozoa > Scleractinia > Lobophylliidae > Micromussa > Micromussa lordhowensis. The sequence continues at coordinate 32,415,827 of OZ026599.1, read as the reverse complement.
TTAAATAATACCGATGATTCTGTTTTACTTGTTTAGTAACATCGCCTTAAAAAATACCCGCTGAGCTTCCTTTTGCTTGATATTTTTAAATATCATTTTTAAAAAACACTGAGCTCGGAACGAAAGTGCTTGGTCTCGTGTAATTATGATACACGAGAATACACGTCTGAATGAATTCAGTAAATACAATACACCTCAGTGACATTGCAGTGACACATTTCTTTGTCATAACACTGAGTGAAAAGAGAATCTTACCATTGTTGATTATTGTCTATGCAATTCATGCTCATAATTTCTCATTAAGAGTTAACCAAATCATTATTGCTCTTAAACAATATTTAGTGCCACCTTTAAAAAATAATTGATAATTTCGACAGTATTAATCAGTTCAAAGAAAACCGGAACACGCACAGTAATTTACGTTGCTGGTTGCAAATTGATAATATTCATTGTGTAACAATTACTGATTGGCAAACTGATCAACTTGGACTAAAGACGCTACCAGTTCTTTTTAATTCCTTCTTAAATTCCCTCCTATTAAATTGACAGATGAAGTTTTCGTGCTCACTTCAAAAACAGTCAAGTAGACCAGTTATTCACTTCAGTTATAAGTTATTCACGGTGGAAGTTATAGTCACTAACTTGAATGGATGTTTGAACAGGGGCATTCAACTTCCTCTCCAAACAAATTGACTAGACTTGACTAATGTCAGGAGGATCTCACTGATGAAATTGAAATTATTCCAGAAGAACAACGTCTTAGTTGTTCTAAGATAGTTAGTGAGATAGTTAGATAGTTCCAACCGATTGTTGTCATTCGCCGGGGCAGGTGGCCACGCATGTCCAGGAGAATAGCAGATAGCAGACGGTGAGTATTATGTATCACGGATATGCGACGTTAACGGTACGAGAAGGTTGAAATATATATATTGAATCCAGCTATCAAACTATTTTAAAAACAAACGCTAAAATCGGTTTATAATTATTTATTTCTATTTTTGCTCTACTTGATTAACAAATGAACACTTTTAAAGAAAACAATCCCAAGATTTTTACATTTAATTCCATTACGATTATTTATTTTAACGATAATTCTGATGATGATGATGATCACGCAAATAGATAAGCACGTCTTTTCTTTGATTTTAACTTAAATAAGCTAAAGTAATAGTTTATTTCTTGTTAAATATAGTAGATTTCTTTGAATAGCAGTCCATCGTGTACGGGTTTGATGAGGTAGTTAAGTGTCAAGCACATTAGTTGCGGTTTCTGCCGTTCATTCTGCAAGATAATAAAATATTTTGCGCCTATTAGTGCTTTGTTAAGAATCTAAATCAATACTATCAAACACATTATTTTAGGAACTGCTTGCACATTCCAGTCAGTCGAACAGTCAGTCGGTCAGTAAGTTAGCCAGTCAGTCGAACAGTCAGTCGCATTTCCTAATGAGACCTTTCCTACTTCGGAATTTCCAAAATCCTTGATCGGATGTGAAGCAACCCATTTACATGCTCCTAGAACCAAGAAAGGATGAAGAGTAAAGGAAATAATTCCCTATATGGACCTTTTCTCAAGGTGAGACATGGTAGCCAGTTCTTTGGCGGAAAAATTTACCACGCGCGTTGCGTCAATGCTTTTTGTAGATGATGAAGATGAGTGTAAAGCAGTTTGGGCTGTCCACCTGACCAAAATCCGCTAACATAACAGGACAGACACATGAAAAACTGACATCAATTAGTTTTTTACGATAACAAATGGTCGAATTGCCTGCTCTCGCTCGCTGACGCGTCGCACGAATTTCAAATTCATGTGTCTGTCCGCATATTGACGATAAAAGTTAGCCAATGAGCACGCGAGAATTTCTGCAGTTATCGTAAAATACACTATTGAGTTATGGATGCACGCGGGAGGTTGCTAAGCACGAAAGAAGCGTAAGAGTCGCACGAGGCGATAGCCAAGTACGACTCTAGCTTCTTGAGTGCTTAGCAAACCTCTTAAGTACATCCATAACTCAACAGTGTACGGCCATGGCGTTTGCCATTTGTTTTATAACATAACATTGACACATTGTTGAGCTACATCACATCAGCACACAGGTCAGCAGCGTACACCCAAGGGCAAATAGTAGACAATGAATTAACCAATCAGAGCGTGCAATTCGCTATAGTTATGTTATAATGCAACTTAGGGTTTTTCTTCTCTAATTATACCAAGCCAAGTCACCGGATTTGAAGATACACTTGCCAGCTTGCTTGGATTACAAAGGACGTTCATTGAGAGCAACGTCACGTGAGATTGCAGCAAACAGCGCAGGTAAAACAATCTAATGTTCTTACCGAGCAATCGATAAACCATGTTTGCCCCTTTCAATCCTACTCCATCCCTGCATTTTCCAGAACCGCCCAGCATTTGGTACCTATTCTGTGGGTCCTCGTCCGACCAACATTCTGCAGTATTCTGCACGGCGAAGTACGTAAAATTCTTGGCAAGTGCAATGCGTGCACACTGATCAATGGTGGTTTGTTTATTTTTGTTTCCTTGTTTGGCGAAGTTCATGTACCTTGTTCGAAACGCTTTGGGGTTTTTCCTGGCAGAGGCGCGGAAACAGCCGAGCGGCTCGTACGAAGGAACTGGCTCTAGGATAGTAGTTAATGTAAACACAGTAAGAACGCAATGCTATAAAGATTTCAGGGTTTATATTATGCTGCCTCTTAGGGCAACTAAGCAACTGATTATGACAGCATCGATAATGAAGAGGGAAGACAGATTGAACCTACAGAGGTTTGCATCACCAAATTATGCCCGCGCATTGCTTTCCAAAGGTTGCATTCCTTGGGATGGTCCCTTTCACGATCGCCTAGATCACTGCATCAGAGGAACCGATGAATCCTTCCTCGCAGCCCATTCATTGGTTCTTTAGATGCACCATGATCCGACTGATCTTGGATCAATCACTGACCCTGATCCAGCCGAATCATCCATCCATCCATCAATGTACTTCCGCTTCAACGCAGCAATCAAACGAAAAAACTGCGCTTCGGTTCTGGTGTTAGGCCGATTACTAGATTTTCTACGTTAATGCGCGTTTCAATAACATGCGCATGCGGACTCTAAAATTCAAAGCTCAAACGACAAACCGTCAATGAAATGTTCGGTGGCTCCTCGCAGCTTCCGACTATGTTGTCTGAACTGTGTTGATCAACAATTTGATTTGATTATCGCGTGCTCGGCAGTAGTCGGAAGCTGAGAAGAGCCGCCGAACATTTAATTGGCGGTAGCGCAAAACGCATTTTGTCAATTGAGCTTTGAATTTGGAGTCCGCATGTTATTGAAAAGCGCACTAAGCATTCAGATGTATTCAGTGACAACCTTGTCTTTTTACTTCAGTTAAGAGTTGTATTGAAAAGGAAATTATTATTTCCCAAATCGCATTTCTGTGAGGTTCGTGGACGCTGTGAGGGGTAATCCTGAAATGGCAGGAAGAGGAATAAATATTATTTCTCAGCGGCCTACATTTTGCCCAAATTCCATTTAACATTTTCCAGTCCCTTTCAAATTTTTGGTTAGTGGATCCCAGTCCAAGTGACCCAAATCTCATCTTCACACATGTATTAAAAAATGGCAAATCCCAATTTCCATTTTACCTTTTTAGGCCCCACTGAGTAACCATATATATCAAAGATAGTAGGCTGCTTGGCGTATAGCGGTCGTGCCGAACTGAGTGCAAGACTACTGTCACATAAGACAAAGCTAAAAATAAAGGTAATAACTAGGCAAGAATATAAGGACAATTTTATATGAGCTATGTCACTGCTTGCCCAGACTATCTCGTCCATTGTGATTTACTAGTCAAAGGAAATATTTCCAGCTACCCGATATGATTTGTTAACCTGAAATTTGAACAATGTAAATACAATCTAATTTTTTTTCTTGCAGAAGTGCACCTTTAAAATGTTCTTTTAAAACAGTGGTAATAAAATTTCAAATGGACTACACAGCAAAGGATCAGCTGGCTCATCTTTCCCGCTCGCGGAGCTAGCCGGGCATATAATAAACAACGCTTTATTTACAAAGAACTTTACAAACGGAACTCAGAAGGCTGCGTGTAATAATATTATTTCCGCTAAATTTTATAGACTTACCAAACGTGTAAACGACAGATGCTCCTTTCTTTCCAACCCCACCGGAGGTACACTTCTTCTTGGTCTGGGCCGACCCTTTCTTGAAATACGTTTCGTTGGCCTGTGGACCAGAGTAGCATACTCCCTTGTATCCTACATAGAAGTAGTTATAATCGTTTTCCTGAGCTAGCTCTGCGCACTTTACAACTACCGCAGAAACTTTGTTGACGTCCAGCTCTCGTCTCCTTCGTTCCAGTATAGGAATAGCGTTTGGGTCATGATTGAAACATCCAATATGATAAAATTTGGAAACTGCAAAACATTGAAGAAAATCATAGTTGTCAGGAACAAAAAACGATGCAAGAACTTGAGAAACTTTCATCAAGAAAGGGTGAACATGCGCAGACCAAGAGGTTCGCCTGCCCTGTCAGTCTAAGGCCCCGCCCACACTTGACGCCGGGGGAATTTGAAAACGCAACTTTATTTCTACGGTTGGACCTACCGTCCACACTAATCTGCCACGCTCTTCAAACGGGAAGAATTTGAAAACGATGGCTTTGCGTTTTAGTGTGGACTGGCGGAAAAACATTTTGAAAAGGGAGCGTTTCGAAATGATGAGTCACAATTTCCCTGCCGGAGGTTTCCTCAAACAAAAATCTAAAATGACCGCTGATTGTTGCGTTTTCAGATTCCTCCGGTGTAGTGTGCACGAAAATCATTTCATGCGTTTTCAGAGTGAAGCCTCCGTTTTGTTTTCAAATTTCTGCGGCGTAGTGTTGATGGAGCCTAAGTTCTAAGTTAGCATCAAAAAGCGCCAGTTTAAAAATTACCTTGACATTGCTCCCCTACAAACTCTTCTGGGCATGCGCATGTGTATTTGTCATAGGACCCACCATCCGTACAAGTAGCTCCGTTTGAACAGGGATCACTCATACAAGCTGTTACCTCAGCTGTGAACAAAGGTAAAGAACGAGCAGTTGTTACTAGGCATTCAGCTGTAGATCTTTATAGTAATAATTTATTTAAAGAGGAGAAAAAAAACAACTTCACAGTCGGGAACTGACAAACTAGTGGCCCTCTATGCAAGTAAAAATTAATTATAAATTATTACTTTACTAAAATCTCTAAAAATTAAAAAGTTTTAAGTTGGAAACTAACGGTAGCTAAACTGTAAGTACTAAAAAGTCAAAGGAATATAAAAATGGTCAAGTCCTACGCACGCACTAAGGTAAAACATTTCGCGAAATAAACAGGTTTTAAGAGAATTGTAGGATTTCGGAGTTACATAACTTAATTCGCAAAATTGAATGGGTTTGAATTTCTAAAGTCACGTTTTTCAGTTGAGATATTAGCTAGTGCTACGTCATTTCGATCGTATTTTTGCACTAACTCGTCACGCGATTTGTCCTAAGCAACTTTGATAAATATGGGTTATTGACTATAAAGCTTGTTCGGTCAAGATGGCTGGATATTGGCCGAGTTCTTTTTTTGCGTGTTTATGGACCGAGACCGAGTCGAGGTCCATCATAAACACGCAAAAAAAGAAAGAGGCCAATATCAAGCCATCTTGACCGAACAAGCTTGGTCAATAAAGGATTTATTATATGGCTTTCGGGTTTATTATAAGGCTGGTAGTCCCGAGCGGGCAAGAAAGCTCCATATTGCCCGCTCGGGTAGCCAATCACAGCGCAGGATTTGATTTATCTTGCCCACTCACGGAGCTAGCCATATAATAAATGGTAATATTTTCCATTGCCTAAGCAATAATCGAATGTCATTAGATACTTCACTTACTCTCGCAGTTTGCTCCAATGAATCGCGGCGGGCACTGACACGTATGGTCGTAATGATGGATGACGCCAGGTGAACACGTGCCACCATTTAAGCATGGACTCTTTTCACAAGGATCCAATTTTACTATTAGAAAAAGAAAACGAACACTGACGTACGCACACGGCAATTCCTCCGTCTAGCCGGGAACATCAAAGCTTTAACATGTGTGAGTCCATTTGGCAACCACACATGAAGTTGAATGCAGTAGCGCTGAAATAAATGATGTTCTCAATCCCAGGAGAAGGGGGTGTTAAAGAAACGGAGATGCACGACTTATACCCTTAAAATAGAGCAATCTGGGAGTGGCCCAGCCGAGCCTAGTTTTATCCCTCAAACGTACCATTCTCATTCTTAAACAGGCTTACAAATAATTAAGACTTATAGTCAGTAACTTAGCTTGAAAAAAAAGGCAATTCCACTGACTCGTTTCTCCTCATTCTATGAAAGAACCAATAGGCCAATTTCGATACATTAAAATTCAAACTTGATGAATAAAACAAAAGAAATCGCCTTGAGGATTAGGAATAAAGAATTTATTTAATTTCCTTTATTCCCCTTAGCCTCGAAGCCAAGTTAGAATTTTAATATATCGAAATTGACCTATTAAACTGGCGGACTTAGAACACGCTGAGCTTAAGTGTTTGAAAATGTATTTTTTTCATGTCGCTTACTTTCACACTCCTCGCCTTTAAATCCTCTGTCGCAAACGCACTTGTATCCAGCGGGGTCAGAAACACAACTTCCTCCATTGAAACAATGATGGTCGTCAGGGCAGAGTGGCGATCTCGCTGAGTGGGGAGAAATTAAGAAAATAGGTCACTTTGATGTATATAGCTATTCTGAATTGACTAGCCGCTTCTTATTAATATTGTGTATTTCTGCTTTTCAAGTGTCAATAATGCGTCAATGATGCGATAGAGTCGTTTTGGACGGTTGCGGTTTCCGTTTTTAACTAATGCCCACAAACTGATGCTGACGATTCTCACAAGAAGGCGTTGCGCCTAGTTGGTGAGCAGTGAAAGGCAATGTCTGCATTCGAGCCTACTGCTTACCTCCAGTTTTATTAGCATGGGACAACTAGGGGTATTTCTGGCTTTGTCTCTCCCGCCCCCTCCCCCGATGGGATTCTAGTTCACCCCAAGGTCATCCCAGTAGTCAATTGGTCGTTGCCTATTTATACCCCTCTAAATGTTAACCACATAACCTCCTCCAACTAAAGCATGAAACAATTTAAGTGTATAAAGAGAGTGCAATCCTGAAATGAAAGGATTTTTTGCCACATGTATTTAGGGGAGTAGAGTCTGTGCAATGGTGAGGGCGTTCGTTTCTCACCAGTGTGGCCCGGGTTCGATTCCGACCCGCTGGCTTATGTAGGTCGAGGTTGGGTACATCGGTTTTCCTCGCTCCTGAATAAAAACTAACATTTCCAAATACCAGCTCGATCAGGACAGAGGACCCGCTTGAAAACCAACTAGGGCTGATGTGGCTTCCTCTCTAAATATTATCTTTTTCACTATTTGTTTACTAAATGCTCATATCAGTTTTTCAACAAAACGTTACCGAAATAAATGCAATGGCTTACCTCCACAAGGACTGTCTTCGTTACACGGCGCCTCAGTCGGCGGTGGGTTGTCTAGGTATCGACAGAATTCATAATCAATGACGGAAAAGTTTCCAAATTCGTCGATTCTTGAACATAGAACTTGACGACGCTTTGTTCCAACCGCACACTGTGTGGAGCACTGAAAAATAATCAAATTAAGTCTTGAATATACCATTAATATTTGCACAATTAACTTGGTAACCTTAAGGTATAATGCTGTAGTAATTTTGTAGTCTGGGAAATTATTCAACATCTGGGTGGTACTTGACAAGACAGTATATTCCTGTTTTTCCGTCGCCGTTTGATTATGGCATCCATTTTACAAACCCCTCTTTAAAGACACCTGTTTGACATGATCTCCTGCCTGTTTATGCTTTAGTGCTCGTATGCCGTTAATAAGGGCACTTTTAGTGGTCCCTAATGGTTGCACTGGAGTCAACCAAGACTGCTGTATACAAGCCTAAAGGCCCATCGGTACACCATCCGTTTCAATCTGACATTTAACAATTGAAAGTAGTAAAAAAATCACCAAAACCAGCAGGTAAACGCTGAAGCACCGGATGAAGGTAGTTGATGTTTTCACTGGTATTTGCGAGTATCTTACTTCAGATTGAGACTAACGCTGTTTTGACGCGTCTACAGCCTTTTTTTCTTTTAATTCAGAAATCTTGGATAACCGAATTATTGTCCAAATGACCATGCGCAAATTCCATTCTTCAAATAACTACAGCTTACCGCACTCCAGTTTCCTATAAACCAACTCGCAGGGCATGGATATCCATTGCAAACCAGGGAAGTTGGTTGTTCAGGTTTTGAAGCTGAACAGGAGTTTGTCTCTCTGAAATCATTTGGAGCTACTTCCTCCATGCATGTGATACTACGCTCTTGCTTTCCTCGCCCACAGGTTTTCGAACAATGCGACCACTCCGAGATAACCCACCTGAGGAGTGTGGACAAAGGTACATGGGATCCTGTGTACTGAAGGCATTCGCTGTCTAGCATCGATCGATACCCTGCATCGATGCCGTGCGATCGCCCCTCGATCGACACTCAATCGACATCTCGGTCCGGTCGACAGTCGAGATATCGATCGAGTGTTTCGATCGAGAATATCAATCGAAACTCGGCCGCGGATGCCTTTAGTACAAATGATCCTGTTCATGTATAACGTGAACCAGAGTATACACACATCATAGCATCTGTCGATTCCATTGGACAACCAGTGCTGAAATAATTGTGAACACAGGTCTCCTATGCTACATTGGGGGTGGTAAATAGGTAAAAGGTTTCGTGTAAGGGTTGACTGGGTCGCAACTAGTAACAAGCGAACCGAAACACCGCAGCATTTTGAATTTGTTTATTTTAAGTTTCCCTGAGGGGCTATGCATAAAAAATATATAACAATGTAAAAGAAGCTCTTTTTTTCTGATAATTATTGCCTCGGTAAGAATTTTAGTCTAGCCTTGAATTTGGGAACGAATTTTGCTTTAATTGTGATCATTTATAATTCAGTAATCCAAATAGAGCTTGTTCTCTATACCTCTTTGTCTTTGTCGAGTAAATTTAAGAGGCGCTGTATTTAACAAAAGTAATCCCCAGGAAATGGAGTTGGAATGTCCACTCGCTCAGAAGAAGCAACATTATGGCAAGATAATTCTTGACTTATTAGCAATAGGGAAAGAGGAAAGTTGGAAGGCAAAGGAACAACTGGAATTGTTCAAATTGCTGCAGGAGTTGGAAAGGGCGGGCTTCCGGGAGAGGACCAAACCATTAGCAAAGAACCGTGTGCGTTGGAGGGTACTGGCCAACGCCCTATGCACCTCCGGAAGAAAGGAGTTTGATGATCAGTTAGATTTCTAAGTAACTTGATCAAGAAAATCACTTAAATTAGCACTGTTTATCGTACCCTACCGCTCGTACTGCGAGCCAAGGCGACATGTGGTGTGAATGGCTTACTTTGCTTTGCATGGTTGAGTGTTGCACTCTTCGACCTTTGGCATCTTTCCGGGACAAGCAGAGTCGGAAGCTGGAGTGTCATCATCAACTCTTACACATCGTACATTGCGACTTTTGAAACCTGGAATTTAAGAGAGTAAAGCCTTTTTAATCAAGAGTTCACTATGGAAGAGATTGTACCTCCAACATGTTATAACTTCCTGTTAAAAAGGAAAGCGGTTACCTCCATGTAAAGCCATTGGCGGCCCAAGATCAGTATAAGATATGAGTACAGAAAGGCAACTTTTGCAGAGAAGTGTCATTTTAAAAGCTGTGTGCACGGTATGGGAAAGCTAACCTTTAGTTTAAAAATCAACATTACAATTCGAAGTGTTATCATATTGAATCCTATTCTTAATAACAGTAAGCCAAATACAGACTAGACGACGAACATGGCTTTAATCATATCTGCTTAATTAAGGACGATGCGTACTAAATACAACGGTTTTAGAGCCAGATTATGACCATATGGAAAAAGCAGATCTTTGCAAGGGCTATTGGAATCCACAAGGAAAAATGGGGGTAGCCGGGCATTTTTTGGAGACAATGAACTTTGAATCTCAACAAAAATGCTGACATAAGCATTTTCTAAAAAAAGAACAAACAAAAGGATATTTCTTCACAGATTTGCCTAGAATACCGCTTTACAGAAAAGCAAACACAATTATAAAGATCTTAAGACTACATGGTAAATGGTAACACAAAAACCATTTTTGGTATATGTTTTTAATATTAAAATCGTTCCAACGACCCTTTTAGCGTCCCTGACAACCAGATCTATTAATAACTTAATTAAATGTGAATACGTTCACCCTTACCGACAGCGCAGGGCCTGGAACAAGCAGACCAATCTCCGGACACCCACTTAAAAGCTGAAGAGCTTTCCGGTTGTCCCAGTACCAAAAAATGATAATGCACACCGGGATTGCCGCCAGACTTGTCATTCTTTTTTACATACTGGAAAAATAGAAAAGAGTATTTATTGCTCATCAACTGGCCAATCAGCGGTATGCTGCAATCAAAACTTGGCCCCGATTGTTCAGAAGATGGAGAACGTTATCCACCCGTAGGAAAACCACATGTTCGGGGGCTCTCAATTAGGTCATATATAATATAATAATAATAATAATAATAATAATAATAATAATAATAATAATAATAATAGCAATGCATTTGTCAGCGCATTTAAAATTCTCAATGCGCTTACAGCGAGAAGCTAAAACTCTCAATCGTTTATATAATCTTAGGTAACGAAAAAAATAAGTAGATAAAATCGTATCGCTATCTAAAGGTTAAAATAATCGCGAAAAAGAAATGCTTTAAGTTCCTTTCTAAAAATAGTCACAGTCTCAGACTCTGAATTAAGTTCTCTTTCATTTTGGCGCGAAATTTCAGCGTTAAGTTATAATTTCTCGCTTGGCGCGAAATTTCTCGATACAATAAACAAGTCAAAAACTCACGATTTTGAGCGTAATTTGTCACCTACGATATTAAAAGGTAATCAAATGGTATGCCCATACTTATTTCATGGCTTACTGTAAACAGCTCGACACTCACCACTACTCTAAGAACCTCGTGAGTTGGCTCAGCTATTGTTATGGTATCTTGGGAACCCTTCTTTCTCTTAATTTTGTGGCGATAATGTATAATCGTTCCGGCAGCAGGTTTGATTTGGTCCTTGCCTGGCAAATGTCCCCCAACTATATAATTGCCTTTGGCATCCTGTACTCCTGTAAAAAAATGGAATGACACGCAAAGGATATGATTAACAAAGCAAGAAAGGAGGCGAGGTCAGAAGACATTCAGCACAGAACGAACAAATAATAGGGACCTTAAGCAACGACGACGGCGACGCCAAGGACGACGCCTAGAAAAAAATGAATTTATATTTTACCGTCGAATTTCGCACATGCCTAGATCTGTTCAGTACGTCTATCGGTCTCAGAACTTGCTCAAGCTTAATATGCAATGCCAGCGTACAATTCCAAAAGAAAATACGAAAAAAACCGCCGTCGCTCACGTTCTCCAAAATATCCAGAACGTTGTCGTTTTACAGAGGACGGCTATGAAATGTACCAAGAATTATAACGCACGTGCACAGCTGTTGTTCTGCTCATTAAACCTTTTGTTTTTGTGGCGTTCTGTTGTCGTTGCCGTCGTGGTTTGCTTAAGGTCCCTAATGACTAGCTAGAAGTAACCGCCTTCGATAAGAAGTAAATAAACAGGTACACAACTCCACAAAGGGTTAAAAAAGCCTTATTTACTAAGCTTGCTACAGCAGCGGAACAAAAAGAGCTATTTAATACAGAAAAAAAAGTAAATTAATTATTAACAACGAGGGGAAAGAAACCTCTTGTTGATAGGGTGGTTGCAGGTATCGTTACAAAAGGGAAGCTATTGTTTTGAGGCGTTTCTTTGTTACGTTTAGACCCCAATACTTATCCTATCTAAACTAGCTTTTAAAGTTAAGAAAGCCTGCTAAATATCATGTACTTGATCTGTTACTTTAAGAAAATTGGGTCGTGTGAATACCAACACTTACCAAGAAAGTTGTATGTATACTGTGCCACTATAAAGAAAGCGCCTGTAGTCCCAACAGGAAGTTCAGTTACCAAGGCAGCATTGCCAGGACCTATGATTGAGATTCAGCAAAGAAACACTTACTATGGTAACCCTCGGATGTACAAACCAAAACATACCCTTACCCCACCGGGATATAAGACGGGGGGAGGGGGAGTTGGATGACCCTCCCCTAAAGGTTTCGTTGTGATAGAACATATCAAAATTGCTTTGCCTTTAATACATAACTATTAGCTTCCTCCACAAGATAAGGTGCTTTGTGTTGGATTTGACGTCATGTGACGTCATTAATTAAGCTCGCCATCCTGGATCTGCCACCTTCGATTTTCTTGAGTAAAATGTCAAAACTTTTGGAATAAATATTTTCGTCTTAATCTTTGCTGAATACAATAAAACGTCAATTGGGACCTTCCTTGATGGCCACATAATGGATGCTGTCCGCTTAGTTTCTGACTACCCAAGATGACGTTTAGAGAAAACACATGATGATCATAAGCTTGGTATTTTTTCAGTACAGACTATTTTTGAGGTATCGTATATATGGAAACAAAAACATAACGAGGGTCAACCAACCCTCTTCCACCACTCCCCCACAACCTCTCGTTTAGTATGCTTAAAGCAACTTGTGTGACAATGTGAGCCGTTTTGCTTACTATAAACGCGTTTTTATTTTCATCGGGCTCAATGGTTCTAGCAGTAACAGAGTGAGATAATCACGGGAATTTCGTACCATTTTGACTTGGAGAATCTGTGTATTTTGAAACAACCCTCGTACAGGAGTCTCCGTTCATCCCACACTCGCCGCACCGATCTTCCATTGTTTGGCTGTCCAGCACGTGATCACAACCTACCCGCTGACACCATTGCAAAATAATAACAAGTCATAATTACCAACCTAAAGCTGTTTAATGGCTACGTAACTAATTTTCCCCTTTAGAGGCGACATCCCTTCAAAGACAAAGCAAAACAATATAGTGAAGCTTTTAAACTTTCAACTAACTTTTATTTTAGCTTTGAATATTTAAGTTCCTGTTGGAATATTTTAATATTCTATGAGCGCCACATGCTTTTGCTAAAACCCCGCCCCACCCTGAAGGAAAAAAACTGAATGACAAATGTGGCTTTTAACGAAAAATACTCCATGAGATTGTCATGACGGAATTGGTAGTGTATGTTAGCTATACTGACATTATAATAAAACCATACCCTGCATTTTCCACGTATGCAAACACTGTAGTCTTTTTTATTACGATTGCATCTGTGGCCGTCTGGCACAGTTTCAATACGTATTAACGTATTTCCTGCCCTGCAATACAGCCCGCAGACTGAAATTGAATTACATGATACGTATAAGTGTTTACAAATCGTTATCGGATAGTAATTTCAGGGGTGATATATAAGACACGAAAGACCGTGTTTGACCACATTTCCAAATACCGAGACGAGAGTTGAAAATACGACACGCAGCGGAGTATTTTTGACGATCTTCGAGGTATTTGGAAATGTGGTCAAACACTGCCGACTTGAGTGTTTGATATATCTTCTTCATCTAAACTAAAACTAAGGACAAAACGAAGAGATAAAATGGTAAAAAAACGATGCTAGTTAAGATCAGATATCTAAACACCGTCAAGGTCATGATTTTCCTTTGTTTAAGCTTGGTGTATTATTAATGAGTTTGAAAACAGTGCTTCTCAAATTCATTAATAATTCATTAAGTTTAAACAATGGAAACTATAACCACTGTGTTTGGGTACCGTAAATCCTCGAATTAGCGCCTCCCATCATATAAGGGCCCCCTTGGAATAAGCTTCCCTCCTATCGGCCAAAATTTAAAATAAGCGCCTCCCCTCGAATAAGCGCCCCCCCCCCCCCCTCCTCCCCTCCCCCTGGTTTAAGGCAGAGTGCTGAGACAGCAAAGGATATGTAGTTTTGGTTGTGTTCAATCACAAGCAAGTGATTATCGAGTTATTTACTGCACATTGACCGTCGCAACGGCTGGTAGTGACACCATGATGAAGCCCAGCCAACCTTGTACAGCAGATATTGCTGGCTTGCAATGTCACGCAATCAAAAATAAAAATCGTAACTATTCGACAATAAATTGAGTTCAGAATCTAGGACATGATAGACGATTGATATATAAAAAAACCTTCCCAAGATCTAGGTCTATACCGTTTGCCATTCACGCGTTATTCGGAAACGTGTTTCACCCAAATTTATAGAGTTTCGATTCCTTTAGAGCCCTTCCGAGAGACACCAACATAGCGGCCGTACAATAACAGAAACATCCGTCATTGAGTTTTGCAATTGAAACGAAACATTGAGAATAATAATTTGTCTAGTGCAAGAAAAAACCTTGAGCGATAACTCCTCTGTACTGAGGAAGAGCTAGGCCCGAAACGACGCTATCCAAATTGAGTTTAATTTGGCACTTTTATCACTATTTAAAACTTTTTGCCATTTTAATGTCACGCAACGCGCAAACTTGGAAACTCTGAAGACAGTAGTTGACCACGTTTCAAAACACTGCGAGGTTCATCGAAAATATACTCCACTGCGCGTCGTATTTCAACTCTCTAATCGTTGTTTGGAAATGTGGTCAAGCACGGTCTTTCGTGTTTGATAGATCACATCAAATTTAAACAATGGAAATTATAACCGCGACTGTGTTTGGATATCTGATCTTAATTAGCATAGATTTTTTAAGATTTTATTTTTATTTCATAATCCGTTTTCTCTTCAGTTGTTGTTTCGATTGAGATGATATATCAAACGCAAAAGACAGTGTTTGACCACAATTCCAAGCAACTCGATGTTCGTCAAAATTCTCTTCAACGTGTCGTATTTTCAACTCTCTTCCTGGTGTTTCGAAATGTAGTCAAACAGAGTCTTTCGTATTTATTATATGGCACTATGGCCATGTTTTCGAAAATATAACAAATACACGGCTTATGACTCTTTCCATGGAATAGTCCGTATGGTAAAATCTCGGCCAAGAAAGAACCAGTCAAAACGCTTGGATTTACCTCAAGACTACTTTGCTATATAATTGTTATACCTCCCAACTCAAATACGTTTCCTGATTGGAGGAGAACATGTCACGTGCCATTGGTCAAAACTCAATGACGCCCTAGGGCGAACAAAACTCAATGACGCCCTAGGGAAACAACACCTTGAACTTTGGAGTTGCACGTGATCAAGTTGTGCACCTTGAAACCGCGGGAAATTTGTGTACCAGTCCGCCTGATGTTGAAAAGCCATTGAAGTAGGACAACGTTTCTCATTAGAGACGGCATTCATTATTCAAGAAAAGGGATTTATAGTCGCAAAACATATCTTGCAGATTAACAAAAGGGAAAATATGAACGTTTTGTGTCCCCAAGCTTTTGGTTTGGCGCCAAAACTGGGTTGCCCACGTTCGTCAACTCGCGCGTCGATCGCCGTCGCCAGGCAGGAAAGTATTTGTGTAATTTACAACAAAATATGCTGCTCTTGATCAAATCAATTTCAAAATGGTCCAGTTAAGCATTAGAAGACGCCAAAGCAACTTTAGTATTGTCTATATTTTTTGTTAGCTGCAAACAAAAAGACTGTTATCGTGATTTTTCGATAGCACAGGTTGGTTTTGGCAGCCGCTCAATTTTGCGAGTGCGGCCAGTGTATGCAATGGCGTCAAGCGAATCATTTTGTTTCGGAGCTTTTTCTATATTTGAGTCGGGAGGTATAACAAAACACTTCGCCTCGGGGAACATTGAGGGTCTCGGGGAAACAAAACTCACTGTTTCCCTTGTGGCCAATCATTAAGTGCTTATTATCTACTTACTGTCTCTTCCGTAGTAGTACGCTCGACTATTTTTTATGCTTTCGTCACACCGTGTTTGTCTGTAGTCATTCTCTCTTGTGCATTCCTGAAAAAAAATGTGAACAAACTGTAAGCATAAGTCATTGTCTATTTGTTGTTGTTTTGTTTACTCAATGCATTAATATAGGTGTATGATGAGATTTCCCAGGAAGCACGTAAAAAATCTGTATAAAGAACAAATCAGACTTGTTGCCCTCAATCGTCTTAAAACTAGTAATAGTTCTCACTACAGCCTTGGATATCACGTTTATTGTGTAATGAACTGTACAACTTTTATTACAAAATGCGTTTATTTTTATGCTCCCAGGCTATTGAATTAAACTAAAGGATGCCGCAAAAATTTCATGTGCAATAAGAAAACTGTATTATTTATTTGTTATGAAAATGTATTCATTTCATGTAAAAATTTGTAGCAATTCACTTTTTGGGAAAAAAAAAAACAGGCTGATCTGACCTTTTACTCTCGCTGTAATCTTTCAAATCACACAAAATGAGCAAAAATTTCTGTTATTTCAAGTAAGTAATAATAGATATAAAAACTTATTCGTACTCTTCGTGCTCGTGTCAGAGCGAACCAACGCGACTACACTCGTGTAATTATCTAATAATCACTGAAACGACACCGTTTAAAAATCCTTTACTAACTTCTGATCCTTGAGATAACAAAAGGAAACTAAACTCAGTTACTTCGGATACATTTACTTGTTGTTTCTTTGAGCCTTTGAGTGGGTTTTGAGTTTTGATTTGTGATCCTGATCTGTTTACTCTATACGTGTGGTGTTTGGATCGAGTCTGTCGACCCCGTTGCCGATTTGCGTCTAACAAATCAAGTTCTGTACGGAACAATTCTTCCCAGTACTGCTGAATACCTTATCACGTACGCGATACCTCTCCTCGTTCTCGTACATGAGGACCCGCAGACGACTTTTTTTTGCACACCACATGACGCCGGAGTTGCTAAGGACGCTAGGTTTTCTATTAATTAACAATGAACGTCCTATTGTGAAAAGCAATTAATTTTTTCAACATTCTTGCCAACAATCTGTCATCAGTAATTCGATAAGGCGTCTCATTTGGCGGCATCTGGCGGTAGAGTAATTTAACAAGCGATTAAAATGAAACAACCCAAATATTGGCTCGCGAGTCCTCCACAAAATTGCGCGTGACTTTCAACTTTCGCGATGTCATAACAGAGATCATAGCAGAGAGGTCTATTTGAAGGAAAGTGAGGGAAAATCAAACGCGAAAACCAACGGTTGTCTGCAAATCTCGAAACTTAAATGTAACCGGAAGAATTATACTGAAGAATAAATGCGTAGGATAAAAACATTTATTACTGAAAAAAACCGCAGTAAAAGAAACTACAGCAGACTACTTAAAGTACAGATAGATACAAAAATCATTACCATCCCTGATGAATGTTGTTTCCTTGATAACGCATTGCAATGTTTTTAAAATATTTTCACATTGGTACCGCCGCGGCTGGAGTCGCATCACCTGGTCACCAGTAATTACCTACTTAATTTACAAAATTAAACAAAGCAGTACGTGAACAGCGCATTTAACCAACTAGCCTTTGTGTTCCTCTGGCTAAGTTCTTATCCAGGTCTGTAATCATTGTATGTAAGCATCTAAAAAAACTTAGTCAGTGCATGTACAACCTCAGTAACCGATAGCCTTTTTGAGGCATCCGCTGCAGTAGTGCTGGTAATTAGTTCCGAAAACGTCGGAAGAAAACTTCTCCCTCGAACGGCTGCTTCAAGCATTTTGCCAAAAGAAAAAATGTCGCTTTGCTTACTTTCCGTTCTGCCCGCTTTCACTTCCGGCGCAAGGTAATCGACGTCACCTCTACGATATCCCTTTGCTCTGGCTATAGCTCGACTTTTGCCAAAATCGATTAGGATTGGATGAAGTTCTCCCGAGTTTCCTTGATGCATCAACACATTGTTTGTTTTCAAGTCATTGTGCAATACACCCTTGTTGTGCATATATTTGAGAGTTTCTGCAATTTCATAAAAAACACGGGCGGTTGATTTTTTTTTGAGTCGCCGGTTTTTCAAAGCCTCATGGAGGGTAGTGCTTTTTCCGTCAATGCCATAGAATTGAAGAACGAGGCAGAATGGCTCCCTCTTTGTACAGACACCAAAAAGGAATGGAAGATTTTGGTGGTCACCAAGACTTTGAAGAATTCGAGCCTCGTGCTGAACCTCGCGTCGACACCGTTCAGTTTCTTCGGGCGAGTCCTTTCTTTTCTTAATCTCTTTAACTGCCGTTTTCATGCCTCTGTATTCTGCCAAATAGACAGATCCAAATGTCCCTGAGCCTATCGGCTCATCCGCGTTAGTTTTAATTAGAAGCGACGAGCAGATTTCTCGCACCATTGGCAGGTTTTTCTGACCAGGGATCGTAACTGTAGCTCGTGTGGACATTCCAGCTCCGGCCGATTTGCTGAAAACGCGAGGCTGTTCATCCATCCTCTTTCTTTTAAGCGATAACGCTAGCATTTGTCGCCCTCTGCTACGTTCAAGTCCTTGCACTTTGTCCCTTCGGCGCCCTTCCTTCTCAGCCCCTGCCTTCTCAGCGTTCTCGGCTTCGCCATTTTTGTCGAATTGTAGTGCCGCGCGGTTGCCACTTTTCTCACCCAAATCTAGCGGTACTCTGTTCGACGTGGCTTCTTCGTTTTTCTCACTGGGAAAGTTGCGTTGAGCAAAACTGACATCCTCAACATCGCGTTCAGCCTCCTGACCACGTGCGCGTCTCTTTTGTCTCTCTTCTCGCTTCTGCCTGACTTTTTTCTCCCTCTGCCTTCGTTTCCACTCACTTTTCTGTTTCTTTTTCTCTTCCTTATAATGTGGGCGAGAAAAATACCTATCTGCTTTTGATTTTAGCGGTTTATCTGGTTGAGACATAGCTGCGGCTGAAGACAACTCAAATAACATTTAAATCTGTCGGAAATGGGCTGTTTGTAATTCGACTCAATGTCACTGGAGATCTGTCGAAGCTCAACAGTTGTACTTTTTTGTACTTAAGAATAATAAAAAGAAACTTAGACGCACACACACTGGTGGGTAGTCCTGCTTGTCCGGCCTACGCTGCAGGCGCTGTTGGACCGCGGCTTTGGCTTGTTTTTGTTGTTGCGTTTCATCCACCAAGTTTGCAGGGGAAAATAGGAGAGACTGATCTCTCGTAATTAATTGACTATTATTTAACATTGCTCAAACAACAACGGGGAACAACGTAAGGTTTTCCACTCAACTAACTTCGGTGACCACGTTTGACCGTACCCTCCCCTACACGGAGAAAACTGTTTATTCCATTCACTAGGAAGGGTTCGGCTACAGGTAGGACACGCAGCTGACAACGACCTCTTGACTATATGTCCCTTAATTACACACAACTCATCCTTTACCGTGACGCCTGACCTTCACCATGCCCTGAGCGTTCGAAGCATGGGAAATGGAGAATTCGTGCGCGAGAGATGGCTCCCCAGGGACCCCTGGGACCCGGATTTGTTATTGCGCCCACGTTGGTTGATCTGCGGTAGTACATTTAATAAATATCAATATTTGGAGGAAGATGGCTCTTAGAGAAAATTTAACCAACGCAGTAGGTGGATCATACTTTATATGGAATTTGTCTTACTGTGAAGCGCCAGATTTGAAAATGTATAGGCTCATGTGCTATGCAAGTTTCTTTCATTCTGTCCGTGTCAATATGGAGTGCAGTAGCGACGGAATCGCGAAGATCGATAAATCCGATATTACGATACACAAAGTCTTCTCTACCTGTTTGAACCCTAGGAAGACTTGGTTTGCCTTGAACACAAATTTGTGTTGTACAAAGCCATCCACGTTTTGCTCCTCGGCTACAGCAAAGCTTTTTCACGAGGAATATGCTCTGGTGTCGTTTGAAGATTTACGCGGGAAGGATGGAGTTCCCGCCTCCAGCAAATGGTTTCATAGCAAAGGACTACGAAGCGACAAAGTGCATGTGGCGACCACGTTTGGCCTTATCCTCGGTATTCTTCGGTTGAAAACATTACAAGATTGCCCATTTATCAAATCCCGATATTTTGAATCAGTGGTATCGTTGCTGAACGCAAAGACCTTCGATTTAGACCTCGAAAGCTCAAAGGCAGACACTCCTGAATTGATTAGGCTAAAATCACATGTTTTAGCTATCGAAAACCAATTATCCTCAGCTTCTCAGGAGATTTTAAGTTTGCACGAAAAGCTCAAGTCTTTCAAGAACGAAGATGCCGAAGATCCCCCCACTCCGCCTGCAACACCGAGCCCGCCAAAACTTCGCGCTCTCCCGCCAAAATCCAACAAGGAGAAGAATATTCAAAATCAATTGTCCCCGAGACAAGGAACACCCAAGCGATCAGGAGTGAGAAAAAGAACGATATCAGAGCTCAAAGTTGACGAAGACCTCTCACCAAAAACTAAACGAAGAAAAATCCGGGAAAGAGCGAGGTTTGTTGTTAAGCAATTAAACAGGGTATGTCATGCCAAAGGAGAATCCCTGGGATCCATCCTGGGAGAGTGTTGCGTCAATGGGGGGAAAGACACTACCAAGGCACAAGAAGCAGTACGTTCTGCTTTTGACGTAATGGTAAAAGAGAAGGGGGCACGTGAAACATTTTCAAAGTTGCTATCAGAAGAGACCCTGGATGTAAGGGTCCAATCCATGCGCGTTCCTGATTGGGTGTTGGTATTGTTTAAGCTGAAATCCAGAATCTCGGACAAAGGCTGGCAAGACTTCACTAATTTAACAAAACTTGGAAGAACAGGGGTAAGTTATGGCTCAAGTTATATTCTATAATAGTTAATGTTTACCCTTTTGGGAGCCAAAATTACTCAATTTGAAAAGTGGCGATAGAAATTATATTAAAATATCAAGCAAATTCATGTTGCAGGATCACGTCCTTAATTCTCGTAACCAGCATGTCTTATATTAAGTCATTGATGTTCGTCTCTGGATTTGGGTGAGCAGTTCCCCAACGGCAATGTTCACACCACAAGGTCCAGATCTGCCACTGTGTGTGTAATACTACGTTTAGTGAAGCTACCTAATTTTAAGATAAAAGTTCCAATAATGCGCCATTTGTACTTCATTATTTTATGTAGTCATTTCAGCAATTAGCTCTAGCATAGTTCATTGTTTGAAAAACCCATTCTTAGAAATTAGCAATTCAGTACATTATTTGATGTAATATCTCGGTTTATTTAATGATCACAATTTAACACATTGGTCTATTATTTACTTTTATTATTATAATTATTTGTTTCAGAAAAAAACTGATGAGCCTATCTTCCTGACCAAAAACAACATTGTAGCATTAAAACAAGAGCAATTTAAAGTGACTAGAAGATTGGTTGGTCTTCAGAAGCTTCCAACTGACGTACCAGGCTATGAAGTGAGTCTTCCTAATGTTGTCACTTGGGTCATCAGAGAAATGCGGCTGCATGGTTTTGTCTCCTCTGAAGTGGTCTTTAATTTGAAGTGTGATGGGCGCCCTTTCTTTGGTAAGTAACCAGTGGCTTATTAAACATTTTCATTCCAACAGTGGCTATATACTACATGTAGTTGTAAAAGTGGATCAGGCCAAAATACTAGTACACTAAAAGAGGTTAAAAGGTAAAATCTAGAAGCTTTCATTTGGATAGAACTAAAACCACAGGAAATTATGACCTCCCAAATGAAAAGCTAGCACAAAGAGAAACTTTAATAGGAAACTTAAGCATAGACGTGTTTGAGACACTGATGGCAACATTTGGGAAGTTGACATTTCTTATCCCTGGCACATGATACAAATCTTTTTTAAGAAGCATTAAAATTAAAATGCTAAAACGAGGGTTTTTCAAATGGTTGGTTGAGGTCAGGGCACACCAAAAGCAGTTCTGTTTTCCTTCTCAAAAATGTATTTGCTTATGTTTCCTATGCATTTGTTTTAACAGTCACCCCTTAATATCTCACTCAAAGTAAGAACAATATTTTCTCTCCCCATAATTATTGACCTGGGAGGCAAAGGGTAGATATTTAGTACTTGCAATGCATTAATAATTGTATTTAGAGATAAATGATATTGATATACCATAGGCTAATAATTAATGTTTTTAGGGAAAGACCAGTTGACATTTGGTGTTGTTCCTTTGGGTGATGGGTGTCATTCAGCTCAGAGTGCAAAGTCAGTCATGCCCCTTTCTATAGCCAATTGCAGAGAGAAAAGGTCAGTTTTAATATTAACTTTTGAAAGTCCTTCCCTTAAGTCAGGCCAAATTGAACTACTTCTATTGATATGCACCATCAGACAAATGCATGGAGACCCGCTAATTTATCTGTGAAACTACTCTGGAAATAACTCTAGCCTTCATTAAGGTGGTTCCCTAGAAATAGCACTTGACATTAGATTTTTTCCAAATTTTTTTGTGGTTGTTCCTTATAAACTAGTCAAAGGTGCATCACAAATCTGCACAATGGTACCCATTAAGTGTGTTTTTCTTTTTCTGAAAGCCGCTACATTTCGGTGTATCAGTGGCCAAACGCATGGAGTTAATATTAAGTCTCAATAGATACATTGCATTGTGTTAAAGGAACAATGATTATTATTTGGATATGTTTCTTGGCAAAAATGTACATCTTTGGATAAGAGTTGACAAAAAGTGTCTCTACTGTGTGTCTACTAGGGATAGTAAGATTCAGGTCATGAGTGAAAGGGTATTAAGTAAACATTTTTGGCAGTAATTTTGTTACAGAACATTAAAATTTTTTCTTGTTTATTCAGTGGAAAGTCAATGAATTATCGATTACTTTAATGCAATAAAAAAGGTACCTTGCAGTGCTTGCTTTAAGAGAAAACAAGCATTTATTTTGATGTCAAGCTTAGCTCCAGGGAAATCTCTTATGCTGTGTACATGTATGTGCACATGCTCATTTGTGCACATTAATGATGCGAAAATCGTGTGCAGAAGGGATGTGCAATGCAATCTGAGGAATCACCTTAAACTAACTCTTACATCTTTCTATGTAAAGGGAGGAGCTTAAGAGAATTGTTGTCAATTTAAACAAGCAAAAAGATGACCTCAAGAGAAATGGAATTTATGTGGATGGAAAGCACTATCGGATCAGTTTCAAGGGTAATCATTAGTTAAATCTGTGTACCAGATTCCATTCTTAGGAGCAACATTTTGCATAGAACAATATGTATATAGAATGGATACAACTCTTTAAAAATGTCATGATATCTTAAACTCTGAAATGCAAATATTGCAGCAGAAACACCAGGTGGCACGCCCGTGAGTCTGTGAGTTCTTTGATATCATGGCATTGTAAAGTGGTTGGCTTCCTTGAGTGACTCACCCCATACATAACAATTAGGTGTGTAGAATGTCTCTTGGCAATGCAGCTCTTTAATAATGTCATGATATCTTAAACTCTGAAATGCAAATATTGCAGCAGAAACACCAGGTGGCACGCCCGTGAGTCTGTGAGTTCTTTGATATCATGACATTGTAAAGTGGTTGGCTTCCTTGAGTGACTCACCCCATACATAACAGTTAGGTGCGTAGAATGTCTCTTGGCAATGCAGCTCTTTAATAATGTCATGATATCTTAAACTCTGAAATGCAAATATTGCAGCAGAAACACCAGGTGGCACGCCCGTGAGTCTGTGAGTTCTTTGATATCATGACATTGTAAAGTGGTTGGCTTCCTTGAGTGACTCACCCCATACATAACAGTTAGGTGCGTAGAATGTCTCTTGGCAATGTAGCTCTTTAATAATTTCATGATATCTTAAACTCTGAAATGCAAATATTGCAGCAGAAACACCAGGTGGCACGCCCGTGAGTCTGTGAGTTCTTTGATATCATGACATTGTAAAGTGGTTGGCTTCCTTCAGTGATTCAGTCCATGCATGTATGTAACAATCAGGTATGTAGACGGTTTGCCCCGCGAAACAGTTTTAGCATTACATTGTGATGTTGCTTAAGTTGTGTTTCTATTATGCAGTGACTCCAGTTTAAAGCTAGTATAGCTTCTGACTTATGGCCAAGATCAAAGACAGAGAATTGATACCATGTTCCATGTGTACAAGGCCTTCAACTTGTTGGAATTTACAAATGCTACTTAACTCTAGGGAAGTCTAGAACTCCTAAGTGCGAAATGCAACAGAAACACTAGGTGGCACGCCCGTGAGTCTGTGAGTTTAGACTTTATCTACTGTTTTTTGTTGGTCATAATGACTGCATAGTACCATTCAATAGTGATATTCAGGTTGATAATCATGACATTGTGAACTCGTTAATTTAAAAACTTGTGAGCTTATTAATGTAAAATGATCTTGCATGTAAAGTTCCTGTGCAATCTCAGTTCCTTCTTTATTATTCTTGCAGTGACACTTGATTACAAAGGCCTCCTGTTGCTTTGGTTAAAGATCAATGATGAAAAGTTCATGCTTGCAGGGCGAGGCCTGAATGTGGAGTGTTGCCTGTTTTGTACAGTTTTAAGAGTAAGGTTTTAAATTTGATGGTATTTATTAACTTTGAGACTCTAAAGTCATTAAGTGAGATCTTAGGCCACGGGCTGAAAGGGAAGCTAGCTGATCCTAACCCTACTCATCATTGTTACATGTACTTTGTGTTTACTGACTGAACAAGTAAGCCAAGAAGGGCTTTTAAGTATTAAACACATTGGGTGATAAAAGGACTAGCCTCAAAATTAAATGGATGTCTGCCCCACTGTGCACTAATGTGATAGCTATTACTTCCCCAAATTTGTATAGGCCTGTGACTGCGACTTAGGACCACATGAAGTCTGCTTGGAACATTTCCAACAAATAAAGGCAAACATTGGCGGGTATGGATTTTTAAACATTGAAGTTAGTTTTTTTTTCTTACAGTCTACTCTGGAGTCGAAACTAGCAGTATTTTGTGGAAAATTGCCATAATTTTATTCAGTGCAGCTCTGTTGGAAAATGGAAAAAAAGTGTCTGTCTACTCTCACTAGTTCTGCAGTTTTATAATTAAAAGTAAAACTTGTTTTAAAAGTAACTTAGTGAGCTAGAATCATGTACAAAAGTCCTAATGTGTGCTATTTTCCTTTTCTTAAAACTGTCAATATAGATTCACTGGTCTACGAGATGATCTCATGTGCCTCCTTGATGAAGATTTATCTTCGATGAGTCTCTGTGCTCTGCATTGTGAGATGAGGAATACAGAGCAGCTATTGAAAAGTATTGGCCTGCTCGCTCACAAGATTGGCTCCCTGCAAGAGTGCAATGAGGAACTCTCCCAGTATGGTCCCTCAAATTTTAAGGGGGATAGAATCACTGTTAAACTTAAGCAGGGGCAACAAACTGCTGCTGGGAGACACAACATTTCTGTTGCTTCATTCTCAGGTTAGACCAATTTATTATTAGGTTTACTTAATACAGCTTAAATTATAAATTTAAGAAGCCGTTTATGATTATTTAAACTTAATGAAACTTTACCAGACACAGTCATGATTTTGAACAATTACTACATGTAGCCTTATTCAGTTGTTAAGAATGGTTTTCCTGATTGATACACATGTTTTGATTTGCTTTAATCTAACAGTTTTTTGGGCATTTCAAATAAACATTTTGAATTTTAATCTAGCCATGTCTGATATGTCTGAATGAATTTTATCTCTTTTATGTGATTAAGTTATTATAGAGTTCAATGTGCTTTATTCCCTTAGGTAGCACTGAGAGAAAAATCCTTTCATCCCTTGAAGAAATTGTGGAAAAGTCATTGCCTGCCGACAAAATGACAGCCTACTATGATGACCCTGAAGCAGCAAAGCTATGCATTCTGGCCAAGATAACATTTTGTGAGAAACGTCAAAAGGTTAGTTTCTTGAATTACTCTATTAAGATTTTTTGGCAGTTATGGTGCTATTAATGGCTTAGAAAACTCCACCATTAGCACTTACAACTGTCACATTCAACAATAATTGTACTCAATGCATTTAATTACCTGGTCGTTTATTTTCATTGATTTAGTATTTCAAAGAAATGCTGGACAGTGGTATTTTTATCCGGGATTTTGGAACAAAGTTGGAAGAGATTCAGTTAAAGGATTCAGGTAATTAATTTCAAAAAAAGGAAAATGCAAATAATATCTTTTGAAAATGTGCCATACTCTTTGTTTGAAGAACTGTGTGTTGTCAGAGCATGTACAACTAAGTAGAACATGTTGTTTACTTGGACTAATATCTTGTGGCTGTACTTTTGGTAACAGTTGCATAATAGAATAATTAATATTTGATTACTATAACTTATAGTTAAGAGGTACATTCAATTTAAGACATGTCAGTTCGAATTTTTGCTGGCAGTTTGTTTTGGAGCCTATCCATAGAGCCTATCCATAGTGTACATTACATAGATATTCTGTACTCTCTTCTACATGTAGCTGTCGAAAAGGAGTTAAAGTCAAGGCTGGAATGGTGGAAAGAAAAGCAGATTGAAATTGAAAATGAATTTAAAGTTGTGTACCAAACTCAGGACAAAGTGCCAAAAGACAAGCATAAAAGGAGAAAGGAGGAAGTTAGCTCTCACAACCAGGCTCTAAGTTCATATGCAGCCATGCTTACAGTGGAATTTTTAGTGAAGGTGGGTTTAATCAATTTCTCAAAAAATATATATTAGTAATTTATTATAGGCCAAGCTTAAACTACCCTGTTGGCACTGAACATACAGCTGTTGAATTAGGTGGGAAAGTTCACTTTACAAGGGCCACTTTAAGGGTCTGATAGCTATAAAAAGCATAGTACCATATATGGTTTTGTCCTTGTATTTAATGGTAAGTTTCCTATTTTACAGTAGGACTGCCTTGGGGTAATTTCTCTGTGTTACAGATACTCACACATTGTACATGTACATCATGCACTACAGTATATATATGCTTGAATGACTCTGGGAAAATGGGGAATTCCAGACTGTGACAGTTTTGATCACCATGGCGGTTTAATGACCTGTGATCAGGGGCCATGTACCTTTCTGTATAGTCACAAACTGTTTTCTTGATTTGTTTACTTTATAAGTAGCTCTTTCAACTGGTTTGTCTGGGTGTTTAAAAGCTTTGAGATGTTGAGGTAGCCATTTTAAGAATTTGAGAGAGAAGCTGGGACTGGACCTTTTTAAATCACTTTTTAAAACTTTTTCTGGTTCCATTTGATTATTTTAATCCTTCTAGGTCTGCTCACAGTGGGAGGAAATTGCACTGATTATAAGAGATGGCCAGTTCTCTGCAGATGAGGAAAATCTCATTGATGTTTTGGATGTTAAGGTTTGTACATGCATGGAACTTTCACACTATTTACCAGTTATCTTTTTTGATGTTCATTATTTACCAAGAGTGTCCAATTCAATGCCAGAAAATTTCTTAGACATGTTGTCTTTCTCCAATTTGTGGAGTTGTATATTAACAACTTTGTTGTTTGATCGCATTGTACAGTCAAAGGGTTGAAATATAGCTTTCATAGAAAAATTCACGTTTTTTTTTTTTGCCTGTTTTACATTTTAGTGGGTGATTAGGATGAAAATAATGATTGCAAGTGCCAACTGTTTATTTACAATGCACATTTCACTAATTGTCTCTCAGTGCAAAGAATGGGGCTTCCTCCTTCTGGAAATGTTTGGCCCAACCCTTGGAACTGGTGATTATGGCCACATTACAATTGAGCATGTTTCAATGCTATTCCGCAATCACCGGTCATTGAATAAACTTTCAAATCAAGGTTTTGAAGCTGCTCACAAGCTTCAACGGCAACTATATACAAAAGCTACTTCACACGATGCATCCGACAGCACCTCATCATGTAAGTTCATAGTTGTTACATGTACTAGTAGATATTGTAAGTGCCATCCCACCAAGCTGCAACCATTTTGGTCACCATGGCCAATAGGGAACAATTTTAGTGTTACTGTATCTGGGTCTTGTTCATGGTCTTTCTGATATTTAAGTGAGATAGATATTTACATAAAATATTGATTACACTATGTTTTCCTTTTAATTTGCCTCTTTTACCCTGATTGTCTGAGTAGCAAGACAAGGCTGTGCTCTAAGCAAAATTGAAGGGAGCCCAAAGGTTCTTATGTATCTTATCTTGGGTGATCAGCTATAACAAGCTTCATAAAAATAAAAGGTTAAGCAAGTCGCCTAAAGGTAAAACTTGGCCGCCTGAGGCGCTTGAGCCTTGCTACATGTAGAGCATAGCCCTGGAGAGACCTGGGATTTCATGTGCGTCTTCAAATCACATAGAGCATTGAGCAAAGGATTGGTTCAGAACTCTGAGTAGTATTCATACATATGATTCGGTTTGCAGTTACATTTTTTTAATGCTTGATCGGCTATTTTTCTCGCAGTACAACAATATTTCAGAAATATTTGCGATGTTTAACATTATAAAAATCCTTCTTTTGCCTGATTGTCCTTTCATGACCTACAGATACTGAATTTGGTAATGTGCATTAAATTTTAACCACATGCAATGTAAAATCTTATTTTAACTAATGCATTTCATTTTTCAGTGGATCAGATTCTTACTCACCTATACACTGAAAAGCTTCTTCAGATGAGATATGCATTCAGAGAAGCCATTAATTGCATTGAATCAGGTATCTTGTACGAGTCAAAATTAATTTAAGTTGTCTTTAAATAATTTAAGTTGTCTTTAAATAATAAAATGGCTATTGTAGGTTATATGTAGATTTATATAGTAAAATACACTAGGTAAGGTTAAGTGTATTGTTCTACTGCAAATAATTATATTTCACTGATACAGCTAATGTATCCTTGTGAATTCACTCCTTTTGTACTGAACATGGTTTATCTGCACTGACTAGATAACAAAATGTATACTGGTTCACAGCAGCCTACTGCCATACAGGATTAAGCAGGAGTATATTAGCTGTGACCAAAATAACTGAGTTTCAAATGCAAGTGTTGTGACTGTAGAGACAGTTTCTTATTTCTTTTTGTCTTTTCCTCCGCCAGGAAAACCATTCTATTACAGAGGGTGTGGGTGGAAACCTTGGAGGCCAGAGTGGTCTCAAGAAGATCAAGAATGGATCAGAGGGATGGATACAATGTTAACTATGCTGTTTGGTCCCGATTTCTGTGAGTATGAATGTACAAAACCATCAAAAGCGTCTGTACTATCTCCAGGCCAGATTAATCATGATGTCACCGACATCATGGAAGTAAATGAAAATACAGTCAAAGCCAGTGCATCCTCTGTCAGTGGTGAAGGCAGCTGTAACCTGACTAAGGATGAAGATGATGTGTCATGCAGTGTCAGTAGTGAGGACAGCTGTAACCTGACTAATGACGAAGATGATGTCTCATGCAGTGTCAGTGGTAAGGACAGCTGTAACCTGACTAAGGATGAAGATGATGTTTCATGCAGTGTCAGTGGTGAGGACAGCTGTTACCTGACTAAGGATGAAGATGATGTTTCATGCAGTGTCGGTGGTGAAGGCAGCTGTAATCTGACTAATGATGAAGATGTTGCCTCATGCAGTGTTAAAAAGAGACAACTTACGCTTGCAGATTTTCAGAATGGGAGATTAAATAGCCTAACCCGCAGCGAGGCAACAGCATACTACTTACCCAAAGTGGCCTTTACTGCACCAGGAGATGTCTCCGTTTCCAAAAATTGTACAAAACTATTTAACCCTTTGCTGGCGAATGGCCGTCCATCAGAAAGCATTGTACAACATGCAATAAAATTGCAGCGCACCTTCCCAAATAAGGTTGTTAAGCTTGGTCATCTGGGTTGCTACAACTTGGCTTCACTAAAAGTGTTTGAGAAAATGTGTGCACTGGCGTCAGATGCCTCAAACTTAAGGCAAGAAATTTGTTGGCTTTCTCAAACACCTGAGGCACAGACTACTGCTGGGATCAAAGATGCACTTGTTAATTCAATGCTTCATGATGTGATTTTACAACAGGGACAGAGTATTATGGACTTATCAGACTTTTGTACCCTTGCTTGTGAACGTTATGTGAACAGTTTTGCCATTGACACAACATGCCTCACCTTTCTAAAGGAACAGAAAGAAAGTAATGTTGTGTACCTCCCATGTTACAGTCAATCTTGGGCAAAACAAGGAGCACAGTATTTCAGCCAAAAGGTTTCAGGGTATTTCACTCATTGCCCAGCAGATGCAGTAAGTATTATCCTGACTCCAATTCATATCCCATCTAGACGACATTGGGGAGTTCTCTGCTTTGATGCAGTCAGTAGAACAGCCTATTTTGATGATGGCTTGAAGATCATCCCACCCCAAAGCACTGTCCCAGTTGTTAAGAACATGTTGAATGGTTTCAGTGTTCTTTCAAATGATTCCAGATTCAAGGTCGAACAATGGAACCACCCAAGACTCTGCCTTCCTTTACCCCGTATCAACATGCCACGGCAGACAACAACAGGTGTAGGAGCAGGTAGCTGTGGTATTGGGGTAATTCTCTGTATCAGAGATATCATTAGAAGTGGAAAATGCCTTCCTCCATTCCAGTGGGAGTTTAAGGACATGGGCATTCTTCGAAAGCAGTTGATGTCTCAAATTTTAGAATGGAGAAACAATGCTAAGTGAACTGGTTGGCAATGTACTTTTGGAAATGTACTTTAAGATTCTGAAGTGACTGATTGTTTCGTCCTTAAAATGTTAAATTGATGTTCTTTTAGGCAAGGCATGCAAATCCCTTTAGTAGGAATTATTGTTTATGCCTAAATATTATTGTCAATATTCTTTCATATTACGAAATTGCTTGAGTATGAGTTCTATCCATCCTGTGATATAGATTTGTTCATGAACTTTGCCACAGTTTCAGGTATCCAGTGTTAAATTGAAAATGAAAAGAATATTGTAAATGAAAAAATAATCAAACTTCTTGTAATATCAATGCTGTAACCAAAACAATTTGGGACATGAATTTACTTGATGTTAAAACACTCATCCCACTACCTCTATAGAAAATATATGGGGGTAACAAATACAAATTAAAATTTTGACATGAGGGTTAATTAAAGGGTTGATTCTCGGTAACAGAGTAAATGTCAGAGACTGATATTTTACGGTTACTTCTAAGTACTTTTGTATTGTAGCATATAACTTAAGCCGAGCTTACCCGTTACTGCTGTTATTGTAAAAGGGGTTACTGAAAAGTCCTTAAAAACATCTGTGATGCAGACCTGTATGCCTGGTGATTTTCAAACTCCACTTAAATAACTTTGTTTGATATTGTTTGAAAGAATAATGGTCAAGAAGGTAAATTTCAACTGAAGGAATTAATTATATGAAAGGATAATTATTTACAATCTAAGCAAGATTTACGTACAAGAGTAAGATAATCTTCTGCCGTGTACGCATTTGCATGAAGCTGCAAACTTGACGAAGTTCTGAATTGCCTGATAAAGTGTTCAGTCCTAATCACAACTCTTTAAAATTCGCACTTTTCAATAAACAATCTAATAGTCATTTGGCCATGACTAGTGCTATACAGCTTTGGCCACCAAATTATTTCCGCTTCCCGTGTTGCTCGACCTTTTCCCAATCCAACAAGCAACACAGACTTAAAAGAGGGCTTCTGTACTCCATGTTTGAGGTACGCTAATGATTTAGCCTTGGCAATTTCCTCTTCCGCGGTCAAGGCAGTTTGGGAGGGTGACCCTGCGTTTTCAATTGGTGTGTTTCCAGCGAACAGAACCTCCGTTTTCAACTCCACAAGGTCTTGTTCCTGCAGAGACAGGTACAGCCTCTCAGGGTCGAAGATCTTGTAAGACACCCTCCGCGTTCTACTGCTGTATAAGGGTTGAGCTTTATGGCTAGTATCTCTAACAGAGTTTGCTTGAACTTGCAGCTTGAAGAGGAAATGCTCAAAGTGGGATGCTGGTACTTGGTGCGAGTCGATTTTGACCCACCTACCTAGTGTATTTAAAAGAAGTGAAAAACTTAAAATTAAAGAAAAAATCCTCTAAAGATCATCCTATTAATTTGTCTTTTAATTTGTTGTGTTTTGCTCTGTTCATGGTTTTCAGGGCTTATAAAGAATAAAACATACTTTCACAGCAGCACAGTTTTGAACGCACTCGTACGATTTCAATGATAGCTTAAACATACTCAAACGACATCTGATCGGCTTTACTTATCGAAATTTTAACTCGGTGACTTATATTATCATTTTCACTTGATCGATAAGGATAACATTGAGAACAAGGACACTGAATAGCGGAGCCTTTAATATACAATTAGGCCTTTGAAGAATGCCAATATCCTTATACTGATATAAATTTCTTAACATACATTAGCTTCTGTATCAATAGCGTATATATTTTTCAGTTTACCTGGCAAACGGGGATGGAGCGTGGCGTTGATTCTTTCAACCAAACCTGCCACCCACAATTTGTAGCCGGCCTGGTCAATTGGGTCGAGGTCTTGCCTCGGCTGTGGAAGTAAGACAGTGTTCCCAGAATTGTCTTTAAACACCGGAATTACGGGTGAATTGTCTTCGTGTCGATCCCGTCTGTGTTTCGTAAGCGAATAAAGGGATTTAAAACTTTTCTTACACGACAGACAATCCGTGAGCATGGTCGACATTTTGAAATTACTTCTCGGAGCGCACGTGTTCTAATGCCGAGCCTTCTACGTTGATACAAAACGGAAGTGAAAACATTTCCAAAGGTGGCAAAAAATGAGCTCTATATGATCTAACCACTAACAATTGGCTTCATTGTAGTCTCGTAGAATTGTTATCGCTTCGGAAGTTTGGGTATTTCAGTAGTCCTGGCAGGAACCTAAACAACTTTTGCTATCCCCGCGGAAGTATAGAATTGTATAACATTCGACGCTCGTGCCTCTGCTGACATTGCAGAAGCAAGGCTTGTGTTTGTTTAAACTTCAGAATATCCGGTTTTTAGAAATGTTCCACACAAGAATGTAAATGAATTAGCCGGGTATTAAGTTGCTCTGTTTAGGAAGACTCGTGGCATTTTATAATGATATCGATGTTCTGTTAACCGAAGTTCCGATTATCCTTTGAGGGAAAACGGGTTTATTAATAGAAAAGCATATTTTGAGTGTTAATTGCTGCTTTCGGAATAAAAAGTCATTAACCAGGGACGATGACGTGTGAGTAATACTTTCCAGGTATTTCTCTTGGTTTCTGATGGACGGTCCTGCACAGTGTTGTCAACATTTCCTTTGTTTTACATTGCGCAAGCGGTCAATTCAGATGACCGTCGTGCACGTTTCCAAGGCTTGCGGGTCATCAGTGTGCAAAATGGGGTTGACAGGCCTACACGACTCCTACGGTTCGTGGCATTTATACATTTGCCGTTTTCTTTTCGGTCTCTCGACCTTTTTGTCGCTTCGTATAATTTGTGTTATAAGGAGAAAGAAGAGCCGTTAAGATCGTGCTCTGGCAAATTTTAAGAGGTCATAGGTCTGCATGATTTCCGCTGTTATCTGCATGTCGCTTCGTTGAGTTTGACACCTCTATAATTTGCCATGTGCTAGTGTATTGTTTCGGCTCATTTCTATTGCAAGATATGTTTTTAAGTCTCCAAGTATTTG
>OZ026599.1:32352228-32364728 GCA_964020085.1 Micromussa lordhowensis | reverse complement strand
TGACCTCTTAAAATTTGCCAGAGCACGATCTTAACGGCTCTTCTTTCTCCTTATAACACAAATTATACGAAGCGACAAAAAGGTCGAGAGACCGAAAAGAAAACGGCAAATGTATAAATGCCACGAACCGTAGGAGTCGTGTAGGCCTGTCAACCCCATTTTGCATACCTCCCAACTCAAATACGTTTCCTGATTGGAGGAGAACATGTCACGTGCCATTGGTCAAAACTCAATGACGCCCTAGGGCGAACAAAACTCAATGACGCCCTAGGGAAACAACACCTTGAACTTTGGAGTTGCACGTGATCAAGTTGTGCACCTTGAAACCGCGGGAAATTTGTGTACCAGTCCGCCTGATGTTGAAAAGCCATTGAAGTAGGACAACGTTTCTCATTAGAGACGGCATTCATTATTCAAGAAAAGGGATTTATAGTCGCAAAACATATCTTGCAGATTAACAAAAGGGAAAATATGAACGTTTTGTGTCCCCAAGCTTTTGGTTTGGCGCCAAAACTGGGTTGCCCACGTTCGTCAACTCGCGCGTCGATCGCCGTCGCCAGGCAGGAAAGTATTTGTGTAATTTACAACAAAATATGCTGCTCTTGATCAAATCAATTTCAAAATGGTCCAGTTAAGCATTAGAAGACGCCAAAGCAACTTTAGTATTGTCTATATTTTTTGTTAGCTGCAAACAAAAAGACTGTTATCGTGATTTTTCGATAGCACAGGTTGGTTTTGGCAGCCGCTCAATTTTGCGAGTGCGGCCAGTGTATGCAATGGCGTCAAGCGAATCATTTTGTTTCGGAGCTTTTTCTATATTTGAGTCGGGAGGTATAACAAAACACTTCGCCTCGGGGAACATTGAGGGTCTCGGGGAAACAAAACTCACTGTTTCCCTTGTGGCCAATCATTAAGTGCTTATTATCTACTTACTGTCTCTTCCGTAGTAGTACGCTCGACTATTTTTTATGCTTTCGTCACACCGTGTTTGTCTGTAGTCATTCTCTCTTGTGCATTCCTGAAAAAAAATGTGAACAAACTGTAAGCATAAGTCATTGTCTATTTGTTGTTGTTTTGTTTACTCAATGCATTAATATAGGTGTATGATGAGATTTCCCAGGAAGCACGTAAAAAATCTGTATAAAGAACAAATCAGACTTGTTGCCCTCAATCGTCTTAAAACTAGTAATAGTTCTCACTACAGCCTTGGATATCACGTTTATTGTGTAATGAACTGTACAACTTTTATTACAAAATGCGTTTATTTTTATGCTCCCAGGCTATTGAATTAAACTAAAGGATGCCGCAAAAATTTCATGTGCAATAAGAAAACTGTATTATTTATTTGTTATGAAAATGTATTCATTTCATGTAAAAATTTGTAGCAATTCACTTTTTGGGAAAAAAAAAAACAGGCTGATCTGACCTTTTACTCTCGCTGTAATCTTTCAAATCACACAAAATGAGCAAAAATTTCTGTTATTTCAAGTAAGTAATAATAGATATAAAAACTTATTCGTACTCTTCGTGCTCGTGTCAGAGCGAACCAACGCGACTACACTCGTGTAATTATCTAATAATCACTGAAACGACACCGTTTAAAAATCCTTTACTAACTTCTGATCCTTGAGATAACAAAAGGAAACTAAACTCAGTTACTTCGGATACATTTACTTGTTGTTTCTTTGAGCCTTTGAGTGGGTTTTGAGTTTTGATTTGTGATCCTGATCTGTTTACTCTATACGTGTGGTGTTTGGATCGAGTCTGTCGACCCCGTTGCCGATTTGCGTCTAACAAATCAAGTTCTGTACGGAACAATTCTTCCCAGTACTGCTGAATACCTTATCACGTACGCGATACCTCTCCTCGTTCTCGTAGCTGCAAGAATTACCCGGAGTTGCCTTGCGAGCTTACTAAAAATTAGCTCTAAATTTGAGCCCGCGATATGGTCACCTGATACTGGTCAGCGTATACATTAATTGACAGGTGTCAATTGAACGCAACATGGATGTCCATGGATGTGCATGTCTCTGTCAACCTAGTAGCTGGAGTATGGCCGCCATCTTGCGCGACTCCGTCGCCACCGTTGTCTTCGTGCGTACGCGCACACGAGCAATACCGCTACCCATGATAACCATGGGAAAATCAATTCATGGGTTTCCTCTTTTTTCCTATTCGCTACTTGCACATAACCCATAATCCCTTGCGTTTTGGGGGGTAACCAGTAGAAGAAATGTATGGTATCATGACAAAAATTAGTTCGGTGAGCTCGCAAAACCAGCTACTAATGCTTAAAAATGCACCAGAATTTACCAAAATCATGATAGGAGAAATTTGTACTAGTTTATAACTAAATGTAGAGAATTTTTTTTTTTTGTCCATACATCGTCTTGTAATTTTACAGACGATGTATGGACAAAAAAAAAATTCTCTACATTTAGTTATAAACTAGTACAAATTTCTCCTATCATGATTTTGGTAAATTCTGGTGCATTTTTAAGCATTAGTAGCTGGTTTTGCGAGCTCACCGAACTAATTTTTGTCATGATACCATACATTTCTTCTACTGGTTACCCCCAAAAACGCAAGGGATTATGGGTCATGTGCAAGTAGCGAATATGGGTATGGGGCTCCGCTTTTCGCCGGAGCTTCGCTAAAAAGGTATAAAAAAATGACGCTTTTTCTTACCTGTTTATTGCAGATTTTGTATTCCTTTGCTTCACCTTTGCAAGGCGATCCATAGAATGGCCTGAGAAATAAACCAAAGTAATTATCTGAGAAGAACCGCAAATAAACTTTTTATGTACAATGTAGCTTCAAGATATATAATTCTCCACATTGCTGTTTCCATGTCGTATCCATGAAAGAATTGCATTCACAATTTCTTCCAGCTGCACAAGTGATAAATCTTGTTTTATAATGTATTTCTGTTAATAATGATAATGATAAAGATATTTTAACAGGGAACCCACATCACATATGTTGTTTTGAGAGGCGCCCTGTATACCACAAAAAGCTAGAAGCTGAAAGCCTATAAACGTCACCTGTTTTTATTCACCTATATTTTCAAAGTTGAAATTAAGTATGTATAATATATCTAATAAAATTAGAAAAACTCTTAAGGTGTCCTTAAAAATTAAAACGCTGGAACTGTTCTTTTAATTCAAATTACATCTGGGAAGTGTTCAAATAATTAATGGCATTGTACACAAAACGATTTTCACCCCAGGAGCGACGTGATTGAAACCTACGAGTTGAATGCCGGTTTACACTTCAGAATTTTTTTTTTTTTCACTTCAGAATTAAATAATTAAGAATTAAGCGTTTAAGGACGTTCGCGCTAATTGTTTCTGCGCAAGTTTTCTGCGCATCTCACGTAAGCGTTGCGCGCACGAGTTCGCGAGGTCCGCGCGAGGAAAAGTGTCACGCAAAGGTTTGTAAACAAATATGGCGTCCGCGACGCAAAGTCAAACAAGAAGTAGAAGTGGGAGATTCATAAAAGGAGGTGAACTAAACCGACGAAAATCATCCGCTGAAAAGGTTCCAGTTGTACCGTTTCTTGTTTCCCAAGAGGAAAATTTCTCACCTTCTTGATTCCACTTTGAGCTGGATCAATGGAATGATGATAACACAGAAGTCTCCTTAATGTTCTTCAAAGACTGAGCCGGGTAATTCAGGTAATCCACAAATGTAAAAAAGCTGCAAAAGTACGCATAGTTGGCCCTAGCCGATTAAAAAATAATCAGCACAAAATCGAATCCCTCTTGTTTTCCTTCGCGCCGTTGACTCTACGTCACGACCAGCAAGTGGATTCCAGTCCTGCTCCGTCATGTCGCGCAACAGGTCGCACAACAGCGTGACTTTGGAATTCGACGACAGTTCAATCGCAATTTACGCTTTTAAATGGTCGGTGACCCCTACTTTTCTTTCCAGAAACACATTTTATTTACAATTATCTCTACATTATCTAAATCAGTGTGGGACGGTAAAAAAAAGTCACGATTTCTGTCCGCGAGACATCGAATCCTGCCAGCGCGCGGCTGCAAGGCACGTGAAATTGTGGTCGCTAAATGCAAACTTGTTCTTTGAGGAACCTCACCAGTTGACTATATTCACTTAATAGGTCCATTTAAACAACATTTGGCAGAGAACATTCCCCTTCAAAGCTCTAATTGCAATATTTTGGGGCTTTCAGCCACTGTGGCCTTCTTCGCTAACGAAGCCCGACTTACTCAAAGTTAGGTGTTCTTCCGAGCATGTTCTCTCCAAAACGAAGTCGGTGACCCCCATTTTTTTTTACATTTCTGACATCACTAACTCGTCATTTTTCAATGGTAAAATTTTCAGAGAAAAATCAGTGTTAGAAAATTTTCGCATGAACGTCCTTAAGTGCCCATAACGTCAAAAAAAATGTTTCGCTCATCTAATTCTAAATCTCACCTAATGAACTTCTGCGACAAAATTTTCGATTAGGATTAAACGCAATTTTTTTTATAATTTTTTAAAGACATTCAAATTTGCCGCCATTTTAGTCCACCATTCGCACCAGTTTTCCTCGGTTTGAAGCGAGTCGCGACGTAGGTTCAGGAACACGTGAGATGGGTAGTGACTTACCTGACTTGAAAACAAGTGAGTCATAGTTGTCGCCATTTAGTTTTAAAATGCCGGCAAGGTACGTTGCCGCTCTTTGTGACAACGTTAATGATCCAGAAAATAACATCAGTCTACATAGAATTACTTTTTTGGCGAAACATGCCCGATTAAGTAGAGGAGACGAAACCGGTGGGTAAACTTCGTCCTCGAAAGAAGAAAGAACTGGGTGCTGGGAAAAACTGCCTCCTTGTGTTCAATGCGTTTCACAGAGGATGATTTCACAAGGCCCCTCTATTTAGGAACTGTAAAAATGAAGAGAGAGCTCAAAAGAGATGAAGTAGGTGTTTGTGTCTTCCCTTCGAGGCATATAAGCCGAGAGAATTGCGACGAAGAAGTACCTTCGAAGAAGAGCAGAGAACAGCGAATGGTAAGTCACGGCTAACACGTGCTCGAGATGTACAAGCAAGTGTGGAGATCACTAAGGGCACATAATAAAGCTTCCCATATCGTAAACGACCCGCACACGACCTGTGTATTTATACACTAAAGGTCAAGGAAGGTTCCTGAACCTACGTCACAGACATCAGTGACGTGGTCATTTTGAGCACGTCACTCTTGTGATCAGCGGCATTGTAAAAATTCGTAAAAAATTGCGTTTTATCCAAATCGAAAAATTTTTCGCAGAAGATCATTTGGTGAAATGTAGAATTAGATGCGGGAAAAAACGTTTTTGACATTATGGGCACTTTAAGTATAGGTCCTTGCCAGCTAGGCCGTCGCGTGAGCTGCTTTTCATAAAATTATGGGCTATAACTTAAGGAATGGCAGAAATGGAAAAAGCTCAGGATTTGAATCATGCATCAAGTCATGACGTAGGCGCGCGGGAAGTTTGGAGAGCACGAAAGAAGAGAGTTGCTCAAGATTTGCTCAAGGCGCAGCCCAGAGTTTCTTGAGTGCTCTTCAACTCGATGGTTTACAGTTTAGCAAGAATGAATTGTGTCATAAACAATGAAAATAGATACACGACAACTTAACTTTGCTCACGTCACGAGCGCGCATCATTGAATTTTGACGCATGCTAACGTCTACGGAATTTGACCAGCAAGGGTTTGCTGGCTATGTTACTAACAAACTCACTTTGGATTGTCACATTTTCTCTGCTTGTATTGAACACCTCCTCCACACTCGCGGGTACATTCAGTATAGGAGCTCCACTCTGACCAACCACCATCGATCGGCATCGAGACAATTCCTGACTGTTCACACTTACCGCTTATGCACCACTTGGTAATTGCGTAAAAATAGATAAAATGGATTAATGATCATGAACGTGAAACGAAGGAAGGAAGAAGGAAGGAAGGAAGGAAGGAAAGAAGAAAGGATGGAAGGAAGGAAGGAAGGAAGGAAGGATGGAGGGAAGGAGGGAAGGAAGGAAGGAAGGAAGGAAGGAAGGATGGAAGGATGGAAGGATGGAAGGAAGAAAGGAAGGAAGGATGGAGGGAAGGATGGAAGGATGGAAGGAAGGAAGGAAGGAAGGAAGGAAGGAAGGATGGAAGGAAGGAAGGAAGGAAGGAAGGAAGGAAGGAAGGAAGGAAGGAAGGATGGAAGGAAGGAAGGAAGGAAGGAAGGAAGGAAGGATGGAAGGATGGAAGGATGGAAGGAAGGAAGGAAGGAAGGAAGGAAGGATGGAGGGAAGGATGGAAGGATGGAAGGGAGAAAGGAAGGAAGGAAGGAAGGAAGGAAGGAAGGATGGAAGGATGGAAGGAAGGAAGGAAGGAAGGAAGGAAGGAAGGAAGGATGGAGGGAAGGATGGAAGGATGGAAGGATGGAAGGAAGGAAGGAAGGAAGGAAGGAAGGATGGAAGGATGGAAGGATGGAAGGAAGGAAGGAAGGAAGGAAGGAAGGAAGGAAGGAAGGATGGAAGGAAGGAAGGAAGGAAGGAAGGAAGGAAGGAAGGAAGGATGCAAGGAAGGATGGAAGGAAGGAAGGATGGAAGGAAGGATGGAAGGAAGGATGGAAGGAAGGAAGGATGGAAGGAAGGATGGAAGGAAGGATGGAAGGAAGGATGGAAGGAAGGAAGGATGGAAGGATGGAAGGAAGGATAGAAGAAAGGAAGGATGGAAGGAAGGAAGGAAGGATGGAAGGAAGGATGGAAGGAAGGATGGAAGGAAGGAAGGAAGGAAGGAAGGAAGGAAGGATGGAAGGAAGGAAGGAAGGAAGGAAGGAAAGAAGGAAGGATGGAAGGAAGGAAGGATGGAAGGAAGGATGGAAGGAAGGATGGAAGGAAGGAAGGATGGAAGGAAGGATGGAAGGAAGGATGGAAGGAAGGATGGAAGGAAGGAAGGAAGGAAGGAAGGATGGAAGGAAGGATGGAAGGAAGGATGGAAGGAAGGATGGAAGGAAGGATGGAAGGAAGGAAGGAAGGAAGGAAGGAAGGAAGGAAGGAAGGAAGGATGGAAGGAAGGATGGAAGGAAGGAAGTAAGGAAGGATGGAGGGAAGGAAGGAAGGAAGGATGGAGGGAAGGAAGGAAGGGTGGAGAAGGAAGGGCGGGAGGCAGGCAGGCAGGCAGGCAGGAAGGAGGAAATTAGGAACGAATCATACCAACATGCTTACTGGGGCAGAGCCTTGGTTATGAAACTAATTACTCTCATACTTTGTAACACCCAAACGTATTTCTACCGAAAGGGATTGGATTGTAATTGAAATTGATTGTATCTCTTGTCAATGGATAAATATCTTGCGGCGAATCAGGATCAAGTTAAATGAGTCTGCTTTCGCAAAACCGATTGTAAGCTACAAATTGGGATTGAAGGCAACCAGCGTGAAAGGCGAAAATAATGCCTTAAGTAAAACATGTTATATGATATTTCAAAATCCAAAACGTGGAATTCAATTGATGAAGATACAAAACTTCTCAATGTCTCTCTTTTTTAAAAAAAGATTAAAACTGACTTTAGTAATAAGTACAAGAGATCTCGTAGTTAAAGTAGTTAAAGTATACATGCAAACAATCCCCCTATTTCTCTACCTTGCAGTTTCCTTCTAGATTAGACATGCTTATATCACCTTTGATTAGGGTTTCGTTTACAATTAATTAATCTAATTTAATGTTTCTGCAGTTCTGAGTCAGTGTATTTGATAATGGCTATGCGAGTGCTACATCTGTCGTTTAGGCGTTTTTAAGCTCTAAGCTACATTGTGTGGAAATTCACTTAATTGGCTGCCTGGCTCCACGAGCCTCTGACAAAGTGTACGTTTATGTAAGAATAAGTGCAAATAAAAGTTTTGTAGTTGTTGTTGTTGTTGGCATAAAAAGCTTGTAATAATTCTTGGTTTGGCTTGACCCTCATTTTCAGAAACTGGGTTCGGTTGGGAATACGTTCTTACCTTGTCAAGTCCACATTTGGTCCCATCTATCACAGGTACATTTTGTGAGAGTACTGTATAATCCTTTACGCAAAACAACTTCGCACATTGTGTCTGAAATGAGAATAAAACCTGATATTAAAATTGCTCTGAGTTTTACAAGTAAAAGGAGCTGTGTACGAGCACCAATCGATTTGAAAAACAAAAATGTGCATTTAAACGTGGGACCCCACCCTTACGGCCCTCCGTTAATATCATCACCTCGTTGTTACAAACAGCATGAAAATAGATATTTACGGGAAATAAAAGTCGGCTTGAATCTCCTTCTAGTTGGCTATATCCAACTTTTACGCTATGCCTTAAATGTCGTCAAAGATATTAAAGCCGACATTTACGCTACCGTGCGTGAAGTTGAAGTCAACTTGGCGCAAACTGAGTTGGTTTATAACGAACCTTAAACACGTAGCGAGCCTATAAAAGGTCAGCAGTTTGCACTTTGTTGACTAAAACACGGCATTTACGTTGAGTAAACAACTCGAAAACAATCGATATGCTTTCACAAGTGAAACAACAAAAATAAGAAGCTAAAATGCATGTATTAAAAGTACGATAACTGTCTAAATTCTTCTTCTGTAGATGCCATTCTTGTTGTTTCGTTGACCTTTTTACAAAGAAAGCAAACAAACGAAAAACCTTCCCTTGTGCGGTCGCCTGAAATGTTACTTCGTGCGAAAATCGCGGGAGTACGACACGCCTGGGTGAATAAGCCAATCAAAGCAGAGTATTCCAATTTGTGATGGACGGGCTGAGCCGCTCAGCCCCCATTTATAGGCTCGCTCCGTGTTTAAGCTGTAACGTGGGGAAATACCTAGTTCAGTTTTGAACGCTGCTTAAATTAGAAGTTTTACGACAGCTGTACACTAGATTTACAAAGTTGCTTTAACGACGATGTTATTTTGGCCTGAAGAAAAGCTAAAGTCATTTAGTATCACCCAACTAGTGGACTAATGCAAATCCTGCATTTTAATTGGCTACGCTACTCGAGCGCCATCGAGCGTGACGCTTTCATTAGTTTTAGTCCCAAATAATATTTCTTCAACTTACACTTGCTAAATTTCTAACTGTCTAGTTGGGTGATACTAAAACAATAAGACCCTTCGCCCTCAAGGGCCACGGGTCAATAGCCCATGAGGCGAAGCCGAATGGGCTATTGACCCGTAGCCTTTTCGGGCTACGGGTCTAATTGTTAATTATTTTCTTAGTTGCACTGTACACATTGGCAGAATTTACGTATAAAGACTAAATAATGAGGTAGTACTGAAGAGTTATGCAAGTCTTGATACCGTCTGATATCTTTTCCAGCCTTTTCCGTATAACGATTCACATTGCACGTTACCATCCATAATGATGCCGGGAAGATTGAGGCGGAAGCTTGCAGGAAGTGTGGGATGGTCACCATTGGGAGCATCATCTAAACACGCTGATCTTTTGCTGCAGAAAGAACACTGTGTTCAATACGCCACGTTCGATATATCAAAATTCTAACATGGTTTTGAGGCTTTCAAAAGTACAAAATATCAAATTTGTTAAGTTTCACTCGTCCGCTCTTAATTCCCAAATAGGCCATTTCCGAATTACCTCAGGCCTCTTTTTGGAAGCGAGTCTTGGTGCTCATCTTTTCATATGCAAATCAATTTTCATTCATATGAAAATGAGTTTAATTTGCGTGTGAATGAAAATTGATTTGCATATGAAAGGATGAGCACCAAGACTCGCTTCCAAAAAGAGGCCTTAGGTAATTCGGAAATGGCCTATTAGACTTGGATATAAAGAAAACACCGTCAAATATAGAAGTTTGTTCTGAAAGTCTCGGAGCCGTGAAAGAATATTGGTATATCGAACGTGGCCTATTGGTAACAATGTGCAGAATAATTTCACATAAATAAGTTAATGAATAAATAAACAAATTAATTAATTGATTACAAATGAATATATGAAAGATCGCATATTTGAACTGCGGAGAAAGATTATGAAGATATAGATGATCATCGCAGTTATATACAAAAAAACTAGCCAATAGGGGGCTACTATGCAATGTGAAAGACAGCTCAAATTCAAAGAAACTGGGTTTTGTTTGCATTTGAAAAAAAAAAACGTGAAAAAAATTACCTCATCAAACTAACAGCAAAATTTTATTTTCACTTTCTGGCTTAACTAATGCATGAGATAACTTCGAAATACAGTCGAACCTCCCGTAAGCAAGCACCCAAATTGTCAAGCTTAGGTT
This sequence comes from Micromussa lordhowensis, assembly GCA_964020085.1. Taxonomy (NCBI): domain Eukaryota; kingdom Metazoa; phylum Cnidaria; class Anthozoa; order Scleractinia; family Lobophylliidae; genus Micromussa; species Micromussa lordhowensis. The sequence goes on along the minus strand of OZ026599.1, from coordinate 32,354,481 downwards.
AACTTACGAGAGCTCAGACCATACTGGGTCAATTTTGCCTCATTACCATAAGGTAACTGTAGAGACTTATCCGTTATCATGTGAAAAGTCTATTTCGAGAAATAATCCGTTACTTCCCATTAGGAAATTTCCGTAACTTCTACTACCCAGGAATGTTTATTATCCAATTTTCCCTCTATTAGCTTCTATTATCTGCCAAGTGGTCGCTTACGAGAGGTTAAAACCAAAAGAAAATGTCAAACTTTTAGCTTCAAAAGTTGTCGCGGTCGCTTGCGAGAGTTTGTCGCTTGCAACAGGTTCCAAATATAGCGATTTGACTTGGAAACGTTTGGTTGGAGGTGGTCGCAACCGGAGGTTCGACTGTATTAATTAATAATGGAAAAGTCAAAAGATATGAGCATTTGAATGTTGAATTTTTTTCGTGGCAGGTCTGACGCGGCGTTTCGTCTCGGCCAAAAGATACTTTAGAGACCTTTTATTTAACAGCAAACTCATTGAGCATCGTGCTCAAAGTCCCGTTCGCGAATTCAAGATGTTAGCGGTCTGGCCCTCTATTATGATTATTATATAGACGCGAGTGTTTTACTGGAAAATACACCACTCGTAAAATTCAAACGAAACCACATCTGGAACTCGGGTAGTGCATTTTCTATATCCTCATAGTGAGATATTGATGACTTCATTGGTATCATGTTTGACCCTTTAACTGCACTTAAACTTGTTGGTGTATGATCGAAACATCTTCGGATCTTCTTCGAAAGTCTTCAGAAATTTTCAGAAAATGTTCGCAAACGTTTGTGTGTCCATGTGGTATCCTCTGTTTATGATATGTTACGTACCTGTCATTGAGTAAACGCTGAAAGACATTCCTTGAGCATTCTGACCATTTTGTCGCATACTGGCCAGAGGGTAGCAGCCTATTCATGATATAGGCCCGTGCCACGCAGGCACCAGCAGAGTCGTGACCGACGCCCAAACTGAAAAAGATAGAGAACCAAAACAAAATCAAGCAACTGCGTCAATCATAGGAATGTAGAGGATTTATGATTAAAATTAAAGTTTGCTCAAGCCTAGTAGCCTGCTTTGCAGGCGTAAACGGGGAAAGGGTAGGGAGGCAAAGAATGCGAGGAAGAAGGGGAAGGAACGCGCTCAGCTCCTTCTCTCTCTCACGACCCCCGCCTTCTATCTATCCTGCTATTCCTCCCCTTCTTCCCCGTTTTCATCCCTGGATGGAACTAGAAAAAATAAATGTCTGCTGAACTTTTGTTCGGTGAATATCTAATCGTACATTTTTTTTGTTTTGGTATATCAGGCTCTTTTGGTCTAGCCATGGCTATTTTGGCAGGACTGGGTCTCACCAAAAAACCACCAAACTCGCCTGATATGGCGCCGAAGTTTACCAAAAAGGTACGAATGGGCAGATTATTGTTTTTTGAACTTGACTCTTGGGATAATTGGCGGGAGGGGGGGGGGGGGTCAACAAACTTAGTTTGTCCACTTACTTATGGCCAGTCTCATGGGCGATGTGTAGGGCTGACTGCAAACCGGTATCTTTATTTACACTTCCTGAAGCTCTTTTACAAATCGAATTTAAATTGGCGAGAGCTGAAGAGAACAACACATTTTTGTCGCTGTTGTTATTCTTTGAATACAAGGCGATTTAGTATGCATCATTGTTGTGTTAAGAAAGTTCATACCTTTCATTACACGAGTGTTTTACCGAGGACAAATAAAGAAGCCTAAGCCGTGTATTACACTGTGATAAAATACGACGGGCATTTGAGAACACGAAGGAAATGTGGAAAATTAAAACACGAGTCGCAGTCGAATATTTTCTACATTTCTCGAGCGTTCTCAAATGTCCGGAGTGTTTTACTCACAGTATAATGCACGTCTTAGGCTTCTTCTTTTGCTTTATGATATAGAGGTAATGTGGCGAGAAGCAATAAAACACGCTTTTGCTATGTTTTATACCCTGATAAAACCGTAATGGGTTTTCGACCAATCAGAGCGCGCGCAAGGGTCCTCTCTATATAAAGGAAAATACGTCACTCGTAAAATTCATACGAAGCCACATCCGGGACTCGAGTGGCGTATTTTATAGATCCTTACTAGTGAAGATGCTGAATTCACTGATATCATGTTTGACCCTTAAGCTGTACTTAAATTTTTGTTGGTGTATGCTCGGAACATCTTCGCATCTTCCTCGAGAAACTTCAGCAATCTTAGGCTATCTTCGCAAATCTTCGAAAT
>OZ026599.1:32239728-32349728 GCA_964020085.1 Micromussa lordhowensis | reverse complement strand
CGTCAACTTGGCGCCGTTACTTTCCTGTGGCGTAAATCCGTACTAGAATCCAGGAAAAAAGAAAATATAAAATAAGATTTTTTTTCTGAACAGGGTCCCCTTTCTCGAAAGTCTCGATAGTAATCGTATCTATAACAAATTTCTCGATCGTGATTGGTTCTCCGCGCGGCTATTTGTCACGTAATCGGCGCGCGATCACGTGGGTGTCCAATTACAGGTTTCCGATTTGAACTTTTTGTAATCGGACAACTGTAATTGGATAGCCACGTGATTTTCACGTCAATTACACGTGCTTTAATGGTTCCTTAGCAAAGTTTTCTACAGTTTTCAAAACTTAGGAAAAGCGCTACAGACGTTTTCGCTCAAAAGAAGTTCTCAAAAGACATTTTTAATTTCGAAATTTGTGATACATACGATTAATTAGTAATCGGACCTCGTGTCGTACAATTCAGGGAGTAATCGTGCTCGTAATTTCAAATCGGCCTCACGCTTCGCGCTCGTCCGATTTTGAAATTACTCGATCGATTACTCCCTGAATTGTACGACACGAGGTCCAATTACTATTACTAATCACTCTAGCCAATCACAAAGGACACGGACAATCCAGTAAACCAATCAAAGATTGAAGTAATTACATGTAGCCGGACGCAAAGCACGGGAAAACGAGCACGAGCAAGTCACGTTTGGTTTTGGTTTCATTACTGATTGGACAAAATATTGCAGTGGCGCGAGTTTTTTAAACCAATCGTGTAGCGTAGTTGATCCAAAACCAATAACCTTTCGACACCAAAATGAAACCTGCTCTATACTCGAGTATAGCGGTTTTTAATTGAGTATCGTAAAACCAAACCGAAGTAATCACTCTAACAAATCGCAAAGCACGCAGACAATCAAGTATCTTGTCAAGAATCAAGAAACCAATCATGCAGGAATTTCAAAGAAAAGCTGTATTACAATGGCAAATAGAGAAATGCGCTCTTCCGAAAGCCTTAGATCTACCCGTGAAGCCTTTTTGTTTTTTATTTAACTAGCTAACTGATATAGACATACTAAATCAAAGCCCAAAATTTTATCTTTTCTCTTCTAGCACGGTCGCGTTGCAAGTAGGCCAACTGTAATATTAGCGAGAATCTTGTATTGTAATATATGTATTGTAAGCCGTGCATGTGATGTAAGTAGTAAGTACAGTATAAGTGCAAGTAGCAAATACATTGTAAGTGTAAATGTAAGTTTCATATTAGTACTGTAAGTAGTATAACTGTTTGTCTTGTAAATAAAATTGCATAAAGGAAAAAAAAAACAATGAAGTAACCAATCAATTCGCAAAACAAAACTTGAAGCAGATACATGAGGACATCCCAAACCGCTGGGGGACGTATGGGTGCGAGACACCATTTGTTCTGATTGGATGACAAAACGGCGCGGAATTTTTAGCCAATGGTGTAACGTAAGGCGAAATACGAATTACTTTCGACACTCTTGTGGAAACCTCTCCAAGAGAGCCACTAAGGGGGTGTTTACATGAGAAAACTCGCACCGGCGCGAGTTTCACACTGGGCTGACTATTTGATTTCGTATCGCGTTTACATGATGACTGGGTCATTTCATATCTTGTTATTTAACGGTACATTTGACGGTACATTTCAGTCTACCGCCAGACCCATTTCACACCGAAATGGGTGGTCGTTTCGCGTTTACATGATACCGTTGCGAGATTTCGTACCGGAGTGAAATTCTCGCCCCGGTGCGAGAACCGGGGTGACTCGCGCCGGGGTGACTCGCGCCGGCATGACATTTTGTGGTGGTATCATGTAAACAAATATAGAGCCATGAGAGGGAACCGGAGTGAACTCGCTCCGGGGCGAAACTCGCCCCGGTGTCATGTAAACACCCCCTAAGAAATCAGAAGCAAATTCAAAATCAACCGCGACTTGTCCTACTCACGCATTCCTACATTTGATTGGCTCTCGCTGCATTTTTCTGCTTCGATGACTGATTGGTTCGTTGGATTTAGTGCGTTACATTTTGGGCGCTTCCCATTCGACCACACATTTCAAAGATTTCGAAACGGGGACAAATGGTACAGACATTTTTGGGGGACGTTTTAAGACAATTCGGAACCTGTTGAATTTCCGAAAGGTGAGTCATTCAAACGAAAATTCTGGAAATTCAAATAGAACGGAAATGCCCGGAAATTATTTTTTTTGGAATTGTCCTCTTTTCCTGAAATTGTGAAAAACGCTGTTTCATTTGTCTCTAAAAATCTCGCGGAATGCAAACCGGAATTTTCGAACGAATGGAATGTCCCGTAATAAACGTAACCTAAAACATCTTGAAGTGTACAAGGGGAAACGTCCGATTATTACATACGTTTGCTGGATCAATTATCCTGATTTCGGTGACCACGTAAGTAAGTTTTATCTCTCCGAATGAAGCGTCCTGAAAGAAACCAGCAACCTAAAGAAAAAGAAATAAATATTAAAAAGACTTAGAATGCACCTTGAACATACGATGCACCTTGTACTCTTTTGTCAGTGAGGTGGCTTGTAACAGTTTCCAGCACTTTGTGGTAGTTATCCTTTCACAGATCAATACTATCAACCCTTTAGCAAGCGATGTTACGATATAGGTACCACACAAAAACTCAGTGATTGTTGAACATCTTCATGGCATAAAAGGTTACCATAGCAACAGTACAAACTGTTAAAAGCACCGTTATGAGTGATGGAAACTGTTGCGAGGCAAGTTAAGTTTCATTCGCAAATGGCAATATACAATGTACCATGCAGTAACACTAGCTTGGCGTTTGTTCAAAATTTCCCAAATTAAATAAAAGCCTGTGGTTTTTGCCCTGCTTTCACTAGCAGAGTTTTTACCAACGTTCTTGTCTAATGTTCCTTCAAAGCATTGTCAAAATAAACATCCCCTGATAAAAGAGGTGTGTTCTTAGTATATTCTTAAAGTTAATCAATTAACTTCGGCCACCACGTTCTCATAAAAAAAGAAACAAAGAAAAATATAAACAGAGCAGCCTAACAATTCATTAAACATGCAAGCACTGCTACGCTTGATACTGTGTATAAAAATACTTTTATTGCTTATGTGCTGTTTAGTTTGAGATTATTAACAAACTCAAAACATAAGAACAGACAATATAAACAGAAAACGTCACCGAGAAGTTACAAAACACAAACCAAATTCTCGCTAATCCTGGTTTACGGCTTAATCGAGTTTTGAACAACTATGCCAAGGACGCCAAGGGGTTGACATTCTCACTGCATAACAGATGTAAATTAAATAATCCTGCCCTTGTTTACTCTATTTCGACAATCAGTTGCAGCCTGCGAGTTGTTCACTTGCTTGGAACAGCATACGATATTTGGGTTCACTCCCCCTAGATTGGCTCAACTCTCGAGTTTTCGCTGAGTAGAAAGTGGTGTAATTCTGCACAAAGGCTAACCGTTAACTCTTGCGCTGCTTGAAGGTTACATGGCAATTTGACCGTTTCAAAAACCGTTTGGCGTCGATCGTGTCTACAAATAGTCAGGCCACAATTAAAAAACATGACATTTTCAAACAGACAAATGTTTTGTTTCAAGAGAGGATTAAGGGCCCTCTATTATTTCTATATAAACCCTGAAATAAACACATAAACAGAACTTACTATATTGGCAACAATAAGGAGGAAATTTTCGACACCTCCCGTGGTAACATTCAAATTTCCTGAAGAATATTTTGCCGCGTAAAACGTCGGACACATTAGCGCCACTTTAACGGTTTTGAATTTCGGAACTGGAATCCTGTTCGAATCTTCAGTATCCAATGATCTTCCCAAACGGGTCTTTTCCTCATCTGTAGAAAATTAAAGGAAATAGAAATTAGGGTATATATCAATATTTGCATCTTGTAGAAAACGATGACAACTTGTAATGGCCAGGCGGACGCTTCATAGATTATCTCTTATTTCAGTTTCTCTACAAAGGCCACTTCTTTACATCGGAAGTGGGAACTAAAACGGGTCCCAAATGCCAAAAGAGCTTGTCGAAAATGGCCAGTTAGTCAACGACTGACGAATGGTGTGTACAAAACCCAATTTTTTTTTGTAGTAGAAGGTTAGGTAACTTTCTGTTTGATTTCTATCTTATTGATTATTTTCACTGTATGACATATTTAGATGTACAATATTAATCAGCATTTTCGTTTAAAAACTAACAATTTGCACTCTCCGAAAACAGTTTTTTTCGTCCCAAAGGTGGACGTTGTAGAGAGGTCCGTTTAGGCTGTCGTAAATTAGTAGTTGCAAATCAGTTCAAATACGAAAGGTTCTGACTGACTTAATGATGACACACAGATCCTTAACAAGGTTTAATTTTGCGTCTGAAAAAGCCATAGTAACAATCTGAAGGGATCCACATATAATAAATAACCTTAAACAGTGGTATCCCGATTATTTTAAACCCTGGTTTTTTCGAACCCTTTTGTTATTCTAAGCAATCTTACGTTCCCTTAACAAAAAAAAAATGCAAGGAAAACTATACCCTCGATTTTTCATTGTTTTCTTGATGACTGATCGATTGACAAGGATGCTGGCTCCCGAAATAGACACCATGTACTAATTAATCTAGGGAAGGTAATAAGTATGATGAGTTTTACTACAAACCTCTCACCTTCATTTTCTGGGTACAAGACATCGTCTTTATAAGGGTCATCCTCTTTGTTAAGAGATTGCCTGTACACGAGATGGGGTGTGACATCATCATTGCTGGTCACATGTTTAGCCAAATGTGCGGGAAGAGGATGAACGAAAAGTGTGTCACGTGATGTCTTCACCATACCAGTCTGATGATTGAGAGAACTTTGGTTTAATAATTAATTTTCGTGTTTTCTATGATAAGTTTTTTTTTCAATGACATAAAATTAAATTTTCATCCTGATTTTCATTCATTCATATATTTATTCAGTCCTTTCTAAATATAATAGTTTATTTCATTCAGTTATTCAGTTATGCGGTCAGTAAGTCAGTCAGTCAGTCATACAAGTTTTATTTATCCGTTGTTGTAATAGCTTTCTCTCCTTAGTCAGTCAGTTAGTCATTCCGTCCGTCAGTCAGTCAGTCAGTCTGTTAGTCGGTCAGCTAGCCAGCCGCTAGTCAGGTGGGCATTTATTTGTTTGTCCGTCCGTCCTTTGATTGGTTGGCCGCTCGTCGGTTCCTTTGTTCGTGTGTTCGTTTCGTTCGTTTATTAATTTGTTCGGGGTCGCTCGGTCATTCATCGGGCAATCAATCAGTAGTTAATCAATCGTGACTGAGCAGTCTATCAGACCTGTTTCGATCTGTCGTTCAATTCTGAAAAAGTCGGGCAATCTGATTCTGTCGTTTTGTAATGGCCAGTTAGCTGCTTAGTAGGTAAGCAGTCTATCAGTCTGTTCAGAAAACAACAACTTACCAGGCCTCCGTCGTTCTTAACTGCGACCGTGGACTGGGGATCAGAAACGACATTTCCTAGATAAAATGTGTTTTCTGGAGCTGGATGTGACGTCACTGTACCATCATTGTTTTCTCTGCTAACTTTCATGCCCGGGGCCATCAAGTGTTCGTTCTTTTTCAGTTTCAAATGAAGTTTTGATCCGAATGCCTCCAGCTTATAAAACGAATGATCCATCGCTTGTCCAGTGCTTCGTTTTTCTCTTGTTGGATGTAAGGAATACGACACGAAGTCTCCAGCGTCATTAGAATGGTACGGACTAGTCACGTGGTACTCGGGAACTTTCGATTGAAAATAACACAAGGTTAAATAAGCATAAATTAATTTTAAAAACACTCAGTTAGTGACACTAATTATGCAGGTGGCTGGGTTGTTGAAAGCCCGATTAAGCTATCCCAGGATTAACGAGAATTTTGACTTCAGATTCGTAACTTTTCGATGAGCGGAGGTTTATTGTTTATATTGTTCGTCCTTTAGTTTTAAATTTGAACAATATTACACTACACAAAACATAAGCAGTGAAAAAACATTTTTATACAAGAAAAAGTAATACTTCGATTAACTTTTAATCCAGGGTTAGCGTTAACTCGCTTTCGAGCAACCCGGCTCACAACTTTCCTTCTAAAGTCTTACTTGAAAATTATTCATTCATACATTTTTTTCGTTAGTTTGTTGGTTGGACGTTTCGTCAAATTTTATTAAAATCAACATCAGATTCACATGTGGAACTAGAGAATGCGAAAATGGAAACTAGAGTGAAAAATCGTCTTCAGCGGTCACCCGAAAACCAAAATACAATGAGGTTATCGTTTAAAAAATGTTACAAGTTACATTAGCTTTACTTACCCTTGTCGTGATCATCTACATTAAAGAAATACTCGATTTCTCTCTTCGTCATGTGGTGATGAAGTTTCTAATGATGTCAAGAAAAGTGAACGACATCAATCAGCAGATGATGATTATGAATCTTAGGTCCTGTCTCCCACCAGTTGGGATTCTTAACAGCTTATGTTCTATTTGAAATATTTGTTTATTTATTTATAGTGTCCCCAATTAGCACAACAGTGCTAAACACATACGACACTTAAATAAAGTTATTATTATTATTATTATTATTATTATTATTATTATTATTATTATTATTATTATTAAGCGGGAGAAATTTGAAAACGCAGCTTTATTTCTATGGTTTGGCCTACCGTCCAAACTAATCCGTCACGAAAATGGAGCTTTTCCCAAAAAGCTCTTCAAACAGGAGGAATTTAAAAACGCCGGCTTTGATTTTAAGTGTGGACAGATATAGTCGAACACGGAGCTTTTCGAAAACGTCGAGGTCAAGATAATCATGTGATTTCTTTCAAATTTCTCCGCCATAGTGTCGACGGAGCCTTAGTCACTGTAACGCCCATTGAATGGAAAAAGTTTTTCAAATGGCTCTATTCGAGATTTGTGGAGTCAAAGTCCAAACAAAGAGATCACAGGGTAGTTTTCGTAATTATCACTCTGGCCAAATACACTCACAATCAAATAAACCAATCAAAATTTAACCCTTTACTGCCCGAGGGGTCTCCCTCTGACGAGTAAAATCGTCTGGCGTTAGACAGAGTAAAATCTATAAGTCACTCTTGGGCAGTAAAGGGTTAATGCAAAGCATGTACATGTAGCCGACAGATCAGACAGAAAACACAGGAAAACATGTGAGAGCGAGCCACCATTGTGGCAATCGCCGTGGCAATGCCAATTCAAAGCAAATGACAATTTCGTTCGACACTCACTCAGGTGAAAACTGCTCTATTGAAATAGCTTTTCGAAGATTTTTTCTTCTGGCTATCATAATATGGTATCGAATAAGATTACCAAACATTTAATTTTAAGTCTGAATTGAAAGGCAAGTGGTCGAAATGGAGCCAATTTTTCAGTGGCCTTTTCAAGAATTTCATAGGAGAATCATCTAAGTATATTGAACTGTGTGCATTTCTTCAATCTTTTATCCTGTAAATGGGTTATTCTATGCACAAAGGCGTAGGCTTTTTCCATTTTCTTTAAAAAAAAATGATACATACGTACCGGTGTTGCAACTCCTCGTACTGCAACATCTGCATATAAATTTAAAAATGTATATGATAATAAGGGGTTATCTGTAACGGCAGTGTTGTATACCCTAAATAAAGCTCGAGCCGAGCCAAGATTGGTCTTCCTTAGAGGCTTCATTCAAACTTTCCGAGGAGCATCCCCCACCTTTTTACACGGGAGGCTACGCCCAGAGCACGCAATTTATTGTCAATAACATTACAGATACACAGACTGGTGAGAACTTGTTAATGCATAAAAGTTTGAGAAACACCAAGATGCAACTCTGAGCTAATTGAAAGTATCTTTAGTACAGACACACAGACTGATGAGAATTTGTTAATGGATAAAAGTTTGAGAAACAACAAGATGCGATTATGAGCTAATTGAAAGTATCTTTAGTACAGACACACAGACTGATGAGAATTTGTTAATGGATAAAAGTTTGAGAAACAACAAGATGCGATTATGAGCTAATTGAAAGTATCTTTAGTACAGACACACAGACTGATGAGAATTTGTTAATGGATAAAAGTTTGAGAAACACCAAGATGCGACTATGAGCTAATTGAAAGTATCTTTACTAAATCGTTAAGTTTGGTACGTAAGGAACAAAAGAGTAAAGAAATAAACATTTTACACTCGATGATATGAATAAAGAAAAACTGATGTAAAAGTGATCGTGAAATATTTACGTGTTTGAAGCATGATAAACAGCGAAAAAACTGTCCCCACTGCAAACACCGCCATCCTAGCAAGACAAAGAGATTACAGAAATATTTGTTATAGTTGCATCTTCTTACGAACCAGTCGTGTCAGAATTAACTAAACCAAAATAAATTTTAAGTTTATTTAAGTTGTATATATAGCATAGCATTTGTATGGCATTTGGTGAGAATGACAGTAAATCACTCCAGTTCAGATTGCCTTCTCGGGTACCACTAAATTAAGGATGAAAATAGGTAGAAGAAGGACAGTTCGCGTTATGTAAATCTTTTCAACAATGTTGTTGTGAGCATTTGCTCGACTGGACTAAACACTGGAACAGTAGTCTCGTGTTTGTTACTAAGAAGCAAAGTGAAAAATTCATTCCTTTGATTCGATTGGAAAGACATTTCCTCTCTTTTGTAAGCTCATTTCCAGATCCATCCTTGCTACCTCTAGATCTTCATGGGATTTCCGAAACCGGGGGTGATCTAAAAATAACTTACTGTAAGAGGGATTACCTTGGGAATAAGGCCTGTATAGAGGAATAATTCTTTTACCCTACATCCTCTCTTCTACAGAATTAAAGATTAATCGTGGTTTTAATTTTGCTTTGACTGTCATTCTCAATTATTTTTGTAGTCTGACATTAATCAAAGTCAAAACTGCAGTGAAAAAGATATTTCAGTCAAAACGCCTGGAAAGAAAGACCGCATTGGAAAGTTACAAAACTGAAATTTTGATTCACGCAAATCCGGCTGGTGACGTTTTAGCATGCTTTCGACAACAGCACCAAGGGCTCTTACTCAAGGAAATAATAAGGTCCGTGAAATTACTTATCGCCAGTAATTAACAAATATATTGGAACCCTTTTTCGTTCATGGAGGCTGTTTACAACAGAAAGGCAAGCTGAATCAAGCCTATGTTTGCATTTCAATATTAAAAGTAGCTTACATATTTCACAATGTCAAACCTCTAACGAAGAGGGTATAGCGAGCAAAAACCAAATTCAAAAATACAAACAGAAAAAAAGCTCATTTAAGTTAAGCTAAATCAATTAAAAAAACGAAACGAAATTGTGTCCGTCTTTGGAAAAATCTCCTCATTTTATTCTACACACGAACAAGATTCGTTGTTGTCATAGAAACAAAGAAATGAGATTAACTAATATTAAACATTTAAAGATTACAGGGAGAAGTAGCTGACAAAGCACACGTCTCTTTTGACTATCATAGGTTTTGAAAAAATTATTAACTGAATACGGAATGAACTGGTAATGAAAAAAAGCCGGTCAGATTTGGCAGCGTGTGATGCTTGGAAGTGATGTGTGATTAAGCTTGTCTTTAACAGAATTTTCACAAGTAAGCGTAATTGTCGCGCGGCTAAAATTCACCTTTAGAAGTCCAAGACGTCCAAACTGGAATGGTGTTTTCTCTCTGTTGACGAAAAAAGCGTGAGACCATTTTTATAGTGTTAAAGTTGTCCATTTCGGAAATGTTATTTACTTTCCGTTATTTGTGAAATATGATGTTTGTTATATCTTGTCCGTTTGGACAGGAACAAGCGACCAGCCAAGTGCAAAAGGTATTCAGAAAAAAGAATGCCCCAGAACAGCGAGTAAACCTAATTGATGCGTCTGGGGAAAAGCAAATACTTGAAATAAAATAAAGTCGAGGCTATGATCTTTCAAAGTAAACACATTTGATATTGGCGGAGATTCGGCTTTTAATAAAACGAAACGTCTTTTGGGCAATTAAGGCCGTTTAAGTTTCAAAAATGTCAATATATTGAAGAGGGCACGCAAGGCATCCCTGGCAAAAATGAAGAAAAAAGTTCAATTTTGTCTACTACGGCAAAACTAACTCAACACAACATTTGTGGAACTTTTTTTAAAAATTAATAATAGTCAGAGACGTTTTTTACGTATTCCATGTGTGCCAATAAAAGGAGGGAAATACTATTTTCCTAAATGATTATTTCCATTTGAAAGTTATATCAGAACATCGTACGTATTCGATTTTGCATTCTGTTCTATTTTCCCGCGGACACTGAACTTTTTTTCTTATTTTAGATCCAATGCATTTGAGGCGAGTTCAAAAATAAAATCTTACATTTTTAAGTATATGAATATCCAGGATTATTAAAAACTGGATCATTGGATAATGCAATTCGAGAGTTTTCACTGGCTTAGCCATTATGGTATATGAGCCATTATACCATGATCTACGAAATTGGGGAGCGTATGCGTGATTTTTTGGGCCTTGTTTTTATTGTAGTCTAGTTTTCTATATATTGGGGGCGTTTTTAATAAAACAATTATTCCACTCGCGCTTGTTGGATATGAGATGATCATAGCCAACTCGGCGCTACGCGCCTCGTTGGCTATTTACCATCTCATATCCAACGCGCGCTCATGGAATAATTGTTAAATATTCTGGCCCCTGCTTAACGTCGAAAACGGAGCCGGACTAAATATAGACTAAATAAATAAAGAACATTTCAGTCAGGCACACCCGTTTGAAAAGGCATTTTAAGTAAATACTTACATGTCAAATATATCTGTTGGTGGCCAGATTAGAGGTCTGGGTAGTTCAAAGACGCTCTTTCTAACTTCAAGCTTAGATATCTACGATAGTGAAGTATCTGAGATTTGCCCCACAGGAGAACGACTCGTAACATTAAATAGAGAGTGCTGCATATGTCCTGTCCGGTGGAATTCTCACGGTAGTTTAAAACGGCACGGAAATAGTCGTATCATTCGCAGTACTTAATGTGTTTGATATCAGTTGTTTCTCTTCCGTAAAAGGCTGCAATGCGGGGTATCGCATACAAGACCCATTAAAAGCTGAATGAAACAATCAAAGCTTTCTAACTAGTACGGCGAGTAGTAAATATTGAAAAGAAGACTGAAGCTCTCGGCAAACAACATAAACGCATTTTTCACAAAATTTATTTAAAGAAGTTTTCTTTCCTTAATTGATAGCGCAAAGAAAGTGTAAGATTGGAGAGCGCTTTCTTAAAATCAAATCTTAGAAGTTTTTTAATGCAGTTTTTACGTTTCATTTTCCATACGTGTTTGCACGAAACAGATATGATATCAAGAGGGATTCAACCGTTAACGACCTTAAGACTCAATGAAAAAAATCAATGAAAAAAATCTTCAAACAAAAGTATTAAAACCTTTTTAGAAAAGCTGCTTTTGTCACTTGAACATGTATGTTTACTGACCCTATTAGAGGAAACTTTCACATCACCAAATTGTAAATTAGTTTAATATCGCTAAAATGTGATGATGCGAAAAAAAGATTATGAAGTAAACTTTATATCCGACTGATACATATCAAGAAAAATCACATTTTTAAAAAAACTGCTGAGACATGATTTTCTTCAGATGGAAGTTTTGTTCTTTTTTCCTTCAATATTTTCATTATCAGCGTTAGTGTTTACTGAACAAGCTTATATATGGACCTAGCCGTAGGTCAACGTTCATAATCACGCAAAGAAAGACCCTGAGAGAACAAGTCTTGATAGAACAAGCGTCTTCGATAAATTATTTCGAGCAGCTAGATTGCTCCAGCTTGAACGCGTGGGAAGAGATCAGAGCGTAGGACAGATCTGGTTTATTTTTGAGAGCGTATTGTAAAGTAGGTCTAGATCACATTTCACTGAAAATGTAAACGTTCTTTCACGAAACACGGAAAATAAAACACGTTTTTTAAAAGAGAGGTCATTTTTCACACGAACTTAAAAACTAATGAGATTTTAAAATATTTTGTCTATAGCACAGCCTTGTGATATCTTCGTCACTCCTTCGATTCTCTTTCCGCACGCGGCACAAAGAAAACCGCGTTTCACCAAAGACTAATGCAAAGGGTCGAGCGGATTGACTGTCACGGTTGTGACGGTTCGCTAAGAATTCAAAGGTTTATAATTTTCATTTTGCAGAAAATTAGTTTAGAAAATAACGGCTCACGGCTTCAGTTCCAACAAGATCACTATTCAGGGGAATAGACTGGCCATTTCACATTTCACGGAAAAAAAATAACGTTATTCACGAATCATGCTTTTCATCATCCTCTATTTTGCCCGCTCGCAGAAAGCACGTTATTAGTCCAGTGAATCCCAGTACTGTCTATGTACTGGCCGCAATCAATTTATTCATCTACACAACGTTTAAACTTACTTGACAAAGTAAAAGTAACAACAACAACAAATGAATGGTCATTTTCTTGTTAACTTACTTTTCTCACTTCGAAAGTTCGATCTCTAAGATGAAATCGCGAAATATTTTCAGAATTTCTACATCGCGGAAAAAACAAAATCAAGGAGAAATTATATTCTATCTGTTAGAAAACTCTGCGAGATAAAGAAAGGAAACTAACTTGTTTATTTCGATAGTTAAAATCTTAATTATCGTTGCTTGCGTCATCATTACGTCAACAGATCGTGCTAGTTCTGTGTTTCTACAATAACCAGATATGATGGCTTTTACTCCGTGCTTTAAAGGGTGTTTTAAAACAAGGTGTCGAAACATTATGTAAACTTGCGACCTTAAACCTTAATGTTTTATATGAAAAATATGAAATCTTTAACTGTAGCAAATACAGACCATTATAGTGTGGGGAGAGTGTGGGGAAAGTCACGTTTTCAGGAAAAACGGAAGAGTTTCCTCGATTAAATCTCCTGGCAGGTTTTTTGATCACCGCCAGAGACACGTGTAATCAGGCTACTATTAATTGAGATTGTTATAAGCGGGGAAACAAGATGAACCAAATCTCGCTCTATGATTGGCTACCCAAGTGGGCAAGGTTACGCGCTGCATCGCGCAAGAAATATTTTCCCTGAAGCCGAAGCGGGTTTATCAAAGTCCATATAATAAATCCTTTATTGATCAAGCTTGTTCGGTCAATATGACTGCATATTGGCCTCGTTCTTTTTTGCTTTTTTTGCGTGTTTATGAACCTCGACTATAAACAAGCAAAAATGAACTTTATAGCCAGTATCCAGCCATCTTAACCTAACGCGTGGTTAATAACCCATATAACTACGACTAGACGTTTCGTGAGAAAACGGACAAAAAAGTGCCCGGAAAAACCTTCCGCAATTTTTAAGCATCCGAAATATCTAGAGTACAGTATATATAAGTATTCTTTTCTTAGTCTCCTTTATGGAGCAAACCTGGAGCGAACTCTCGTTGAAATACTGCCAGAAATACGTACGTGACGGCTTGATAGAGTTCGTATTAGATTAATATTCTCGTCGGTGTATCTGTAAATTCTTGAGGGTGCAGGAAAACTGTAATTTTCACAGATGTTGTTTCAGACTAATTCGTGTTTATTTTGTCCAAAATGAGATACTAAACCTCCGAAATCTTATGCATGCATAATCACATCACTTCTTTTATAAGCTCAAGACACTTGACTCTCACAGAGCCTCTCTCCACCCAGGTGCAAAAATGGATAACTCTGCGATGGACTAGCATCCCATCCAGGAAGGAGTGGAAATGTTCCTAATCGCTTCACGCAACAGAAACCGGGATAAGCTCCGGCCTGGCTCGTACGCAGACTGCACTAAAACTACCTCGGGTCGTTTTAACCTTTAAAGTGTCTTATTTACTACATGCAAACGCGTATGATATGCGATGGTCTTCTTGATTAAAACATTCACTTACACGTTCACAGAATACAAGAAAGAAATATACATTGCCTCATATTTAGCTATAACTGACGAGCCAAAAAAATTGACAAATCATCAGCCAGAAACTAGAAGGGTCCCTTATACAAAATGAAAGAAATATTGCATTATGGTACAAAACGAAAACTATACATCTCAAAGATATTTGTAATAAATTAACTATATCGTTTGCTCTTCGACTGAAATAGAATTAAAAGAAAAGATAGCCCATAACAAACTGAGCGCTTTTCTGAATTCAAATTTGACATGTGAAATAGGTGCTAGCAAGTGGGCAGTTTGTGAGATACTGAGCCTATGAAGATATGATTGATCATCGCAGTTATACACAATTTAAGCAGTTGTGAAATTGAAGCCTGAAACAAATTCAGGCCTGAACGGGATTAGAACCCATGACCTCTGCGATACCGGTGCAATGTTCTACCAACTGAGCTATCAAGCCATCTGGGAGCTGGTCAATTTGTGAGGTCGTAATATACCCGTAGAAGGTGAAGTATAGAAGTGAATATATGAAATTTCTACGGAGAATGATACGAAGATATGATTGATCATCGCAGTTATGCATAAAACTTAAGCAGTTGTGAAATTTAAGCCTGAAAAATTTTCAGGCCTGAACGGGATGCGAACCCCCCATGCAATTTCATATAATTCACTTGTGTACTGAGCCAATATTCGCCACGAGGGAATTCTGTTGAAAATATATCTCAAGTCATAATCCCCCTTGGAAGACACTCCCTTATATGAGAATCCTTGTTTACAATATTTGCCTCGTTAGCATAAGCAACTTAACAAATTGACGTCAGTTTTTCATGCGTCTGTCCAGTAATTGATCATAAATTTCGTCATCACATTGTCAAAGTAGCTGTGGATCCACGAAGCGATAGCCGAGTGGATCCGCAGACTACTTTGACAATGTGATGACGAAATTCATTGTCAATAACAGGACAGACTCATTAAAAACTGACATCAATTTGTTTTTTACGATAACAAATGGTCGAATTGCCCGCTCTCGCTCGCTGACGCGTCGCACGAATTTCAAATTCATTTGTCTGTCCGCATATTGACGATAAAAATTAGCCAATGAGCGCGCGAGAATTTCTGCAGTTATCGTAAAAAGCTCCGGGGAATAAACCCCACAAACTCTGTATTTATTTCCCAGAGCCTCGTGCTGAGGTCTATTGTCTTAGGCTGAATTTTAATATATCGAAATTGGTCTATTCAGATTCTGATGGAGCTACAAATAAATCAGTTCTGAATATTAAAAGGTCATAGTACGATTTACTCTGCCAATGAACCTAATGTATTGAATACTTTTTGTGCAACACAGGTTGAAAAACTTAACATTTTAGAAAAAATGTATGAGCTCATTAGCGCTTTTGCCACCCAGAAATTGTGCAGTTTCTGAAAGACAAAGAGCTCAAAATTTTCGCATGTATTAAGTTTCACAAGCTCTTTAGCTGCTTGGAGTCAATTCATATTTGACATGCTCCCTTCTGTACGCAAAGCCTATAATGTAAACAACGATGTCAGCATGAATCCCCTTACATGGTCTATCTATGTAGGGTATGGTTTTTTAGCCGCTTTGGTCAAAACTAGGGTATCGATTTTGGCCATTTTGGGGTCAAAGAGGGTATGGTTTTGCAACTCCAGTGTTGAATGGGATATGTTTTTTTTAGAAGCTACTTTTTCATCGTTATCGATAAGACCATCCACAAGAGCCCTTCACAATGCCTTAAACATCAGTCTGAACTAGTAAACTAACTATATATAAGGCAGGTCTAAAACAGGGCATTGATAAAGTCATAAATAAGGTAGGGTAAATCGCAGATTTTGGTCTTAAATGAGGTAAGAGTTTTAGGAAACGGGCCGCACACCCCAGCCAGTTTTCTGATTTGCCCTGGGTTTGGATTTTCTGACTTCACAAGATTTTAACAAAGACAAGATGGGCTCTACAGTTTAAATTGATCATAAAGACAAGAAAGGTCAGCTACGACATAAGCATCCGCGCGATTAACGAGTGTATATAAAAGTCATTAAAAACCTGCTTAATCCAAGCATCTCAAAGCTTTTAACGTTGCCTATCTACTTGAAATTGATTTTCTTTGTTTCCCATAGCCTGTACTACTCTATTCATTTCTTCTTATCACAGTTGGCGCGTCCTCGACAGACGTGACCTTGCATTGTCTGACTTTATATCGTTACCTACCTTTCGTTGCGTGTACTTTCCCCTGAAGACTATTTTTCACCTTTGCTGCTACGTTTGAAGTCGAAAGTATCACCAAACAAGCCTCTTTTCTTTGTAGCTTAGGAAAAGTATGCTCGGTTAGTAAATGCGTGCTAAGTTCTGATTCAGCAGGATTAAAACCTGTAAGCAGCTTTAAAAGTTCCGGTGGTATCTCCTTCCAACGTGGGATCGACACTAAATATAAACCAAGTCACACAAAGACGTAGCGGCTGTGCTTCCGGAAATTTAGGAACATGAACGAATGTTTTGGAAATTTCTTGTGGAAGTTTCCAAAAAATCGGTTAACTATTGGTTTTTCAAACTGTAAACTAAATGCTATGTATTTTCAGTGAAAAAACATGCGCACAAGTCGCAAATGATATTCCTTCGCAACAATTAGCAAACATTTTCTAGATCGGGGCGCATTCAATTCGACCATCATAATTCCGGTGTGAATTTCAGGAAAATTCCAGGGCCGAATGGAACAGAATTTTCCGGTTGATTGCACCAGAGTAGACGTCACATTAGCAATTTTTCCCCCTACAATTGAAAACGGATGACTCTCCAGCACTTCTGTTTGTTTGGAATTATTCAGGGACTTCTCGGTGAAATCGCAAAAATAGAAACTAACAGAACACTGATACGTCGACATCGTGTCTTAAACTGCACAACAACAGGATTCTTCAGTACAAACCTCGACGGCAGCGAAAACGTCGCAAACAAAAGGTTAATGAGAGGTACAATGTCTCTGCACGCGTTATAAATGTTCGTACATTTCTTAGAGAACCTTTGCAAAACAACAACAAAAACAAACAAGTACACGATGTACACAAGTACACGATTTTTTTTTTCGTTCCATTTGCTTTTGTTTTCATTTAATTTTTTTATTTTGAATTTTCTTTTAATTTGTTGTGAATAGTTTTTAAATTTTAATTAGTGAGGAATTGTAATTACAGTGAAACCTGTATTAAGCGGACACCGTTGGGACCCTCACTAGTGTCCGCTTAATAAAGGGTGTCCGCTCTAAACAGTTTCAGCGACAATTGTTAATTATTAACCCTTTTGTAACACAGTGTAACACAGTGTAAGATCAAAGACTGCTCTTAGCAAAATGTCCAGACAGTCAATGCATCAATTTGGAATAATCTACTTAGCTTTAAAACGACATCGCTGAACAATTTTAACGGTGTCTGAGCTGAGCTTTAGAAGTAAAAAGCCCTTGAAGTCCTTGAAGTGTCCGGTCTGTAAAAATGCCGTGACATAGGCTTAGTATTGGAGTTGCAAGCTCCTAGTGAAGGGCTCCTGAATTGAGTCCATCAGTAGTAATACTAGGGAGCTTAAGCAACGACGACGACGACGCCGAGGACGACGCCTAGTAAAAAATGAAGTTATATTTCACAAGCGAAACTCGCGATTGTCTAGATCTGGTCGGTACGCCAATGGTTCTAAAAACGTGCTTACGCTAAATATGCAACGACGGCGTTCAATTCCAAATGGAAATACAAAAAATTAGCTGGAGAACTTGGTCTTTTCACGTTGTTGTTTTGCAGAGGATGGCAAACTGAAATGTGCAAAGATTTATAACGCAAGTGCACAGCTATTGTTTTGCTCATTAAACCTTTTGTTTGGTGACGTTCTCGTTGCCGTCGTCGTCGTCGTTTGCTGAAGCTCAATTTAATATTAGCGACCTTAAGCAACGACGACGGCGATGCCAAGGACGACGCCTAGAAAAAAGTGAATTTATATTTTTCTGTCGAATTTTGCACATGCCTAGATCTGTTCAGTACGTCTATCGGTCTCAGAACTTGCCCAAGCCAATATGCAATGCCAGCGTACAATTCCAAAAGAAAATACGAAAAATAAGCCGCCGTCGCTCACGTTCTCCAAAATACCTAGAAATTGGTCATTTCTCGTTGTCGTTTTACAGAGGACGGCTAAGAAATGTACCAAGAATTATAACGCACGTGCACAGCCATTGTTCTGCTCATCAAACCTTTTGTTTTGTGGCGTTCTCGTTGCCGTTGCCGTCGTGGTTTGCTTAAGGTCCCTATTAAATAGCTCAGTGATAATTATCATTAATATACTCTTGGTACCTCGGTGTAATGAAGTAGACGAAACATTCCACCTCTCTCAGTAGCTAGAGATGACGTATTTCTTACAGAAATACATTATATGAAAAAAAAATACGAATGAAAGCTGAACTAAGATCATCAAATTGCATCTTTATATTAGTTTTGACCCTCCCCAACCATCACAAATCAACTCGGAGAAACGTGCAATTAAGCATCGCTTAATTATAAAATTGTCAAAGGTACTGCTTGTTAAATTCCCAACAATGTAAGCATTTCTTTAGAAAAAAGTCATATTCCACGCAGGTAAAATACAGATATGCTTGTGCGTGCAAATGTAGCAACGTAATATTTTGAAAAATGCTGCAAGCTGTATCGTTAATGCAGCGAATTAAAAAACAATAAACGGCTTTCAATAGCCTGTATAAATCCGCCCCTCCCCAGCTTCACAGCCTAGCTTTCAGTGATGCCGATCTTGTATTCTATTTCTAGTTTGTTGCAGCGAAAACATTTCCAGCTTTAATTATGTTTACAGGCATATAACAAACTATTGCCGGCACAGCGATTGCAAAGGACCGCAAAGCGGTCGAAGAATATTTTCTGAGCGGAACAATTTTACATCGAATGTGATATAATAAAAGCATAATATGTAGAGCCCTCGATGAATTTTCATTTCTGATTAAAATTGGCTTGGAATGTTTTTACCACCACCGCCGTCTTAAAATCAAATTAAATCTACTGAATAAACTTGAAGCGGCAGACATCAAGTTTTCAATCTCGTGCGGCAATCGCCGAGTAAACAGTTTTTCTTACCTTCACGTGCACTATTTGATGAGCAAACAGACGCCATACACTGTCGACCCAAGAAACCTCTTCTCAATTGTAGATGCCACCTCTGTGGACTGAAGAAGTGCCGAGTTCACGATATTATAATTTTATTTTTTAGATTTGCCGCAGCACTTTTCTGATTGGTCACCATATGACTGCACATCCGCTTTCACGGAAATATACCTATTTATGTTGACAACAAATTTTGCAGACCAAAAGAGACGAATAAGTGGCTAAAATAATCAGTGACCAGTTCCTTGTGCCAGGTAGAACGGAGCTTTCAGTTTCTAAAACTGCATGGGTTCGACACTCTCTACACCGATTCTCCACAAGGCTCAGCTTTAATTTCATCCTGCCCTTTAGCATCTGCTATCGCTGAAGGTGATTGAAACAGATGTTCAGCTGACTGCCATGAACTTTCAACAGCCTTGAAAGGCATATTGTTCGGCGAGGTCCGGTGTTAACGTATAATCCGAGCAAATTGTAAAGGACAATTCTTGCTGTGGTCATTGCTTATTCAGTCTTCCATTAAGACATCATCCGATAAACAAACCCATATCATATCAAGAAAATGCACGCACAATTTAGTTATCATGCCAAGTTTGACAGAAAATGTTTGAAAAGCTGTGTAAAAGTGTTGTTCATAAATGTTGTAGTATACACTATGGTTCATACATATTCTTATGTACCGAGCTGTTTTCTTTCTGATAAGTCTATTGCTATCCAGTCACTTGCTTCGTTTCCCGCCGGCGATCGCCTTAATGACCCTTTTTTCGAAAATTTACAAACACGATTTCTAAGAACCAAGAAATTATATTACTACTGGCATCATTGTGATCAGGAAAAACCTAATTTGCATTTACTTTCAACAAACTTATTGAAATAAGCGATATGTACAAAACTAGTTTCCTCCGAGATGTCGCCAAATGATCGCCATACAATGCGTAAAAAACATGCATGCAACATACAATACTTTACGACCGTTTGGAAATATTGCACAGCGCATGGCGATCAACTGAGGAGACCTTAATAAAATAACTTTTGTAAATCGCGTATGCAAATTGCGCGTTGAAAGTATATGCAAAGGGTTTTCCTGATCAAAAAGAAAAAATATACTGATATTGTTTGTACACTTCTTCGTTACGCAGAAACTTCATTCAGTCACCCCTCGATAACATTTTACAGTGATAACGATTGTGCCCAATTGGCAACGTAAATAACATTATTATATAGACACGAGTGTTTTACTGGAAAATACACCACTCGTAAAATTCATACGAAACCATATCCGGGAATTGAGTGGCATATTTTCCATTTCCTCACTAGTGAGGATATATCGACGATTTCACTGATATCAAGTTTGTCTCTTAAATTGTACTTCAATTTGTTGGTGTATGACCGAAACTTCTTCGGGTGGTCTTCCTCGAAAGTCTTCGGCAATCTTCGGCAATCTTCAGATATTGTTCTTGCCACTCGGCACCGTGTAATATCCTCTATCTAGCTCACCTGCATATATTTTCAAGAAAGGCATGTTATAGAAAAAAAATTAAGGGTATACGGCCAAAATGGTTAATAGGGGTGACAAAATTCTTGGTTGTATGTTTTTGTTCGAGTTTTTGGCCTTAACCGTGCCTAAAACAAGATAGTTGTTTACCACTCACTCGATTTTGACTAAGGCTTAACCAGGCGCTGTTCGGGAAAGGAGCCCGCGAGAGCGGATTCCGAAGAACAATGGAAATCGATCCTAATTCTGACTGAGTAACTAACCAATAGAAAGGTTTCTGTTACGTAACCACGCTTAGTGTATAACTGCGAAAAAAGATTGTGTACGATCGTAGACTTTCCAACATAAATCTTGAGGTCTTTATTTTCCCCTTTGACGTTTGCAGGGCTTCATGGCCATGCCCTCTATAATAATAAAAATAATAATAATAATGATTTATTTCTTATAGAGCGCTATTTACAATGACAGATCAATAGCGCTTTACAATTAATGTCTCTAATATCAAAATCTCGACTCTAATTCAAATATAATGATATATTACAGTTCAAATTGGCTATATAAAATTCATACCTTAACCACTATTGAAAAGATTGCCTAAAAAGAAAAGTCTTAATTGAATTCTTAAAAGTGCTAATATATGCGGGCGCGAGGACGTGAATGGCTTTGAAAGCTAATAAAATCTTAAAATGTACACGCGCTAGCACTGGTAGCCAGTGCAGCTCATAGAGTGCTGGAGTAATATGAGAATACTTAACAACTATTCACCTCAGTGTCGGTGGCTAGCGGTGAATGTTTACCTCGCCGCTTCGCGGCTCGGTAAATATCCACCGCTAGCCACCGACACTGAGGTGAATAGTTAATTTAGCTTATACTAAAACAGTGAGATAATAAACACCAAAAACACATTAATTTGGATGATTTCTTCACTTTTCACGGATGCAAACCGGACGCCATTTTCTCTCGAGTTGCTCGGAGGTAAATAGCACAGGAAATCCGGAGTTTGACGAGCCAATCAGCGCGCGCCATCAACGCTATCCACTGTTTTAGTATATACTACTTAACACTATCCATAATTAATCTAGCGGCAGCATTGTGCACGCCTTGTAACTTAGCTATTTGCTCTTTGGGAAGGCCATACAATAGAGCATTACAGTAATCTAACCTACTCGAGATGAATGCGTGTACCAGGGTGAGTAAGCTGTCTCTTGATAAATACTTCTTAATGCGTCTAATATTATGCAAGAAGAAAAAACCAGCGTTACATACATTTGTAATGTGGTGAAACGTATTCAAATTTGGGTCAAGCCAGCTTCCAAGGTTCGCGACTTGGCAGCTAGGTTTTATCTTTGAACCGGCCTACTTTAATATTCATGGCCTGCAATTTATTACGTTGCTGGCGAGTTCCAATAATAATGAACTCAGTCTTATCGTCATTGAGAAGGAGTCTGTCGTGGATCAGCCAGCGCCTGATCTTCTCGATACAACATTCTATTACACGGACTGCATCTTTCTGGGATGTGTTATTAATAGACTTGAAACTGAGATAAATCTGTGTGTCATCCGCGTAGCAATGCGCGTGTGGGAGTTGATCCTCAACCACCCTGAATAGCTTGGATGCATAGATGAGGAAAAGCAGGGGGCCCAGACATGATCCTTGTGGGACACCACACTCCAGACTAAAGCGCTCTGAGAGAGATCCGTCGACTGCTAATTCGCTGACCTCTTTTCGCCAGATACGACTTAAATCATTCCAAGGCCAATGCGCATATCCCAAACTCCTCATTCAGACCTGTAAGAAGGATGTTATGATTAACCGTCTCAAAAGCGGCGCTAAGATCGAGCATGACCAGCAAGGTGACCTCTTGAGTGTTCATTTTCATGAGAATATCGTTCGTGACTCTAACAAGAGCCGTTTCCGTGCTGTGATTTTTACGATATGCAGACTGAAACTTGGGATACAGTGAATGAGTCATCACATGGGAGTGTATCTGCTCAAACACCATCTTTTCAGTCAGCTTTGAAACATACTGCAGGTTGCTGACAGGTCTGTAGTTTTTATATAGATGTTCTAGCCCAGGCTTCTTCAGCAGTGGAAGGACAAGCGCACACTTCCAGTCATCAGCGAATAGCCCAGACTCAAGTCATAAATTGATCAATGTCGTTATGATCGGTAAAAGCACGTCGATACAATCCATCAGTAAAGATGTCGGCATAGGGTCTAGAGTGCAGCTTTTCTTTGTACTGCTGTTCATGAGCTTGCGAACCTTCTCTTCCGTAAGGGGGCTGAATTTGCTAAAGGGGGAGGTGATACTGGGGCATGGTCATCAGGGAATGCTGGTAGCCCTTGCGCCATGTTATCGAGATTGGAACCGATGGTCTTAATTTTCTGAATAAAGAAAGTTCCCAGTTGATTCGCCAATTTAATGTTGTCATCCACGGGTGGGTAGACCGCCCTGTAATCCCCCTGGCTGAGTAGTTTCTTCGCTGCCGAAGATAGGTGGCGATGACTGCTCTTCTTTTATCCTGGATGAAGTTATGATAGAATTTACGTCTAGCTTCATTCATCAAAGCGTTCGCATCGTCCTTTTTTGCTTTATACGCCAGCATATCCTCTCTAGAGCCAGTTAGTCGCCACTTCCTCTCAGCCTTCCGTTTCTCCCGCCTTGCTGCCTTGATTTCCTCATTGAACCAGGAGACTAATGGCCTAGAGTGTATCACTTTTGTGTGCAGTGGTGCATGCCAGTCAAGAGCTTGAGCTAAGGTGGTGTTATAGCTGTTAACAAGTTCATCAGGCGTATCCGGAGTGTTTAGGCAGAGCTCGGAAAACAATAGATCAACCTGTAGCTTTTCCCTATCAATGTCCTTGATTTTCCTATTGGACGCTTGCTTTACTTTCGGGGGTGGGTTCCCAGCTCAAGATCGCATAGCACAGTGATATGATCGGAGAACATAATCGGCAATAGGCTTATAGCAATAAGGAAAGAGTCCGAGCAGCGAGTAATAATCAGATCCAGTACTCTATAAACTGTGTCTGTTACTGTAATAAAAACTTCAACGATTAATTCCTTCCAGTTGAGTGTATTTTATTTATAAATTTCGCAAAATTCAAGATGTTTGTTGAGATTTGTGCTGTTCTAAAGCAAATCATCGCAACTGGTTTAAGAATTTTAGAATGCAACAACTATAGCACCCATGATGGTTCTGAGAAGTTTTCTTCAGGAAATGGTAGCTCATAGTTAATCAAACAGAGGCTTGAGTTTAAAATGAACTTTTTAATTACGAGCTGGCTTTTCGAGTGCTGCCTTTCCCGGGAGCAAAATAAAAAAATGTTTACAAAGATAGCTTTGCATTTCAAATTGTCAGTTCTGTTCCATTTAGTCTTTCAAATCTTCCAAACTTGTGGTTGATATTTCTGAACAATGAACACAGATATGGTCCTATCGATCGAGCTGCAAAAAATTTTGTACACCTAATTTGGGTCGCTTTGTTGTCTAATTAAATGTAGCTAAAACTAAAATCACGATGGCAGAATACTTGAACTTGACTTGTACAATTAAGGTCAAACCAACACCAAAACGTACTGTTCCTAAACATAAATTTAATAATTAAATGTATTCAAAGATATATATGAATACTAGCATTAAAAACTTAAAATATAGCCGCGACAAAAAACACAAAACACTATCTAGTTTTTTAAAATTAGTTTTAATAAACAAGTTTGCCTTTTAATCATCCTTTAAACGAGTGTGAAAACTTCCTGTTAGCATTCACACGGATAATTCAGCTATTTGACTAAAATCTACTCAGTCATTTTAACCTCTTTACCTATGTTATAAAGATTAGCCGCTCCACTTTAAAGCTCTGCTTGTCTCAATTCTGGGCGGTTATCGGCTTGATCGCCCTCCGACTACTTCACATTTGACACCCGATCAATTGACCAAACGCAAGTGCAGACGCTATTCTATTTATATGTAAATTCTACTAGTCACTGCTCTTAAGGCAGTAAAAGGGTTTGCCTAACTGTTGGCGTGTTGGATCGCAGACCAAGTGAATCGTGTTCAAAAGCCGTTCAGGGTCTCTCTCTGTTATGCTCTTAAGCAACTTTTCACACCCAATCCCAGTGTAAAATTGAGTATCGACGAACTACAAGAGTAACCTGACAAAAAGATAGATTGAGGGTCTAGATAGCTGCTGACATCATCCAGAAACTCTAGACTGACTGGAACCAATACAGAAAGAGCGCTAGTTCTGTAGTCGCTCCATGCCATACAACGTTTACTGCTCGCCTGTTAAACTAATCAGATTTTCCCAGTTGTTTCGAAAACTCATTTTCAGATTCTTAATAAAAATGCTTTTCTGTGATATATCAGTAAGTTTTCTTTAGAACAAAGCTGATATAATTGTTTTGATGTGGTCGATACTAACGCAAAATTGACGGAGATATATAACAATAGGTCTAAAATTAAATGTTTTAAAATTAGAAGTTTCAATCTACATACATACTTTATTGAGACTCCTTTCAACAGGGCTTTTCAGTCACAGTGTTAAAAGAAAAGAAAACTTATTTACAGTAATTGAATTAAATTCAAAGTATATTCAAAATCTATCATGGTACCTAATCTAATAACAACATGATGGTATTGCCTGATTTCATACCGTGAAGGACTAGGTACGAGTCTGTAAATTATGGGATTAGCAACTATTGATCCACATAGTCAGAAAGAGCACACCGAGATTCACAAAATCCTCAGGCTAGTTTTCACTGAGATAGAGGCATTTAAAAACGTAAAAAAATTACTGAAAGAAATGTATTGAAATCCGGACAAATCTGGACATTTGTCCGGATTTGTCCGCATTTCCATACGTTTCTTGAGTTTGGTGTTAATCGGGCTAGTTTTCACTGAGATACAGGCATTTAACTACAGGCATTTGACTATGTGAATCAATAGTTGCTAATCCCATAATTTACAGACTCGTACCTAGTCCTTTACGGTATGAAATCAGGCAATTCCACTAACCCAAACACGAGACATTTACTGTAGTTTAATACACTGCCAATCATTGCTCCACGCTGAACTGTACGTCAGATAAAAAGACGTTACTGTCACGGTACAGGTTGGCTAGCTCATTGTGACACGCCGCAGCAGTTGGTCGCTTCTCTGCCTCGCCATCCCAGCAACGCTGCATCAGATTCTGCCATTGATCTGGAGGCATCCTGTCTCCCTCAACATGGGACGGTCTAACACCTTCCAGCACTCTGTCCCAAAACGTATTCAGATCTCCTCCCACCTCCATAAAGGCCCTTCGACCATACCACATCTCCCACATCATGATGCCAAAGCTGTACACGTCTACACTGTTGCCGTACATACTGGATGTAATCACTTCCGGTGCGATGAAGGCAGGTGTCCCGGTCATAGTGTTTGTGATCATCTTTTCTTCTTTAGATACACCAACATCGGCGATCTTGACAACATCTTCGAGTGATATCTGTAAAAGAGTACAAATAACAAAAAAAAAACATACTGTCACTTTTGTGTAATTCTAGTTACACAAAAATGATGACACAGGTCAAACACAACCTTAATATCTATTAAACGCCTTTCTTAGATAAAGCAGCAAGCCTACTACTACGAATATCGGGATAAAAAAGATTTCTAGCCAATATTTCGACAAGTAAAGCTACTCTGTAGAACGTCTTCTCTAGGACACCGCTGGAGTGACCTTCTGTCTTTTGCATGTGCATTGGTTCAGAGGGCTGTAGCCTTTGGTGAGACGTTATTTTCGGTAGAGCTTGCAAGAAGAGGTTCAAGCTACAAACAGTTTCTGATCCATCAAAACATAATCCGAAAACCGATGGCCCATTTCCTCTATGAGAAGCGCTCGCAGGGAATCATGTATAACAAACATCCAGTCCAATATTATGAATACAACTACCTTGATTTCCTGCAGGTGCCTCTCATAGAGGGACTTGGTCATTGTTCTCGAGCATGGTATACTTTGTTTAGGTAATCGTACAAATGTGAGTATAATTAAGGATTTAAACCGCGAGCGATACTTGAAAATATTCTCAAAATAACAAGAGCCGTTAGGTGAGTGTGGTGGATGTTTTGTTTCTGTTTTTATTTTTAATTTTTAATTATTTCTTTTTCAGTTTACTGGACGTTATGTACCATTAATTTAAAAACCGAGGGCTTTTTAATTCTTTATGCCACCCTAATGGTTTGTGATGTAATAAAACAATGGCGGAAAGGTCCTCTCAGAATCTTTAACCTATAGCTATAACCTGATGGTAAACACTGCATACGAGCTAAGAGGCTCATCAGGCCACCGCTTATGGATGAGATGCTAGTCCATCGCAGCATTAGATTTGGCGGTGCCCATTTAAACACGGCGGTGGAGAAATGCACGGTGAGATTAAAGTGTCTCGCCCAAGATTACCACACAATCTCGAACCTGAACCGCTTGATCCGGAGTCGAGCGCACGAACCAGGAGGCCGTCGCGCCTCCACGTCTGAGATAGAGCCATTTAAGATTTACAAGCCCAGCAAAACTGATACATTCTTACCAATATGTTTTCCAACTTGAGGTCCCTGTGGACGTACCCCTGTTTGTGTAGGAATTGCAGGCCATTAGCAATGTCTTTCGCCCATTGGATTGTAGTTCTTTCAGTGGGAGGTGTTGAGCACGGCAACCTAGCTGGTATATTGTTAGGATCGCGGAAAATGTGTCTCATCAAGTTCTCCTTGCAAAGCTCCATCACTATAATCGCCCTCACCTGGTCTCCTTCCGTCAGCAGTGATGAACCATAGAACTTCACAATGTATGGATAATTCAATTTCCTGCGAAAGGCGAGAAGTAATTGAAGACTTTAATTTAGTCAAGGCGAATTTACGTGTGCGATCAAAATGTTTTTGTTGCGACAAATAGATAAGTGATGTTAGACTAATAAGTGGGCTATAGTGACATATCATGATTCTCTTCCATCGTACATATAAAGACATCATGGAATAAAAATGAAATTGTAACATAGACTGATGCATGATAGCTTCAGAAGAAGCCTGAACCTCTGAGCAGCCGTGAGTGAATGTCTTAGACTAACTACCCCAGTGCTTTACTTCTAACTTCTAACTTGCTCTAGTTTAACTATTGAGAACTCTAATTAAGAAATAGAAACATGTGCCGTGTTTCTATCGAGTTTTAGTATAAATCTACTAGCGTTCTATCACGAAGGCCGTTCTCTGATTGGCTACGCTACTCACTATCTATTCTGTGATAGATAGTGAGTAGCGTAACAGTGTGCACTTGTTAACAAAATGACGGCCGTTTCTTGGCGTTTTCGAAGTGTTGAGAACAGGATTTAGATTAAGTTTTGAACGACTAGTAGATTTATACTAAAACAATTAGATTATTCGCTCGAGATTTCTATGCATGATAGTTGACTCGGGCTGCGCCCTCGTCAACTTAACTATCACGCGATAGAAATCTCGAGCTCATAATCTAATTGTTTAATAGAAACACGAGTGAAAGTTTGGGAGAACGAGAAATGCTGTGGGAACACGAGCCGTAGGCGAGTGTTTCTACACCTTTTTCGAGTTCTCCCAAACTTTTACGAGTGTTTCTATAACTCGATAGGAACACGGAGAACATGTTTTCTATTTCTTTTAGAAAATACCGCGAGGAAGACAAAGAAAAACAACTTGTTTACTTCGATCATCAAAATGTAAATTCTCTTTGTATCGCGGAATGCAGCGATAAGTAAACTTTACCTCATTAAGTCCGTTTCAGCAAGGAAAGCACTTGCGTTGGACTCGTTTAGTTGCTCTTTCCAGACTTTTAAAGCCACGGGGATTTCTTCCTCTCCTTGCATTAACTTCCCTCGATAGACAGAAGCAAAGGCACCTGCTCCAAGGAGTGAACTTCCATCGTCCTTCCACTCCAGATCTTTGCAGCTGATGTTCATGGTTCGTATTTCCTCGATGCCGAACATGGCCATGTGATCCCTCAGCTGCAAACTCCTATGGTACTTGGGTCTATAGAACTCTTCTATTTCTTTCTGTGAACGACTCTCATCTCTCAGCTCTTGACATAGCACTTTGTCAGCCTTGATGAGCTCAGGGATACGAGCTAAGACTTGCCTGAGACACACTTGACACTCTTTTAGCTGTTCCTCCACGTACGACCGCAGATTCCGTTCCTGGGTGGCTTCAGTTAAATTTTCTTTGGAAGCTTTCGCCATGAATCCGCTTTTGTCTTTTTCGTACTCTCTAGTTTTGTTCCAGTCTTCGTACTTCTCCTTGACGGCCAAAGCACCCACCACAGGAACGCTGACAATCAAAACAACCAGACTGACGGGAACCCAAATGGGACTTGTGACGCCAATGATAACTCTTTCGGCCACGCTAAAGTTATCAGGAGCCAGGGGGTCACTGCTGGGACTAGCGGCTTCGTTAGATACAACGCAACGCTCCAGATCTCGAAGTTGTCCCTCGACGAAGTTAAATCGTTCTTGGAAGTACCGGATTAGGGATTTGCGTGCATCTGAAAAGACATGGTTCTCTTCTTCCCAGGTTTCGATTTCGTCCTGAAGCCGCTTCATAATAGCTTTGTGGATGAAATTTCTGGTGACTTCCCAACTTTCTTCTGTGTTTGGAACATCATCCAACGTCCATGAGGTGAATTTTGCCACAACATCTGAAGACTTCAGGTATTTGGACAACGTAATAACAGCTTTGTCCGTCTCGATCTCCAAGAAGTCCTGTAGCTCCTTTTTAACGGAACTCTCCTGTTTTTCAATCACCGAGAGGCGTTCAGTGATGAACATCATTCTCTCAACAACGTTTTGGCGATCTTTGTGAGAATTCTGAAGAAAAGCCTTGGTGTCGAAAGCCATTCGAAAAAGGAGGTAGTGAAGCCACCTACAAAAAAACAAACAAACGTGTCAGCTATTCCTTAAAAAAAGGTAAAGTCTGCATACGAGCCTAGTGGCTCATCAGGCCGGAGCTTATCCCGGTTTCAGTAGCATGAAGCGACTAGGAGTATTTCTACTCCCCCCTGGATGGGATGTTAGTCCATCGCAGGGTTACCCCAGCATCAAATTCGCCGGTACCAATTTATACACCTGGGTGGAGAGAGGCACTGTGAGAGTAAAGTGACTTGCCCAAGAACAAAACACAATGTCCCCGGCCAGGGCTCGAACCCGGAGCGCTCGCTCCAGAGTCGACCGCATTAACCATGAGGCCACCGCGCCTCCACCAGCTATTCCTTACGGTCTGCAAAACGCAGGCAGATGTTGCAAAAGAAAATGAACGCATTTTTCTGCAAGTGTATTTATTCTTATAGGGCGATTTTCAATTGAAAGTCGTAGAACCAAAACCAAAACCAAAGTAATCACTCTAGCCAATCACAAAGGTCACAGACAATCCAGGGAACCAATCAAAACTCGAAGTAATTACATGTAGCTGACGCTAAGCGCGGGAAAACGAGCGCGAGCGAGTCATGATTGGTTTTGGTTTTACTTCTGATTGGATTCTGATTGGCGCGAGTTTTTTAAGCCAATCGGTTAGGGCAGTAAGTACAAAACCAATTACGTTTCGACACTCAAGTAAAAACCGCTCTACTTTGGACTTGTGCGAGACGTCAAAAAGGTCTTGGATTCCATATTGGCACGATTTCAACGCCTGGGATCTGCAACTCATCACAGAATCAAGATCTCAAAGAGGACGGCTTAAATTATGTCTACGATTGGTTTGGTAGCCGGATTACGCAGTCAAGATTCTGAATTCAACTACACAAGATGGGGTTTGAAATTTATTGCAGCCTTCTATGAAGGCTTATTTTTAGTGGATGCGCGTATATTATTTTGAGCAAGCGAGCGCCGTTTTGGATTTGATGTGAATGTGTGGAAAAAAGGTTCTCGAGGGGGAAAGACATCATGCACCTTTTGAAACTTCCTTGGTGGCGGCCACATGTGTTCACACACTTATCTAGCGCTCGCCCAACAAAAACGTCTGCATTGCTGTCATACAGGATAAATTAATTATAACCAAAAATCTGAGTTTTCGTGTATTTAAAAGTTACCAAGTGATTCATGCTTTAGGGTGCATCAGGGATCCAGTTATGATGCACGCAAGACGTTTGGATGCGTAAGCGCTGCTCGAGGCGCAGCCGTGTGCTACCTTAACTTCTTCATATTGCTTTAAAAAAACGTTCCACGTGCATCATACTGCACCTCGATGATGCACAACTTAAAGCATGTAACAATTAAGTTAAACTGTTGTCAAACAGAAGTAGTTTCCCACGCGCGAAGCGGCGAAGTTAACTTTGCTAAAGGCATGGGTGAGCACCATTGTATTACGACACGTGCCTAGGTCTACAGAGAATCATAGCGCGGCACTGCAAGCGATGTTATATAATAGCAACTTGTCTCATAATAACCTCCATTTAGTTTGTAGCCTCTCTTCGATACTTTTCAAAACCATGGACTTGATACCATTCATCAGGCCAGCAAATTCCTCCGTGATTATTCCAAGACCTTGCGCCTCGCTGGCATTGGTTGATGACATGTAGATCATTTGGGAAGATGGGTCCAGACTGGGCCAGCAGTGTGTGAGTTTTTTGATGATGTGATCCTTGACCTCATTGGCCTCTCCAGGTGGAATTTGATCCCACTTGTTACACACGAACAGGGCGCAAGTTGACGACGTTTCCCTCTCCTGGTCAAGAGATACTGCTCTGGCGTGTTCGATCAGTTTTCCCAGCTAAAAACAAACAAGAGACATCAAAGGAAAGAACTTTTTCACTTGCAAATATGCCTTGCATGACCTCAGAATTAGCAGTGCGAGTAACGTCAGTGTTTTCTCATTGAGGTGCAGCCGGGATTCTGTCCGGAGAAACATTACTGTATTGGATTTCTTGAAATTAGATCTGGGCGAATCTTACCAGTATCCTTAACAAACTAAGGTCTTATGTGACACCTGATCACAAAAAAGATAGGAACATACAGCAACAGGAAGGTGTTCTGTTCAACTCGAATTTTTTTCTCCAAAGTCCTTCGGGCGATTTTTAAAATTCCAGTTGAGAGGTAAAACATGTAGGTTATGAGCACTTTAAAAGCTTGGATGTGGTTCTTGCGTGGAGGTGGCGTGGTCAAGTGGTTTTGGGCGCTGGATTTGAAATCTGGAGCACCCTGGCTCAAATCTTTCACCCTACCAATATCTGGATTTGTTCTCGGTAGTCCCGAGTTCAACTCCTCGACCGCGTTGTGTAAATAGCCAACTGATCAGCCTCTCACTAGTTGGGATTCTTAACAGTTTATGTTCTATTTGAAATATTTGTTGATTGATTTATAGTGTCTCCAATTAGCACAACAGTGCCTAACACATACGACACTTAAATAAAGTTATTATTAGTATTATTATTATCTGTTTGACGTACCCTGAAAAAAACGTTTACCATAAAGGAGGCCAGTCACAGTATTTTGAGTGATTTTAATTTCGCTTCGTACAAAATTACCTATAAATTGAAGGAACCTGATAAAAATAGTCTACTAACATAGAAAAACCACCAAAGTAGAAAAAAATAGAAAAAAAACAGTAACGTCAACTTTCGAATCTCTTTACGGTGGCCAATTCACAGTTGATAAAACCAAATTATCTTGTAATGCTCCCCACCGACGCAGCACCACAGTTTCTAAAGATTCTACAAGATTCTTTTAGAAGGAGGAGCAACGGTTTCGAATAACTTCACTAAATAGAAAAATAAAAAAACCGTAAAGGAACAAGGATGGTTAAGGATGGAGAAGATTAACACGGATTACGAACGACGAGCCTGAAAAATTTAGGCTAAACTTTTCAAGATGCACAAACCGTGACGTAGTTCCTTTAACTCCAAAATTGTTATTAAAAATCATCTCGGTGGCCAATTGTGAACTTTGCCACGGTTTTAAATGCATGCAAATTTCTCCATTACGTATATACAGTTAACGTTTTCTAATTAGAGATAAAAAAATTGCTTTTATTTCTACAAGTGTTGTTATACAATATTAGAGCTCTCTCTTACCCTGTCTCGCTGTATTCCACCGGCGTTTACACTGTTGATTACGTAAATGAAAGCAAACGCCTCCGGGAGGTACTCTTTTACAATGTCGTCCATGATACCAGACTCACCGACCCCAGGACTGTCAACTATAACGATTCCTTGCTGAAAAGGAGATGATGTGGGATATATGAGGTAAAACATCATTTTATAGCTATGCTCAATAATACTAAATCATGTCTATTTTTGGCATTACGGATCCAGAACTTTTCGAAATAAACTACAGTGTAGAAGAAAAGCAAGGACTTTTAAAACAAACTTCAGTTCTTTGCCAAATTAAAAACGCTGTGCTCAGTCTAGTTAGCTGAGTTCCTAGTTTGGTACAATACATAAATTAAGCTAGGAACATGGCCATGGATTTGATTTTTTCTTAGAGTACAATGCATATATCTTTAGTTATTACACCTACAAGAACCAAATATTGCCTTTTTGAAGATACGTTCCCATAACCAACCTTAAGCAGGCTGTGTGGCCAAAAAAGCTCAATCTTCTTGTAATCAGATCCCTTGTCACGATCAGTCTTTACGTGCACAAAGGATGAGATCTCATCAAGGTTGCTTTGCTGAGACGTTGCCTTGGACTGATCAAGATGCACTGTCTTCGAAGGATGCCCTGTCTGTGGATCTTTGTCTTTGAAGTGCGCCACCAGTTTGGGCGTAGTCCCGTACTTAAGCTCACAGATGGTAGACGTTGTGCTTAGAACGGAGTATGGAAGAAGTTGTTCACCAAGAATCAAATTCAGCAAGGTACTTTTTCCAGAACTTGTCTCACCTGGTAGAATAACCTCATTCAGTAGAAAGTCGCACTTAAAATACATTATGGCAAGCATTTCGCAACTGCATGGCAATTCGAGAAACGAGGCGGATAAGAGGGTCATCAGATGCGAAGATCATGTATGGCTTTAAGTGTTTGATCTTAGAAAACAGCCCATCTTATTGTCGCATGGAGGAGATAATAAAACAGCTCAGCTCTTATGATATTATTGGTACTATTCGACGGTAACAGCCGACCATCATAAATGACATAGAATGTAGTCGCCAATCGGCAATTATGAGGAACATTTTGTTTGATAATAAACCAACCAACTTCTATAAAATGAAGGATTTTTTCAAGCTAAAACCATCTCTCATTCCAGGAGATCTGGGACCTTATAGTACCTTCATGATATTTGGCGAATATATCAACCGGTTAATATCAAAAAACGCAAATCCTTTATAACCCACCTGCAACAAGTACAATGTAATCCTTCTGTTCCAGGTTCCTTTTGTGCCTAGCGATTTTGTCTTTGTAGTTTGTTATATTGTGCTCCAAAAGAACTCGAATCTTGTCGTCCATGCTGTTCAAACAATCCTCCGTCTCCTCGTAAAACTTGTACAAGATCTTTCTTTTTCTCTCATCTTCCTCTTTGGCGTCAGTTAACACAGAGAAGGCCTAAACATAGAAAGACATAATAGGAGTTAACAGTGTTAATTCACTCTTTCTTTCTACAAGAATATCGAGGCTGAAATTTTCAGAATATTCTAAGAATAAACCCGAGGCTGAGATTTTAAAAAGAATCAGTAATTTTGAGTGGTGAAAATTTGTAAACTAGCCAAAGAGCAACAAAAACAGCACTAGCGGTATGTTCGGTGCTAACACCATTTCTGCAAGAAGTTATTAATATAGTGTGCGTCTTATCAGGCTTAATAATCCCTACAGGCTGGCTCCAAAATTACTTTAACACCACGCTTTTCATTCAACTAATTTGTTCTGTTGTTTTTCACGTTACCATGCATCAACCAATAGCGTAGCTCCATCTTTCTGTATATAAACCACACACGACCCACAATTCCTCGATTCGCTCAGACGAAGGGCTAACGCTCGAAACGTCAGCTTTCGAATCTCTTTACGGTGGCCAATTCACAGTTGATAATCTGACTCCCCACCGACGCAGCACCACATTTTCTAAAGATTCAACAAGATTCTTTTAGAAGGAGGAGCAACGGTTTCGAATAACTTCACTAAATGGCGTCAGAATGGCTTTAAAATTGGCACAAGAGACAAGTACGCGACAATTTTGAGGTAGGAAAGCTTCATTTCAAATGAGATAGTTATTTACCCAATTTTTTTTCGATCGGTGATTTATTTACGTTGTCGTATTTTGAGGAGCAACGGTTTCACTAAATGGCGTCAGAATGGCTTTACAATTGGCACAAGAGACAAGTACACGACAAATTTGAGGTAGGAAAACTTTATTTCAAATGAGATAGTCCTTT
This sequence comes from Micromussa lordhowensis, assembly GCA_964020085.1. Lineage (NCBI taxonomy): Eukaryota > Metazoa > Cnidaria > Anthozoa > Scleractinia > Lobophylliidae > Micromussa > Micromussa lordhowensis. The sequence goes on along the minus strand of OZ026599.1, from coordinate 32,314,803 downwards.
ACAAATTTTTTTTTTTGATCGGTGATTTTCCCATACAATTCTCTATATGCACAAGCTGTCGCATACACCACGTATTTTGAGCTTGGGGCGCACGTGCTCAGTCACAGTATATTGAGTTATTTTGCCCAGCCACAAAATAAACATTTAAATCGACGAAAACCTGAAAATAGTAGTTTACTAAGGTTGAAAAACGCCAAAGATATAATAATAAACCCTGAAGGAACAAGGATGGCTAAAGATGGAGAAAAGTCACACGGATTACAAACGACGGATTGGAAGAACACTACGCTTAACTTTTCAAGATGCGCAAGCCTTGACATAGCTCCTTAAAAATTGGGAAGTATGTCACCTGGGAGACTTGCAGAGGACGGCCAGTGTAGCATTTTGTACAACGCACGTGCGAATCTTAAACCTCTTAAATCTTTTGTTTGGCGATATTTTCGCTGCTTCTGTCGCTTTCTGTAGCTCTACAATTTTCCACGGTTGATTCGACGTGACACTTAGGGGTCACTTCGGCAGTTCATTACTATTCAAGGAAATAATGGAATGTGGCTTTTCTAAGAAAACACAGATCAAAGCCTTTTCATTGCAATTTGAAGGATCGAAGAAGACTCTAAATTTCGTTCTAAAACGACGTTTGAACATCTATTTACTTTATTTACCCACTCCTTGCATTAAAAAATAATCGGTTTCTGTGCAAAAGCGTACGACACGGACGAGTAACGCTTGATTTCGTAACCTTGATTTCATCGTTTCTTCGCGAACGTATGCATGTTCATTGATCATCATATCAATTATCACTGAAAATACAGTTATGTAGTATTCGATTGCTAAAAATCAGGAAAATAGTTATAGCTGATGGACTCGGACTCAGATATCTAATGCTCTGACACACCTCTCAATTTCAACGGCTGATTTCAAGGACGAACATCAAGGTATTCCTTCTCCAGTTATTCATTTCTCACTTGAATTTACATATGAAATCTTGCCAGTCCTGAATCTTGAAAGAGCGTCTTGCTATAAAAGACACCGTTACTGGCAAAAAAGATCGCTTAGTGTCAGGATGTGTAACTATTATTTCAGGCACGAACTGCCTCAGATCTCGAGTTCCCAGAGGAAACGAAATCATGTTCGAGCTTTATTTTGGACCGCACGCGCTCAGCCTGATCAAGAAAATCTCACCTTCTTTGCTGTCCAGCTGGATTTCTTCTTTGACAGTCTAAGCGTCTCTTTCGTTCGCTGCTTCATCTCGTCCAAAGTTCGCAGTCCCTTGGACGACACGCCAAGGGAAGTCATTGTTCGAACCATGTCTATGACATCGTCGATCTCTTTTTCAGACATATTCCTTAAAGGTACTTAAAGCGCTTATAATCTAAGCTAAATGAATCACAGAATCACTCAGAACCATGAAAAGGCACCATAGAATTGAAGACTCTTCTGGGTCATATATACAACCAACCTTTCACAAATACGCCATTTGTAATGGTGCAGCGTGTCATTGGCTGAGCCATTAACACACGCTAACAACGTGACAGATCACGCAATAACCAATCAAAAGGTTAAATTGTTGAAATTCGCTACTTGCACATGACCCATAATCCTTTGCGTTTTGGGGGGTAACCAGTAGAAGAAATGTATGGTATCATGACAAAAATTAGTTCGGTGAGCTCGCAAAACCAGCTACTAATGCTTAAAAATGCACCAGAATTTACCAAAATCACGATAGGAGAAATTTGTACTAGTTTATAACTAAATGTAGAGAAATTTTTTTTGTCCATACATCGTCCTGTAAAATTACAAGACGATGTATGGACAAAAAAAAGTTCAGTCACAGTCACCAATTGGCCATGACTATTCGGGCGTGTTAGCGGAGTAGGGTCAGTGAGATATACCACAAATGCACTTCTAACAACTGTTCTTTAATAGGCATCCGGAATGCTGATGTATATATACATTTTTTTTAAAATTGAAGCTTCACTCATCATATACAATATTACAATGGAAAGATCAGCATAACTGGTTTGAAAAGCCGTATAAACGGTGTAAAATTATAAAGGAATATATATATGTTAGGGTCTGAGAATGTGGCCGTTGGCTATATAAACAGGGTGGCCGCATTAACGTGATTTTTCTTATAAGGGATTAAAACGTGTGGGCGTTTCGCCGGGACAAAAAGAGGTGACCGTAAAAACGAGGTGCATGACGGTCAGGCGGTGTTCCACTGTACTATTAGGGACCTTAGGGAGTTTAAGAAATCCACGACGGCAACAGCAACGGGAACGTCGCTAAACAAAAGGTTTAATGAGCAAAACAATGGCTATGCACGTGCATTATAATTCTTGGTACATTTCTTTGCCGTCCTCTGCAAAACAACAACGTGAAATGACCAAATTCTGCGCTGTCTGAAGAACGTGAACCACGACGGGTAATTTTTTCAATTTTTATTTCAAATTTATCGCCATGTCCCAGATTCAGTTTGGTCATAGTTTTGACAGTGATAAACAAAGTAAATGACTCAAGAGGACCGCGAGATTCGTGGGTAAAATATAAATTCATTTTTTAATCGACGTTGTCCTCGACGTTGCCGTAGTAGCTTCTTAAACTCCCTCTTAAGCAAACCACGACGGCAACGGCAACGAGAACGCCACAAAACAAAAGGTTTAATGAGCAGAACAATAGCTGTGCACATGCGCTATAATTCTTGGTACATTTCTTCGCCGTCCTCTCCAAAACGACAACTCGAAATGACCAAGTTCTGGGTATTTTGGAGAACGTAAGCGACGGCGGCTTATTTTTCGTATTTTCTTTAGGAATTGTACGCTAGCATTGCATATTAAGCTTGAGCAAGTTCTGAGACCGATAGACGTACTGAACTAATCTAGGCATCTGCGAAATTCGACGGTAAAATATAAATTCATTTTTCACAAGGCGTCGTCTTTGGTGTCGCCGTCGTCATTGCTTAAGGTCCCTATTAGAACGCCGACGACAACCGGGAGTCTAACGATTCCTTATGCACGTGAGATTATTAGACTTTTTTCTTGAAAAATGCCTCACTGCAAATTCTAACACCAGTCGCGCAAAAACAAACAAACAAACAAAAAAAACCAAGAACATTAACTTCCGGGTAACAGTCCGAGCTTGGTCATGATAAAATAAAACCCCGATTCGGCGTAACTGTTGATTTTCAGACAGACATAAACACCAGACAAGTTTTATTACCACGAGTTTTGCAGTTAGGAAGGTGGTCCCTATCTAGGACATAACATACGTATTAGCGGGGTTCCACTGTATACCAATATGCAAATGTTGCAATCTGATTGCGACGTCACTCACCTACGGCATTCTAGGACAACCTCGTTCCAGAGAGAGGACCCTGGGAACGAGGTTGATTCTAGGAGACCCAGGGGCAGTTAGTTGGAGAGCCGGCACGAAACAAACCCGGCAAAAATCGAAGCGACGAAAGTTTGTAAGTGAGAAGGAAAGAGCCCCTAGGAACTGAAGGTCTCTTAAGACAATTTTCAAGCAGAATGCTGGGCCCTGATTGCGCACAAAAAAATACGGCATAAGCATAAGCGAAAGTGCGCCATCTTGTTTTACTGTTTTGAGGGGGTATGGTAACGAAAATAAGGCAATTAATTCTACGCACGCCTATGTGGTTACTGTGGGCGTCCATCCAACCTCGTGCCCAGCCTCTCTCTCCTCCTGTCTCCCTGGTCGTTGGGAGTGGCGTCCACCCTCGTACCCAGCGTCTTCGTTCCCCTTGAGCAGCGATCGTTTCGTCAAATGAGCATGCGTAGTTAGGATGGTAAGAAGGGATTGGTGGGCCTCTCACATTTGTTGTGCCGATGTCGAAGTGCAATGAAAAGCAGGCTTTAAAAATCTTTCCACAACCTGGAATCCCTTCACTTCCCTTGAAAGGTCTCAAAAATAAGGCATGTGGTTTGTAACAAATGACATAGGTTCGCATTCCATCGAGTGAGAACTTATGTTTATAAAATTAGGGTGCCGAGACTGCACAGTACAGACTGGAAATCATCTTTAAGAGTACACTGATCAGTCATCAAGGGTCAACATTTCCAAGTTTATAAATGGCTTACGCACAAAATTTACCAAGAGTGTTAAGAGTATTTGCCATTGATAATTTTGCTGCCAACGGAACTCTATAGCTCCATTCATTCATAAAACTGCCTTATACAAGAATGCCATTTTTGCTTTTTTGCTATAGTATGCTTACATTTGAAATACTTTGAAGAGGAGAAAAGCAAAAATGGAAGAAAAAAAGAAAGGAACGAAGGCCAGGGTTTATACATAATCATTGTCATTTCCTTTCTCTGCTATTTTATTATTTCCATTAGTTAAAGTAGAAAATTTTCCTTGATAAGCAGCGGCTTTGCATGGATTCTCGTAAAAATCGAGTTGAAGGTACATAGGCCATTTCCGAATTACCTTGTGCCTCTGCATCAAAACGAGTCTAAGTGCGAAACCATTCATATGGAAATGAGGGCCGCCTACAAATTCATTTTCATGCAAATCAAACTTATTTTCATAAGAAAGGTGTTACACAAAGACTTAGAACTTATTATTATTATTTTTCTTCCCATTTCTCTTAATTTTAGTAATAGTAGTAATTAAAGTAATAATAAATAACTTGTAACTATTGATAGACTGGCCCGCCTAGACTGGCATAGCTATCCGCGGGCCAGATCGACTGTAATATGTATTTTTAATTATTAATAAAATGATGATGATGATGATGATGATTGGTTTGAAGCAGAGGTAACTTGGAAATGGATTATTCTGATGTACCGCAAAATGAACAAAGCTGACGAGGGAAACATATGACATGGATTTGGCCAAAGAAAATAATCATATACTCTTTACAGTGCCATTTGACGAGGCTGTTTTCTTTTAAGATTGTTGACAACTTCGTTTTCTGTTTAAACTAGGAAATCGAATTGCAATAACTTTGAGGGCTAAGATGTCAATTGTCATAGCGTGAATCTCCACCTCACATAGTTCTTGCATTCTGATTGGCCAATAGAAACAAAAGCCATCAGAATGTTGTCAAAATTATGTAAAAAAAAGCTGTAAAAAAGATAATCAGATAACAACTTTTTCAACTGGCAACACTGATTTTTGCTGTTACATAAATCAAGTTACCTACAGGGTATGTACAAGTTTAGCAGTTCACAATCTACAGATCAGTGTTGCCTTTTTTTGCTCTAAAACCTTTGGTGTCAGTGTTGTTTGAAGACCTTAGAAAACGGCAAAATGGTCCAAGTCAGAAACATACACACAAGGATTCACTTCAAGCATGATGCCATAATGATATATCATGTTGCTTAGCAACGGCTTTAATTTAAACGTCAGGCCTCCGCACCCAGTTCAAAATGGACCACTCTATAAGTTGCATGTTATTGTCTCCTGGAGGGTGTTGGATCAGCCAGCGCCTGATCTTCTCGATACAACATTCCATCACACGGACTGCATCTTCCTGGGACGTGTTATTAATAGGCTTAAAACTGAGATAAATCTGTGTGTCATCCGCGTAGCAATGCGCGTGTGGGAGTTGATCCTCAACCACCCTGAATAGCTTGGATGCATAGATGAGGAAAAGCAGGGGGCCCAGACATGATCCTTGTGGGACACCACACTCCAGACTAAAGCGCTCTGAGACAGATCCGTCGATGGAAATTCGCTGACCTCTTTTTGCCAGATACGACTTAAACCATTCCAAGGCCAATCCGCATATCCCAAACTCTTCATTCAGACCTGTAAGGAGGATGTCGTGATTAACCGCTAAGCTAAGATCGAGCATGACCAGCAAGCTGACCTCTTGAGTGTTCATTTTCATGAGAATATCGTTCATGACTCTAACAAGAGCCGTTTCCATGCTGTGATTTTTACGATATGCAGACTGAAACTCGGGATACAGAGAATGAGTTATCATATGGGAGTATATCTGATCAAACACCATCTTTTCAGCCAGCTTTGAAACATACTGCAGGTTGCTGACAGGTCTGTAGTTTTTATATAGAAGTTCTAGTCCAAGGCCAGGCTTCTTCAGCAGTGGAAGGACAAGCGCACACTTCCAGTCATCAGCGAATAGCCCAGACTCAAGTGATAAATTGATTATTTTCGTTATGATCGGTAAAAGCAGGTCAATGTAATCCATCACTAAGGATGTCGGCATAGGGTCTAGAGTGCAGCTTTTCTTTTTACTGCTGTTGATGAGCTTGCGAACCTTCTCTTCCGTAAGGGGGCTGAATTTGCTAAATGAGGGAGGTGATACTGGGGCATGGTCATCAGGGAATGCTGGTAGCCCTTGCGCCATGTTATCGAGACTGGAACCGATGGTCTCAATTTTCTGAATAAAGAAAGTTCTCAGTTGATTCGCCAATTTAATGTTGTCATCCACGGGTGGGTAGACGGCCCAGTAATCCCCCTGGCTGAGTAGTTTCGTCGCTGCTAAAAATAGGTGGCGTTGACTGCTGCTATTATCCTGGATGAAGTTATGATAGAATTTACGTCTAGCTTCATTCATCAAAGCATTCGCATCGTTCTTTTTTGCTTTATACGCCAGCATATCCTCTCTAGAGCCAGTTCGTCGCACCTTCCTCTCAGCCTTCCGTTTCTCCCGCCTTGCTGCCTTGATTTCCTCATTGAACCAGGGGACTAATGGCCTAGAGTGTATCACTTTTGTGCGCAGTGGTGCGTGCCGGTCAAGAGCTTGAGCTAAGGTGGTGTTATAGCTGTTAACAAGTTCATCAAGCGTATCCGGAGTGTTTTGGCAGAGCTCGGAAAACAATAGATCAACCTGTAGTTTTTCCCTGTCAATGTCCTTGATTTTCCTCTTGGACACTTGCTTTACTTTCGGGGCTGGTTTTCCCAGCTCAAGATCGCATAGCACAGTAATATGATCAGAGAACAAATAATCGGCAATAGGCTTAGCAATAAGGAAAGAGTCCGAGCATCGAGTAATAATCAGATCCAGAACTCTATAAACTGTGTCTGTTACTATAATAAAAACTTCAACAGTTGAGCGTATTTTATTTATAAATTTCGCAAAATTCAAGATGTTTGTTGAGATTTGTGCTGTTCTAAAGCAAATCATCGCAACTGGTTTAAGAATTTTAGAATGCAACAACTAGCACCCATGACGGTTCTGAGAAGTTTTCTTGAGTAAATGGTAGCTCATAATTCATCAAACAGGAGGTTGGGTTTAAACTAAACTTTTTAATTAGGAGCTGGCTTTTCGAGTGCTAGCCCTTCCCGGGAGGAAAATAAAAAAAATGTTTACAAAGATAGCTTTGCATTTCAAATTGTCAGTTCTGTTCCATTTAGTTTTTAAAATCTTCCAAACTTGTGGTTGATATTTATGAACAATATGAACACAGATATAGTCCTATCGATCGAGCTTCGACTATTTCTTTCTTTTTTTTTTTTGGCTGCACAAAATTTTGTACACCTAATGTGCGTAGCTTTGTTGTCTAATTAAAATAATGTAGCTAAGGCTAAAATCACGATGGCAGAATACTTGACTTGTACAATTAAGGTCAAACCAACACCAAAACGTACTGTTCCTAAACATAAATTTAATAACTAAATGTATTCAAGGATATATATGAATACAAGCATTATTTGAACTAAAAGACAGAACAACTGATTAAAAGCAGCGTTCTGGTTTAACTGACCAACTCAAAGACACTTACGTTTAATTTCTTGTCTGCGTGAAAAATTGTCGCCTTTCCGTCGAGAAAATGAATAAAAGATTAATTTGTAGCGGCCATTTTTACTTATAACCTGGGGGAGGTTTGGAAAGAGAATTCTTGTAAAGCGGCTCAAGCAAGGAGCGACCACATTCTTTCGAAAACTTTTCAAATTTGCCTGGCCGTCCCAGACTCTTCTGAATGCTCGGTTCTAGACCCTGCACCAGCTGGCCGCGTATTTATAACTCAAAATATAGCCGCGACAAAAAACACAAAACACTATCGATGAAAATAGAGTTTTTCTTAAAATTAGTTTTAATAAACAAGTTTGCCTTTTAATCATCCTTTAAACGGGTGTGAAAACTTCCTGTTAGCATTCACACGGATAATTCAGCTATTTGACTAAAATCTACTCAGTCATTTTAACCTCTTTACCTATGTTATAAAGATTAGCCGTTCCACTTTAAAGCTCCGCTTGTTTCAGGTTTCTTCTCAATTCTGGGCGGTTATCGGCTTGATCACCCTCCGACTACTTTGACACTCGACCAATTGACCAAACGCAAATGCGGATGCTATTCTATATATATGTAAATTCTACTAGTCACTGCTCTTAAGGCAGTAAAAGGGTTTGCCTAACTGTTGGCGTGTTGGATCGCAGACCAAGTGAATCGTGTTCAAAAGCCGTTCAGGGTCTCTCTCTGTTATACTCTTAACCAACTTTTCACTCCCCATCCCAGTGTAAAATTGAGTACCGGCGAACTACAAGAGCAACCTGACAAAAAGATAGATTGAGGGTCTAGATAGCTGCTGACATCATCCAGAAACTCTAGACTGACTGGAACCAATCCAGAAAGAGCGCTAGTTCTGCTAGTCGCTCCATGCCATACAACGTTTACTGCTCGCCTGTTAAACTAATCAGATTTTCCCAGTTGTTTCGAAAACTCATTTTCAGATTCTTAATAAAAATGCTTTTCTGTGATATATCAGTACGTTTTCTTGAGAACAAAGCTGATATAATTGCTTTGATGTGGTCGATACTAACGCAAAATTGACGGAGATATATAACAATAGGTCTAAAATTAAATGTTTTAAAATTAGAAGTTTCAATCTACATACATACTTTATTGAGACTCCCTTCAACAGGGCTTTTCAGTCACAGTGTTAAAAGAAAAGAAAACTTATTTACAGTAATTGAATTAAATTCAAAGTATATTCAAAATCATTCATGGTACCTAATCTAATAACAACATGATGGTATTGCCTGATTTCATACCGTAAAGGACTAGGTAAGAGTCTGTAAATTATGGGATTAGCAACTATTGATCCACATAGTCAGAAAGAGCACACCGAGATTCACAAAATCCTCAAGTTTGGTGTTAATCGGGCTAGTTTTCACTGAGATAGAGGCATTTAAAAACGTAAAAAAATTACAAAGAAATGTATTGAAATCCGGACAAATCTGGACATTTGTCCGGATTTGTCCGCATTTCCATACGTTTCTTGAGTTTGGTGTTAATCGGGCTAGTTTTCACTGAGATACAGGCATTTAACTACAGGCATTTGACTATGTGAATCAATAGTTGCTAATCCCATAATTTACAGACTCGTACCTAGTCCTTCACGGTATGAAATCAGGCAATTCCACTAACCCAAACACGAGACATTTACTGTAGTTTAATACACTGCCAATCATTGCTCCACGCTGAACTGCTCCACGCTGAACCTGTCACGGTACAGGTTGGCTAGCTCATTGTGACACGCCGCAGCAGTTGGTCGCTTCTCTGCCTCGCCATCCCAGCAACGCTGCATCAGTTTCTGCCATTGATCTGGAGGCATCCTGTCTCCCTCAACATGGGACGGTCTAACACCTTCCAGCACTCTGTCCCAAAACGTATTCTGATCTCCTCCCACCTCCATAAAGGCCCTTCGACCATACCACATCTCCCACATCATGATGCCAAAGCTGTACACGTCTACACTGTTGCCGTACATACTGGATGTGATCACTTCCGGTGCGACGAAGGCAGGTGTCCCGGTCATAGTGTTTGTGATCATCTTTTCTTCTTTAGATACACCAACATCGGCGATCTTGACAACGTCTTCGAGTGATATCTGTAAAAGAGTACAAATAACAAAAAAAAAACATACTGTCACTTTTGTGTAATTCTAGTTACACAAAAATGATGACCCAGGTCAAAGACAACCTTAATATCTATTAAACGCCTTTCTTAGATAAAGCAGCAAGCCTACTACTACGAATATCGGGATAAAAAAGATTTCTAGCCAATATTTCGACAAGTAAAGCTACTCTGTAGAACGTCTTCTCTAGGACACCGCTGGAGTGACCTTCTGTCTTTTGCATGTGCATTGGTTCAGAGGGCTGTAGCCTTTGGTGAGACGTTATTTTCAGTAGAGCTTCCAAGAAGAGGCTCAAGCTACAAACAGTTTCTGATCCATCAAAACATAATCCGAAAACCGATGGCCCATTTCCTCTATGAGAAGCGCTCGCAGGGAATCATGTATAACAAACATCCAGTCCAATATTATGAATACAACTACCTTGATTTCCTGCAGGTGCCTCTCATAGAGGGACTTGGTCATTGTTCTCGAGCATGGTATACTTTGTTTAGGTAATCGTACAAATGTGAGTGTAATTAAGGATTTAAACCACGAGCGATACTTGAAAATTTTCTCAAAATAACAAGAGCCGTTAGGTGAGTGTGGTGGATGTTTTGTTTCTGTTTTTATTTTTAATTTTTAATTATTTCTTTTTCAGTGTACTGGACGTTATGTACCATTAATTTAAAAACCGAGGGCTCTTTAATTCTTTATGCCACCCTAATGGTTTGCGATGTAATAAAACAATGGCGGAAAGGTCCTCTCAGAATCTTTAACCTATAGCTATAACCTGATGGTAAACACTGCATACGAGCTAAGAGGCCCATCAGGCCACCGCTTATGGATGAGATGCTAGTCCATCGCAGCATTAGATTTGACGGTGCCCATTTAAACACGGCGGTGGAGAGATGCACGGTGAGATTAAAGTGTCTCGCCCAAGATTACCACACAATCTCGAACCTGAACCGCTTGATCCGGAGTCGAGCGCACGAACCAGGAGGCCGCCGCGCCTCCACGTCTGAGATAGAGCCATTTAAGATTTACAAGCCCAGCAAAACTGATACATTCTTACCAATATGTTTTCCAACTTGAGGTCCCTGTGGACGTACCCCTGTTTGTGCAGGAATTCCAGGCCATTAGCAATGTCTTTCGCCCATTGGATTGTAGTTCTTTCGGTGGGAGGTGTTGAGCACGGCAACCTAGCTGGTATATTGTTAGGATCGCGGAAAATGTGTCTCATCAAGTTCTCCTTGCAAAGCTCCATCACTATAATCGCCCTCACCTGGTCTCCTTCCGTCAGCAGTGATGAACCATAGAACTTCACAATGTGTGGATAGTTCAATTTCCTGCGAAAGGCGAGAAGTAATTGAAGACTTTAATTTAGTCAAGGTGAATTTACGTGTGCGATCAAAATGTTTTTGTTGCGACAAATAGACAAGTGATGTTAGACTAATAAGTGGGCTATAGTGACATATCATGATTCTCTTCCATCGTACATATAAAGATATCATGAAATAAAAACGAAATTGTAAAACAGACTGATGATAGCTTCAGAAGAAGCCTGAAAATCTGAGCAGCCGTGAGTGAATGTCTTGGAATAACTACCCCAGTGCTTTACTTCTAACTTCTAACTTGCTCTAGTTTAACTATTGAGCACTCTAATTAAGAAATAGAAACATGTGCCGTGTTTCTATCGAGTTTTAGTATAAATCTACTAGCGTTCTATCACGAAGGCCGTTCTCTGATTGGCTACGCTACCCACTATCTATTCTGTGATAGATAGTGAGTAGCGTAACAGTGTGCACTTGTTAACAAAATGACGGCCGTTTCTTGGCGTTTTCGAAGTGTTGAGAAGAGGATTTAGATTACGTTTTGAACGACTAGTAGATTTATACTAAAACAATTAGATTATTCGCTCGAGATTTCTATGCGTGATAGTTGACTCGGGCTGCGCCCTCGTCAACTATCACGCGATAGAAATCTCGAGCTCATAATCTAATTGTTTAATAGAAACACGAGTGAAAGTTTGGGAGAACGAGAAATGCTGTGGGAACACGAGCCGTAGGCGAGTGTTTCTACACCTTTTTCGAGTTCTCCCAAACTTTTACGAGTGTTAATTTCTATAACTCGATAGGAACACGGAGAACATGTTTTCTATTTCTTTTAGAAAATACCGCGAGGAAGACAAAGAAAAACAACTTGTTTACTTCGATCATCAAAACGTAAATTCTCTTTGTATCGCGGAATGCAGCGATAAGTAAACTTTACCTCATTAAGTCCGTTTCAGCAAGGAAAGCAATTGCGTTGGACTCGTTTAGTTGCTCTTTCCAGATTTTTAAAGCCACGGGGATTTCTTCCTCTCCTTGCATTAACTTCCCTCGATAGACAGAAGCAAAGGCACCTGCTCCAAGGAGTGAACTTCCATCGTCCTTCCACTCCAGATCTTTGCAGCTGATGTTCATGGTTCGTATTTCCTCGATGCCGAACATGGCCATGCGATTCCTCAGCTGCAAACTCTTATTGTACTTGGGTCTATAGAACTCTTCTATTTCTTTCTGTGAACGACTCTCATCTCTCAGCTCTTGACATAGCACTTTGTCAGCCTTGATGAGCTCAGGGATACGAGCTAAGACTTGCCTGAGGCAGACTTGACACTCTTTTAGCTGTTCCTCCACGCACGACCGCAGATTCTGTTCCTGGGCAGCTTCAGTTAAATTTTCTTTGGAAGCTTTCGCCATGAATCCGCTTTTGTCTTTTTCGTACTCTCTAGTTTTGCTCCAGTCTTCGTACTTCTCTTTGACGGCCAAAGCACCCACCACAGGAACGCTGACTATCAAAACAACCAGACTAACGGGAACCCAAATGGGACTTGTGACGCCAATGATGACTCTTTCGGCCACGCTAAAGTTATCAGGAGCCAGGGGGTCGATGCTGGGACTAGCGGCTTCGTTAGATACAACGCAACGCTCCAGATCTCGAAGTTGTCCCTCGACGAAGTTAAATCGTTCTTGGAAGTACCGGATTAGGGATTTGCGTGCATCTGAAAAGACATGGTTCTCATCTTCCCAGGTTTCGATTTCGTCCTGAAGCCGCTTCATAATAGCTTTGTGGATGAAATTTCTGGTGACTTCCCAACTTTCTTCTGTGTTTGGAACATCATCCAACGTCCATGAGGTGAATTTTGCCACAACATCTGAAGACTTCAGGTATTTGGACAGCGTAATAACAGCTTTGTCTGTCTCGTTCTCCAAGAAGTCCTGTAGCTCCTTTTTAACGGAACTCTGCTGTTTTTCAATCACCGAGAGGCGTTCAGTGATGAACTTCATTTTCTCAAAACCGTTTTGGCGATCTTTGTCAGAATTCTGAAGAAAAGCCTTGGTGTCGTAAGCCATTCGAAAAAGGAGGTTTTGAAGCCACCTACAAAAAAAAAAAAAAACAAACGTGTCAGCTATTCCTTACGGTCTGCAAAACGCACGCAGATGTTGCAAAAGAAAATGAACGCATTTTTCTGCAAGTGTATTTATTCTTATAGAGCGATTTTCAATTGAGAGTCGCAAAACCAAAACCAAAGTAATCACTCTAGCCAATCACAAAGGACACAGACAATCCAGGGAACCAATCAAAACTCGAAGCGCAGGAAACGTGTGCGAACGAGTCATGATTGGTTTTGGTTTTACTTCTGATTGGATGAAAAAGTGGCGCGAGTTTTTTAAGCCAATCGGTTAGGGCACAGTTATTACCACACAAGATGGGGTTTGAAATTTATTGTAGCCTTCTATGAAGGTTTATTTTCTCGAGGGAGAAAGACATCATGCACCTTTTGAAACTTCCTTGGTGGCGGCCACATGTGTTCACACACTTATCTAGCGCTCGCCCAACAAAAGCGTCTGTATTGCTGTCATACAAGATAAATTAATTGTAACCAAAAATCTGAGGTTTCGTGTATTTAAAAGTTACCAAGTGATTCATGCTTTAGGGTGCATCAGGGATCCAGTTATGATGCACGCAGGACGTTTGGATGCGTAAGCGCTGCTCGTGGCGCAGCCGAGTGCTACCTTAACTTCTTCATATTGCTTTAAAAAAAAACGTTCCACGTGCATCATACTGCACCTCGATGATGCACAACTTAAAGCATGTAACAATTAAGTTAGACTGTTGTCAAACAGAAGTAGTTTCCGACGCGCGAAGCCGCAAAGTTAACTTTGCTAAAGGCATGGGCGAGCACCATTGTATTACGACACGTGCCTAGGTCTACAGAGAATCATAGCGCGGCTTTGCAAGCGATGTTATATAATAGCAACTTGTCTCATAATAACCTCCATTTAGTTTGTAGCCTCTCTTCGATACTTTTCAAAACCATGGACTTGATGCCATTCATCAGGCCAGCAAATTCCTCCGTGATTATTCCAAGACCTTGCGCCTCGCTGGCATTGGTTGATGACATGTAGATCATTTGGGAAGATGGGTCTAGACTGGGCCAGCAGCGTGTGATTTGTTCGATGATGTAATCCTTGACCTCATTGGCCTCTCCAGGTGGAATTTGATCCCACTTGTTACACACGAACAGGGCGCAAGTTGACGACGTTTCCCTCTCCTGGTCAAGAGATACTGCTCTGGCGTGTTCGATCAGTTTTCCCAGCTAAAAACAAACAAGAGACATCAAAGGAAAGAACTTTTTCACTTGCAAATATGCCTTGCATGACCTCAGAATTAGCAGTGCGAGTAACGTCAGTGTTTTCTCATTGAGGTGCAGCCGGGATTCTGTCGGGAGAAACATTACTGTACTGGATTTCTTGAAATTAGATCTGGGCGAATCTTACCAGTATCCTTAACAAACTAAGGTCTTATGTGACACCTGATCACAAAAAAGATAGGAACGTACAGCAACAGGAAGGTGTTCTGTTGAACTCGAATGTTTTTCTCCAAGGTCCTTCGGGCGATTTTTAAAATTCCAGTTGAGAGGTAAAACATGTAGGTTATGAGCACTTTAAAAGCTTGGATGTGGTTCTTGCGTGGAGGTGGCGTGGTCAAGTGGTTTTGGGCGCTGGATTTGAAATCTGGAGGACCCTGGCTCAAATCTTTCACCCTACCAATATCTGGATTTGTTCTCGGTAGTCCCGAGTTCAACTAATCGACCGCGTTGAGTAAATAGCCAACTGGTCAGCCTCCCACCAGTTGGGATTCTTCGTTACAGTTTATGTTCTATTTGAAATATTTGTTTGTTTATTTATAGTGTCCCCAATTAGCACAACGGTGCTAAACACATACGACACTTAAATAAAGTTATTATTATTATCTGTTTGACCTACCCTGAAAAAAAAATTACCATAAAGGAGGCCAGTCACAGTATTGTGAGTGATTTTAATTTCGCTTCGTACAAAATTACCTATAAATTGAAGGAACCTGATAAAAATAGTCTACTAACATAGAAAAAACGTACACCAAAGTGATAATAAAAAAAAACGTAAAGGAACAAGGATGATTAAGGATGGAGAAGATTAACACGGATTACAAACGACGAACTTGAAAAATTTAGGCTGAACTTTTCAAGATGCGCAAACCTTAAGGTAGTTCCTTTAAACTCCAAAATTGTTATTAGAAGTCATCTCGGTGGCCAATTGTGAACTTTGCCACGGTTTTAAATACATGCAAATTTCTCCATTACGTATATAAAAAAATTGCTTTTATTTCCACAAGTGTTGTTATACAATATTAGAGCTCTCTCTTACCCTGTCTCGCTGTATTCCACCGGCGTTTACACTGTTGATTACGTAAATGAAAGCAAATGCCTCCGGGAGGTACTCTTTTACAATGTCGTCCATGATACCAGACTCACCGACCCCAGGACTGTCAACTATAACGATTCCTTGCTGAAAAGGAGATGATGTGGGATATATGAGGTAAAACATCATTTTATACCTATGCTCAATAATACTAAATCATCTCTATTTTTGCCATTACGGATCCAGAACTTTTCGAAATAAACTACAGTGTAGAAGAAAAGTAAGGACTTTACAAACAAACTTCAGCTCTTTGCCAAATTAAAAACGCTGTGCTCAGTCTAGTTAGCTGAGTTCCTAGTTTGGTACAATACATAAATTAAGCTAGGAACATGGCCATGGATTTGATTTTTTCTTAGAGTACAATGCATATATCTTTAGTTATTACACCTACAAGAACCAAATATTGCCTTTTTGAAGATACGTTCCCATAACCAACCTTAAGCAGGCTGTGTGGCCAAAAAAGCTCAATCTTCTTGTAATCAGATCCCTTGTCACGATCAGTCTTTACGTGCACAAAGGATGAGATCTCATCAAGGTTGCTTTGCTGAGACGTTGCCTTGGACTGATCAAGATGCACTGTCTTCGTAGGATGCCCTGTCTGTGGATCTTTGTCTTTGAAGTGCGCCACCAGTTTGGGCGTAGTCCCGTACTTTAGCTCACAGATGGTAGACGTTGTGCTTAGAACGGAGTATGGAAGAAGTTGTTCACCAAGAATCAAATTCAGCAAGGTACTTTTTCCAGAACTTGTCTCACCTGGTAGAATAACCTCATTCAGTAGAAAGTCGCACTTAAAATACATTATGGCAAGCATTTCGCAACTGCATGGCAATTCGAGAAACGAGGCGGATAAGAGGGTCATCAGATGCGAAGATCATGTATGGCTTTAAGTGTTTGATCTTAGAAAACAGCCCATCTTATTGTCGCATGGAGGAGATAATAAAACAGCTCAGCTCTTATGATATTATTGGTACTATTCGACGGTAACAGCCGACCATCATAAATGACATAGAATGTAGTCGCCAATCGGCAATTATGAGGAACATTTTGTTTGATAATAAACCAACCAACTTCTATAAAATGAAGGATTTTTTTTAAGCTAAAACCATCTCTCATTCCTGGAGATCTGGGACCTTATAGTACCTTCATGATATTTGGCGAATATATCAACCGGTTAATATCAAAAAACGCAAATCCTTTATAACCCACCTGCAACAAGTACAATGTAATCCTTCTGTTCCAGGTTCCTTTTGTGCCTAGCGATTTTGTCTTTGTAGTTTGTTATATTGTGCTCCAAAAGAACTCGAATCTTGTCGTCCATGCTGTTCAAACAATCCTCCGTCTCCTCGTAAAACTTGTACAAGATCTTTCTTTTTCTCTCATCTTCCTCTTTGGCGTCAGTTAACACAGAGAAGGCCTAAACATAGAAAGACATAATAGGAGTTAACAGTGGTAATTCACTCTTTCTTTCTACAAGAATATCGAGGCTGAAATTTTAAGAATATTCTAAGAATAAACCCGAGGCTGAGATTTTAAAAAGAATCAGTAATTTTGTGTGGTGAAAATTTGTAAACTAGCCAAAGAGCAACAAAAACAGCACTAGCGGTATGTTCGGTGCTAACACCATTTCTGCAAGAAGTTATTAATATAGTGTGCGTCTTATCAGGCTTAATAATCCCTACAGGCTGGCTCCAAAATTACTTTAACACCACGCTTTTCATTCAACTAATTTGTTCTGTTGTTTTTCACGTTATTATGCATCAACCAATAGCGTAGCTCCATCTTTCTGTATATAAACCACACACGACCCACAATTCCTCGATTCGCTCAGACGAAGGGCTAACGCTCGAAACGTCAGCTTTCGAATCTCTTTACGGTGGCCAATTCACAGTTGATAATCTGACTCCCCACCGACGCAGCACCACATTTTCTAAAGATTCAACAAGATTCTTTTAGAAGGAGGAGCAACGGTTTCGAATAACTTCACTAAATGGCGTCAGAATGGCTTTAAAATTGGCACAAGAGACAAGTACGGGACAATTTTGAGGTAGGAAAGCTTCATTTCAAATGAGATAGTTATTTACCCAATTTTTTTTCGATCGGTGATCTATTTACGTTGTCGTGTTTTGAGGAGCAACGGTTTCACTAAATGGCGTCAGAATGGCTTTACAATTGGCACAAGAGACAAGTACACGACAAATTTGAGGTAGGAAAACTTTATTTCAATTGAGATAGTTCTTTACAAATTTTTTCTTTTGATCGGTGATTTTCCCATACAATTCTCTATATACACAAGCTGTCGCATACACCACGTATTTTGAGCTTTGGGCGCACGTGCTCAGTCACAGTATATTGAGTTATTTTGCCCAGCCACAAAATAAACATTTAAATCGACGAAAACCTGAAAATAGTAGTTTACTAAGGTTGAAAAACGCCAAAGATATAATAATAAACCCTGAAGGAACAAGGATGGCTAAAGATGGAGAAAAGTCACACGGATTACAAACGACGGATTGGAAGAACACTACGCTTAACTTTTCAAGATGCGCAAGCCTTGACATAGCTCCTTAAAAATTGGGAAGTATGTCACCTGGGAGACTTGCAGAGGACGGCCAGTGTAGCATTTTGTACAACGCACGTGCGAATCTTAAACCTCTTAAATCTTTTGTTTGGCGATATTTTCGCTGCTTCTGTCGCTTTCTGTAGCTCTATAACGTAATTTTCCACGGTTGATTCGACGTGACACTTAGGGGTCACTTCGGCAGTTCATTACTATTCAAGGAAATAATGGAATGTGGCTTTTCTAAGAAAACACAGATCAAAGCCTTTTCATTGCAATTTGAAGGATCGAAGAAGACTCTAAATTTCGTTCTAAAACGACGTTTGAACATCTATTTACTTTATTTACCCACTCCTTGCATTAAAAAATAATCGGTTTCTGTGCAAAAGCGTACGACACGGACGAGTAACGCTTGATTTCGTAACCTTGATTTCATCGTTTCTTCGCGAACGTATGCATGTTCATTGATCATCATATCAATTATCACTGAAAATACAGTTATGTAGTATTCGATTGCTAAAAATCAGGAAAATAGTTATAGCTGATGGACTCGGACTCAGATATCTAATGCTCTGACACACCTCTCAATTTCAACGGCTGATTTCAAGGACGAACATCAAGGTATTCCTTCTCCAGTTATTCATTTCTCACTTGAATTTACATATGAAATCTTGCCAGTCCTGAATCTTGAAAGAGCGTCTTGCTATAAAAGACACCGTTACTGGCAAAAAAGATCGCTTAGTGTCAGGATGTGTAACTATTATTTCAGGCATGAACTGCCTCAGATCTCGAGTTCCCAGACGAAACGAAATCATGTTCGAGCTTTATTTTGGACCGCACGCGCTCAGCCTGATCGAGAAAATCTCACCTTCTTTGCTGTCCAGCTGGATTTCTTCTTTGACAGTCTAAGCTTCTCTTTCGTTAGCTGCTTCATCTCGTCCAAAGTTCGCAGTCCCTTGGACGACACGCCAAGGGAAGTCATTGTTCGAACCATGGCTATGACATCGTCGATTTCGTCGATCTCTTTTTCAGACATATTCCTTAAAGGTACTTAAAGCGCTTATAATCTAAGCTAAATGAATCACACAATCACTCAGAACCATGAAAAGGCACCATAGAATTGAAGACTCTTCTGGGTCATATATACAACCAACCTTTCACAAATACGCCATTTGTAACGGTGCAGCGTGTCATTGGCTGAGCCATCAACACACGCTAACAACGTGACAGATCACGCAATAACCAATCAAAAGGTTACATTGTTGAAATTGGGAAGGGTACAGTCACCAATTGGTCATGACTATCGGGCGTATTAACGGAGTAGGGTCTGTGAGATATATCACAAATGCACTTCTAACAACTGTTCTTTAATAAGCATCCGGAATGCTGATATGTATATTTTTTAAAATTGAAGTTTTACTCACCATATACAATATTACAATGAAAAGATCAGCATAACTGGTTTGAAAAGCCGTATAAACGGGGTAAAGGAATATATATATGTTAGGGTCTGAGAATGCGGCCGTTGGCTATATAAACAGGGTGGCTGCATTAACGTGATTTTTCTTATAAGGGATTAAAACGTGTGGGCGTTTCGCCGGGACAAAAAGAGGTAACCGTAATAACGAGGTGCATGACGGTCAGGCGGTCACCGACGACAGCCCTTAAGTCTAACGATTCTGATTATTATTGACTTTTTCATGAAGAATGTCTCACTGCAAATTCTAACACCAGTCGCGCAAAAACAGACAAAAAAAAACAAGAACATTAACTTCCGGGTACCAGTCCGAGCTTGGTCATGATTATATAAAACCCCGATTCGGCGAAACTGTTGATTTTCAGACAGCCATAAACACCAGACAAGTTTTATTACCACGAGTTTTGCAGTTAGGAAGGTGGTCCCTATCTAGGACATAACATACGTATTAGCGGGGTTCCACTGTATACCAATATGCAAATGTTGCAATCTGATTGCGACGTCACTCGTCTACGGCATTCTAGGACAACCTCGTTCCAGAGAGAGGACCCTGGGAACGAGGTTGATTCTAGGAGACCCATGGGCAGTTAGTTGGGGAGCCGGTACGAAACAAACCCGGCAAAAATCGAAGCGACGAAAGTTTATAAGTGAGGGGAAAGAGCCCCTAGGAACTGAAGTCTCTTCAGACAATTTTCAAGCAGAATGCTGGCCCCTGATTGCGCACAAAAAAATACGGCATAAGCATAAGCGAAAGTGCGCCATCTTGTTTTACTGTTTTGAGGGGGTATGGTACCGAAAATAAGGCAATTAATTCTACGCATGCCTATGTGGTTACTGTGGGCATCCATCCAGCTTCGTGCCCAGCCTCTCTCTCCTCCTGTCTCCCTGGTCGTTGGGAGTGGCGTATACCCTTGTACCCAGCGTCTTTGTTCCCCTTGAGCAGCGATGGTTTCGTCAAGCGAGCATGCGCAGTAAAGATGGTAAGAAGACTCCAAGTACAGTGAAACCTGTATTAAGCGGACACTGTTGGGACCCTCACTAGTGTCCGCTTAATACAGGGTGTCCCCTCTAAACAGGTTCAGCAATGACAGTTAATTATTAACCCTTTTGTAACACAGTGCAAGATCAAAGACTGCTCTTAGCATAATGTCCAGACAGTCAATGCATGAATCTGGAATAATCTACTTAGCTTTAAAACAACATCGCTGAACAATTTTAACGGTGTCTGAGCTGAGCTTTTAAAAGTAAAAAGCCCTTGAAGTGTCTGCTTATTGCAGGGTTTCTGCAACAAAATGGCTTAATTTTGGTGTCCGCGTCCGCTTAACAAAGGTGTCCGCTGAACGCAGGTTTATTTTACAGTAAATGTGGGAAGAAAATTTAGGGACTCAAGCTGGTGTCCACTTAATAGAGGGTGTCCGCTTAATATGGGGTCCGCCTAATACAGGTTTCACTGTACGAGACTGGTGAGCCTCTCACATTTGTTGTGCCGATGAAAAGCAGGCTTCAAAAATCTTTCCACAACCTGGAATCCCTTCATAATCGCTGGATCATAAATTACTCATAAAGCATCATTTTAAAGTTGATTTCCAATCTGTACTGCGCACTCTCAAGAGTTTGCCCTTGATTTTTTGTTTTGCTTCATGTAAAACATCACAAAATGTAAACATTTTGCAACTACTTACATGAAGTGAATTCAAAGTTTCAAAACAACCCCATTATGGATACGAACATAGTTAATGATGCAAAGAGGTCAAAGCTTTATGCTTCGTTCCTTCTCATATCACTTGATGAAACAACTTTGCAGCTGTAAAATCAATGAAGCTGTTGGAGAAAGAATTTGAAAGGTCTCAAAAATAAGGCATGTGGTTTGTAACAAATGACATCGGTTCGCATTCCATCGAGTGGGAACTTATGTTTATAAAATTAGGGTGCCGAGACTGCACAGCACAGACTGGAAATCATCTTTAAGAGTACACTGATCAGTCATCAAGGGTCAACATTTCCAAGTTTATAAATAACTTACACACAAAATTTACCAAGAGTGTCAAGAGTATTTTTCCCAGCATTTTCTCGAGCATGTTTGGCAGTTTCATGACTTGTAGGAGGGTAATGGCTCTGCTAATTCTAAGCCCACCCATTCCTGTTTGCCATTGATGCTTTTGTTGGCAACAGAACTCTATAGCTCCATTCATTCATAAAACTGCCTTGTACAAGAATGCCATTTTTGCTCTTTTGTTATAGTATGCTTACATTTGAAATACTTTGAAGAGGAGAAACTAATAACCAAAAATGGAAGAAGAAAAGCAAAAATGGAAGAAGAAAAGAAAGGAACGAAGGCCAGGGTTTATACATAATCATTGTCATTTCCTTTCTCTACTATTTTATTATTTCCATTAGTTAAAGTAGAAAATTTTCCTTGATGAGCAGTGGCTTTGCATGGATTCTCATAAAAATCGAGTTGAAGGTATAGGCCATTTCCGAATTACCTTGTGCCTCTGCGTCAAAACGAGTGTGTGCGAAACCATTCATATGGAAATGAGGGCTGCCTACAAATTCATTTTCATGCAAATCAAACTTATTTTCATAAGAAAGGTGTTACACAAAGACTCGTTTTGAAGCAGAGGTAACTTGGAAATGGATTATTCTGATGTACAGCAAAATGAACAAAGCTAAAAAGGGAAACATATGACATGGATTTGGCCAAAGAAAATATCCATATACTCTTTACAGTGCCATTTGACGAGGCTGTTTTCTTTTAAAATTGTTGACAACTTCGTTTTCTGTTTAAACTAGGAAATTGAATTGCAATAACTTTGAGGGCTATGATGTCAATTGTCATAACGTGAATCTCCACCTCACATAGTTCTTACATTCTGATTGGCCAATAGAAACGAAAGCCATCAGAATGTTGTCAAAATTATGTAAAAGAGCTGTAAAAAAGATAATCAGACAAGAACTTTTTCAACTGGCAACACTGATTTTTGCTGTTACACAAATCAAGTTATCTACAGGGTATGTACAAGTTTAGCAGTTCACAATCTATAGATCAGTGTTGCCTTTTTTGCTCTAAAACCTTTGGTGTCAGTGTTGTTTGAAGACCTTAGAAAACGGCAAAAAGGTCCAAGTCAGAAACACAAGGATTCACTTCAAGCACGATGTCATAAGGATATATCATGTTGCTTAGCAACATCTTTGATTCAAACATCAGGCCTCCGCACCCAGTTCAAAATGGACCATTCTAGAAGTTGCATGTTATTGTCTCCTGGAGGGTGTTGTGAACCAGGTTAGCGACTGCTGAATGGCCCAAGTCGCTGAAACTTTTTATGGTAGATGTTTGAAATTGTGAGAACAATAGAACAAGCAATGGCAACAGCAGCTCATACTGTCCACTTGAGACATCTTGTGTCCTGGTGTGTCAACAAACACTTCACGCAGCAATATCTTGCTCCGCAAGACACACAGGTGTAGTTCGAGGGGAATGTGAAGAAAAGTTAAAGATGCACAAACTCATTACCACATTTGATAAAAGAAAACACTATAAAATGACACATCACTGGAGACCCAGGGGCTGTTAGCTAGGACTGGCAAAGATCAAAGTGCCTCAAATTTTGCCACATTAATTGTATCTTGATCCTGGGTCTTCAAGGACGGCAGAACCACAAAAATGTCCCTGTGATTCATTGTAACTTTTTATAGTTTTAATGTCTGCGAGGGCCACAGGTATTTCAGTCCAAAACTGTAAGTGTTTCCCTCGTTAAATAAAGTTGTTATTATTATTATTATTATTATTATTATTATTATTATTGACATTGAAATCCAAAAAGGAGCCATGTAATACATAAGAGTACTTTATCACTGTCACCTTGTAAATAAATTGCAGTATATTTTCCAATTTAAGCAATTGGAAAGAAGCCTGAAAAAAAATCAGGGCTTCCTCTTTCCAATTGCTTAAATTGGAAAATACCGGTATACTGCGATGATCATTCTTCACTTTCATCTACAACCGCAGTTCATATATGAATTATTTTGTATAAACATCACATTTCATTCCTCATGGGAAGATATGAACTTAATAAATTGACTTCGCTCCGAATGTGTGGCTTAATAGCTCAGTTGGTAGAGCATCGCACCGGCATCGCACCGGTATCGTGGAGGTCACGGGTTTGAATCCAGTTAAAGCCCTGTTTTTTTTTTCAGGCTCCGTCTTTCCAATTGGTTAAATTGGAAAATATACTGCGATGATCATTCTTCACTTTCAACTACTGTTGTTGTTATAAAAATTGTTTGTTATTGTTATTATTATTGTTATTGTCATTGTTATTGTTATTATTATAATTATTATTATCACAACTGTCATACATGTAGGAACAC
Source organism: Micromussa lordhowensis (assembly GCA_964020085.1). Lineage (NCBI taxonomy): Eukaryota > Metazoa > Cnidaria > Anthozoa > Scleractinia > Lobophylliidae > Micromussa > Micromussa lordhowensis. The sequence continues at coordinate 32,290,788 of OZ026599.1, read as the reverse complement.
ACCAAAGTGACTCTGTAGATATGTAGCTAACAAAAGTAAATAAAATCATCATGGTTACCCATTATAGAAATTTGGAAATAAATTCTGAAATAAAGGATATCCACAGACAGAACAGAAGTGCCGTTCTGGAACCTTTGAGGGAGGAACATTGGCTGACTTGTAGGATGGCTCACCAGCTTCAGCTTCCTGTTGCTGGAAAACATTAAAAAACATCAGCAAACAAAGAGGCAAAATTATTGATATGGGTTTACTTGAAGCAAGTGCATTTTATTTTACATGCAATATTAACCATCTTATTAACAGTCCAACTCCATTAAACAGCCATGGCCACCTTTTAGTCGTCCCTGATGAGGGTTTTTGTATTTTCCTTACCCCTATACACCTTATTCCAAAATGGCCACTATTTTTATTAGTGGTCTTTTGTTTGCCTTCAAATTAGCTCTTGTTGCCTCGTTCTTTAACTTGAAATACAGATGAATATTTTCCCTTAAACGAGGCAACAAGTGCTAATTTGCAAGCAAACAAAAGAACACTAAAATGGCAGCCATTTTGAAATAAGGTGTATTAAACGGCCACCCAAAATTTAATGCACATACTTTGGCTTAGTTTTGAAAAAGGCGATGACAGATAAGAGTCCCAAACTAAAAACCCTAAATAAAAACATTCAAACATACATCGATCATGATTCTCTTGAAGTGGTTCCATGTTCAGTAAGAAATTAACCCATAATAAAAATATTCAAAGTGCACTAACCCCTATTGACAGACATCTCCATATCCTAGAGGGTGGCTGCTTAACAGAGGTTAAAAAAATACATCTATTCCCATTTATGTTTGATAAAAGTATGAAATCTTGATCTTACACTTACTGCCTCTTCCAGAAGCATGGCAAAAGTTCTTCTAAATCTCTGATGAACAAAAACAAAATTGCAACTTAGCATCAGAAATCTGAAAGCCATGGCTAATTATCACAAATACAGTATTGCTTTTATAGCAACTTACAGTTGTTACATGTAAAATCCCTTTTGGAAAGTAAAAGTTACAAGCAACTTACAGTAATACATCGCTGCCTCTGACAACAGGTCTGTGACAAACCGTTACATGACAAACTTTAAGTTATGATCAGTGGTGGCAGCAAGTCAGTTACGAAAAGATTACTGTAAAGTTCTAACATGCATAATGAGGTCAATCAATTGCCACAGCAAGTTAATTAGTGTTAAAGTCTGTGTCAGGCCAAATGGTCCATTCACCTGGGTGGAGAGGCTGGGGTGAGAATAAAGTGCTCAGGTCATTGAGTTGTGTTCTCAGGACTTCAACCAAGAACCCGGAACAGTCTAGTGCATGGCAACTTGCCTACACGTAGTTCCTAGGCCCCAATTTTTTGCCGCGCTCATTCGTTTGAGGTCACGTGGTCCAGGGCACAAATTGTGACCTAGACAAAAACTAAAAATTGCGACAATTTGTCATAATTTTTCACCGAGCCAATTTCTCGTCTCTTTGGGCATTTCTGGGAGTGATGGCTAGGGAAAAGCAATTTATACTCATCGTTTGTACTTTAACGTTAACTGGTCAAGTTAACCAGCTCATTTGGATCCTAACGGACATAATCTTGTCAGAAGCATCAGCGCTTTCAAACCACAGGCAATGCTAATTACGCAAAAATAATATTTAAGCTTCTGAAGGGTTCTTTTGCATGTAAGTGCGGCGCTTGATGAAAAAATTCTTAAATTTTTGGTTCAAGAGTAGCTTCTAAGTTAATTAATTAACTATAGTTTGACCGCTGTGCAGTAAACAAGAATTGGCTGGAAGCGCTGTCTTGTAACTAAGTTTCATGTTGGTGGTTACCTTGCGGAATTGACCTCAACCCTGCATGTAATATCTAAACATACATTTCTGTACCAACCCACTTAACGAATAACCACAGGCTTATTTACTACACCAAGACTATGCAAACTTTTCTATAATTCTCTTTAATACAAGAAACAAAAACAAAACAAGTCAAATCAGGCCTTGGACCTTGCAAGTTCAGATAAAAACATGACACTATTATTTTATCATGGCAAGCGCTATTAGAACTGAAATCTGTGAAAGAAACAGATATTTCTATAGATTTCTAAAGTCAAATTCATACAGAAGAGGAAAATCTTCTCAGTTTTCTGATCTTGTTAAAATAGTCAGAACTAAACATTTCGTGGCTGAACAGAATTTAGGTAACCTGTTAGCGTTCCAAACTTAATACAATTTTTCGCTTAGGCTTCCATTTGAGGTGCATGTGAAATAAATAAGTTTGTGTGACAAGCATAATGATAGTTCTAACCGTATGTTCACAAAGAAGTCGCTCTTCTGCACCAAACTGTTAGTAGCAAACATACTGAAAGGTACAGTTTCCATTCCTACGAGTTGCAATAATCACCATCTTCTCTGACTGAGTTATTTGGCCGAGTTATTTGGTGTTTGAACTTGTCTGGTTAGCAACTTAGTTAATCGAGTAAATGAGCCCCTTTGGTTCCTCCTGTACATAAATATTTTCAAAGGACCATGAATTAAAATCTCTGAATATAACAAGCTCCAACCAAAATCAATAACAAGCATTTGCTTCTGATCTGAACGCATACGCATTCAGTTACTGTCTACATTGTAGACTACTCTGGGCCATTTGTCTTGGTTACGTCACCAAAATCAATTGGCCGTGAAGGCCTGCGAGAAAGCGGTACAGGAGCTTTCCTTTTCGTGTCATAGAGTCTCTTTTATAAAGGGTCCTGTGGCCAGATTATAGCGGATTTGAGTAAAAGAACAAGATCAAGTACGGGAACGACTTTCCAATTCTAGTTCGCAGGCTCCACATTATCACATCAACATACCCATCTCATCCCATGAGCTATCGTAAAACGTAACAGCAACATGAAGAGCGAGGGCTCTGGAAACGCCACTGGTACGAAATTTGAAAGTCATACTCATACTCAATCTCGTACTTGTAGTTCAATCTAAAGGTCTCTAATGGCAGTGCTTCCACAATTGTTTTATAATGGTTACTTTATAAGGTGATAATTTGTGATCAAGAGCAACAAATTACAATTTTATTTAGCAAACTGCAGTAATATGTTTGCTCACCTGTTTAAACAGCTCCCCTGTTTTAGATTTCCTTTTCTTCCTTTTATCTACAAGATGGGACAGGACATGTGTTAAGTGTGACACTAAACATGTCACAAATGCAGAATGATCAGATGTACTTTGTCAGGCTGACAAATTATACAAGAAAAAAAGGAAAATAACTTTGGCACATATACACAACTGTAACTTAAACTACTAGATATGGAGGGTATATTACAAGACTGTGAGGGGATACAAAAATGTTTTGGATTGTTGATGGTACATGTATCTCTTGCGATTGATTACAGCGAATGAGTGAAAGATACCATCAGGCTGCACAAGAAGATAACAACAACAACAAATATAAATTTGTGGGTTCCAAGTGGCCATGTAAAGAAGGTCTGTTTGTTAGATACATAGTGATGAATCATCCAATCTCAGACACCTCATTATTTTTTCAATTCAAAAGTACCAAAAACAGAGGCCCTTTTAACTGAGATAAGTACTGTAAAAGATGTTCTGACAATTAATTAATGTAAGGAAACATACAGTTAAAGTACGCCTACTTCTCAAGAAAATGATATTTCTGTGTTAGAAAAGCTGCATTTAACTTCAATGATGTTTAAAGAAAAATCATACAGTCATGTCCTGTATTGATAACCATGACAACATTCACATTCTCACATGTGGAAGATGAAAAGAGATTGTATCTTCATTGTGCACAATGAAGATATCAAAATTTAGGAATAAGAAAAATCCCAGTCTTTCATCGATATCTATAAAATAAACATGATTGTGGTAGTTTCTGTCACAGGGATTGATCAATTTGTAGTGCAGAACTTCTCAGAACATAGACAGTCATATACTGAAATGCCAGAGGTGAACAGTAATTATATGTGCCATAAAATTAATGATGTAAAGGAGCCTTGTGTTTTTGCTTCCAGGACCATAACTCATGGCATGGAACTTGTGCTGTGCTTATACTGTAAGATGTCAGGAATTGCTTATTGTTTGGGAATACAATCAAATCCACCCAATTTAATTCTGCATAAATTAATGACTCAAAACTCAGATGTTATGGAGCATTTCCAGTAAATATAAATCTATAAAAACTGTACACTACAGTACTAAGCAATAGCTGTTTGACCATTTTATATCCTTGAAATCTCAAATCATCACAATCAAATATGTCATCATCACCATCATCTTTGTCATGATCATCAGTTCTACTTCCCAAATTGGAAAATAGAACCCTAAAACAAGTGCTACTACTACTAATCCTTATCGGGCCCATGAGAACTCTTGAGGCCTAAAACAACTGCTACTGGTCAAATAGCTTGGATGGCCTTGATAACACTTCTAGATGAGTTGCAATGCAGCAGCCACAAAGCAAATACATTATTGTCTTGGTTGTTACCTTCCATGGTGTCATTAAATGCCGGAACCTTCATTTTGGCAGGGACTACTGTCAGGTGAGAATGAGGATCATCTTGGAAGTTGTCCTTTTCCAAGGCATCCAGTTGTCTTTTCTGGCGTCTTTTACGTGTTGCACTGTCAAGAATTTTCCTACTTGAAATGTCCCTGATTCTCCCTAATGGCATCAATGGAACATAATTAATTAAACCATACAGTCCTCTCTGATCTTTCACTCTTTTTACTCCCACTACAGTATGACCGTGCAGTTGCAATTTCAGTTTGCACATCACAGTCAGAATTTCATCCAAGGCCACTGATGATGTGCGATAATATCAGAAATCTTTAAGTCCCTAATGTGTTCTAGTTAGTAATTGGGTTGTTCTATCATTTGATAATTATCAACAAAATTAAATAGTCTAACAAAGTACAAGATGGAAACAAAGGGAGAAAAAGGTAAATCTGCAAATGCTATATTTTCACAGGAGCGGTCTCTTGTTGTTTTAGTCTGCCATGTTGTCATTTCAGAGCCGTGTCAGAATTTATCAGGACTTCATAAATATATGCAAAAATATTTTGTGCATGATAAGCCCAAAGTGCCAAACCCAATTGAATTGGGTTTACTTGAAACATGATTTTCTTCAGTTATTCAGTTACTTTTTGTAAGCTTATTTGAATATTGCTATATGTACTGCATAGCATAATTTGTTTGTAAGCTTCTACATTGATTTGAGATCACTGATGTCAACTCGATAACTTCTCAAATTGAGATTGACTGATTGAATAATAAATTGGTTGACACATTTTTGTCCATCACAACTTGCAACACAACTCTGATCCCTTTCAGAACTTTTGAAACAATGCTGTGGCTGTGTTGAAGGTCAAAATGAAATTCAGGTTAAAATGAAATTCCTTTGTCTATTAACCCTAATTATTCATGGATCATGAATAATTATGGTTAGAAGACAAAGCAAATTGAGACTCAAACTAGGTTAAAATCATTAACCTGAATTTCATTTTGACCTGCAATAGCTACATGCCCAGCAGCTGGCCAAGGTTTTAAATAAATTCAATGACCGGCAGTGAGACTAAAAAGAACACTTTGACAAGCGACCCCAAGAAGAATTGAACCCAGGTTGCCGGTATGGCAAGCGATGCTCATGACCACTGCGCCACCACAACCGGCCAGCAGTTTTTGGAATTTTTTAAGAATATGAAGATGACACGGACACAATTGAAGATTCCCAAAGATGTTTTCAAAAATTTTTGAAGACGTCCGAATTCTTCCGAAGACAAGGTTATCTAAAAAATGCTTTAGCCACATGGACCAAAGACATAAGTCATTCATGACATTAGCACTATACTACACAGTTTCCCGCTTCAGGGCTCGAGACTAACTTTTCAGCTTGCTAGCCCAGTGGCTAGTGACAGGTTTTATTAACTAGCCAAAACAAATTTTTCACTAGCCAGATACTCTAATATCCAACATCGCATCAAGTCAAGTAAATGCTAGCCTGTGTAGCTGGTAGTATGCTTTGAATGAACATCTGGCAAGTACAAAGTTTTTGTGACCTTGATTCTCACAGAACTGGCGTCAAAACTTCTGAACTGGCGCACCGAAAAACATTATTTTCCTTCAAAATACCGATTCGCGATTTTCACTAATAAAATAACTCGTTCCACCTTATTTCTATACGTTGCAAACTTAGACATCATGCCATAATTATAGGCATGGCACAACAACAAAAACCCAAGTTTTCGCTACCATGCAAAATTCTCACAGAACTTCGCAACTCGCCATCAAAAAACATTCCTTTCTTTCAAAATGCAGCTGATTCATGATTTCTCGTGAACACAGTAATTTGTTCCATGTCAACTTTATTTACAAATTGCAAACATAGGCGTCAATATTATATAGGCATCATCCAAATCTTGGAGTTGCGAATTTTTTAATTTTTTCAAAGCGTTTGTGACCTCGAGATGCTGTGCCCATGAAACATAATCCCTAGAGCTCCGCATAGTTTCATGCATGACTAATCATTACTGGCAAGCAGTTCGTTTGTCATTCTTTGCTTTTGACTAAGGAAATAAAAAAACAAAAAGGTCAATCATTCTTTCGCATTTCAGTAATTTAAACTTCTTGTTTGGGTTGATAAATTATATACAGCTGTATGATATTTTTATAATAGCCAATGTTTTAAATTCTGCACGCTCTGACTCAATTTCGTTTTGTGAATTGGTTTCCTATGGGCCTCCAGTGCCCACATATTTTCACTAGCCAAAATGGCTAGTGAAGAACAAAAACCACTAGCCAAAATAGATTTTTTACTAGTCTGTGGCTAGTTGGCTACCGTTAGTCTCGAGCCCTGGCCGCTTTCTGAGTGACTTAAAAGTGTTTATTTGACCAAATTTGCATACAATAGCAGAAGCGAAAACAGCTCTGACATTTCTCAGTCCCAGTCTCAGGACGTGCATCACTAAACTAGTACTCAGTTTTGTTTCAAGAAGGAAGTATCGTTATTTACACATAATTTTCGTTTCTTACATTGGTTTGAGTTGTGTCAAGCATGAGAATTTGGTCCGTAAACGTGAGCCGGTGTGAGATCGAAGTTTTCTAAGGCGTGAGCGTTGGCAGGTATATATAGCGTTATCCTTAGTATTATTGGAAGCTAACCATAAACAGGCTAACCAGAGAGCTATTCAGGCTTTCCAGAGTGCTATCCAGGCTAACAGGAGTGCATTCAGTGCTTTTTAGGCTAACCAGAGTGCTATACTTAGCCTAAACTACATAAAAGTTTTGACTGCCGGTCATTTAGCGACTACGTTATAAATACAAAAATTTACTCTACAGTGGGAATAGCGAAGTATTCAGCCATATAAACAAGGATTTGATATTATTAACTGAAATTATATAAAAAATAATAATTTTGACTGCCGGACACGGAGTATTTGAAAAACCTGTCCGGCTGCCTGTCCGGAGTATTTTGAAAAACCTGTCCGGCTGCCGGACATTGCGTTGATACAAATGTGGCCATTCATACTACCTTGTTTACCACACATCCCTAGATAGATTTAAGAAATGAATACTGCAATAATGACGGATTTAAACGTCTTAAAAGAATGCAAAATACAGAAAAAAGTCCATACCAGACTCGCGGCGGTCCGCCATCTTGAAAATGACTAGTGCAAGCTTCTCTCGGATTTTTTTGGAACCCCTCTATACTTGTTCCCAGGTTCTCCCAGGCTCTAATAGAGAGCTTGAGAACGAGGCTCGAACGCCTGGCGAAAAATCGCCATCATGGCTGTTCAACACAAAGTTACGCGAGAAAACTGGCTCGAAAATCACCCAAAATTCAAGGAAATACAGTCATACGGATACTACAATGGAAAGCCGTCAATGGAAAGAGCAGTCATGACAGTTTACTTGGACTTGTGTGAAAGCAAACATTGGTTTAGCGTGTCAATACATCCCTGCGAGTCTTTGAAGTTGGTTTACATCACAGGAAAGCGATTAAAGAAGTCCCAATTCGATATAATAGTTCCACTTACGATAGACACAGCTTTAACAACGGAGGAAATTCAGAACATTATCCAGGAAGTTAATCTGTGCGAAGAAAAAGAAGTGGAGGAAGACACGGGTATTGAACAGCGCCCAAAAGTGACAATGGCCTTTTGTGAGGCAGATTCTACTATTGTGTATTACGACTTTTTCCAGGGTCTTGTTCCCCCGGATCCACCAAATGAGGAGGAAGAAGTGAAACCCAAGCACAAGAGAACAAGACAGAAAAGGGTAGCAAGTCAAAAATAAAGTATATTTGATACAATTCATCTCTATTCACTGTGTATTTCTATAAAACCAGGAGTACAACAACCTCTCATCTCTTCTTCTTGGATTTGTAAAACCCAACCAGTTGTAAAACTACACTTCCCAGTTGAGCTCAACACCACGCAAGTTTTGACACAACACAAAGTTTTGACTTTGACAAACTTTTACATTTCGAATGCTAACGTTGTGGTCCATATAATGCATTCTAATGGTCGTTTCATTCAAATAATTCAATGTTGTGCAGTGACTAGTTATGCCCTCAACTAAATCTTTAAAACAGTACTTCAGCAGCACTAACCAGACCACTCAAAGCCATAAAGGTTATCCACACGTGTGTTTCACATACTCAGCTTTAACTTGAAACTCCATGTTTGATGTTGGAGCATGTATAAGAAAAAATACACGATATAATTGACAATAACAGAAAGCAAAACAGAGCTAAAAAGTGCCGCCTTAGTGCCATTCTGGTCTCCACGCACTTTGTTTCCATTGAATACATTCTTGTTGCCATCGGAAGCATCAAAGTTTTGACATCAAAACTTTGTGTAGAAACTTGTGTGGTGTCCTGCTCAACTGAGCAGCATACTAAGAAGAGGTTTTATTTGTAGCCAGGAATTTTATGGCTGGATGAGACAAGTCCCTCTCATCTACTTCATTTTGTTTTCATTTCTCCCTCAGGCCTATCATGAAAACTGATGTTTACTGGCAGGACAGTTACACACAATGTCTCTGGACAAAATCTGACATAATACATCGATAAAATAGATAAAAACGTTCTCTGGTAAAAAATATATAAGAATTATAAGCTTTCGGCAACCGTACTGTTGCCTTCGACGGATAAAAATGTGATAGAATGTAGGTGAATGAAATATAACGAGAAAATATGAATAAATTAAAATAAGAAAAATGCGTGCAAAAAAGGTGAAAGAATGCTATAAGTAGCCTGCGAACGCAGACGTATTTCCGGCTGCCACCGGCTCCGCCGAAAACAACGTCCGCGAACCCGAGCCGCGAGAGCGATTTCCGTGACGTCAGCTCTTGTAAACCAATCACATTTCACCTTGCATATCCGAAGAGGTAACACGTAGAAATCGTACGTGGAGCTCTCGCAAACGCGTGTTAAAAAATGGCGGAGGATGCGTTCAGGAAAGTGTGGCAGCCGGAAATACGTCTGCATTCGCAGGCTACTTATAGCATTCTTTCACCTTTTTTGCACGCATTTTTCTTATTTTAATTTATTCGTATTTTCTCGTTATATTTCATTCACCTACATTCTATCACATTTTTATCCGTCGAAGGCAACAGTACGGTTGCCGAAAGCTTATAATTCTTATATATTTTTTACCAGAGAACGTTTTTATCTATTTTATTATGCATCCTGGTATCGGATCAGAAATATTTTCTCATAATACATCGAGTTTACTTAATTTTTGTGAAAAAAAATACCTCTTAGTTGGCATGTTGGTCTATGTATTCCATGTACTACTTCTACTTCTTTTATTCACTCTAACAACTAAAAGACACATTTACATGGTAAGAGACAAAAACTACAGTAACTTAAGAAATATGTATGCTTAAAGTTGAGCCAGGAGAATAAATGAACCTTGCGGTTTTCGAGTTATTCCCCATGGATGGGTGGACAGGCAATGTATGTATTTCAGATCAGTCAAATTGATGCTACTATGAACAACCAATCCAACTGCTGCTTGCAATGATACTTGTTGGCGTCAGCTAAACACGCTTTGGCAAGATGGTGGAGAAACCAGACCGAGTGTCCTTTCGCATTGTTTTACGCAGGATTATGATAACGAGAATTGAAACTATTATGCCATATATATTTTTTGGGAAAAGGTGTTTTTGAAAATGGATTTTAATGTAGAAATACGAACAGAAATCACTCAAACCAGCAAAAACGTTACCTTGAAGTGGAACTAGCCTACTGTCGAGCGTGCAGTAATCAAATCAAATTGTTGAGCACAGTTCAGACAACATAGTCAGAAGCTGGGAGGAGCCACTGAACATTTGATTGACAATAGCAAAAAATACATTTGTCGGTTGAGCTTTGAATTTTAGAGTCTGCATGTTATTGAAAGGCGCAGTAAAGAGAACATTAAAATGCAACTACAAACACCTCTAACCATAGCTAAGCTAACCATACTCATTCCCAGTGCATTTGGAGGTCGGAGCCATTCCTGTAATTAATCGCTTTATGAACTCAACGATCGACATCTACGATCTCACGGAAAAATAGGACACTGAAGAGTTTAAAATCAACCGTTTTTTGCTTTCCTTACAATCCCTTATAAAACATTCACATTCTCAACGGCTCCTCGCGTAACCTAACATTGCGTCAGTTCAGAATCACCAGGGCTGCTTCTGCCCTGGACTCACACAGCGTGCGCCTGATGGTTTCATGAATGAACACGCGGTACGTAGACCCTCATGTCCTAGAATTAATTTATTTTTTGCTTTTCTCTAGACTTGAGCTTGGGACGCCTGTGGTAAAACAAATTCTTAAGTTGCTGAACATTGTAACCAAACTTGTTGAATTAACCTTATCATGACTGTTAAGAAGAATCCACTGAGTGCTGCTATCTCCTGGGGCTTTTAATTCACACAAAAAAATTGTATTGTTATGCTTGCGCACTAACCCACTAAATTAATCTGGCATCCCTGCGTTTATTTCTCTTACGCGTAAAAGTAACTCCAAGGTTGATTATTCACATGAACCATTTGTCAGCCGCTCCTTCCACTCCATCTTTCCAGGACACATTGGAAAATCGACTAGTTTATGCAATTTTAACAATCACAAAATACCATGGAGACAACTGAGGCAGTACCACTTGTATTTAGTTCCATTTTTTTCATTGACCTTTCAGCTACAACATTTTATGAGTTTCTGAACAAAGAATCTTAGGAAAATTATTGGCCATGTAAAATTATGATTTGGAACTATCTGGATTAGGAAAGACCTCATTCAAATTATATGTATTTTCTGATTATAAATCATTTCTACAAGCCTGCTTGTCAAAATCACTAAAGTATAATCATTCAATGCCATCTTGATAGGGAAAAACTGTATTCAAATTTTATTTCAGCACACAGCTACACTTATATATACAACAACAAAACTAGTTTCATTTATGACCTCTCAATCTGGTCCCCATAACAGATCTAAAATCAAAGATGACCTCATGTAACTGTGCATGAAATATAGACCTTGATACCACAAGCTAAACTAATTTCATTTTTATTCTACTTATTTATTTATTTATTTAATTGTTTATTTCTATCTTTACGTTATTATGGTTTGTATCTGGTTATATTATTGTCAGTCGTTATTATATTTCTGTATCAACTTATATTTTTCATGCAAAGTTACATGAAGTCATCCCCAATTCAAATCTTTACTGGCAACCAACTGAAGAGGTCACAGGCAAAACAAGTCTTGAAATTGCACACTTTTTTACTGTGTAACTATGTATCGAAGGAAAATTCAAACAAAGCTTATCACAAAGTAATCATACTTTCTTGCTTTAACAAGCAAAACTTTGTGAAGGAGGCTAGTGTGCGTGGTTTATATGGTCTGACAACAATGCAATGCTTGGTTTAAGTGAGTGGCAAAAGCATCTATAGAGAAGTGAAGCCATAGTTTTTCTATGTTTTCTTTCCTAATGACCAGAGCAGGGCTTGAAAATAGTGCTGTCCAGTTGTCCAGGAAGATTAGATCTTGCTACCAGACAAGTTACTGTTTCATTCTCACTTGCCCAACATGCAAGGACCCAAGCAAGTCATCCTCCAACTAAATAAGAAAATAAGTAAACCAAGACTCGCCCAGGGCAAGCAAAATTTGAGAGCTGATTGAAGCACAAGCTTGAATTTAAGTTTTTTTGCAAGCCTTGTAGAAGAGGAGTATATATCCTTCAACACTTTCATTACATGATGTTCAAATTGTTAATTCCCCTTCACTGTCCTTCACTTCTCTTGACATCAGAGTTGTGAGAATTTGTAGGTATATCAAGACAATATCTTCCAGTTAAGGAGAAACCAGTAAGGAGAAACCAGTGGTTGATCATTTGGCCATCTCAATCACATTTGTCCAGCTGTATAACTGCCACATACATTGTACTCAACAAATATTTTGTTCCTTGTTTCTTCAATCACTCATCTCCATTGCTTTCCATTTGCAACAGTTTGGAAGTGAATACATTTACTGCATTTGTTAGTTTTGGTGAGTCAGGAAACAAGTCAATAAAGGCTTGGCCGTCTTCTAAGGATTGGATTAGACTGGGATCCACTGGAATAGAACCTAGATAGAAGGAAAAAAATATTTATTCTTTCAAGATCTGAAAGCAAGATGTAGCTAGAAGACTCTCCTCGGTGGAAACAGACTGATTTCAAAGTCAAATTGAACACATCACATCAATGAGAATCTTCTGCAGTTTGCAATGACCCCTAGACTAGATCACAAACAATATGTTCTGCTATGTGATAAGCTTGGCACAATAAAGAATTAACTTGGTTGACATTCCTTTTAAAGCTTCCAGCAAACGAGACCAATGCATTTCCAGACAATATATATATGTACTTTGTTCTTTTTTATATACATGACTACTAATATAGACAAGTGCAATAAATAGTGAAACGACCATAATTTTTCCACAAAACATGATCTAGATTACCCCTAACCCCTCTGTCCCCTGTCCTGTGTAGCCACCGATGTTAATAAGTATTTTTACCTAAAAATGGAACATCACAGCTCTTTGCCAAGGCTTCACCTCCTCCTTTTGAAAACAGATTTCTGCACTCCTAAAAGAAAGAAAGCGGGGTATTATTACATACTATGAAGATGAAGGTAACACTATAACAGTCAAAAATACAGTCAAGTCATAGTATATTAAATATGTTTTTTAATTTCATATAAAGGAATAGCCTCCCACACATGCATTTTGCATGGACTTGTCAGGCAATGTTTCCTCCCTGATACCTTAGGTTTGCAGTGAAAGGTCTTAAAAACCTGACCCTATTTAAGGATGAAGCAAAAGAAAAAAAGATACCCTGTCTAAGTCCCAAACCAAAAAAATGACATCCAATTCAAGGAAAAGTACCGGTAAACAAAAACTTTGAATGGCAAGATTGCATCAACTGTATTTCATTTCTGTGACACTGGAAGCTTAAAAGAATCAAGCATAGAACTTATTAAGGCGGGGGTACACATGAAAGCCGTGTTTTGGCTGGGTAGTATGTTTTTTATGCAAATATCTCGTTGACGTTTCAAGCAATCAAGAATCTCTTTGCTCATTTCACATATCTATGTTTTGGGTTGTTTTGTAAATTTTTTGGTGATTTTTAGGTATATTTGGAGAGAAATAGTTTTTCTTAAAGGATTAGTAAAATTGATGGAAATAGGAAATTTTGAAGATTTGGTGTTGTTTTAAAATTAGAGTTTGAAATTAAAAATTGGTTCATACACTCCAAACAGTTGCCCAACAACCTGGGGTGCCATTGTGCGGTCAGGCAACTGTCTGGTGGTGTTCCATAACCCCTTTTTTTCCCTTTCAACCTCTCTTTAAACTTACCAAAATTTCACTTAAATTCACGTGTACCCCCGCCTTAACCATTTAGCTGGGCATTTACACATTGCAATGTTAACTGACACAAATTAGGTACGTGTACGTACCCTGTCTAAGGATCACACTGTGAACGCAATAGCCCAATTTTGATATATTAAAATTCAGCCTAAAACAATAGACCTCAGCACGAGGCTCGTGGGAATAACTACAGAGTTTGTGGGGTTTATTCCCACGAGCCTCGTGCTGAGGTCTATTGTTTTAGGCTGAATTTTAATATATCGAAATTGGGCTATTAATGTCAACAGGGGCAAGAATGATACCCTATCAGGCGCGGATCCAGGGGAGGTGAAATGGGTGAATTTTCACCCCCCCCCCCCTTTTTTTCTGAGCCCCCTTCTTTTTTTTCTCTTATCCATCAAATATTGAAATAATATTTGATTTCTCGAACATTATTACAAAAATTCACCCCCCATTTCAAACTCCTGGATCCGCGCCTGCCTATAAGGCTATTTAAGGATTGAGAACCTCAAAAACCATACCCTATCCCACGTCACAAACCTATGTAGCCCATATATAGGAGTATACCCCTCCCCCTTGGGTGTTCCTCCAAAGAGTATCTGTGTATGAGGCTAACACTTACACTACAATAAGGACAGACAAATTCGCTTATGTTCTCCACCACTCCCAGAATTGGGGTTTTAGTTTTCTTGCAGAATGTTAGTTCGTTAGTTCTCTTCTGACATCAGACACTGCCATATCCTGAAAAACAACAGAATATGTTATTCAAAAATCCACCATAATGCTAAGCATTACATAGTTCATTCTGCTTCTGGTAAATGTCTTTCAAAACTGTTTCTGCTATTCAGCAATTAAAGATGGAGAATTATCCCATGTCCAGGAACAACTACTCGTCTGATATTTTTCTTTATGAACAAAGGGGAAAAAATGAGGGTTAAAATTTCAAAACTGGTGACCAATTTTGCTAATTAACTGACACTTAACTAATCTTAATCTAATCTTGGACAAAAAATGGCTAGAGCCGATTCCGACTGAATTGATTGACTATTACATTAAGGCTAAATGCCTATTATAATTAAGTGAAAGGTAATGGTCTTTCTTCAATGCTGTTAGGGCTAAATCAACAATGTATTACTCAGAATGCAAATATTAATCAAATGTACGTGTAAACTTTCTGAAAATCCAAATAAGACTTATTACAACATGTAATAATTAACAGTAACATAGAAAGTTTATTATAAATACTTTATGCATACGATACCTAAGGAGTAGTGACAAAATTTGCTCTATCTGAATTGCAATGTTCAGATTTGCTACTACTGCAATGTCCTCATCAGATGTCCCTGGATTGAACAAACCCAATCTTAGAACAGAGCAATAATGATATCTAGAATTATTATTCAACAAATTGTAACACTATCCAAATATGGTCATGATGCTCTCGATATCCGTAACAGATATCCGGCGGTATACGTAGCTTCGTTCGTGGGAAGAAAAGGTGAAATGAGAAAATGTCGACAGAGAGATTTACAAGGATTTAGGCTGTTTTGTTATCAATTTGTTGAATAATAAAACAATTATCCTGCTCAATCTCGCGGAATATCGTCTGATTTTAGCCGACTCGGCCTACGGCCTCGTCGGCTAAGTATCAGATGACATTCCGCGCCATTTCGCAGGATAATTGTTAATTATACTGCATACTGCAAAATGAATGTGCACTATTGTACTATCAGTAAAGTTGACAATAAAAGGTATATACAGGTATCTGCTCTGTGCTCTGATCAAGGGAGGTCAACTCCAGTCTCCTAGTATGGAGTACTTATAGTTACCTCTCTCTTAATATCCTTATGGGGAGCTATCCTATTGCTGGATATCCCCTAGTATCCCAATATTTTTGCAGTTCAGGTTGCCCAACAACTTACAAGTTGGAAACTCATTTCTCCTCCTATGTGATGAGAGGCATTGCAAGTCAAGTCTCTCACCAAAGAAAATAGCACAGAGAACAATCAACAGGCCTTGAATCCAGACCTACAGTATTGACACGTTGATCTAGAGTGTACTATGTTGGCAAAGCTAATAAAAATAAAATTACTGGGCCACAGTACCTCACACATTAGTACATGACAAACCTCTGAAAATTAAATTTTATATTTTTGTCATACCTGGAGGTGTATCAATACTCGGGTATTATCCAGGTAACCCAACACACATTCGATAGAAACTGCTTGATCATTGCTAAAAAAAAAATACCGGTAACTGTCACATGATAACTCAAGGAAGTCTGCAGGAACATCAATATGCTTGTAGCACTCTACAGAATTTGCTCCATTTTAAACATCGTTAAAAAGCACATTGCAGACAGTATGGTGTGCTGGCCAGGAACAAAGTTGGTCTAAAATAATAGTAATACATTTTGCTTAAAACATTTTCCTTTTCATTCAAAGCCAGAAAAGTCACAGTGTTTCCAAAAGAATTTTCATAACTTTTGTATAAATTGTTACACTGTACATAGATCACGTGGTGACCACTGACTTCCATAAAACATTTTGTAATATATATCAACTGGACATATACAAAATACTTCCACCAACGTGGCAAAGTAAGTGGTCGCGCCACCAGAAACTCCCAACTTTTACATATACCGTTATATAAGTCTAAATCTGGACAAAGGACATTTTTTTATCGTACAGTAAGTCCCTGGAATAGTCTAGATAATTCCCTTAAACTCTGCGACTCTTCTCGTAATTTTAAGCGTAAACTTAGAGCCAAATTATTTGCTGCTTTCCTATCCCTTCGGTCTTAGTTTTATCTCACGTCTATTTTATTGTCTTTTGTAATTTTTTAGATAATTTGTCACTAAAAAGCCCTCTTTAGGAAGTGTCAATAAAGTTTGTATTGTATTGTAAATTAAATATTGTTTGCCGACTGTCAACAAAGCCTAACTATACATGTGTTATGTTTCGAGAGTGGAAGAACACACACATGCACTCAAGATGGAGGACACTCGAGAACACTTTGATGAGCATGCGCATGCGGCAATACCGCTGTATACAATATCTACATATCGTACTACATATCGTACTGCACGGGCTGGACAGAGCTGAATAACAACTGCGCATGCGTCAGGTGAATGAATGAACAATCGGAGCGTTTTACCGAGTAATGACAACAAATATGGCGGCGCGTTCGTCCGTTCTTTCGACAGCGTTTTTTCGCTCTGGAAAGGTTCTTGTGCGGTGAACAACTTCAGAGGGAAGGTCTCTTGTTTTGAATTTGTCTTCTGTATTAATTTCGAGGATGAAGTTCATGCTGATGACAGTGAAAGCCAGTCTGAAAGGTGAGTGAATTAGAGAAATCTGTTCGAAATATCCGAATATCTGACGACATCATCGTTTAGGCATATTCCTGTCACCTACTAAGGGTTCACGGTTTACAAAGCTAGACACACAGGATCTATTTCAACTGCATTGTGACTCTTATATTAGCCTAACAACACGATGTGATAATACTTTTTTAAGCCCATATGAACTTGGGCGGCAACGTGCACAACGAACAACTTCGAATTTCGGATCTAGCCAGTTTCATGGTGGTGGCTCAAAAGACTTGTTACATGTCTTTCTTTCAATCAGTTTTAGTTTACAGAGTTAAAATTGATTTAATCAAAATGTTGAGAATGAAAATTGTTGCATGATTTCCTCGTGAGTGACAAGAATAAAATGATGGCACGGAAAATCAGCCGAAGAACACATGTTTGTATGTGTTCTTGAGATTGAGAGAGATCCCGGGAGCCATGCCACGGCTACTGTAGATCCCCTCACACAGTGGACGTACAACTAGACCAAATTATTTAACTCTTATGTGTGATTTTTACAGGTGGTTCATTTAAAGGTGATGCTAGTGACTGTTCCCATGCTATATGGAAAGCAGTTGAATGCTTTGTACCACTCCATGAGTTCCCAAATCCTACTGCTTGGAGCCATTGCAATGTACGCACCACTTTGAGTATGACAGTGGCTATCAAGAAGCAAAACGTGCTGACCCATAGGAATAAACGCGACAGTTTTCTGGTCAATAATAAAAACCGAAGTAGTCTGAGTCATCATTGATGCCAATTGAATGTGATATGCTAGGTTTGCCGTTGCCACTGGCTGTCTTATGATGTCAGCAGGGAGTTCGGGTCCTAGTGAAGCAATACCTAGAGAGCCCTGAACTTTTTGGGCTGCTTCCCTTACGCCAAACATCACAGGATTTCCAGCAGAGTAGGAATCATAAAATTTGTTTCCGATTTCCATACCCTGTACCATTCGAAAGACCCATCTTAAACTAAGGGGGTGATGTGGTCTTGGCAGTTCTGGTGCAGCTAAGTGCAGTTTACATAATACAAGTGCAATAAATGTACAGGCATTGCTGCCAGTGCGACCATTGAGTGTGGATTGTGAGTAGGCTAGCGGAAAATGCCAAGTTGTGACGTTTCCAGTTTGTAATGGCAGAACACATAATGTAGGAGTAGAAAGGAGGTTTAGGCGGGATGTTTGGGGAGAACTTCTCGGAGTGCAGGTTGTTGGTTGTAGCAGCTGACTGTGGTTTACTTTTGTTGGGTGGTTAATATTTGAGTAGGTGCCAATAATGTCATTTACTTTCCTTTGCCATGCTTGCGAGTTGTAATATTCCTCAGCCTCTTCTCCTGATGAAAGCTCCAAATCTCTAGAATTGTCATCATCACTGGCTGTAACCTCCTCAGTCTCATCTTCATTCTCCTTCATGAGGCCCTTGTTAAAGTTCTCACTTAGTTGTTTAGCTAAACTTTTTAAAGGGGGTTCACAAATGATGCAAGTTCCATCAGTTGACAGGCATGTGAGATGAAACGAGTGAAAGCAAGCAAGCACATGGATCTGCTGGCGACTGCTGTTGTGACACACTGGGGAATCACAAAAACAGGATGTGTCAGGTTCAAGGCCACACTGCACCTTATCCAAGTTGTAACTTAAAGGAAAGCACCTGACATCAACTTCTGTTTGAAATGTTGGTAAGTAATAGTGGACTTTTCCTTTTGGTTTTCCATTCGAATAGCGTTCCTGTGTCACCTACAAGAATGCAATCAAAAAAAGAGTAAGAGGAATTTTGGTCCAGTGGGAAAGCTAGATTAAGAAATAATAGTTTAATATTGTGGCAAGTTATAGAACTCTATTGCAACAAGTTCCCTGCTTGGAGGTCAAGCAAAAATACTTATTTTCTGACCCAGCAAAGGTAGTCAGGTAAGCAAAAGCTTTCAATTGGTAATTTAAATTTTGGTGCCAACATGCATTTGCTAGAAATGCATGATAGCAGAATTTTGCAAATTACATTCAGTATGTTTCATGGTTTAGTATTGTTTACATTCAACTCTAAGAACAAACCTTGTGGGCCTTTCCAGAATTACTTGTTATTTTCTGAAATAACTTGAGTAAGAATTCTGCAGTCTTCCCAGTCAGTAGCCACAAGTTGTTATCAGAAATGCCTCTATGATAAAAGGGAACAAAAGCTTCCTTGAAAGCTGACAAGAAGCCACAAGAAGCTATTACTTTTGCTGTTTCAGATAGAGACTTGGCATCATTGTGTTCACGGGTGTGTTCTCGTAGCAGTGAATGGAATATTTCAACCTTCTTTTCTGTGATTAGAGAGAGGAATTGCAGTTTTTTTGACCAATAGTCTGGCAGAAAGACTCTTTGATAGTCCATGTCACTCAGAAAGGACAAAGTAGATTTATTATAGTGTCTTCTCTCCCAGCAGATGAAAAGGACAGCCACTTGTACCATTAGGTTTTCATATTCTATAGTATCCCCACCCCTAAAGATGTTGTACTGGAAGAATACCAAGGGGAGCACATGTTCAAGTAGATAGATGACAGAAACATATTCATGGTCCTTGCAAATTCCAAATTTCTGCAGAACTTTTTCTCGGATTTGCAGCCAGCCCAGTAGAGCAGCAGTTAAGCATAGTGTGACCTTGTATGGTTTGGGTTTGTGGGGAAGGTCTGTCCCAAAAACAGTCTTGAAGAGCATGTCAAAGAAATGCTTGAAAATTATAACTGTATCTTCTGCTGCATTCAGTGAAACATGAAACTGTCCTTGCTCAGGAATCACAGACTGCCTTAGATAGTTGCATTTCCCAAGAGCAATGTTCTTTTTTGGATAGTACCAGCCTGGCCAGTCAGCTGGCCATGGTATCACATTTTTCTCAAGATAGGTTCCTAGTGGAGGGCATTCTCGTAATAGTTTTAGAAAACAGTCCTTGTAATTCTCTGCGCTCTTCAGCGACTGTTCGTGTTCTGATAGGAGTTGACATGTTTCCAGAGTTGATAATTCTTCATTACTCAGTTGTTTATACACTCTGTAGAACAAAAAAGAGAGCAATTACAGTCGTTTTAATGGCAACTGGGAGGGTTTGTGCTGATAAATTATATAGTCAGTACATGTATTTACATGTTCATGATTTGTTGTATTGTAATTTTTGAATGTCTTAAAATGTTGTTATTTTTGTCTAATTATGTACTTCAATTTTTAATTTGTGACATTTCCCTAAACCTTGCCTTAATTGTCTTAGGGATTCTTGTAGCTGTTTGGGGCTTAGATGAAGCATTGCATTGGGAAGCTGATTAATAAATGGTTTTCTCATGTTAACGAGGGCCTGATGCATTTTGAGCACTACAACACAATTTTCTATTCCACCGTAACATGTTAATTCTTGTCCTTTTATTGTTATCTTGACAGGCCTGTGAACTGGTGTTTGCTGAGGACGTGGTACTGCAGGGATTGTTGGGTGGATGTCCAACAAGCAAGAAGCCATGTGAACAGCTGTTGATGTTATCAGTTTTGTTGGCACTTTCTTGGCATGGACATTATGGTAATCATCAATCATGAGAATGATGAAGCAGTTGAGCTGAAAATAATACAAAATGGTGAACATGCATCAAGTGTCCTAGTTTGTACAGTCATGTTTGAGGGGATTCTACACTCCCATAAGAGATTGCAGTTCATTTGTTAGCCTGATTGCATTCAATGTGCATTTTATTTGAAAAACTTGTAAGGAATATTTCACTCTTTGTGAAATTTAGTCAGTCCAGCAGATTGCCTTTAATTACTGGTATTATTTGCTATCAAATTTCCAACATATTGCCTTCTTGAATTTTAGGAGGACCTATATATACATGTAAATGTGCAGTACAAGGAAGATTTACCTCAAGTGCTTTTTTCACTTGTTCGCAGACATAATTTGTATGCTTTAGAGCCAGTTCATTCTTAAACTTCAGTATTGTTCTTGGATTCACGGAGAAGCCAACAACTGGCCCAGCTGCTAGACCACTTAATGACATCCCACTTAGCTGTGCATTCAATCCACTTTGCTTTTGGAATTGTGCAGTCTTCTGTGATCTACAATAGAAAACTAATAGCATTTTCTGGCAAAGAAAGTTAAGAATGAAAGTGAACAAGATTGGCACCATCCAGCTGCCATTCTCAATCTTATGTATATGTATCAGGGTAAATTTGAAACTCTGTTTTCAGTAGACAGATGGTTTTCAATGATACAGAAAAAATACAAATAGAAATTAATTAGAAGAAGCAATCTTTAATAGTGTACAACCAAGGTAGCCAATGAACTTTTGATTGCTCACTGTCATGTAGATAGAAGTTGGTGTTGGCCGCATGTTTTAAAGTATAATATTTAATATTTACATTAACATAAATTTTTTTTATTGCCATGAAATACTTTATTGCTATAGTAATAAATAAAACATGTAGAATAAAATAATGTCATACCTGAAGTATGCAAGGATGTGCATAATAGCAACAGTTCTCTTTCTCTGTGTTTCTTGTCTGTCCTTACTCATGCCAGTGTTAAGAATTGAATTAATAATTTGGGTAAACAGTGCTGGTTCAAATTCCTCCATCTCATTGGGGTCATAAAGTGGTGCTCCTCCATTGTCGTAGTGACGAAATAGCCGCAGTTGAAATTGGGCCATTAGTTCTTCAAATGAGGAATCTGTTGATATAAAATGAGACCTTTCACTATAATAAGTAATGAACAAAACAGAAACAAGTAGTATACTCTTCTTTTACCTTTTAGAGACTGAATGTGGTCCTTGGCCATGTTTAGCTCTGATTCTAAGTATTTGTTCATTCTTGTTGCTTCAGTTAAATCCTTTTTGAGCTGGTCAGTTGTCTCCTGTAAAAATTGAGATTATGATGCTTTTTTTTGTTTGTTTTGGTGTTTGTAATGGCCGTCATTAATTTGTAGTTACATACAATAAAATTCATGTTTGATATAAGAATTCACCTGGTTTGCAAGGGATGTTGTACATCCTGCATTTGTCTGTTCTACGGGACTGTAGGTACGTGTTCTCTGAAAATAATTGTAAAAAATAATTCCTATGAGAATTTGTATCGTGGATAAGCATAGTTTTAAGTGTGACTTTCATCTTGAAGAAAGGAATAAAGAATACCTTTTTTGGAGGTTGGTAATCTGGCTCATTTTTGAAATGCTGGTCGGCTGTTTGGTAACACCGGTTGCACCATCTCAAGCCACGGCGGTAGCCAGGATTGCTCTCACTGATACGGTCAAACATTGGAATTAGCCTTTCAGGGATGTTTTGGTTGTGAAGTTCTTTGCAGTGTACCGGAAGTGGGCATGCACAAAACCCATTTGCTTCGCGTTTCATCCTTTTCCAGTGCATATTGCATGCCCAAGTATTGGTGTTGGTGCCGAGATATCGGGCGATATCTGGTGTAAATCTTCTCATTTTCCCTGTACAGGCCTCCCCTGATCGTGTTTTCTCACGCAGGAAACAGACGTGATGACCGGAAGTTTCTCTCCACATTGTCATGTAAAGTAAGCTTAAAATTAAAAGTAACTCCGCGCGACCTCGCTCCATTTTCGCGGACCTGAATTTCGAGACACTTTTTCACACAGTGCCCGGACAAAAAGCATAAGTGTCCAAAAGATATAATGTGTCTCGACGACAGCTCAAGGCCTTGCCGAACTTTCACACTTACATTCGCTACCAAACTCTTATTGAAGGTCGAAATCCTCGCGCTGTCTTAAATTTTTGAAAATTCCGCCATCTTACGTAATTGCTCCTATTGTTGCTATGGTTTTGTGTTGTCGTCCCCAGTTTTCCTTGGCGCGCGTCTTCGACATGCGCAGTTGTTATTCAGCTCTGTCCACGGGCTGAACAACAAAGGTGAATTCTCAATAACAAGGAGAACAACAACAACAAGAAGAGAAACTAAACTGGAGTTAGGCATGTCCTAAGCAATGATGCCTCTAATAAGTCTCTAAACGCTATTAAGAGTCATGAGTAATGTCCTGTTAAATCTCAGTGAGCAGTCCACAAGCAAGGCACAGTTCCTTAAATTTCCGTAATCAGTCTCTTTGGAGTTGTAATGACACGAGACGAGCGGCGTAGAACTGGAAGGCGTGGTGGAGGTGTCAAGTTGACTTTTGGAGCTGGCTGAGGTTCAGAAGCATCTGTTTGCATGGCAGCTTGATCAATCACAGGTTGAAGCTCTGTGTTTGCCTCTTCGGAGGAGTTTAAGGATTCTCTAGAGGCAGCGTCTTGGGGGCCTACAGTTCTGCGGAGGTCTGAAGACACTGCCGGTGTTAAAGGCTCTTGGACAACAGGTGGACCCCTGCTTCAGGAGTATGGTCCGAGGCTTAAATTGAGCAAATGCAAATTTATGCAAAGGACTGTGACATATATGGGTTACAAACTCTCTGCTGATGGAATCTCTCCAACAGAAGAGAAAGTTGAAGCTATCAAGTCTGCCCCCACACCGGAAAATGCCACCCAAGTACGAGCATTCCTTGGGCTACTAAACTATCATGGCAAGTTCATTCCAAACTTAAGCACCATTGTTCATCCTCTCAACCAACTGTTGCAGAAGGACAAGGAATTCCAGTGGACTGCAGCGTGCGACCAGGCCTTCCGACTTGCCAAGGAGTTTCTCACATCCTCAAAGGTGTTGGTCCATTTCAATCCTGACCTGCCCATTGTGTTAGAGTGCAATGCGAGTCAGTATGGTATCGGAGCAGTAATCTCTCATCGTTTCACAGACGGCGTGGAAAGACCCATCGCCTATGCCTCCAGATCCCTCAGCCATAGCCCCTCCACGGAGTGTCTGGAAACGGCCCAGTCCCTAGCGAATATGTTGAGGCTTTTGATCACGTGACATCGAAGGTGCACGCTTGCAAGCTAAAAAAAAATGGCAGATTACGTGGCTCATGAGTCGGAAGGCACCGAGATTGAATTTCTATTTACAGAAGACGTGGACGATGAAAGTTTATTGATGTCTTTAGATATTATCGAGTGTTTCAGTTCATCAGATGAGTTTGAAGAGGTGGAGAACGAGCACGATGTTTGGAATGATGTAAGCTTTTAAGATAATATTTTTGTACTTTGAATCGTGACTGAAGCGCGACATTCAGAACGAAAGCTGGGAAGTTTGCAATCGTTATTACTGAGGAATTGTCACAGATTAGAGAGCTCTAGAGTAGAGCTTAACCGTCTTATGATCTACTTACTGCTCACTGGAATTCACAGTCCATTGTTGTGAACTGAGGGAAAGCTGGATTAAAATTTCGCTTGTTGAAATATTCTTTATGTGCAACTCAGTGTGATTCCTTGCGAGTCCAGCATACTCAGATAAAAGATTAAAAGTTAGTTTGTTTGCAAAGAAACATTGTCTAATATGTATAGTGTCATTGTTGGTTCCAACCTAAAAGCAGTCCAACAGGCATCTCAAACTTGTTTGTGCTGTACATTGTGTGGTATTTTGTGTCCTTGTGTATTTCTGAAGTAAGACAGAATGGCAAAACCAGCCCAGATTTCCTCAGGAATATACAAGGGCGCTAAATACAGCTCAAGTAAACATATTTTATATCGTGTCCTTACAATAAGCTTATTTTTACTGTTCCAATATAAACACAATAATTAAGTTGCTTCAGTATTCAACATTGCCAGATGTGTTTCGAATGCCTGTGATTCAACATATATTTCATATCGAGTAGGACAGATTCATGGTAGTGTCACATGACTACAACTATCAGAATCTGTCATTTTTTTCTTGCTTTGTTCATGCCTTTAATGTAACTATTTCCCCTCTGGAATTGCAAAATGTAAATAGGAAAGGATAAATCAGACACACAGTGAATTCTGGTACATGTAGTTGTTGACAAGACAGTGATACCATCATGAAATTTGTATAGGAAATAGCACGGTTTCGAGGGGTATTTGGGATAAATACCGCGAGTGATATTTCAAAATTCGCCAAAATATCACGAGCCGGTATTTATACCAAATACCCCGAAAAAACCGTGCTATTTTTTGTTTATACTACAAGGCAAAGAAATTTCGCATCTTGTATCGCTGTTTAGTCACGCGCGAGTGATTGGTTTTACTACAACATGTGATCAAACATGTGATCGCTCAAAGGTCACACATGTTCAAATGATTTTCGCTTCAACTGCGATAAAAACAGAACTTGAATACCTGTAAACATCTTTTGAAGGGTACATTTTGAACAGCCTAATCGTCAATCGAAGTTTATCAATAGATTTTTTAACCGATTCTGCTTGTGTGGAACTTGGACTTTGGGCTTTCATTTAAGCAGCAGGCCGTGAAAATTGTTGGCTATTTATCGTTTCTTTGGTCACCACGCAGCAGAAAATAGTTTCCAGCGGACGACGTTTACTTCTGGTTGCCCCTGCTGCTGAACGGTTGAATAAAGACTGAAAGGAACCGTTTTTCATTCTCTCACCTTCTTCGATAGCAGTTAAAAGAGCGCTCGACGATAAAGCTATGCACCAAACTTCGTCAGCTGAGTTGGTTCGCGTTGCAGCTCACTGAAAATATCAGGACTGTATCCTTTGCCTTCCACCTTAAATCGACGAAACAGTGACCCAGATCTTTGTACATTCTTTGCTGTTTCCATATCTTGGTAATTTCCTTTAGCTCTTGCAGTTTTTTCCACAGAATTTTGAAAATCTTTCCGCCATATTGTTTCGATCATTTAGGTTTCCATGGAAACTGAAATTTTTACATGTAAGTATTTCAAATTTGGCAGAAATACTACTCGTCTTAGCCAATCGCATTTGAGAAATTTCTTAGCCTGTAGTATAAAACTAGTAATGGAAATAAAATGCACCTTGCCTTCTAAAAGTAACTTTCTTAGCCCAAAAAAAACTTTTATATTCAACACTACTATTCCTTTGTTAAGATTAAAAAGAGTGAAGAGTCTGTTTACAAATGTGGACATTGTGATAAGGTATGTAAATCTCAAGGAGGTTTAACACTTCATTGAAGAAAGAAACACCCAGAAGTCAACGAAATTAACAAACCGGATTATGAGGAGATGGCAAAAGAAAAGCTTCCACCACCACTGTTGGAAAATATGATTCATGAAATCTTGAGTGAACTGTCAAAAGATGACTGCTACCCAGCAGGAATGCAAAAGGCATTTAAAGATTGTACCCAAGTCAAAGTATCGCATGATCATGTCATATACAAAGAGTGCATTAAATGTCTGGCATTTATGTATAAAAAGAGTGATCCGGAAAAGTTTTATGAAAAATTTTATTCATCTCTGCCATTACAAGCCGAGACACTCTTAACCCTTTACTGCCCAAGAGTGACTTATAGATTTTACTCTGTCTAACGCCAGACGATTTTACTCGTCACAGGGAGACCCCTCGGGGAGTAAAGGGTTAAAAAAAACTATCTCCTTTAAACAAAACTTTTCCTGAGAGTTTTTGCATAGTAATAGTCTTACATCTTGGAGATAAGCTACTGGCATTTTCAAAACCAAGTTCCAGTCAAAATTGTGTAGAGATTTCTTTGAAAGATGCTGAGCGTGGTCCTCTTAATTACCTTGGAGGATATATCTTCCGTAACTTGTATAGAAAACACCTGTCAAAGGCTTCTAAGAAAACAAATATTTGCCAAGAAAAAGAGGAATTTATGGCTTTACTTGACTTGCTTCATGTTGATGAGCCCATTGCCAAGGATACAGCATTTATTAGTGCCAAAGATAGGGGAGGTTTGTGGTACCCAAGGAATACCTGACAGACATTTTTGTTGCAGCAGAAGTACAGTTTCGTGTCCACACTGGGAAGGAGGTCTGTCACAAAATTTGTGTGGACAAGATTGTTGGCATACTGCTCCAAAAGCCAGTGCTGAGATCTAAGTGGAACATCTTGGTGGAGGAATGTGGGTGTGAGATCACAAAAGGAAGATCCATCATTTTCCTAAATCAGATCCTATTACTGTTTATCAAAATACGGTCCTTTTCTTATGCAAAGGACATCGTTCAAAAATACAAAATTCAGCAAAAGGCAACCAAGAAGAAAGGCTCGAGGAAAGACATCAAAAGGGCCACGAATCAAAATGTGCAGGGTTAATGTTCCACCACTTTTTTCACCATCAACGTATCTTTGAGGGTTTAGCAAAGAATGATGTCATCTTAAAGTTTTCAGGATACCAATAAGGTCCAAAATGTTTTCAAAGGAAATAACCTTCACCAGCACCTCATTAGCTCTTTTTATTGAGCATACAATATAGGAATTTTTCAAGATGACATCATTTACTGCAATTACCCCCCTTTACTTTTCTTCCCTTCTTGTGATGATAATTATTAAAGGCTATTTGTTTAACCCCAAAGTAATTACAAATTTGAATAAGAAAGGAAAATCTTAAAAAATTATAAGTTCTGGTAGTTGTACTCAAGGGATATCACCTGATCATGAAAACAAGCTATTGGCCATAAGAAGGGTTTAATTTTGTCATGAGTCTCCCCATTTTTCTTTCAAGGGAGTCCCCCTTTTTGAGTCAGTCCTTCATAGTTTTCTGATGAGCGGAATTGAGACAATATGTGCACCACATGTGTTTGTGGTTGGGTTTAATAGTTTTGGCTTAACCCTTAAAGTCTTATACCAACATCTTAGCAGTATCAATACACAATCAAGAAAAAAGGCAGTGGCAGATCTAGAGGAGGGGCCCAGGGGGGCCCCGAGGCCCCCTTATTTCTTGACCAAACTGAGGCCCAAAGGGCCGAAAAAAATTATTTTGGATACCACCCTCCCTAATCTCAGGGTCTGGATGAGACCCCCTCCTTATATGAAGGTCTGGATCTGCCACTGAAACGTTATGAGAATAAAATCAAACTTATCACAAGGCAATAACTGTAGTTTTATTGTCAAACTAATAACATTAAACACGAAATATTGCACTCAACTTAAGACTATCAACATGCTTTATGAAGTCACCTACATTCTTAAAAAAGGGTTTACAGACTGAAGGAACTGTAGGTTTGGCTTTATCATCAACATTTAGTGTGAGATATTCACGAGGAGGCAAGTCGTTGCTTTGTTTACTTGCATGACTTTTAACTGGTAAATTGAGAGTGGGAATTGCACCAGTTCGGAGAGTTTTCCATGTTTCATCTGAAAACAAATTACCAAAGTTACCGAAAAAAGCATATATCCATTCAAAACCTAAAAAGCACTGTAGTATAAAAGTACGTAAATACATGCGTACTTCATTGACTTTCTTTAAAGAGGTTAAAGTCGTATGAGGATTGAAAAACAATAGGGTCATCATGACCTCAAGCCTTCAAGTTGTTATTAGCCTGATCGAAGCCTGAGCTATTAACACTACCTCGTACCTCGTATTTCAGCTTCGAAACTTCCAAAAAGATTATTCTAATACAAGAATAAATACGAAAAGGATCGAAACTTACGAATTTCGATGTCTTCTGGCGTAAAATGCCTCTCGCAAAAGAACACACTCCCTTCTTCTATTTGTTTTCGAAAACTTGCGTCGACAACTCTGTCTCTCGTTACAACGTGCAATAACGCCTTTCTCCAGCTTTCTTTGTTTTTTTCAGAGGAAGGTGGAATTTTAAAAATACCAATCCCTTGGTATTTTGGCTTTCGTAACACGCCGCACCTAAATATTGAGCAGTTTGCTCCAGGCATGACTTAATATATTTAGTCTCTGTAATGGCAGCCAAGTC
The DNA here is from genome assembly GCA_964020085.1 of Micromussa lordhowensis. Lineage (NCBI taxonomy): Eukaryota > Metazoa > Cnidaria > Anthozoa > Scleractinia > Lobophylliidae > Micromussa > Micromussa lordhowensis. The sequence goes on along the minus strand of OZ026599.1, from coordinate 32,261,825 downwards.
TAGCGTGCACCTTCGATGTCACGTGACGACATGAATTTCCGAGCAATAACATATTTGCTAGGGACTGGGCCGTTTCCAGACACTCCGTGGAGGGGCTATGCCTCAGCCCAGCAGAAAAGAATTACAGCCAAATTGAAAAGGAGGGACTTGCCATAGTATTTGGCGTGACAAAATTCTACATGTACCTTTTTGTACGGAAATTCACTCTCCACACTGACCACAAGCTTTTACTGAAGATATTTTCACCTCAAGGCGCTACGCCAGTCCTTGCGGCCTCTCGCCTTCAGCGTTGGGCCATTCTGCTGTCATCCTACCGTTATGACATTAAGTACAAGTCTTCCAGTGACATTGCCAATGCTGATGCTTTATCCCGGCTTCCACTTGAGTTCAAACGTGATGCCAGCGTTGAGAGCCCAATTTTTCATGTTGCAGCCCAGCAAGTCACACGGCACCCCGTCAAGGCCCATCAGATTGCTAGAGATACGGCTCATGACATGACTCTCGCAAAGGTGTTGACTTTCACACAGAATGGTTGGAACATCCAGGAATGCCATGATCCAGATATCAAGCCTTACTTCATACGACGTCATGAACTCTCAATTGAACAGGGTTGCCTTATTTGGGGATTGAGAGTTATCATCCCTCCAAATCTGAGAGAATCAATTCTGAAGGAGCTCCACTGGTCTCATCCTGGTGTGGCCAGAATGAAGTCCATGGCTCGGAGCCATGTGTGGTGGCCTAAGTTAGATGCCGATCTTGAGCGGATTACCCGGGCATGCCGGCAGTGTTCCAAAACACGGAATGCACCACCTGCAGCACCCCTCTGCCCATGGACATGGCCCTCTGGCCCTTGGAAGAGAGTCCATGTCGATTTTGCCACTTCTGAAGGGAAACACTACCTTATCCTGGTAGACGCGTACTCCAAATGGCCTGAGGTGGCAGGACCCATGAGAAGCACTGATGCAGCAGCTACTATCAGTGTCCTTTCCAACCTCTTCACCCGATATGGATTCCCAGAGCAAGTTGTCAGCGACAATGGACCCCCCTTTCAATCAAAAGAATATGGGGACTTCCTGAAGCTCAACGGCATACAGCGCGTATTAGTGTCACCATACCATCCCGCCGCCAATGGCCAAGCGGAGCGTTTCGTTCAAACATTCAAGAAATTTCTGCAAGCATCAGAAGGAGATGGAACTTTACAACTGCGTATCCAAAACTTTCTTCTCTCTAATCGTAGCACTCAGCACGCCACAACTGGCGCTACACCTGCCAAACTATTTCTGCAGAGGGAACTCCGCACGCGACTATCCTTGGTCGATCCCGACATCAGCTTGCATGTCACTAACAACCAAACCAAGATGAAGACCTATTACGACCGACACACCAAATTCAGGACACTCTCACCTGGAGACAGAGTTCTTGCACGGGACCACCTCTCCAAAGAAAAGTGGCGCACAGGCACTATTGTTACACAACATGCTCCGCTCTCATACTGCATCCAACTGGATGATGGCCGACTGTGGCGCCGTCATATTGATGACTTACTGGAAGGCCCCCTTCAAAACCAGACTGCAGCTCCACACACGTGCACTCAAGATGGAGGGCACTCGAGAACACTTTAATGAGCATGCGCATGCGGCAATACCGCTGTATACAATATCTACATATCGTACTACATATCAACATGTAGTTACCTTAACTTAGAAAACATTCATTTGAGGTCCATACTATCAAATTAAGGTAACTTTGTGCATTACAAAAAATGACTCAATGTGCGGTGGTATACATGTAGCTCCTTGAAGTGATTTCAGTAGAGTTTCACTAATACTGAGACACTCAGATCTAACTTTGATTAACCTCGCTTGGACAGATCAAGGTAAGTCAAAAAAATATAAGTAAAGAGCATAAAGGAATAATACAATTTTTCTAAGTACCTCTACACACAATGGAATCATCTCTGTTATTTGGCAAGAAACCAAATGGCATAATAGCCCGTTGTTGGTCCTTGTCTGTGCAAACTGGAACCCAACTAAAAAGAAACATTCAAGGAGTCTTTAGAAAATACTCATATCTTATAATCTAGTAAACACCTTTGACAAAGGACATAGGCAAGCTTTGATGTTAACAACATACATGTATCAGCTGATGATCTTATAGAAAGTAATGTATGTATAGGAAAAGTAAGGGTACATATGAATGTTGTGCCGCGTAGCACTATGAACACAAATGGTGGAACAGAGAATTAACTCTGAAGTGTAATTTAAAGTGCTAAATTGAACCCATGAATAACCCACTGGGCGTTAGCCCTAGTAAAGGGAATCAGGGAACCACACGAGGTAAAGAAAAAATCTTTTGACCTCGGTGGGAATCGAACCCACGACCTCCGGATTTGATCTTCCGTTACTCTGCCGACTGAGCTACGAGGTCGGACAGAGAAAGTCGGGGACGATTTAGGTGGTGAATCGCGGCGAAGAGAAAGTAAGGGTACATATGAATGTTGTGCCATGGGTTCAATTTAGCACTTTAAATTACACTTCAGAGTTAATTCTCTGTTCCACCATTTGTGTTCATAGTGCACAACATTCATATGTACCCTTACTTTCTCTTCGCCGCGATTCACCACCTAAATCGTCCCCGACTTTCTCTGTCCGACCTCGTAGCTCAGTCGGCAGAGTAACGGAAGATCAAATCCGGAGGTCGTGGGTTCGATTCCCACCGAGGTCAAAAGATTTTTTCTTTACCTCGTGTGGTTCCCTGATTCCCTTTACTAGGGCTAACGCCCAGTGGGTTATTCATGGGTTCAATTTAGCACTTTAAATTACACTTCAGAGTTAATTCTCTGTTCCACCATTTGTGTTCATAGTGCTACGCGGCACAACATTCATATGTACCCTTACTTTCTCTTCGCCGCGATTCACCACCTAAATCGTCCCCGACTTTCTCTGTCCGACCTCGTAGCTCAGTCGGCAGAGTAACGGAAGATCAAATCCGGAGGTCGTGGGTTCGATTCCCACCGAGGTCAAAAGATTTTTTCTTTACCTCGTGTGGTTCCCTGATTCCCTTTACTAGGGCTAACGCCCAGTGGGTTATTCATGGGTTCAATTTAGCACTTTAAATTACACTTCAGAGTTAATTCTCTGTTCCACCATTTGTGTTCATAGTGCTACGCGGCACAACATTCATATGTACCCTTACTTTCTCTTCGCCGCGATTCACCACCTAAATCGTCCCCGACTTTCTCTGTCCGACCTCGTAGCTCAGTCGGCAGAGTAACGGAAGATCAAATCCGGAGGTCGTGGGTTCGATTCCCACCGAGGTCAAAAGATTTTTTCTTTACCTCGTGTGGTTCCCTGATTCCCTTTACTAGGGCTAATGCCCAGTGGGTTATTCATGGGTTCAATTTAGCACTTTAAATTACACTTCAGAGTTAATTCTCTGTTCCACCATATGTATAGGAAAAGCATGACAATAAATACACAGGAGCATTAATACTGCAAATAATATGAATTTTGTGAATAAAAGAACTGTCCAGGATCAACAAGTTAACCCACAAAAGTTGCAAGGAAGTGGGGTAGTGGCCCCCAAAAGACTAGCATTCCATGCAGGAGAAGCTGCAATACTTCAAGTCAATTTCTTGCTATCTCACTAAAGATAAGGAATTCTCCTGCAATGAGCCACTAAAGTTCATAGACACTCTTTTACTTTTTATCAAACACAAGTATGAGTGTTGCTACGTAATGTAAATTTAAGTACATGCATGATTCAGTGGATTGTTCCCACAGAATGGCTTCACAAGCCTGGCCAAAAACCTTGCCAGCAAGATCTTTAAAGATCTTTGAACGTCTGCATTAAGATCTTTGTGGATCTTGATAAGGATCTTGTAATTAAGGTCTTTACCCAGTTAATTGCTTTAAGATCTTGTTAGCCTGCGAGCAGGCTCACATTTGGGAGCACACGTGCGAGCGGCAAAGAGCGAATTCAAAAGCGAAGTGATCCTTTAGGGAGTGCGAGAAAGTGAGCCTGCCCTGACCTCTGTAAATTTTTCACTTCCACCCTCAAACCGCAGGAATGAGATAATCCAATTAAATTTCACCGCTAATTTAAAGTTTGACAGCAAAGTTGACAGCCGTTGACGCCCCCGTGTCAAATTTCATGGGAAAATTCTCGCTTCAATATTAACTTGACAACAACATACAGAGAATCAGCCCGTAGCATCGCAACAGAAAATTTGTTTCAAGCGTCGAATCAAAAAGGTATCGTCGGTGTTGTGCCTTGCAAAACTGTGCGAAGATGTGCGAACTGATGGAAGCGTTTGTGTCTTTGTTTAATTTGTTGCCCTGTTGCCCTCTTGCCATCACGTAAGCCTGGAATGCTAAACTTTTGCCATATCCAGTCGGCAAAACGGCAAGTACATCTCGATACATCAACATACTTTTAAATGCGGTTTTCTGATCCTTCTTTAACTGGAATTTTAACTTGCAAACAGACTGGACGAGTTGCTAACACATCACGAATACACGCATAAAATTGTTCTTCTTGCTCCAGGCCATGCTAACTGTTGAACACGCGGTAAATTACCGACTCCCTGGGGATCTAATCGCTTTCCGTGAAACATAATAGATTGACAGTTGTCACCTAGCTTTCCCGCTTTTTGACCAATGGTATTTCACTTCGCTCAGGAGAAGCAGAAATGAAAAATTTACAGAGGTCAGGGCAGGCTCACTTTCTTTGCCCTTTGTCACCAGACTCCTCCCTGAAGGATCGCTCAGGTTTTGAATTCGCTCTTTGCCGCTCGCGTGTGTGCCTGCTCGCAGGCTAAGATCTTGTAGGATCTTGTAAAGATGTTTCAAGACAATCCTCTAAAATTGTTATTACGTACCTAGCTGAACACTCACCAGTGTATATCTTTTCCCTCTACATTCATCATCCCTAGAATACTTGGTCCATGTAAGTCAACATCCAGTATGCCAACCTGGAAGATAAAGAGATAACACAAAGATTAGCTATTTATTGTGATCAAGGTACATGTAGCACTGCTGTACCAATACATTCTTGAAGACACTTCTCTGTTATCAGTGGCAGATCTACAGGGATGTCTTTGGGGTAGGGGGGTGAAAGGTAGAAGGTGCTGGGTAGAAGGCAAAGTGAACATTTTGAATCTAAGATAGGATTTGTCAACAGTTCACACATCATGTGGCCAATACTGTAAATATTCTGATACTAAATCTCTCCAAAACATAGAAGATTGCCTGATAAAGCTTCTCACCCCACCTCATCCCACCTATGCCCCCAACCACTCCCCCTGCGTATGAATATTAAAATGACATGTCGGTAAATGAAGAAATGTAACCATAAGTCAACAGAACGCAAAGATCTCAGCTTACCGTATTTCCTTTGTTGTAAAGAGTCCATGCTATCTGTGTCGTCAACCGTGCTTTTGCCAACTCCTCCTTTACCGGACACAAAACTAGAATCACGTGCTTGATAGGTTTTAACATTTGCTCCAACTGACCTGAAATTTACAAACAAAACCCACATTGTATAAACTCAGTGAGAATTACAGTCAGTGCCCTTGCTGTACTTGCCCACTCGGGTCCTAGAGAGAGAGGACAGTCCAACAATGTCGCTAAGCAGGCAAATGTTGTTGGATGTCCGGAAAGCTAAGACCTGCTACCTGCGGCGCCAGGTCTGTTAGTAATGTATTCTGCAAAAATGTAATAAAGTTGTCTTGTCTAATTGTCTTGTCTTGTCTAAGATCTAAGACTTAAGACCTAAGACCTACGACCCGGAAAACTAAGACCCTGTTTTTTTTCTTGTTTCAGGGGAAATCATCAAATTTCAGCTTTCTTTACCTTTAAGTGGTAAAATAAATGAAATGAATGAACTCACACTTACAAATAACAATTTAGTTGTGTTTTTAGTGAGTGCATTCATTTCATTCATTTTACCACTTAAAGGTAAAGAAAGCTGAAATTTTATGATTTCCCCTGAAAAAAGGAACAGGGTCTTAGTTTTCCGGGTCTTAGTTTTCCGGGTCTTAGATCTTAGGTCTTAGGTCTTAGCTTTCCGGACATCCAAATGTTGTCTTTCAGTTAGCGTTCAGACAAGAAGGATCGGAAGTACTGTGTCGACTGGGCACATTTTACAGCCCTTTTCCGTAGAGGAAGCTGGAATTGTATTAAGAAAAAAATAACATCAAAGGACTTATACTTCGGCCTAGTTTTACTACACCCTTTGTGCAAACAGCAATTTCGCACTCACCGCTACTCACCGTCCACCATCTTGAATTTGAGAAGGAAACTGCTGGTCATCCTTTCGTACAGTCGGCTCAAGAAGCTGCTCGCGTGCTTGGAACCTGTAGCTGAAAGGTCATCCTCGGAGACCAAGGGGTAGTTAGTCGACGCGATATTTTCGAACGACGCGATATTATCGGGCGAAAGTTTACATCAAGAAGTAAACTTTTGCCCGAAAGTATCGCGTCGTCCCGACTAACTGGTGATGGACAAAACACTGACCCCCAGTCCATGGACTGCCCAAATGGACTACCCTTGGACTACCCTAAAATCGACTACCCCTAAAAATGCTAGATAGCCAGACCCTAAAATAAAGGCTAACCGCAAGCAACCTAAGAAAACAGCAAACGTGGGCTAACCAGAATGCTGATTTAGGCTAACCGGAGTGCCATTTAGGGTAACCGAAGCTCTACCTCATGTATGACCATTGGATGGTCTCGCGTTCTGCTAAACCGTGTGAAAAAGAGCTAAACGATGAAAATAAAGAACATACATGCAACGTTGCTTGCGGTTAGCCTTTATTTTAGGGTCTGGATATCTAGCACTTTTAGGGGTAGTCGATTTTAGGGTAGTCCAAGGGTAGTCCATTTGGGTAATCCATGGACTGGGGGTCAGTGTTTGTCCATCACCCAACTAACTGCCCCTGGGTCTCCGAGGATGTGTAAAGGTTGGCCTGAGATGTGGGTCATCTTCCGCCTTCAGCCTAATCGCCAGGGCCGGGTTGTTCGAAAGCCGGTTAACGCTAACCCAAGATTAAAAGTTAACCGAAGTATTAATTTGTCGCGTTTAAAAATGTTTTTCACTTCTCGTGTTTTGGGTAGTTAGAGATTACTCAAACTCAAAACTAAAGGGTAAATAATGTGAACAGAAAATTAAAACTCACCAAACAGTTGCAAATTTCAACGCAAAATTCTCGCTAACCCTGGGTTAGCTTAACCGGGCTTTGAACAACCCAGCCCAGAGGATTAAAGCTGAGGGTGGAAGATGACTGGCATTTCAGGCTACTGAAAATCTGTACAAATCCACGAATGAAATCAGGGACCGCGGAGTGGGAGGAAGGGCTATAGCCCTACCACTTTTTTGCTTGGTTGAGTTTTTTAGAGCGCCAGATGACATGGAGAATGTACGAATTTTGCTACTGGAAAGAAACAACAAAGCGGAACAGTGGCCCCTTATAGAATAATTATATCCCACGACTCATTTGATTCTTTTCGGTATAAACACAAGCCTTCAGGCGAGTGTGTATAGCAAGAAAATCACAAGTGTCTCGTGAGATATTCCATGGTATACCACTCTAAAAGCGACAGACAGTGCTCGACTTGACGAAATAATCGGATTACCGAAGATGCTAGAAAAAATACGATTTTACAAGAGGTCACCAAAGATGTTCTATTTACCGAATTAGTTAGATTTCCGAAGATTGTCAGCTTCGACAGTGTTCGACTTGCCCAAATACGTGTAGTCGGATTACCGAAGATGTTCGAAAAAGCTAAGGGTGTGTTTCTTTGGGTCATCTGGATTAGGATCAGTGATCCAAGATCTGTCTGGATCATGGTGCATCAAAGGAACCGATGAATCCACTCTGGTCACGGATTCATCGATTCCTTTGATGCACCATGATCCAGACAGATCTTTGATCACTGATCTGATCCAGATCACCCCAAAGGAACGCACCCTAACTTTTCCTAGAGGTTACAGAAGATGTTCGATTTTCCGAACTATTCGGGTTTCCGAAGATATTCTGCACATGCTTCGACAGAGCCACACTTGCCAAAATGGTCGGATTTCCGAAGATGTTCGACACTGTTCGATTTTCCCAGAGGTTACAGATGTTCTGTATTTGCCGAATTAGTCGGATTTCCGAAGATTATCAGCTTCGACAGTACTCCACTGATTACCGAAGATGATCGAGAAAGAACGATTTTCCTAGAGGTTACGGAAGATAATGTATTTGTCGAATTAGTCGGATTTCCGAAGATGGTCTTATATGGCAGTAATCGATTTTCCGAACTAGTCGGGTTTCCGAAGATATTCTACACATGCTTCGAGAGAGCTCGACTTGCCGACATAGTCGGTTTACCGAAGATGTTCGACACTATTCGATTTCCCCGAGGTTAATTACCGAAGATGTTTCATTTTCATTTCTTTGGGACTGTAGCCGGAATCCTTGTTTACAATATTTGCCTCATTAGCATAAGCAATTCAGTCTCGGATGGAGCTACAAAAATTTGCAACACGGTTTAAAAAACCCAAATTTTACAAAGAATGGATGAGCTCATTAGCACTTTTGCCACCCAGAAATTTTGCAGTTTTTTTTTCTCCTTCAATATTACACCCAAAGAGCTAAGCTCTTTAGCTGCATGCTTGGAGTCAATTCATATCTAACACGTTTCCTTTTGTACGCAAAGCCGTATGACGTCAGCATAAATCCCCCTTACTCGATTTTTCAGATATACTCGAATTTTCGCAGAGGTTACCGAATTTTACCGAAGATGCTCTATTTGTCCAATTAGTCGGATTTCCAAGTATTTACTTCCTCGACGATGTTCGATTTGCCAGATAAGTCGTATTTCCGAAGGTAGAAGATAACCTTTGCCAGTGCTTGATTTACCGAATTAGTCTAATTTCCGAAGATGTTCAACAATTTTCGATTTTCTCGGAGGCCAGTTACCGGAAGATGATCTTTTCGCCGAACTAGGCGGGAGTTCCAAAGTTTATCTTCTTCGCCAGTGTTCGAGTCGGATGACCGAAGATGTTCGACAACCGTTTTATTTTTCTCGGAGATTATCAAAGATGTCTGAAGTTTTCCGAATTTCACGAAAGATCGGACGAGTAAATAATTAACAATTATTCACCGAAGTGGAGGTAAATATCCACCACTTTCACCGACACTGAGGTGAATAATTGTTTTAGTATATACCACACAAGCTGAATAACTAGCAGCCCAAAGAGTAACTTCATTAGTTAAAATATAGCGACAAAAGCCACTTTGTTTTTCTTCGGCTGCTCGGAGGTGAATAGTACTTGGCTAATCACCTCCGAGCTAGCCAATCAGCGCGCGCGAAAAGTACTATTCACTTGTGTGGTATATACTAATGAATGATACCGTGAGTGAGTTCCTGTCTTGATTTCCAGTTGAGACACAGTTAGGAAGATTCAAACACCCATCACAAGGCTTCTACTGAGTCTGGAATAAACGTGGTATAAGCCCACTGAATCAAAAGTTAGAAATAGTCATAGAGAGCTATTTTTCACGCATTCCAAGACTCTACAGTCCTAAATTGCTTGACATAGCAAACATAGGCTCATGTAGCTCTACATAACAATACATTTCCATACAATTGAGCTGGCCCGAGTTGATCGAAAGGTGGATAACGCTATCCATCGGATAAATCACTATCCAGTGGATAGCGTGGTTTGTTTTGTTAACACTTATCCGCTGGATAGTGATTTATCCGGTGGATAGCGTTATCCAGCCTTTGAACAACTGGGGCCTGATGTATAGCCCTACTGAGAGCCCTACATCTTCCTGATAGCAACACAAAGTCCTTAGTGAACTCATATAACCATATATAGCCAAAACTTTAAGCTTGTTATATTCCAGAAAATAACTTTAAAGTACATCATCATTCAAAACCTTACAAAGTCCTACAGGACCATACATAATAAGATATTGTTTTACATAGTCCAACGTAACATTAATTACATGTAAGTTATTGACTAAGCGTAAGGTTAAGAGGGCTGGATATTAGCCAAGTTCTTTGTCCGTTGTGGGCCTGAGGATGCAGCAAACAACTTTTTCCTGTCTTATGCAATCCACAACAAGTTAATAAACTGCTTAGAAACAACAAAAGAAAATAATTAGTAACTTACTACAACCCCGCAAATTTTGGCTTAACTTCAACACGTACTATCCATAAATTTTCTTTTCATGAAGCCAGTTCTTCTCATTCTCGATTAAGCCAATAACTTAATATTTCTTCTTCGTGCAGAAAATAGAAAGACAACATGCAAACGCTGCTTAAGCACGCTAGTCAACTTTGACGTAAGAAAGACTCTAAACCACTCTTGATCCATGGCATGCATTACATGAAGCGTTAATTCGACATACAAACTACTCCTGACCTTGTCAGTGCTTCTAGAGGCGAAAAATATACTATCAATTCAATAGCCAATGGCATTTTTGTTGTATAGGAACATGAATTGCTTAAAGCTCAAAAAGCTAAACAGGAAATAGAGGTCATCTGATCCAATTCGTGGTTGATTACACAATCGATCGGATATTGTGTCGACATTTCTTCCTTTCTCCAAGTTATTGAGAAGTACAACTAGCTCTCGAAAAACCCAGATCAAGTGTTTATTCACTCTTTTAGAATTTTGAAAAAAAAAAACAAAAAAACGACAACCTGCAACCCCAGCTTGAATACAGATACAGTCCTCGGGGGATCCATATGAGCCAGAAGCGCTGAGGAGAGTACAGGCCCGATCAGAAATCAACCACCCTGTTCCGACACTCCATCCAGACTCATGTTCCAGTGGATTGTCGCAGGTACTCACGATACCTGCGTGCTGTGTCCAATAGGATAGGTTTCCAACTTGCGCGGCACGGAACGCCTAGTCGACTTCTCGACTGCAACCACCCCTCTGGACGTGAAAGTAAAACAAGCACTGAGAGGAGCGCGCGAGACTCTCCACCCAGCTTAGGAATGCGTGATTGCCGTCTGCGATCATTCCGATTTCAAAATAGATCTTTTATTACATTAGTTCGTTTTAGCGCTGATCTCGGATTTTTCTAAGAAACAAGTCGATACCTATGTCCTTATTTACTTATCCTATCCAGAATTGTTCACAGCCGGGTTGTTCTCAGAAAGACTTTTCCGCTTGTCATCCCACTTGAAGGTTTTCTCAAATTTCCTGTTTCCTTGCATTCATCTCTTCGAGACGTTTCTCCGGCCAGGAATCACTACAGTTTCCCCATCTGAACCAGGCATACGAACAGTAGACTGCTTTGACACCGATCGGGCCTGTGATGTAATAGGTGTTTAGATTAATTCACAAAGGAAAACTAAGTTTAAACGTTTTATGATGACATGTTGTCTTCGATCTCTTTGTGTCTTATCACAAAGAGTTTTTATGAAAAATGAAACTTATTTACGAAGAGCGGTAGTAGGGTAAATGTGCGAGAGTCATCTCCTCGAATAAAGTAACTGCTTTCCATACACTTGATTTCTAACTCAAGCATTTTAATATGATTTTCGGATAATTATTCCACGGTACTGGTGTTGAACTTTTTCTGGGTAAATTAAACATCGAGCTTTTTTTTCTGGCACTCTGTGAATTGTTGTTGATCCCGAAAGTCACTGATACTCACTTTCTTAAGAGGTTGTTTAGCCTTTTAAAATATCATATGATCACTGAGTAAAATGTTCAGAAATGGTACTAGAAGAAAGCTCAATCTATTTGCTGATTACACAGAATAAGAAACTCTTACCTAACTCGAAGAAGGCTTTTTCCATCGCCCTGTCTCTCTTATCTGTCTCCGCATACTTCAACATGGTGACTGTATCTAAATGTCTCACCGGCGAAGAAAGAATTCGTTCAGCACCGTTTACTATTAAGTCCTGTTTGTGTGTTACCACTAAAGATTAGTACAGCACAGTTCTGGAATGTCCTAAGCGGTGAGAATCACAGAACCAGCAATGCTTGAATCAAGCAGTGTGAAGGAACGTTGCCATCTTGTCAAGCTAGTTTTCAGTCTCATAGCTTCAAGAACCTTGTTCATGTGAAATGACGATCTTGCTCAACGTCTAAACAAAACTTGCTGTATCCTTTCAGAGCTTCGCTCACATTGGTAAAAGTCAGCAAATCTGACGCGAAGTGGATGAAGCTCAAACTGAACTTAACGACGGTTGAGAAATTTGAAAATGAAATTTGGCTAAGGTGCGCATGGACAAAGGAAACTGTGTCGTTAATTTTGAATTTCATTATCAAATGTGTGAATTTCTCGCGCATAGCAAAGAATTAATAATAGGTTTTGCCAAGTATCAAGTCAGCGCATTTATCATTTACATAATAGGCAAAGTATTACTTCAGAGACCACTGATTGCCTCTTAATTCCCTAGACGTTAGTTTCTAAATATACTGGTGCATTTTTTCATATTGCTTTTGGCCGCATCACATTATGTTGACTTCCCCGCGCATAAAATCGCAGGAAAACGGGAGATAGAGCCGTGGCGTTGTCACAAAAATTAGCCTCACGTGGTCCAGCGAACGAAGATCCCACGAAGCCACGAAATCAAATCGCTCGACTTTCGGCCAAAGAGATTTGATGTTAGACAAGCATCCATGATGGTGCATGTAGGAGACGTTTACACGATGTCTCTATCAGGTGATCTATGCACGATAAAGAAATATATGCGGGCTTTAACGAGAGAAAAAAACTCTGTCGACGAGACGGCGCATGGCCGGGGATATTCGTTTCAGCAACTTTTTATTTCGTTAGCAATTAAATATCAAACTTATGACAAATCAAGGCGAAGACATAACAGAAAAATGTCAATGAGTTTGGCTACTACCTTCCCCCCCCCCCCCCTCACTGGATGGGATACTAGTCCACTGCAGGGGTACCCCCAATATTCTGTAAGGTTACTTATTCAGTGACAAGAAGCGACTAGAAGTATTTCCACCCCCTCTCGATGGGATGCTAGCCCACCCACGGGTTACCCTCAGCATTAAAATTAATTCGTCGGTTCCCATTTATACACGTTGGTGGAGAGAGGGAAAGTGTCCTGCCCTAGAACACATCACAATCAACGGAATAAATGTCATAAAGAAATTTCATGGTATAATATCCAGAGTACAGGCTGCTTTCGATTCATTGATGAAACAAAGAAGGGATCCGTTTTGTGCCCGAAAGGGGAACGTTATGGATCACGAAACAAGGAGACAAACACTTTCTGATTCGAATATCGAAGCCTTTAATAATTTGAGAACCCTGACTTCCAACGGGTTTTCCAAAAGACTATTTTAAGACAAAGGTACATAAAAATAATTTTTAATACTTGACGAACAAGTCTATCTACAATGTAGAATGCCATGATCCACGCAAAATGTGTTCAATCATAATCAATGGATGATCAAACACTCCCTAAACGCTTGCCTCCTGTCCTCGGAAATCGACGAACGTTTCCGACGTTTCCGACCATTCGTTCGTGTGTCTTAACACCGAAAGTCATGGTCCTTTGTTGATTATTTCGTCATTCAAGAGTCGTTATGAGTACTAAGAAGGCTGGAAACCTCTCTTTTAATTCACAAAAAATAACTCTTGCACGCCTTGCGTGCCTGTTTTTTTTTGCATGCTATTGAATGTTCCTAAAGTTCCTCCTGTAGAGTAGGCTATGGCAAAGCCGTGAGAATAAGTCAGTGAGAAAAGCAATGAGACAGGGAGCAGGTAAGATCTCTTACTAATACTGGCTCGCTTCATTGACTGACTCTCTCTCACAGCATCCCTTCTGCCATGTTAGGCCTCAAACATGCCCATCCTCACAAGCCATCAGCTTCTTTTTTCATGCATTTCAAAAAAGAGACTCAGCTTTTTCCTTTTATTGTATTCACTTACTTAAAAGATGATTTCCACTCCATACTGCACACTCTTGAGAGTTGGTTTACATTTTTTGTTTTGGTTCATGTAAGACATCACAAAATGTAGCATTTTGCAACTACTTACATCAAAAATTAATAAACTAAAAGTTTCATGTCAGCCGCCATTATGTATGCGAAGCTTTATGCTTCATTCTGTCTGACATCACTAGATGAAACAACTTCACAGCTTTAAAAACCAAAGATTGAAACTGTTGGGAAAAGAATCTGAGACTTACAAACATTGGGATTCCGAGGCTGCGCAGTACGAACTGGAAATCATCTTTAATAAATCTAACTGGACTCTTCTCAGTAGGCCATAGTTGTAGCTTGCAACTGAGGCTATTGCAGGGAGTCTTTTCAAATGCATATGATGTTAATCTCTTTTTAATGATATTCCCCCACATGAGCCCCTATTGCAATCTTGCTTCAGTGCAATACTGAGAATACAAATATGGGCTGGGTTGTTCGAAAGCCGGTTAACGCTAACCCAGGATTAAAAGTTAACCGTAGCATTGATTTTTCTTGAATAAAAATGTTTTCAACTGCTAATGTTTTGTGTAGTTTGAGATTACTCAAAATAAAAACAGAAAGACAAACAATATAAACAGAAAACTTCACTGAAAAGTTACAAAACTGAAATCAAAATTCTAGCTAATCCTGGGTTAGCTTAATCGGGCTTTGAACAACCCGGCCATGGACAATATGGCCTGTTCTAATACCATCTGTAATGCTATCATTAATAATATTTATTTAATTATATAATCGTTTTCCACTCCAAATTGCTAATTCCATTAATTTTATTATTTTCATTTCACACTTCTGTTGCTACATTTGCACTATTCATACTAAAGAAGTACATCAACAACCACTGGCATTATTCAAATATAAATAAAGTTACCAGAATTAAGTTTGTAGTAATATTTACAAATTCTAATTCCATCAGAAGAATATTTACATTTTTTCTTTTCATGTTTTATCCTGTTTTGACTGATAATATGTCCCAAGTTAGCGATGCAAATTATTATTTTGACAAAACTGATCTTGCTACTAAATTAGTTTCGTTAAACAATGATACCAATAAAACCCTCCAATATCTGTGTGAATTTCTTTTCAATGAGTAGTTCGTCACTAACTACTGATTTCTATCTGACTAACGGAACTACATGTAGCTTCTTAATACGTCCTTCCAGACTGGTACTGCCCATGGTAGGCAGACGGAGGTTGCTGCACTGGTCCTGTTTGGTAATAGTTTGTTTGCTGTTTTGACTGCTGTGTATTGTATTGATTTGCGTGTTGCTGTGTACTGTACTGGGCTGGATACTGCGATGAAGCTTGTTCAATCTCCTGTAATCTTCTCTGGCGAACGAGTGTCTGCAGGTCCTTAAAGTGACGCCTTGTGATCTCTCCTAAGTCATCAAAAACTAACAACAAATAAAAAGGATTGTTTACTTAGTTGCTTTACTACAAACCACAGTTGAATAACTTCTTACTAACTGAGCATAAAGGCCGTACTGGGAAATATTGGCATGAGGTTGTGGCCAAGCACAGTAAGGTATGTACAGAGACAACTGAGTGCCAATATTCCACAGTGCAGCTCAAACATGCTACTCGAACCATGCTTGTTTATTGAATTTGCTGGCTTTTGAAAACAAAAAATAAACAGCTTATGACCGTTTCCATAGCAATAGTGTGTATGGCAAAATGCTGACTCACACTTGGATTTACATGTACCTTTAGACAGCCTTGCCATAAAATACTAATTATTACTAACAGTACTTCTGACAATGCTGTTGTTATACTTCTAACTCAAATGCTGACCCAGCTACCATAAACTCCTTCAAGGTGCTGTACTTTTAGAGGTGTAATTACTGTGGAGAGCCAAACACTCCTCCACCCATCTGCCCACATTCTGTCCTATTACCCTGTACTGCTGAACTAATGTCATATAATTATTAGGATTTGGTAATACACAACTATTCACCAATTCTTGTACATATGTACATGTATTAAGACCTCTCAATTATTTTTGCTCATAGGAAGTATAATGTTGTCTTTGTCTTTCATTGAACAAATAGTACTGTAAGTTTTCTGTTTAGCATGCTGATATGCTAACTTAAGGCTTAAAAAAAACTCTACTTCCTTCCTACGTACCTCTGGCATTGTAGGCATGGTCACCAGATGCTACAACTTTTTGTAGGAAGTGCGCCATAGCGCCTGTAGCAATAACTCGCTGAACCAATGGCAGACCTTCAAAGTACGTGAAATCAACAGCAAATGGGTTGAGTGGAGCTGGGTACATACATAGCTTGACAACCTCAGCAATAATGTCCCATAGCTTGGTGTCTGAATGAAGACATATATTTATACAGTTTACTTTCTCGTAATTTTTGTTAATAAAAATTAATGTTGATGGCATTTATTCAAAATTAACTAATGACTCTATGGAATTAACCTATCAAAAACTTTAGCGAGGGAAATTCTGTCAGTTCAGCCAATCTTTGAGTAACCAAGACTTGCTTATGAAAGATGATTTCCAGTCTGTACTGAGCAGTCTCAGCATGCTGATGTTTATAAACATTATAAGCTCTCACTCAATGGAATGTGAATTGATGTTATTCGTTATGAACCATGTATCTTATCTTTTCCCTTCAAATTTTTTTCCAGCAGCTTCATTGATTTTACAGCTGCGAAGTTGTTTCATCGAGTGATATGAGAAAGAATGAAGCATAAAGCTTCGACCACTTCACATCCATAATGGACGTTTTTTTGAAACACTTCATGTAAGTAGTTGCAAAATGTTCACCTTTTGTGATGTCTTATATGGAAAAAAAGAAAAAATGTAAACAAACTCTCAAGAGTGCACAGTACAGACTGGAAATCATCTTTAAAACACAACTGATGGATCAAATTGCAGTTTAAATAACAAATCATCATAATAGCTATGGAATGCCTGCAAAATGCATTTTAGAAAGCTCTGCAGAATTTCGCATGCTTTGAGGACCTAGGATACAAAGTAATAAAAAATAGTATTTATTATAAGAATTATTATTTATGCAACTGTAATTAAAGCAGCCTGCAATAACTAGCTTGTAATATTAATTACTGACTATTTGCAAGTCTGGTTAAATTAGGACACCAAAAGACCTCTTACATACATAGCCAGCAGTATAGCTTAAATTTACCACCTCAGATTTTGTTCCAATATAATCTATAGCCAACCTACATGTACTGTAGGACAAGTCTCAAATCTTTAGTGAAGGCAGGTCTTTGATAAAGTGAAGTTGAACTAGACTATGCAGGTACTAATGTGACATTGTGTGTATCACCTCTCTGCTTCCATTCTGCTGTAGACTTGAGTTTTAATGGACTGTCCCTCTGCTTCTCTTTGCCTGAGTCACCACAAAATGCCACTAGTCTTTCATGGTTTGATCTCACCTAATATGTGGTAATTACAGAGTGCAAATTTAAACCTCTTTAAAACTTTTATTTTGATTTGTTCTTGTTAATCTGCACTTCTTTTTTTTCTTAGGGCTAGGGGCACTGTTAATGTGGTGTTTACCTGTTGTTTCATTTGGCCAATATTTATTATAATTAAAGAACCTTGTAAATGGTGCAGGTTTCTTCTACAATTAAGTCACAAAAGAAGAAGGATCAAGTCACACAAGAGTCTTTGTGCATTTATGCACATAATTTGAGTTGTTGAGGTAACAATTCACTTACAACCAGAAGAAAGATCAAACCCAATACATTATGATTTGCATTTAGTTAAAATTCTCAATTGTTTACAAATCACTGTACTGAGTTTTTCATTCCAGCCTGTTTGCATTTACATGGCAGTGCAACAAGTTGACCACATGGTTGCTGGCCACAGCAACAAGTTGGCCACATGGCCACATGGTTGCTGGTTTTCAAGACTGGGCCGCTTATAAAAAATACACTTACCCAAACATATGGGCAGCTGTAGCGAGCATATGCAGCTATAAGAAATAAGGTTGATTTGTCATCCTATAAATTAAAATTAATATGATCAGTATAATTAATCAGAGAACGTTTTGAAAAACATTTGATAATAAAAATTAACGGTAAAAAACTACGACGTTTCGAAGTCTCCATGACTTCATTATCAAGTAGAATGTTAAAACTGATGTAAAATTGTAGCTCAGAAATTATATACAAATAAAATGTGATAAAATTCATAGAATAATGAGCGTTCATTGTTGTTGGTGTTTAACGTGTCAGTTCGTGCAGTATATGTCTAAATAAATACTTTTGCACGTATTGAGTCAGACTGCGTGTTTAACTTTGGTTTTCGTTCGTGAATGAATAACATTTCGTGAATTAGGCAGTCCATTTTCCCGCAACATTTCTTGAGAACAGAGAACATTTCCTCTAGGCTAGTGGATGCTACGCCGTGGGCTTCTTTCAGATGCTTGCCAATGACAGAGGCTTTATGTTCTTCTATGCGTTGATGAAGATGACATGTGGTATAACCGATATAATCCGCATCGCACGAATCACATTTGAAAATGTAAACAACGCATTGGTGGTTAATCAACGCGGGCTTCTCTTCATGTATCTTGAGCTTTTCCTCGATCTTACGACTTGTGAAAACTGGTTGTTGGTCAGTTCCGATTTTCCGGCCAAGATCTTTCAGCTGATGTCTTACTGTGTCGGCCGATTTTTGGTCTTTAAATGGCAAGACAAAGGAGAAGATGTCGCAAATAGTGTGTTGATTTAGAGAAAGGGGCTTAAGTTACCAAGTTTCTATAAAAGGTAGGTCGACGACACATTAGCCACGATGCCGAATATTCAAGCCGCAACAGCCTTCCTTGCAACACTGAACGAATGCCATCCTGCTATACAGTTCACAATGGAAATTGCTGAAAACAACAAGCTTCCATTCCTCGGTATGATGATCGAGAAAAGCGGTTGCTACCTGACAACAAGCGTATATCGTAAACCAACTGATACAGGACTGCTCTTACATTACCAGAGCCATGTCGATCAGCGGTACAAAAGATCTCTGCTGAATACAATGCTGAACCGAGCTTACCGCCTGTCATCAACGGAAGAATCTTTTACGAGGGAATGCCAACATCTCAAACAGATGTTTACCAAGCTTAAGTACCCAGTGAAACTCGTCAACTCAGCTATCGCCAGATACACGAGTTTTACGATCCAAAGCCGTCATAAAATTCCAACTGAAACCGACACGACTACACCAAAACCAGTCAGAATAACTTTGCCATTTAAAGACCAAAAATCGGCCGACACAGTAAGACATCAGCTGAAAGATCTTGGCCGGAAAATCGGAACTGACCTACAACCAGTTTTCACGAGTCGTAAGATCGAGGAAAAGCTCAAGATACATGAAGAGAAGCCCGTGTTGATTAACCACCAATGCGTTGTTTACATTTTCAAATGTGATTCGTGCGATGCGGATTATATCGGTTATACCACACGTCATCTTCATCAACGCATAGAAGAACATAAAGCCTCTGTCATTGGCAAGCATCTGAAAGAAGCCCACGGCGTAGCGTCCACTAGCCTAGAGGAAATGTTCTCTGTTCTCAAGAAATGTTGCGGGAAAATGGACTGCCTAATTCACGAAATGTTATTCACTCACGAACGAAAACCAAAGTTAAACACGCAGTCAAACTCAATACGTGCAAAAGTATTTATTTAAACATATACTGCACGAACTGACACGTTAAACACCAACAACAATAAACGCTCATTATTCTATGAATTTTATCACATTTTATTTGTATATAATTTCTGAGCTACAATTTTACATCAGTTTTAACATTCTACTTGATAATGAAGTCATGGAGACTTCGAAACGTCGTAGTTTTTTACCGTTAATTTTTATTATCAGTATAATTAAAAAGCAAAAACCAATGAATCAAATTGAGGTATCATAACAAATGCCTGTATGTGATAGTCTAACTAAACTATACTGCAAGCAACTAAACAGGGAATTAAGCTCGCACATTTTTGAATAATAAAAAAAGTAAACTACTAAAAAATAATTGTATAATATACAGTGTACATGTATACATGTACAGTGGAATCACGATTTCTCAAACCTTTATTTTTCGAACCTCCCGATAACTCAAACCAAAAGTCGTTCCCTCTCCTCAGTCAAACACTGAAATTTTACCCCCGATTTCTCAAACTCCCTGATTTCTCGAACCAATTTCCGTTTTCCCTGGAGATTCGAGAAATTGGGATTCCACTGTAACTAGTACATTATTTGTTTTAAGGTCAAACACACACTGTCTGATCAATGCTACTTCTCTTGATCTAAACTTGACAATGTGAGCTGTCATTTTGCAATGAAGTTTATATCATTTATAGTATTCTTGTAAGAATCACCGTACCTTTAAATCAATATCTTTGTCACTGGGGCTAGCCGGTGGAAGACCAATATCCATGAAGCCATACCCACTTAAGCTAAATCAATAATAAATAATTCATAAATAATATATAATTCATAATACAAGAGAGTGTTAAAAGGTGTGACTAAAAAACAACAAGTTAGACTATATGTCTAACTAAATGCTAAAGTCAATATGCTAAATTTGTTCATACCTGTAAATATAAAAATAATTATACTTATTCATGAAATGTTCACAATGCTCCTTTGTAGTAATTACAACATTAATTTCATAAATTACTAAGAGCATTTTACAAAAAGTTAAGGATGATGATTCCTGGGTCTCATGCACAGTTATATAAAATAGAAACAAAGTTATGTACAGCAATTATTGGTTCTTACTACCTCTTTTGGGTACTAGCTGACATGATCAAGGATTGCCTATACAAAAATAACAAAAAATAATTAAAAATAATAATTACAATAATATTTAATGTTTACTTTTTATTTAATGCTCTATCTGTATGTCAAGGGAGTGAATTTAAATATTAGAAGAAAGGACAGACATCAATAAAATTATAATATACATTCATGTGTATGCATGTAGAGTATAGTGGATGAACCTTTCTAAGAAGTCGGCTCACCTAGCTACCCATATAATTATTATAGTAAAATCCCATCATGCCACATAACATTGAAAGAATAACAAAACAGCTGATAAAATGATGACAAATAACACAACTTGTGTTAAAGTTCCAATGCGAGGACCTTTCAAAATTTAGACATGAAAATGTCTTCTTTTTACTATTTATTACTAGTAATACACTACGGGTCAGAGATAAGCGGCCTATGCACACGCAAAACGCACGCACCATTTTCGCGCAAACGCGTGTCAAAAAACATGTGCGACAATGCGCGTTTAAGCGCATTTGATGCGTGTGTTTCCTTTTGTTATTCATTCGTAACTGTGCTTTGTGTGGCATTCTTCTTTACAACAGAAAACAAAAGAAAAGGCACAAACACCACAAACACCGCTAAAAGGATATCTCGGCCGACAAAGCAACAGCCGATACGTTTTTCCTTTCCCATGTTTTTTGATCGGGCTCTACAATCATATCACTGAACGAATGAAAAACAAGTTTGAATTTGCATACATCTGGTTCTAGAAGTCATAAGCAAGTGCTTAGAACGGGAAAACGCGTTGTTGTTGGAGTTTTAATTTGTAATGAAATTTATTTTGACGCACCAGACATGAACAGTGCTTGCAAACGAACTTGAATTATGCTGTTTTCAACACGACATGCGACGCAACATTTGTTGTTGTCACGATTTTGTGACGTAAAGTTTGAGAAAAGAAACTGATTCTTATCTCTTATTCTGTAAGGCGTAAGAAAGTGCCTGAAATGGGAAAGGTTTCTTTGTTTAGCTTTTATTGGAAACAAAATCTATACTGACGAGAAAGAAAGAAATTTTTGCGAGCATTGTATGAAAAGTCATGTTAATTCAGACGGGCGATGCGTCATGTGTGATAACAGATTATTTTGATGATTTCTCGATGAGAAGTTTTGAATTTTCATATCTCTGGTTCTACAAGGCGTAAGAGAGCGCTTTATACCGGAAAGTGTTCCATCGTTTAAGCTTTCATTTGAAACGAAATTCATTTTGACACGCCAGACATGAAGAGCTTTTGCGAGCGGATTGTAGTAATGACAAGCGACGTGTCATGTGCGATAACAGATTTTATCGGCAGGTTTCTTTTGCAGGTCACAGGTCACTGGTCGCAG
>OZ026599.1:32167228-32237228 GCA_964020085.1 Micromussa lordhowensis | reverse complement strand
AAGACATGCGACTTGCGTCGACTTGTGTGACAATAATAGTAACCGGTTCTTTTGACAATTTCGCGACAAGAAGTTTTGACTTTTCATATCTCTGGTTCTACAAAGCATAAGAAAGTGCTTAAAACGGGAAAGGGTTAACATTTTAGCGCGTCCGACATAAATATTGGGCGAGCAAATTGTTGCCATGTTGTTTTAATCAAGACATGTGACACGTCATGTGTGATTTCGTAACTGGAAATTTGGAGTTTTTATCCTTGGTTCTTGACGGCTTAAGCATACAACATAATATAATTCAGCTTGAATTAGAGAGCATCGATGCTGTGTCTGGCGAAACATGATGACAAACAGCCATCAAAACTAACAATAAAATAACTACAATAGGCGAACAATAGGCTAACTCATAAATACTAATGACTTTGGTTTGTGCGCGTATTTCATGCGCGTGTCAAAGACGCAGATGCGTGCGTGTTTGGTCACACGCAGGCGCGTTTTACACATGCATTTTGGGCCCAATATCTTCGACCTGTACTGTAGTTCTCACTACATCTGCCCCCGCCTTGGATGTCATGTTTATTGTACAACTGTACAACTTTTATTACAAAATACGTTTATTTTTCTGTTTCCAGGCTATTGAATTAAACTAAAGGATTCCGAAAAAAAATTCATGTGCAATAAGAAAACAGTATTATTTATTTGTTATGAAAATGTATTCAGTTTATGTATTGTAGAAAATTCACTTTTTGGGAAATAACAGGCTGATCTGACCTTTTACTCTTGTCGTAATCCTTTAAATCACACAAAATAAACAAAAATCTCTGTTATTTCAAGTAAATAATGATAGATTTTAAACAATTATTGGATGAGGTTTTTGTGATATCCAGAATAATCAAG
Organism: Micromussa lordhowensis; assembly: GCA_964020085.1. Taxonomy (NCBI): domain Eukaryota; kingdom Metazoa; phylum Cnidaria; class Anthozoa; order Scleractinia; family Lobophylliidae; genus Micromussa; species Micromussa lordhowensis. Next base: position 32,236,337 of record OZ026599.1, on the reverse strand, counting down.
GTTGAGGTAAGGGTTATCAGCTGAAGCCAAAGGCTGAGGCTGATAACTTGGAAGTCCTGTTTCTGCTTCTTCACTGACGGCAAGCAACACGAATCGCGCGGAGTTGACATGATTACCCTTGGAAATCATGCACTGCGGTCATACATGACATGATAACCTGTGACCTTGACATGATTACCCGTGACCTTGACATCATTATTGTATAATCTGCAGTTATGACGTCACAAGCGCTGATTTCAAAAATTCACTGTAGGCTTTTGGCCAATCAGAAAAGAGTTAGAGAGTTGAAAAGAATGTTTAATAAAAAAAGTTATTTGTACTCTTCGTGCTTGTGTCAGAGCGAACCAACTTGACTGCACTCGTGCACGTGGCTGCAAGAATTATCTAATTAACCATGAGTGAGGTCTTTACAGGAAAATCTCAAACCGAGATTTTGCGATATTGAACAGCCGAGCGATAGCAAGGTCAATACGGCAAGGCCGAGATTTGAAATTTTCCTGTAAAGACTGAACGTCAAAAGTTGTTTATTATATGGCTCTTTGTTCTGTATTTAGAGGCCAGTAATTGGCTTGTGGCCATTACAGGGGAATAATGTCCTAGAATTAGGCAATCAGAGTGGGTGTTATACAAATGTATTGGCTACAAACACAAGCCATATTATATAACAAAAATGCATCTATAACATACTCATTTCTTGGTAAACTGGCCAGGCTGTCAAATGTGAAACTTGAACTTCCTTTTCTTGTCTTTTCAGAGGATGGTGAAGCATAATATGACCAGATTTCTGGGGACTTTTCAGAAATTAACAGTCAAATGAATCTTGAGTAACAATATCAGGGTGCAAAGAAAACTGACTCTAATTTTCTAGCTTGCCATTTGGGCAAATGATAATTGTTGGTACTAGCCCGGAAGTCATTCCATTCCCCAAATTTTATTTCTTAGCAGTAATTCAATCTGTAATCAAATTTTCTTAATATAACCTTTTCCAAGAAACTTCACTTGCCTGTAGAGAGCTTCACTTGCCTGTAGGGCAACTGAAGGTCAGAATCCACCTGAAAAATCTACAAGCCCCAGGTTACCTAAAACAATTTTCTTTGCACATCAGGCATAGAAGCTAGGGACAGTGGCTTAAAGCAGCAAATGAAATATCAAAAACAGTAGCTAAGTTATCATTTTCTAGATATCAACCAGCTGAAGTCCTTACTAGCAGCTTACTGGTGCATTTAGGGTGCATTTAGTGTAAGTTACGCCAAAGATCTTTTGGGTGCCTGGCCTTTAAAATTTTACGACATACTGGCGTGCAGTTGGAATTTTTGGCCTATAGTGGTCTATATGTTTGTGGCACCTTGGCGTGATAACTATGGCTTCTTAACTTCTGTTCATCTCCTATATTGAATACTGTGTACTGGCTGATAACTGGCATCTTATACGTCCGATTTTTCCTAGTGAAAATTGGAATTATAGGAGCAGACCATGCATAATGGGACTTTGGCCGCTTGCCAGGCACGTGACGTGGAATTAAAAAAAAACAACAAATCTTCAGCATGGAAGTAGTGTGAAATGCACCCTGGCCAGTAGTGCAGTAATAAATGGATGGTCACATTTTGTAAATTCTATTCTTTAATTGACATTAAGCTTATGTCTCTCACCATGGGCTCATTCAGGACTCTGCAGATTAACTCTTCCCGACCTCGTAAGTAGAGAGCAAAATACTTGAAGCCCTTGGAATGTAACGATTTGATATTCAGATTAAAAGAAAATCAACATTATTGACATAAGGCCTTTCAAATTTACAAAATTAAGTTACAAGCACTGCACTCCATCAATTAATTAATTCGGAAAAAAAAGGTTCAAACAGATCCAAATGTACCTTCAAACAACCACCCCTCAGCATCTCGTTTAAAAATCCTTGCAATCTCTTCTTTTCCTAAAAATGGGAATTAAATTTAATCAGAACATATCTTGAGCTCGAGGTAGTAAACTCTGTATGTAAACAGTTAGTTTATAGGGCTCTTACTCTGACAAAAAAGACAATGCATATATTGCGGCAAAAAAAAAAACACGGTGTAAGCTTAATTCTCTTTAAAACAACGAATAAGCAACTCAACATCATTAAATCTTCACAAGAACATACCATTTGACTTAGCTGTGGAGACGCCATGTTGATTTATTCCCAGGCAGCCTGAAGCAGCCTGGCCTTCAGAGACAAGGCCAGGTACCTAATTGGGCGCGCTTTCTTTAAAATGCTGAAGACGACTCGAACGTGAAATGGTTCTTCTTGGTTTTGTGTTCAATTTGACGAAACGGGTTTGAAATAGCCCAGGAAATGCCGTGAAAACATTTTGAAAACTGTCTGGTGCTTTAATAGTGTAATTTGATGGCGTCGTGGTTGATTGGTAGAGCAGCTATCGGCTTTTAAAACTGGCTAAAGTGGCAGAATTTTATTTTGCATCGGATCGATATCAGATTGATTTCGAATGGATTTACGTTTACAAAGGCAGCGCTCGCTCTAATTACCATAATAATTTGATTGTCGGGGAGTTATAATGAATGGATAATAGAAAAATAGTAAATCTGTGGAACTCGGAAAGTCCAGAGAGTTGCTGACATGGAGACGTTCACAGACATATTCTCGGAAAGGTGAGGTTTTCAAAACAAAGAACTGACCAGAACTGGTATTACGCTTATTTGTTTGCTGTTCTAGTTAACAAATTGACGTCAGTTTTTCATGCGTCTGTCCTGTTATTGATCATAAATTTCGTCATCACATTGTCAAAGTAGCTGTGGATCCACAAGGCGATAGCCGAGTGGATCCGCAGACTACTTTGACAATGTACATGTGATGACGAAATTCATTGTCAATAACAGGACAGACGCATGAAAAACTGACATCAATTTGTTTTTTACAATAACAAATGGTCGAATTGCCCGCTCTCGCTCGCTGACGCGTCACACGAATTTCGAATTCATGTGTGTCTGCATATTGACGATAAAAATTAGCCAATGAGCGCGCGAGAATTTCTGCAGTTATGGTAAAAAAGCTTTTTGTGTACAATGTATATATGCAAATGTTGATACCAAATATGATCATACTAATCCTAAACGTCACAAATGCGTTTTTTTTTTCATTACTTGTTAATTGCTACAGTTGAATACTGACAGATGTACCCACTGTACCCATAGACGGACACCCACTCCAAGCAAACACCTAATGACAGTACATTTGGAAACTCCCATAAGTTGACCCCTGTTCTGAGTCCCAAGTGTGTCTCTTTACACAAGGTCCAGGAGGTTCGAGTGTAACATAAAAAGAAAACTTACATGTAGTTTGGCCCTATGTCATCAATGTGGTAATTTGTAGAAACGTATTGCCATGGGTCTACTGAAAATGTAGATTTATTCATGACTTGTCCAGGGTATAAACAAAACCGACAAATGGACCTTAAACAGACCAACTTAATTTGACTAACAATAGACGGCTCCATATAGACCAATTTGACTACGGGCCAACGACTACTGACAAAGTTTACATGATGAGTCTTACAGCCAATACCATCGTGGCTAAACTGGCCAATCACTTTCAACAGACCAGACTAACACGAACACTATTCACTTGACGCTGAAGAAGACTTCTGCTTAGAATGTTGAAACGTCAGTCACCAACAACAGTTCTTTTCAGAACTACCCTCACCTGGATGATCACATTATACGAACTCATGTACATGTAAGCTTATTTTACCCATTTTTTCACTTTCATTGCATTAATTTTTGAAAACAAGCTAATGTAGTGAACAAGGAATAAACTGCACAAAAGACCATTGAATACAAAGAAACATTGAACAATATTGTTAAACAAATGAAATAGCGAACATTTCCAGTGCAGTATTCGGCATATCCAAATTTGGATATTACCAAATGAATATGATGGGACTCAGGCAGGGTAAAATACTAAAACTTGCACTACATGTAGTTCCTTTTCAGAATTGTCCATATAAGAAACGGAGAACAAAAAATTGCGTCAATATACCTATTGAACAAAAAGACAGATACATGTAGGAACAATATTGACCACTGCTTGAGAAAATTTGAGAAAATCTGCATGTAGTCTCAAGTTTTCATAAGTTAAACCCTTTAAAAATATTTTCAAATCTTTCAAGGCAAAATGCATAGTTTTAGTCAACTTTGAAATTGTTTAAGGCTTTCTGTGAAGCCAAGAAAGCTAAGCTTTTACTCAGGGCCAGTAAGCTTCTAACCAGAGCTTTTAAATCTGCTGGTATGGATTACCGGTAGTTACAAAACTGAAACTTTGATCAAAGTTCTATGTAGATAGGTTGTTTTAAACAATTGAAGTCCAAAGTAGGATAAACCACTCTTACATGTACATGTACATACATATTGTCTACATTCACTACTAATACTTATCTCTGAATCTGTCATGCCTACATCTGCATGGGAACTCACCTAATTTTTCTTAATTTGTTCGGTACAAAAAGTTTACAAATTAGACCTCACCTCTTCAGACCACTCAGGTATTCTTGATTTTCTCTCCTGTGATTGAATTTCAAAATTTGCGGAAAGTTTTCGGCGGTGAAGATGTGGTGACCGAGGCTGATGTTGATGATCCCCTCTCGAGTCTTTTGGTGGTACCAGAGTGTTCATATTTTGTGCTATCTTTAGTGCAAAGATGATGTATTTTCCTAATTCTTTACAGATTTCCTGGTTTTAAGTTTTATGTTAATTGATTTTAGTGAAGCCAGGTGTTTCTGTTAGTCTTGTCAAGGACAATAATTATTGTAATGACATTCCTGATTGAATAATTTATTTGCTTCAATTCTCAAGAAGATTATTCAATATTGCAGGTGCTAATTAACACGAAAGCAATCTTATGGTTTCAAAAGTAAAGTTTTGAGGATTCTGTGTGTTCCTATTTGCACTTGATATGTCTACATGTACATAATTATGTTATGATTTAAAACTGGCCTGAGTGAGTTAGTTTTAGTGTTATTTTCCTTTCTCCTTCACCGTCATAAATATCAGGAACAGAGGGAAAATAAAATTAAACTTTGAAAAATCTCAACCAGAATTAAGTCCATGTCACACACAATACTTACTGAACAGTGTACGCATGTATAATGTATGAACTAGTACACTGTAGATAACAATTTTGACACATAGTGGTATGTGTTTTTTTTTCTTTCCTTTTCTAGCTTGATCAGGAAAGGTTCTTTAACATCATGCGAGGAAGAACTTAGAGAGGTTGGAAATTGTGTGCTCTTGTACAATAATGGTGAAAATTATAACCAAAAAATGTACAGTAATTCTGTCATTAACCTATAGAAAATGTTCCCATACAGAGCTTTTAACCAGACAAAATAAATTCCTGCAATGTTGAGTATTCATATAATTATTTGTACATACTGTAAAATAAATGTTCATTAACTTCATGAGAGCACACTTAACATGTATTATATCACAAGAAGAATATTCTAACTATTACATGTGTCAATCCTATTTTTAAAAGTGTTTTCATCAAATGAAATATTAAATTAATCATAGCCTTGAATGTACGTTGTTGTTTGTGTCACTGTCCACAGTTTTTTTTTAATATTAAGCTTGTGGCTTTGAATAGGCAGGTTTTTTAAAATAAATTTGAATAACAGGATATTGAAAGTTATTCATTATAAATAATATTATAATTGTTACATTGTAGTAACACTTACAATGTGAGTTTCACGTCAAAGATGCCTTCAAAAACTTTAAAGGTAACATTCAATCATCACTAGTAGCTACACATACAGCTAAGAACAGTGTTTACTATTGATCAAGAAGGTTAATATTAAGTAATTGTAAGTTTTCAATATATGTACACTGTATTGTAGTAGCTATAACAGTTACTGTGGCCGTAAAAGACATCCATCTGACAAATGGTGGGTTTTAGCTAGAAATGCTATAAAAACAGTGTTAGTATCAATAATATTAATTTCAGGATTGAGAACTATTCAAATCATTTGTTATAATGTGAAAAAAGCACACTGAACTTACATGTAATATGATTATTCTGTTAAATTAATCAATTAAAGTAAAATCTTGCCAATTATAATTATTAAAATTAATTTCAATTTTATTATTATTATTGACACACTTTTTTTAATTATTCCAGCTAATGAGGCAAATTGATCTGATGGTGACAGCCAAGAAAGCAGAATGGGAGAACCACATACATGCAGTTCAGATACAACTAGACAAGAAAACCAAGGAATTGGAGTTTGTCAAACTTCAACTGGAACAGAAGAGCCAAGAGGTTTGAAACTAAAGATGAAGTGAACAAGCACAAGTAGTAGCCTGTTAGTAAATGCTGGTAGAGATTCTGACCAGCAGATTCATTCTGAAACAATGTTCAATCTAAATAACTTAAAGCCCATTACACTCCAGGAAATGTTGCACAATTATTAGAAGTCTCTTTAGATAAAACATACCTGGTCTATTCTGTGGTTCAAGGTATTACTTAATTCAGTAATTTGTGTCAAAGACATTATAACATAATTATGTCATACACCAGTTAGGGCTAGTAAAATTGAATAAATATACGTTCAGATGTTGATATCCAAACTGTCCACCCTGACAAACAACACCAAGGATAACAAAGAACATTTTGTTTTGCCAACCATTCAGACTTTGTAATTTTCAAAATGGCAAGAAGTATGCTATAAATGTACATGTACATTGCATGATTAATTTTTTAAAATAATTTATTGAACTTTTGTTACATCAATTGTCTTCAACAGGTAGGTGGGCTTCAACAGAAAGTGGACGAGATGGACATGACGCAAAGAGATATTGTTTCAGAGTATGAGGAACATGTGATGCATCTCAAGCAAGAGGTGAGATATGTACTTTACACACATTCTTTGTACAATGAATGTACATGTTTATAGAATACCCTTGCCACTTCTGTTAACTGTAAAGGAAAAATAGAAGTCTATCACTTTCCTCTTAGTCTTTAAAATAAACCACAAGAAAAAAGTCCTGTATGAGGTCTGTACATGCTGAGTGACAAAGCCGGAAAAAAGGTGTAGGGCCTTTTCAAAAAATGCCTACAGCCCTGACTAGAATAGTAGCAAATGCTACCGTGCATGCATTCTTGTTCCACCATAAAAAATAATAAAAAAAACCAGACTGGTCATACAGGATTTGTATGATAAACGCTTGTTGACTGAGTTGGAGGGCCAGACAGGAAAATATTGGGCTCTGGGTTTTGGATGCAATGACCTTGTTGGGCTCAGTCCATACAACCCTCCAACTAAATTGATAAGTACAATATATACCTGATGTACGAATGATGAATCAGTTTAGCTGCAGTGAATGTTAAGCCAGCACTGATTACTTTTTAAATTGTGGCAATCCACCGAATTGATTGACAACTTGAAAAAACAATGAGTCACAGAAATCTTTAAAGAGCAACAAATTCAATTCAGCCATCAAGTGATCATTTTGGTGACTAGTAAGAGCAGAATGCTACAAGTAAGGGACTGGACACAGTACATGACTTAGCCCATAGGGGTCTGGTACTAGACCATTTTTCATACCTCCTTCTTAATAAAATGAACATTTGCACAAGAGAAGAAGTGAAAGAAGAAGTTTGTACATGTACATGTATGTAAATATTGATGGATTAGGCCCCTCTGTATGTTTTTGGCCACTCAAGATGAATGGTGAACAGTAATAGTAACATTTCATGTAATTTCTTGTTGCCTCATAATTTTCAAGTATTCTCCCTATAAGCTCACAAAAAATCTGATTTATAGTGGGTATGCACTTAGCTTAGCACTAAGCATTAGCTAGTTTGCAGGCATGCCACTGAAACAAAGGAAACAAATATTTCAAATGAATGTAAATTAGTTAAAAATCCCAACTGGCAGGAGGCAGACCAGTTGGCTATTTACAAAGCGAGACTGAGGATTTGAACTTGGGACTACCGAGAAACCAATCCCACTAGTGACAGAGTGGAGGCCTTGAACCCAGGACCTCTGGATTACAACACCAGTGCCCTAAACCACTCGGCCATGCTGCCTCCTTGAGCTATCGAGGAGCTCTACCCTTACAAGCTATAATTGCAATTGTTCGCATTTTCAAGGTTGACCATTTGAAATATGAGCATGAAAAACTCCAGAAGAAAAGTAGCAAGCAAACCACACACATTGAAAAGGAGAGAGATCAGGTAAGATATCTGACTGTTTCAAAATGGTAGCAAGCATTTTTTGTTTCATTATCACCATCATTATTGAATCTAGATCTTGTTCAGCAAGAACTGGGACCTTCTTGGACTATTGTAGTTGAAAGTTGTAGATGGTTTCCAGAACCACCAACCAGTCATTTGTCTAGCTTAGGCCACCTGCCCAAACAATCCCAGATATCATACTATTGAAATAGGAATAAGAGGTCTGCATTGGAGCCTAGTGGCCCATCAGGCCAGTGCCTACATGTAGCTCTGGTTTCTGTTGCATGATGTTCCTATTTATACTCCCCTTCCCCTGGATGGGATGGTAAAAGTAGGCAATTGCAGGGCTTACCCTCTATCATTAGCTAGCACTAATTGACAGTTGCCTATTTTTAAACTGGGGTGGAGAAAGGCACTGTGACAGTAAACAAACAACACAGCAGAGTGACTCCCTCCAGGGCTTTAACCCAGACCACCTAATAATTTAAATTCATTTGGAATTATAATTATGTCCTGAATTGATTCTCATTTGAGATTTCTGCACAAAAACACTAGGACATGGCTTCTCAAAGCACGATTAATTTACTGCGACTTTCAATAACAATGCTCAACCGACATATGCGTTTTTTCGCTACCGTCAATCAAATGTTTGGTGGCTCCTCCCAGCTGAGCATTTGATTGACGTTAGCAAAAAAAGCGTTTGTTGGTTGAGCTTTGAATTTTAGAGTCTGCATGTTATTGAAAGGCGCAGTAAGCTAATAATTATTATTATTATACATTGTAGTTACCATCTGTCTTCTCATTGGCTAAAAGCCTACTGTTAATTCTGGGGAACAGCGCAACCTACAGATTATTAACTAATCTGTACCTACAGATTAGTGAATAATCTGTAGATTGCACGCGCAATGCATGATTTCCAAGGGTAATCATGTCAACTTCGCACGATTCGTGTTGCTTGCCGTCAGTGAAGAAGCAGAAACATGACTTCCAAGTTTTTGCGTTCGTTCAATGTATAATAAAACAATTATTAGATTCGGTTTTTGTGATATCCAGAATAATCAAGGTCTCGGTAAGGGTTATCAGCCTCAGCCTTCGGCTTCGGCTGATAACTCTTACCTCGACCTTGATTATTCTGGATATCACAAAAACCTCATCCAATAATTGTTTATTAGCATGAAATTTGATTTTGCCTTTAACACATTTGCAACAGGTAACTTTAACTGTCAGTGTTCATATTTTCCATCTTCCAGTTTAGAAGCTGATAACCTCAAATTGCACAAAACATCGGCAATAAAAGACAAGTTTGTTCAAGCAAAATTAAAATTTTGATCAGTCATTGGTTTTTGAAAAATAAAGTGCTGTTGCATTCTTGTGTGGCAGACAAGTGGTGTTTGGTGTGTGAATTAAACATCTGAGTGCTGAATATTATTTCATGTATTATTTCTTTTCTAATTCAGTCTGTATTTCTTTAATTAGCTTTTGGCAGATCTGAAGTCCAGAGATTCAGAAGTGGATAAACAGAAGGATAGATTAGAGGTACAGTGTATGAATGAAGCATTGTCATGTTCCTGGGATGGATCAATGTACACGAAAAAGACATGAAAATCTCCTAAATGTTTCTCCATGCCTTTGACGTCAATTCACCTAAGGTTACTCCTGCAGTGTCTTCCAGTCAAAGTTTCTCAGTAAAACCGGGGTGTGACCGGTAACAGGCGAAGCATGGCATTAGCCCCAGTCTTTTTTTTTCTTTTCTAAATAACTGGAAAGAGAATTTAAAGTTTTGTGAGCATTGCCTCAGTCATAATTTTTTTCTTGCTACAGCTCTGACCACACTTGTCGACTTCTGTCTCTTTCACTGTAGGAATATAGGGCCAAAATGGTGGAGTGGGAAGGAGGGCGGAAAGCACGAGATGACCGCATCCGAGGGCTGGAGAGTCAAAAGAAAGCATTGATCGAGAAGAGTGATGTGATGCAGGTATTTAATATACATGTAACACTGTTAATATTTATTATAATGTTTTAGAAATCGGACTTCATCTTAACATAAGTTATAACCTTAGCATGATACTCCTAAATTATTGTAACAATTTCATTCCTTAGCAACAGTTGCTAGGATACCAAGCGCAGCTGAACAAGAGGAGGCAGATGATGGAAGACCTTGAGCGGGATCATCAGCAAGAGATGGCTGCTTTAAATTCTCAGGTTCGTAAAGGCACTCTCCTGAACTTGGCTTGCACATCACAAAGCTTCCTAATACTCATCACCTGCAAAAATCATCCCAACATCCTGTGCAAATGATTGGGTTTTTCAACCTAATTTCCCCCTTTCCTGGGGCCTGTTTCTTGAAGGTTGGGAAAAGTTTTCACACCCAGAAAGCCATCGACATTTCATGCTATGAATTCACAACTGTTTTTTATTGACATGATCTTGATATGAACTGAGGTACGTTCCTTCATACAAGAAGATTCAGACGTATATATGTTCCAGGTCAAAATGAAATTCAGGTTAAAATGAAATTCCTTTGTTCTTTACCCGAATTATTCATGAATAATTAGGGTTAGAAGACAAAGGAAATTGAGAATCAAACTAGGTTAAGATCATTTTGACCTGAATTTCATTTTGACCTGCAACATATACACCTCTCTGTTTTTAGATACAGATTAACTATAAATGGCTTTGCGGGCCTGCAAAATATCTGGGCTTTCTAGAAATGGGCCCCTAGCCACTATCACCACCCACATGTGAAAAAAAAGATCCAAAACAATATCTCTTGCAAAAATGCCTATATGCATGTACGCTGTAGACTGTTTTCATTGTTTTGAAACACCCTAATCTACTACCTCCTGAAAAAGAACCTCTCCAGTGTGGAAAGTGTTTTTCGAAAAATTTTTGCAGTGATATTTGCGTGACCAATTGCTTACTGCGTCATTTCAGCTTGGACGTGCAAAGGATGAATGTGATGGAACTGAAGATACTGTTCAACAGTAAGATTATTAACAATTTATCCACGTTTCTGATACATTCCTCTGCTAATTTTAATGCAAATGTTCCAAGGTTATTCACTTTACTATTACTCAAAGCCTGAGTGTGTGACTGCTTGAAAAATTGTCAAAAGATATTAGTAGGTAAATGTTGAACAAAATATATATTCGCAGTACAAGAAACTGGTTTTGGTCACAAAGAAAGCTCAATGACTACTTTGAGAATTTAAAAAGCATTTTCAATACAAACAAGTAACACAAATCATAGAGATTTTGACACCCCTTGCTAATGTCTTGTTCTTGTGATGTGGATTTCTGTTAGGTTGAAGAGTTCTTTAGAGGAAGCCCTTGCATCCAACAGAGAGCAAGCTTCTGACTTTGCCAAGCTGCAAGATGAACTCAGAAAGACTCGCTCTTCCCTTCAGGTATACAATAAGTTTTCTAATTGGATTTGTAATGTTTGTTTTCATGGTTCAATATTACTATTGGTACAGCTTGGTATTTTCCTTTGTCTCTTATTATTTGTCTTATACATGCTTCAGAGCAATGGCAAATACCAAATTGTATTAAGTGGTAAAATTGAACCACATCATTAACTCTGTTGTGCATGGAGCTACAATGTAGAGGAAAAAAAAATATTTCTTCTGCATCGTTACGCTACTTCAGTGGAGAGGAGTGTTGCATGAAAACCCAAAATAACATTTCACCGAAAACAGTTTACCTCTACAGCAGACATAGGAATGGGAGGAGAACGAGAGAAAAAAGGAAGGTTCCCCTTTACCCCCCTCTGCTTGACCTGATTTGACAAATCAGATTTGACCTGATTTGTTAAATCACGCAAGATGGTCTTATTGTTATTTGTTTTTCAGCGTCTTGAGGAAGAGAATGCGCATCTGCAGTTAGAACTTCAAGCTAGAGATGATCTCATCAGGGTAATTAATTATTTTGCCACCTTTTTTCTTTGTAAAAAGTTTGTTTGAGACCAATTGACTGTCACAATGACACAATATACTGGAGACAAATTATCCAACATTTCAGGAGACAATTTATCTGTCTGAAACGGGTAATTTGTTTAGATTTAAATACGGTTTTTAGACAAATTGTGGACGTAATGACTCCCCAAAGCTAAATATCAATTTAGATATTGCCACAATTTGATTTATGATCATGGTGACAGGCCAACTGACGTGCATGCAGATGCATGAATTAGAACTTGCTGACTGCTCATATGATAATAAACTACTTGAATGTACTTTCATTGTCTTTACAAATTCTGACATCCTAACGAAAGGGTTTCTTAAGCTTCTAGAGTTTATATTTTGAGCCCTGAGCTTTCTACAGCTTCAGGCTGTGAAAATATCTACAGTGATCTTATTTTTATTGACTGCAGGCAGCAGAAGATGACCAAAGACAGCACACAGAAGACATGTCTAAAATGGAGCAGAGTTTGATAATGAAGGATGAGGTTATCAGGTATGACACATATGCCCTGGTTTTGTATTTTGTCAGTCATGTTTTTGGCTACTTTGTCTTGAATATCAAGGTGTGGGAAAATGTTTGCTACATATATACTCAATATTTTCTTGACTCATTTTCAGGCAATTGGAGGACGTAAGTAGAAGAACAGAAAATATTGAAGTGAGGAGATTAAAGGAGGATCTTAGAACAAGCCGAATGGAGATAGAGTAAGCTACATGTACTAACAACAGATTTTCAAGTTTCAAATGACTGTTTTCATCCTTACCTTTCTATCTGTTATCCACCTACCTCGCAACCCACACCCACACCAGCCCATCCACCCAACCATCAACCGACGTATGCACTTACCTTTCCACCTACCTACCCACTCATCCACCCACTAACCTACCCACTTACCCACCTACATGCCCACACGACTACCCTTAGGGTTGCCACAGAACTAATCAGATAATCTTGAGGGAAAATTTTTTTTTTCAAGGTCATCGAAAAGTCAGGGAATTTTATTTTGAGCCAGGAAAAATTGACATTTTGAAGAAAAGTCAGGGGAAATTTAAATAATTCATTGAAGGCTGGAAGACACCTTTGGGCTCACTGTGATCTCAACAATATTTGTCCTTAATGAAGAAGGAAAAATTGTTGAAAATGTATCTTTCTTATGAACAGGTAGATTTGAGATTTGATGGCTGTAAGTTCATGCTAGAAGCCGCTACTAGATCTGACAATCATGTGGTATATTTTTGTTTTTGTTTTTTTGTTTTTTTCTGTAGCATGAAGCATCTGGTATTAGTTTCACCCCCACCACCCCACCCTGGAAGGTTCACTTGTCCATCACTGGGTTACCCCCCAATATAAACTTTGCCAGTACCCTGGTTGGAGAGAGGCTTAGCGAAAGCAAAAAAGGTTCAAACCTGGACCTGTGGATCCTTGGTCCAGCGCGCTAACAGCTAAGCCACCTCACATCCAACAATAACAAACTAAGAGTTTCAAGTCATTATAGTTTTAATTAATATTCCTATCACGCAGGTCACAAGTTGATGCAAGTCAATATCAGAAGAATGAACTGAACCACTTGAATCAAAAGTAAGTTAATCTAAGTTGGAACTCGGAAAATCTTGCTTTGTGCTTGTTCAAATGAAAGACATCCCTCACACTTCTTCTTTCCATTCGACAGACTGGAAAATAGTAAAAATGAAATTTCGAAACTACAAGCAGAGGTTTGCAGGAAGGTAAGTTTTACAGCTGGCATGTAGTGCAATGTTAAGTGATGTTGCTGTTAGACGAGACATTTCTTCATACAGTTTTTCCTTCCATGCACCAGCAGGCAGTTCTGTAAGTGTGAAGCATGATTAATGATGATGGTTTCCTTTTGTATTTTTAGCAGGAGGAGGTGAAATTCCTAGAAGACAATGACCTCAAACAACTGATGCTGGAAAATTCAAAGGTTTGAGAACTGTGGTTTACTAAGTAAAATTCTGTCCAAATTTAGATCATCCGTTGTGTGGTTTTCAGCAGCACTCTTAGCTTGTGTAATTCTAGACTAGTGGTTTTGTTGGGTTCAGCTTTATAGTTGCCAGGTAAACCAATTAAACCCCAGCTCAGTATTTTAGTGCGCTCGACTCCGGAGCGAGCGGTCCGGGTTCGAGCCCTGGCCGGGGACATTGTGTTGTGTTCTTGGGCAAGACACTTAACTCTCACAATGCCTCTCTCCACCCAGGTGTATAAATGGGTACTGGCGAACGTAATGCTGGGGGTAACCCTGTGATGGACTAGCATCCCATCCAGGGGGGAGTAGAAATACTCCTAGTCGCATCGTGCTAGAGAAATCAGGATACACAGAAAGAAACACAGGAATGCCAAACAGAGGCATGGATGCAGAAAATTGAAGGAGATTGAAACAGATTGCATTAGAGCCATTTTGAAAAAAGTTGGGCCGACATTTTTCAAGTTTGTGTCAATTTGTATGGATGTGCTATTTACAATGTTCAGAAATAATTCTTCCTTGTGTTTTGGCGGCGATTTTATCTATTAAGACTGTTGCTCTGAGCTCATAACTAACGAAAATAAACAGAATGCCCTAAGGTGTGGTGAGTTAGGCCCTTTAAGGGACATGTGAATGATTCTTCTCAATCTGCAGCTGAAGGAGAGGATTTCAACTATAGGAGATGGACATCAGGCTGAAGTGGACGGTATGAAGGCACAGATTGCTAACATGACTGCTGAACTTCATAAAAGGTGATTTTTACGTGTGACTTTCATTGTCTGTTTGTTTGTTTGTTTCTTTTGTTTACTTTTCCTTGGACCCACGGAATTAGCGCTTACAGAAATTGCACTAAATAGTAATTGCCGCTTATCAATAAAGGAATGGTTCATTCTCTTTGACTTCAGACAGCTCATCAAACTTTCTTCGTTTCTGCTCAAATGTAAGCAGCAGTTAACTTGAGTTCTGTGCTACTGTGATATAGGCTGTCCCTGAAATTTATCTTTCCATTTCTTTTCTTTTCTTTCCTTGTTGTCGTTTGACGCTAGGGACGCTGCCATGGCATCCATTACCGAACGAGCTCAACGCATGGAAAAAGATCTTCGAGAAACAAACGCAAAACATGACAGATCAGCCGCTGAACTCCAGGTAAGACGAGAAGATGTGCATACCTACGGTGTGCGCATGTGTGGGTTGAGGGGGGACACTCAAGCAGTGTGCGCGCGAAGAACGCTGAAAAAACCCGAGCTATTTAACATTAGGGTTAGTTATGATTGAATGAGAGTTTGCTTGAATGCTTTCAAGCTTAGTTTATCGAGAAGTATGGCTTGGGTAGAATAGGTTTGCGCCACTGAAAAAATATATTTTGCATGTTGAAGGTACTGTTCGTGTCTACGTTTTGAGGGTAATTAGAAAACGATGGTCAAGTGTTCAAAATTGTTTTTCCTCCCTTGTGGGTATTTTTCAGGTAACGAACGCGCAACTTGAAGCCTTGCGAATTGAAAACAGACATCTACGAGACACGGCGCTAAATGATCAGTTAACGGTGAGTCTCGGGTCATGTTCAAGAGCAGAGCTTGTTCTTCTACAGAGTTGTCCCATACACGACCGGTGATCAAAACAAGATTATGGATTGGAGAGGCCAGTAAAGCTTCAAACCTGACTTGGATCATTATTTTGTGATTTTTTGCAGTGTCTCTCTCTGTCTAGGAGTATATATATGTTATTGACTAAACGTGAGGTCCACATAGCTAGATACTGCCTAATTTATTTTTTGCGTGTTTATGGATCGAGACGCCGTCGAGGTCTAGAAATGAGCAAGACGATCCAACTATCTTGACCGAACAAGCTTCGTCTATCATAAACGATTTATCGCTCAAGATAGCCTCATCTTTTTCGCGTGACCAATCACAATGCAGGATTTGGCTGATCTTGTCACTCGCAGAGCTAGCCATATAATAAGACATGTTTCCATCATTCATTGTAGGATTTATCAGACCTCTACAGTGGCAACCTGCAGCTTATTGGTCAACTAGAGGTAAGCCAAGAGTTCGCACTCAAGAAATAAATGTAAGATGCGGTCAATAATCAACACGGCAAATTTTGTAGTCCGGTTAACGGTTGTCTTCATGTGTTTGTGTTTTGAAGGAGAAAGGCAGCAGAAACTCAGTTTTCTCTCAGTTACCCCTTTCTTTAATTTTAGGATGTGGTTGGAGTAGACTCGATTACCAGCGGCTGTTTCGAGAAATAAGCTCCGGCGGAAATCGAGCCTAGATGTGCAGGCGCGGTGGCCTCATGGTTAGTGCGCTCGACTCTGGATCGAGTGGTCCGGGTTTGAGTCCTGGCCGGGGACATTGTGTTGTATTCTTGGGCAAAACACTGTACTCTCACAGTGCCTCTCTCCACCCAGGTGTATAAATGGGTACCGGCGACTTAATGCTGGGGAGTAACCCTGCGATGGACTAGCATCCCTTTCAGGGGGTAGTAGAAATTCTCCTAGTCACTTCAATCATGCTACAGAAACCGGAGTTAAGTGCCGGACTGATGGGCTACTTGGTTCGTATGCAGAGCTTGCTTTACCTTTTTTTAATTTTAGGATGACAACAGAAACTTACGAACTGAAGTAGCCACGCTTCGCGAGGAACTAACTACATTAGAAGCCAAATATCAAGACAAATACAGGAGCGTGCTGAGAAAAAATCAGGATGCTTTAGCTGACATCAAGGACAACGAGTTCAGGTACAATCAAAGGAGTGGGTACCATCTCTGAGACCCCGTCCTCACTGTGCCAGAGGAATTTGAAAATGGAGATTGACTTCTCTGGTTAGGCCTACCGTCCACACTAATCCGTCAGGAAAAATTGAGCTTTTCGAAAACGCTCTTCAAACCGGAGGAATTTGAAAACGCCGGCTTTTCGTTTTCATGTGTACGGAAAACATTTTGAAAACGGCGCTTTGCGAAACCGACGGCGTCACGATAATCATGTGATTTCCCTGACCGAGTTTTCCTCAAAGACACATTCAAAATCACCGGTGATTGTTGCGTTTTCAATCCTCCGGCGTAGTATGAACGGAAAACATTTGATGCGTTTCCAGAGAGTGAAACTCTTCCTCCATAGTGTGGACGAGGCTTGAGGAGTTGTATGATCATAGCTTGTTGATTTCGAACTAAAGCCGTTCGCTCATGTACACCATACCATGTAAAGACCTTCGGGAAGTTAAAAACTGGCTTGCCAAAGGAATTTTCAGAACCTTATGAGTATCACTCCCAGCCAGAATTTAACTTGTGCTGAAAATTCCACTCGTTGAAGTATGTTTAAGAAGATCTAAAGGTGCTGTAATAGTACGGTTTTGGTCAGAGATGAAGTCACTGGATAAGTTCGGGGAAAAACCAGGATTGAATTAGTGAAAATCTTAGTCCGAAAATCTAGCCAATGATATCATTCGTCTCCAGGGCCACCTTTTTCTCGTGCTCAGGCCCCGCTGGCTAAGATGGACAGGTGGCTCTGGGGAAGGAAACGGCAGTTGCACGGCCTCATGTCGGGTGGGATTTCGCTGTGTTTAAACGAGGCTGATCCGACAGAACAGTAAGTTCTACATGAAGTGTAGTCAGTATACATGTCTCGGTTTGTTTGCCCAAGTTCAATAATCTTTTGCTTTCTATGTAGACGCCACAGCGAGCTCCGTTCCGAGTCTGGTCGCAAAGTGGCGTCATTAGAAGGTCGTCTTGAAGCCACGATCAGGAAATACGAGACGCAACTGCACAATCTGCAGATGGAGAATGAGCGACTGAAAAGCAACGCAACAGCAGCGGATCAGAGAGATAATGGTAAGGATACCTTTGTCATGACTTCCTTTAGCCTGCGTATCAGCGGGAATGTGGCTAAACAAAACATTTAATGAGCAGAACATTGGCTTTGCACGTGCGTTATAAAACAACATCGTGAAATGACCAAATTCTACGTTGTCTAACATTTTAAGACCAGAAGCTGGCTTATGAACCATCAATAGAGAGATTGCAAAACGACAGCTCATCTACAGCCAAGCCTGTCTTCCCAGTATTTCTTCCGCGTGACATTTCCCGCAATATCCTTTCGTGTGCGGGAAATGAGTGCTAACGTTACGACTTTAATCAACCATCGGTGCCTACATCTCTCCCGTCAGGTGCGCCTCAGCCTCTGATGTCCTCCACAAGTAAGGTCCTTCCTGAATATGTCCCCAGAAGGCCCGTGGATGTGAGTCACACTAGCGCCAGTAGCGGTTACACGGATACTGAAGCGCTGACCTATGCCGACCTGAACGCGGACCCGGCTCCTTCAGACTCTGAGGTAAGCAGAAGCTGCTATAAATAGGCCCAACGAATACCACACCTATGTATAGCTTATTGACCAAGCGTCAAGTCAAGATGGTTGAAGATTGGTAAAGTTCTTTCTATTTGCGTTCTTTTTTCTGGATCGACTCGGCGTCGAGGTCCATAACCACGCAAAATCATAACGAGGCCAATATCCAGCCATCGCGACCGAACAAGCTTGGTCAATAAAATTTATTATATAGGATAAAGGACACCGAAAAAATGATCCTCTGGGAAATTTTTCTTGCTGGACATTACACGTAATCCCGAACGGGCGAGACAACGACATCTTGCCCGTTTGGGTAGCCAATCACAGCGAAGAATTTGGTTTATCTTGCCCGCTCATGGAAATAGTCATTTAGGTAGGTACATGTAGATAAACCTTTCAAGTAATATATCAAACACGAGTAACAGTGTTTCATCGGGATATCCAAACACCGAGAAGAGAGTTGAAAATACGACGCGCAGCGGAGTATTTTTGACGAAATTCGAGGTGTTTGGATAGCCGATGAAACACTGTCTCGAGTGTTTGATATATCTTCTCAATCGAAACAAAAACTAAGGAGAAAACGGAGAGGTAAAATCGTCAAAATCTATGCTAATTAAGACCGGGTATCCAAACCTCCTTCACGGTTGTGATTTTCTTTGTTTTAACTTGATGAATTATTAATGAGTTTGAGAAATCAATTTTCTTTTTTCTTGCAGAAGTTGTACGCTCTCTTTGTAGAAAATTGCCTGCGAAAACTATGCACTTCATTTGCATTTCAATTTTTTCCCACAGCGGCCTGTCACCCCTTTGGGCGCCAGGCGCTCCTCTATCACATCGGACTTCTTAGCGGAGGAGAATCGACGAGAGAAAGAAC
This sequence comes from Micromussa lordhowensis, assembly GCA_964020085.1. Lineage (NCBI taxonomy): Eukaryota > Metazoa > Cnidaria > Anthozoa > Scleractinia > Lobophylliidae > Micromussa > Micromussa lordhowensis. The sequence goes on along the minus strand of OZ026599.1, from coordinate 32,216,969 downwards.
TGGAGCGAATTCTGGACAGAAGAATAGCAGACTTGAAAACCAACACGGAATATATTATACAGAAGTACACGTGACAACTGGAAGAGACTGTATCGCCAGATATAAGAACGTGTTAAAATTTGGTACAGAAGAAAAGCAACCGTGCAGTTGATACCACAGTCGAACCTTCGCTGACTGACACCTCCCCTGAGCGGACACTTAGTAACAGTCCCAGCCACATACAGACACTGCATTTTTAATCTTCCATACGCGGCCACCTCTCTGAAGTGGACACGTTTTCTGGTTCCGAGGGTGTTTCGCCTACTGTAGGTTCGACTTTATTAAGACGGAATCCGATAGGACATTTCAGTTTTCAGTGGACAAAAAGTCTTGTACCAAAAGAATTTTAAGAATATCAAAATCCTTTTTGCACTTTCTAAAAGCTAGAGATATAAATTATTGCCTGAAATAACACCAAAAACAATTTTTCATTGGGAACTCGAGAAAGTAAATGTCAAAGTTCAGAGAAATTGCGCAAACACTTGTAAAATTTCATCATCGATTTCATTTCACCAGTACTTTCAAGTGTTTCATATGAACTTCAAAATTTGTTTTCGACATTTGGTGTTGGTAGAAATGATTTCTTTTAAGAAGTTATTTATAACAGTCCCACAGACGTTTGCGAACCGATGTTACTCGAACTTCTGGTGGATACCTTCTTAAGTTGGAAGACGCGGCCCTTGGGGGGAGGTATTTATGAAATGCTGACCCGGAGATGCAAAGTGGCGGTCAAGTGAATACTCTGGGTGTGGTACAGGTGTTCTTTGGCAATCCCAACAAAATCGTATTGGTGCAAGGTAGTTTTAAGGTAAAAGCATCGCGCGATCTTTTGAAGGCACTTGAGAAGGAGTCACCTAACAACTTTTCTTAGAATATCCCCCATCTCCTGAGGTGGGAATTTCATATCAGGGCGCTATTGATCTATCAGTATTAGCTGTCTCTTCTATCGGAGAGGTAGGCTACCTTATCTTCTGGTAGCCATTAATAATACAGAAACTCAGTAATATGATAGTGTGTTTTAAGGTGTGTATACCCAGAAATGCTTGTATAGCCTGAAATCTCCCGTCTTCAGCCTAATCTCTGGGTATTAATTAGGCTGAGGGCAGGAGATGACTTGACATTTATACGGTTTTTATTATGTATCATCACTTTCGTGGGGTATGTTATATTGTGAGGTGTGGATTGAAGGGTTTATACTAATAGTTCATTTCTGAGTTCACCTTAGCCTATCTATGAACGCAATTCCTAATGCACAACCATTCATATGAAAAGGAGTTTAATTTACATTTGAATGAAACCTCATTTTCATATGAAAGGATAGACAGCAAGACTCGCTTTGAGAAATAAGCGTTAGGTAATCCCAAAATTCTACTGTAGTGACCTCTTTTGGTTGAGATGTTTTGTCCTATATGTATTTATATCAGAAATAAGTTAATATATACACGGTTTTTAAGTGTAAAATATTTCTAATTTATTACTCACTGTTAGTATAATATATAGAGCATGACATCGCAAATTCTCACTGTTTCACAGCTATTCAGATTCCGGTTGTTTGGGTTCTCTCTCAGGAGTTGGCAAAACCAATTTATATCATGCATACAGTATCATAATACATAGCCAACACTATGGAAAATTTCTTGCTACAACCCTGGATAAAACTACTTGAGACAACTTGAAAAAAAACCTGGATTTAACTGTTACTCTGGGCAAAATTCCAAACGTGGTAGCACTTCTCCCCCCTCTCCTCTTGCAATGTTGTCTTGGGTAGCACAAGAATTGTATGCGTTGGTCTTCAGACTCAAACAACATCGAATAGGGGGTGGGAAGTGGGGAGAATTTGTTTGTTTTGATGACGTGGTATTTATCACGCGCATAAACAACATATTTTAGAACTGTCTCAACAGTTCTGTCCGGGATTGTTGTTTTATGAAACACTGTTTCGTTAGATCCTTTAATAGTATATATTTTTGGGATCCTATTTTAATATTTGTTTCGACTTTTACTGAGGTAACTTAGATCTACGTGCACTGATTTATGAATTTCAAAGCGACTGGGAGATATGGGAGAAGTTTCTTTTCTATTTTTTCTTTTTGTTTTTTGTTTTTCTTTTTTCCCCTGATGAATTTCCGTGAGAAGGAAGACTGAATTGCATCGAAATCCCTAAGGGCGAGCCAGGATTTCACGCAGTCGCTAAGCGAAAGAAGGTCTACTTGTAGTCATCGAGACATTGGTATAACAATCCGGGTCTCTCTAATAGTCCATTCCAAAATTGCACAGGGAACTGGGGCGAGTTTCAAATTTTTAACAATCGATAAACTGACACCAGCACATGATAGATCCCGTTAAGAGTAGTCATTTGACCAAGTTTGATGCTTTTAGGGTGAGCAGAGTCTAAGTTATAGACCTTGAAACATGGTTCAAAATCCATACAAAAGTCTCTAATTTTAAGACAAACCATATAAACCCTTAAAAGTTTGTATGATTTCCGTGATACTCTTAAAAATGGACAAACATACGCGATTTTATCTCAACTTCTTTCAATTGGTAGGTCAATTACAGGATTTTACAGATGTCACAAAACGGAAAAAAAATTAAGAGCTTATATTTGCTATTTGCCGCGGTTCGAAGAAAAGCAGCAAATTAATGTTTTCACGGTTTACCGAAGTTTTTGACAGTTGCTATGGCAACATCAGAGTTGAGAGCATGTGGTGGCGGGATTTTGTTAAGGGGAATCACTCTACACTGGCATCGCTGCAGCCTTCGGGTTCTCGTTTAATTTGGTTTTGGGGGGCGCTGTCTCAACATTAGATACGTTTGTACGTATTTTGAACCATGTTTCAAGGTCCATAACTTGGTCTCTGTTCCCCCTAAAAGCATCAAACTTGGTCAAATGACTACTCTCAACGTGACCTTTCCTGTGGTGGCGTCAGTTTATCGATTGGTTACAATTTGAAACTCGCCCCAGTTCCCCGCGCAATTTCGGAATGCCCTATGTCGGGATGGTCGGGATGATTCTCTTTTTGGATGAACTGCGCCACCTACGGCATCGGACAAACATCTCTTGTTGTAGCAACGTCGTTCCCAGGGTCTCTCATCGTCCCTTGAGAGACTCTGGAACGAGGTTGTTGCAGGAGTTTTGTCACATCCCCGTTTGTCACCAAACAAGATTTCTACATAAAGGATAGAAACATTTGGTGCCATTATGACCGAGATGATAAATTTGCACAATAATGTACTCATCACTAGCTTTCACTTCAATGGTGTTGTTTAAACTGCCAAATAAAAAAGATAATTTTGCTTTACCACAAATTAAAGCTGTGAAAACTATTCAGTTCGCGTGTTGGAAGGCGTGAATGTTTGTTTACGGCATTGAATTGGTTTCCTCGAATTCCGGGAAAAAAAATTCTAATAATAAAATAGACCTCTTTAGCTTAGGCGGTGTTCGTTGCCCCATTTCAGACCATGTGATGACACCCTTGAATTTTCAAATGGTCGCGTGTATGCGAATGAATAATTTTTCGATGGATAAAAGAACAATTCTCTAGAAAATGTCACGTGGTCTGTAATGGGAAAACAAACCGCCCAAGGTGACGGGGTCTATGAAATGTACTGGAGTTTCCGGTTACGAGGAAATTCGTACAACGCATAGGCAACCGTTTAGATATAAAACAAGCTTATCCCCTTTTTAAAATGGCCCAAATTATCACGAACTCTTTTTTGATTTGGCATTCAAGCATGTCGTGACATTTCGACTCAAAACAGCAGCTTTCTTGATATTGCGTGGAAATCGAGTTTTGCAATGATGCCAGGCATATTTACCGGTAACCTTGGTTTGTTAATTTGATTTTCGTTGTGTGTTAAGCTTCGTTACGTGTTTTTCGTGTTGTTAAACCATGTTAGCCTTTCAAATTTTGTCCGATTTACAATTTAATATGTCGATTTTATCTCTCTTTTAACGATCAGCACATTTATTTCAAGCTGTAAGCGGATATTAAAATTACTGTAAAAGCTATTACCGATGTTATTGCAGGTTCATTTCCATATTGTTTGAGGGCATTGCTTATCTCAGCAATTACTTTGTGGAATATATTTAGTGTTTGATCTTTTTAAATAACAACCGTATCTTAGGGAGTTTCAAATTTTGCACGAAAGCTCCCTTTTTTTACTTTTCGCTCTTGAGATGAAAACCTGATGTTGACGTTTGCATTCAGAGCCAATTTTCGATCAATGATTTTACCAAAATAACGGTACCGCGCGTTCATATTGCGTTTGCGAATACCAGTGTGTTTTTTTTACCACTTTTTCCGATATTTATGCAACCCTCAAACGATGACGTCATTGAAAGTTTGGGCGAAAAGAAGATTAGCTAACCTTTTAAGAATAAAATCCGGCGAAGGAAACAGAGAAATTAATCATGTGGTTTCAGGGAATAGGCAGAAACAGAGTTGCCCTGTCAGAATCCAAGTTCGCACGTACAAAATGACGAAGGCTCTTTTTTGCTTTCTTTCAATATTAATTCAACTTGTATTGCAAAAACTAATAAGGACGATATTTACTTACTGTAGCAAAATCGTTGGACTTTTTTAAATATTGTCATCGCAGCTTTCACTTTGTATTTTCTTTGTATGACAGAAACAGGAATATGTGTTTTAACCGCCTGAAAAAACATCTTATCGACTTTGTATAATTCACGTGCTTTCCAGATGATAATTCAGCTTCTACCTATCTGTCACGCAACTGAATTTTACTTTCAAATTGCATTGATACGTGCGTTCATATAATATATTACTAAATTTTCTTAGCTATTGAATAGTCAAATCTCCTTGAAGCGGTATTAAATATTTTGCATCTAAGATGATGTATATGTATATTTTTTGTTTGTTGGATTTCTATCAAATAGCGAGTAGTTTGGCTATTAATTCAAAAATTGCAGCGTGACAATTGTTGCCGAGACCGAAACTTCAACTGTACAAGACGGTACAACATTAAAATATACATTAGAGCTCGGCGTGTTTTGAACCACACAAGTAATTATAAACTGCTGTTATAATTCATGAAGCAAAACATTCGATAACGTTATTTTCGTTTCTGAATGGGATTTTTGCTGGGAGTAAGGCTATAAGATTCCTATTTTAAGAGGCGTTACTCAGACCGCGAAATGGAAAGAAAAAATTATTTTCACAGCTCGACTCCACTTCGTTAGAGCTTCTGTGAATAATTCATCTCGTCAAGGTTATTTTTGCCAGAGGCAGTTTTTTCAACAAGGTCAGAATCTGATGCAATCTCCTCGTGCTCTCGCTCATGTAGGGGAAAACCCCTCATATGTTAAACGAAATAGACCATGAAACTCCGGAACTCTCTGTTATCTCCCTGCCCGTGCAGGTACAGAAAAGGTACTTGTTTATTTCAGATATTTTAGGCGTAGCCAATCAGAGGGACGTGTTGTTGTACGTCATGACACAAATATAACCTGTCAAAAGCAGGTACTGTTTCCAGCAGAGTTTTCACCTAGATAAAATACAGCTTTTTTGAACCCACCAGAGGCATTAAATCTGTGTTGAAAACGCGAAATTTATCTGTCTGTTGAAGGTGTTTGGGAACGATCACATGCAAAACTCGTGAGCTATTTTTTATCAAATCCTTTGTTCAGCTTTCTCAATATGGGCGAGAGTTAATTGAAATAAAACAAAGGATCTGCCCTGTTATTCGCTGTTGATCATGCCATAATTTTAACCAATTGCAGGGCGTGTTTGACCTCCGGGTGTCCATGACGTCATGTGTTATCTGAAGCTCAGCAAAAAAATTTTTTCCCTCACCTGATATTTGCTCGCTTGGAGAGTGGAGCTTGTGGAGAGAGAGCTTTATAAAACATCACATTTTCAGGTCTCACAGCTCTCGTTTGAAGAATTTACCCGAAGAATTGCAATCATGGGAAAGGACACTAAAGAAAGCAAAGAAATTGAGAAAATTCAGGTGGAAATTCATGTCCGCTCCGTACCGGACGGTGGATGGGGCTGGCTAGTTTGCCTCGCCGGTTTCATCGCTCAATTTGTCGTGCTCGGGATACAGAACAACACCGGCATTATCTACAAGGCGCTGTTGGAGGAATTCAAGCAAAGCAAAGGAGAAACAAGTTTGTAGATTGAATTTCTTGTTATGTATAGTCTAGAAAGCTATCGCGAAGTCTCTTATCTTATTGAACATGATTTCAAGAGCGTTGTTCCGTTCGAAATGTCAACTCTGCGCGTTTGAATCCTGCCGTTCGCTTTTCGCTTTATTTACCAAACATCCAATGGAAAACTTTTTTACGATCCATTCCTTGATGTAAAGTTATATCTATGTAAACAGCGCGAGTGCTGATTCCCATATCTTTTAGATTTCAATAGTTCGAATTCATGCTTGAGCGGTCGTCAGAAGTTCTCAAGTCGCGAGCGGCATGAAGAAAAAATTTGGATCCTACCGCAGAATCACCGGATGTGCGGAACCAACCAATAAATTCGACGTTCTAAATCAACAACGCCAAAGTAATGTATTTAGACTTCAACAGGTTATCTCGGGAAAGTTGGACAATCTGTGGTTTTGAACTTGCGAGAAAGCGCCGAATATTCTGTATAATCATTGTGATCGGGTTCGTTTCGTGAGCGAAATTAAAATTGATTTCCGACATGTATGGAACTTTGTTTAAACTTAACTACAGTGGAAGTAAATTTCAAGTAATTTTGCTTTCGTATGATCAATCTACAACGGGTTGGATGCGAAAAACAGATGAACTGGAAAACGTCGCGTTCGTTACAGAATTTCAATGTGACATATCATTGCGCCGGAAGTGAGATTTCAATGCCAAGGCAAGCGTATGCTAATTTGCAATCTTTGGCCAGGCCTTATAAAGAACTCGAAATTTTTTCTTTCTTCCGTCAAGTCGAAGGACAAGTTACCTCGCAATCGTTCGGTTGTGTGCAGTGGGTTAGTTTGCAGTTTTCCTCGCGTATGAACGCCCCCTTTGTCGGTCTTGCGACATTCATTTCCGTTCCCCGCTGACACCTATAACGCACACATGCTTTTCTGTACATTCAACACCATAAATTAACCATCTTTGTACAATTTGTGCTTGCTGCATGCTGTTGCGTTTCCCGCAAACTTATAACTACTTTTTACTTCGGAAAAGAATGCCACCTCAGTATCCGCAAAACATAAAAACAAAACAAGTCCGTTTGCAAATATCGATCGACTGCTTTTTTTTTCTGTCAGAGGTAACAATACTGTTTCTACCATGGCTGACCTTCGCTTTGGAGAAAATAATTTTGCATATTGCACTTAAGGTAAACAACTCCTAACTCCGACCTAAGCCTTGTGTCTCGTTGCATGGTGGACAGCAACAATGGCTTATTTCAAAAGCAGGAAATAGACCTCCTTTGCAAAGAAACGTTTTGTGAGCGTAGTTTCACAATAAACGTTTGAATTTCGGTATGTTTTGGGACCCTGGTATCGCCTAGATGTCAGCACAATTCATTTGCATGCCACAAAAACAACTCTTGGACGCTTTGACATGCAAATCACTGACAGATTAGCGACACTTTAGCTAATGAAAGCCTCTGTGTTTTCAATCGTGTTTTTCTTATGAACCTAGTTAAGAAGTTTACAATCGCGAAAAATCCAGTTAATCTGGATTTCGAAAAATGTGCACGGAAATTTTTTAGCTTCGCGTTGCTTCTTCGGAAGCGAAGGTTCACTTTCCAACCAAATGCGATGCCTCCAGTACGATTTTTCTTTTAATTAGATATTCAATAAAGATTTGTTTTGTTCAGAACTTTTTCCAATTAAACGGTGCTTTCAATTTGTAAGCATGTATTTGTTGCATCGACGGAACAAAGATTCAGTTATTTCTCGCAGCCTGCTGGAGTCCTCACGTACATCATGTAATACTTGTATTTAGCTTCTTGCAAAGAGGCTCTTGTCAATCAATCCATCGATCAATCATTTCAATCCCATCTTAGTTCATAGGCGTATTAAAATGGTCTATAACTACGGTAATTTTTTTGTGTAAGCGGTCAAATAATGTAGACCTTAAACATATTTAAAACTGCGTACTCATTGCTCGCATGTGACATGTTCGTATGTTTGCTCAATTGAGAATTATATCGAGTCGCACTCGCGAGAACTCGCGCGATTGACAAACATGAAAAGTCTATTCATTGTACATCTGTTGTCGTACCGCATCAGCTCAAATCAAGTCTGCCAGAGAAGAAAATGAAACACGTGTGTCACAACCGTAAGAAAGGCGAGACGGAGAAGCAAAATCCAATCTTGGGTGGTAATATGGAAGGATGTTATCATTTGGATGGATGAGGGAGCGCATAGATGTGAGTCTCATTGCGAGCTGCACACAATCGGCATTCAATCACAGCCTGTGTTAACACCAACAAACCGCAACATGGAAATAAATAATTGTGAATAAACTTAAATGTGGGTAGATATTGTTTGTTTAGAGAGACGTTGCGTAACCAGTGCAAAGCTGAAATGCCCCCTACAGAAGGAAATGCCTATAAATCGTAAACATCGGCATCTGCTAAGGCAAACCACCCCAGTAGTTGAGCTTTCCGGACTGCTTTAAACGAATCCAGTCCGTTGTCTATTTGGCCCACGTAATTCGTTGTCTCTCTAAAAAAGTTTCCGTGTTTTGTTTTGATTCAATGCTGAAAAGTTGACTTAAGATGTTTGGAGACATCACAGGTTTCCAGGGATACTAACCAGAATTTATTTGCAAACAGCGCTTCCCTGGGCAACAGAACAAGTTCAAACTTGATTTTTACTGTCCTAGATCCTAAATTTGCATTTGGATAAGTTGTTTTTCGGTTTAAACATGTTTGCACAATTCTGAAAAGGTTAAAAAAGACGTTCACAATTCGTGAGTGGGACGTTAAATCGAGCTGTAGGGCAATCTCGCTCTTTGATCTTAGTAGATCAGCTTTCCGGATTATAATCGATTGAACTTGGACTCTATTTCCTTGCGGGCAAATGACTGCCAAATTTTAAGTATCAATAATTTTAAAAATATACATTGATGAAATAATAAGGTCACGTTCGAGGAAGTTCTGTATCAAGTTCAATTTCCAATTGCGCTGGATTTGACATTCCACACGAGAATAACGTCTACCTTTATTTATCTTTTATCCTTAATTTATCTTTTATTATAATTTTTTTTTAGGCTGGGTTGTTTCAATCGGCCTTGGGATGATGTTCCTCTTTGCGCCAGTGACGTCAGCATTATGTGAACGCGTTGGTTGTCGGGTAGTGGCGTTTTGTGGCGGTTTGCTAGGAGTGCTGGGATTTGTGTTGTCCTCATTCGTCAAAGACATTCATCGCCTGTACATCACGTTTGGCGTCCTGTGGGGAGTTGGGGCGAGCATGAGTTACTTGCCAACCCTTCGAGCGCTGCCATATTGGTTTGAAAGGTAAGCGATGAGTGGAGAAAGCCTTTGTGATTCTGTGTCGTTCGTTTCACTGCTTGTTGCTAGTTTGTCAGTTTGTTTGAAAATTTATTAAGAATATTTTTTTCCGTTTCTATTTCTCCAGGCGAATCGGTCTTGCAAACGGTATCGTGACGGCCGGAAGTGGCATAGGCACCATTGCCATGGGTCCCCTCATGCAACTTGCAGTGAACTATCTAGGATGGGCCCACGCGGCGAGGGTGCTCGGAGGCATATTGAGTTTGTGCACCATTGGGTCCTTACTGTATAAAGTGCCCAGTCAAACCGGCAAAGAAGTGGAGAAAGTGGTGGAAGAACCTAAACGCAAGAAGCCGCCGATGTTTGACTTCACCATTTTCAAGAACAAAGCGTTCTTGATTTATTGTCTTTCTTTGAGCGCTTTTATGATGGGGTATTTCGTCCCTTTTGTACATTTGGTAAGTTCTCTTGTGCGCTTATAAATTGTACACCCGAGGGTGTCAACATGTGCATGTAACTTGCCTAGCTTGGAAAAGTGCCTCGAAATTACTCAAAAGTCTCTCCTCTCTTTTCTTCAATAGCCTGCTTACGCCGAAGAGTGTGGCATACCAAACTCGCAGTCTTCCACGCTGATCGGTATGATGTCCGTAGGCTCGACTTTCGGTCGGCTTTTCTTCGGCAAACTCGGTGACCACCCGAGAGTGAACCGACTCTATTGCTTCCAGATAGCGATGTTGGCCATCGGCGTGGCGGACACTTTGAGCACGTTGACGAAAAGTTACGCTGGCCTCGTGGTGTACATGGTTGTTTTCGGTGTGTTTGATGGTTGTTTCGTGGTTCTGTTGGCTGTTTTGTGCGCGGACATCGTTGGTGTTGACAAGGTGGCCGCGGGCATTGGTGTTCAGTTCTTCTTTATGGCTTTAACTTCTATCGCTGGACCGCCTCTCGCAGGTAATGCCCACATCTTTAGTGTGTAGGATATATGAAATATCCTGTATTTGAACTGCGGAAAGATATGAAGACATGATTGCTCAGTGCAGTTGTTTACACAACGTAAACAGCTGTATCGCAACCGGTATCGCAGGTTCGAATCCCGTTCAAGCCTGAATTTTTTTTCAGGCTTTAGTTTCACAGCTGCTTAATAAGTTGTGTAAATTCTATGATCAATCATGTCTTCATATCTTTATTGTGTGTTACAAGGTGCCCTTCCTTAGCAAAAAACAGTGGAACCGCGATTTTTCAAACCTGTAAGTGAAACGGAAACTGGTTTGAAAATCAGGTTAGGAGTTCGAGAAATCGGTCGTAAAATCACAGCTCTCGACATGGGGGAAGGGAAACGACTTTTGGTTCAAGTTATCGGGAGGTTCAAAAAGTTGAGGTTTAGAGAAATTGGGATTCCACTGTAAGAACATCTTTTGACCTTAGTGCATGTACTTTGCTACGCACTGAGACAGAAACGTTTTTTTCAACGAAGAGGGAGGTGGGGAGGCAGTATTACATCGTATATCATTCAGGTTTGGGGGCCTCTAAATGTTAACTGAAGCCGACAACTCACTTGAGTGCATTCTTTCTACATTTCGTTTCAGTTTGACCTTAATTTCATCAGAACATTTATGCTGATCTCTGCACATTTTGTTTTCCTGTATTTCTAAGATAATTTTTTTTTACAAAAATTAGTGTGAAAAACCATTTTGCTTTTCGACTTTCTCAGGTGTCATCTACGATCTTTCCAACTCTTACCAAATTGCTTTCTACGCCGCGGGCGCATGCTCAACTCTTGCAACGTGTCTGCTATTTCTCGTGCCAGTCCTCATGCCTAAGGACACCTACAACTACGAGCGTAGCCGTGCGGAGACTGTACAGTTTGAAGGTAGCGGTGAAAAGCCCCTGCTGGATGGTATTCGTTCACCCGATTCTTCCGTCCCCACAATGTCCACAAAAGCTAGTCTTGGCTCGTGTCAAAAACTCAATAGCAACATGCACCTTGCCCCCAGTCGATCGTACTTGGATCGGTATTGTGACTTGCCGAAAAGGGCAAGCATGCGAGCTAGCATGGCAAGCTTGCTGTCGTTTTCGCCTTTGCAGCCGACGAGAGAAGTTCTTGTCGTTGTGGAGAAAGTGTCGCAGGTATGATTGAGAGACGAAATACCACCCGACTTGTAACAGCATCACAGAACATTACCTCTCGCCAATGCATCTCAATCTTCAAAAAGCAGTTGTTTTATAGCCTGCGTGTTCCATCCTACTCGAAGAGCTCCACGAGTTCTTCGTTCATCACATATTAGCGCATTATTATAGACACCCGTATGGCGCAAGCATATCTTTGGGTCACGGCCGTCGAGTCACGCAACGTCATGGACGCGCCCTTTTACAAGCGTTACCGAGATTTCAAAAGAGACAATGAAACATTGCTATTTTATGGAATCACGTCAGTGCATTCTATTTATATATTACTGATTGTCGTAAATAAGCACTGACGTTAACCATTGAACCCAAAAAAAAACATCAAAAGAGACAACGAAATGACAAAAAATTCACTTGCTAAAATTAAGAGTGTTTTTGATGTTCTCCGTTATTCAATCAAAAGAAACTGCAGCGTTACTAGTAGTCTGTTCCAGGGATAATAGATTTAACGGAAGCTTGCTGGATGCAGAATTATCAGTTGACTTGAAGATGATTTTGTAGCCATCAATTAAGATTTCATCGCTGTTCTCAGATATCAGTAAATTCTGCAGATCTCGGTTACCGTTTAAAAAACAGCGCGTCATTTCCCAGCTAGCAGTTAAAATGGCCAGTTATTACTCACCAACTAAAACTCATTCAGACATTTAAACATGAAAAGAAGAGATATTCTGTCGAACCGCAACATGTCGACCTTTCACAGATTTTGCTTGTGTTTGTTACCCATACTACTTTGCGCTCCTGGAATAGACTACCTGTAACTTACTGATCGTCCACTAAACTGTGTTCAGTTCCTTTTTATTTCATTTACCAGTCATAGCTATTTTATTTAAACAGTCGCCTATCTCGTTAACCAGTTACTATTTCCGTTGAATTCTAGAGTATCTGAATGTGATAAACTTCCCAAACAGTTCATGTTGAACTTCCTTCCTGTAGATTCTCAACATAGACTTTTTCCTATTTTTAAAAAGTTATTTATAGACCCCCTGAAGAGGAAGACTCACGTATTTCTTAGTATGACTGAAAAACATAAGTGAGTTACACCTGTCTTCGTGTTGCAATCGGAAATGTTCGCCTGGTTTCCGAGAGCGTGTTGGTTATCTTCGGATATTCACTGATAACGAGTTTAACCCGACGAGCTCCGTAAACGCTGCAGACATGCCTTCATAAAAATACCTTTTTTCAAATATTACATTTGATAGAGAACAATAACATTTAAAATAATAATTGTCATATGTAGCCTTATTTATTAACGAACAAAAATATTTAACCCATTTTTGTCACCAGACTGAGTTGAGAAAAAACAGAAACCAAGAAAAACAAACAAAAAATTGTTAGACAATAACTTTAAAAAAAAAAATAAGAAAATAAGAAAACTGAAAGAGTTAAAAACTATACCTTGCGTTTGATGAGGTGATATGAAAGAGAGCAATTTTGTTGTTGTTTTAATTAATTTATACAGAGAGCAGTTTATATTATGTTCGCGACTAAATGGGATCCCTTGTAGGTTTAGGGATGTTTTAGTGTGTGTTTAGGATTTAAGATTTATCATCTGGAGACTGCGTTACTGTTGTCAGAAGTTTTGTTAAGGAATACATCGTTTCAGATTTCGTTTTTATTACGGTTTACGAGTGGAGTTGGTGTGAAACCTTAGAAGTTGTCCCATTTAGTCGCGAAGTTGTGTAACATGGTTTTCGATACTCTTTCGATACGCGGTGATTTTGTAGAAGGGGTTTTTATAGAGATTTTGAATTTTATGAATAAAGATGACTATAATTTTAAACTCTGTGTCCTTTGTATTTATTATCTATTCCAAGTTATTTTTTATTCTTTCACTGCCTTAAACGAGCATTCCGCAAGTCCAGTCGTACATTTCAGTCGTCGAGCGAAGAGCAAAAACACGGAGGATAAGGAAATAGTCGCGGCCGGAACTGGGTTTTCACATGTATTTGTAAGGAGGGAGGGGGAGGAGGGGGTTGAACTAGATAGCAGTCTTTCTCTACGTGTAAACAACTTCGTCACTTTCTCTTGATCCGCTCAAGTTTTTTGAGTGTTGGAGCTGAAAATATTTTAATAAATAAAAAATGTGTCTATATACATCACTTGTAAATGAAGTATGCGCTATGTGAAAATGTCGTGCATGTTTTACTAATTACAGAGTGCATTATCAACTCGGAATAGTTGAGTTGATTTCCTCTCAAGAAATGGTTGCTTTGCTGCTAAGACTTTTAAATCCTCATCTCCTGTGCTTCATCCTAGCGAAGAAATGCAAAAACTTTTTAATAACACCACTTAAGGTCATTCCACTGAAATAGAACCTACACTGGGATTTTTGTCAAACTTTGCCTATTGATTGTTTATATTGTAGGAACTTAAATTTGGAAATAAAAATGAGGGGTCCCCAGGTTCATTTAGGAGCAACAGCACGTTGTTTATACCATATAAATCCTTATAATATTACCATGATTGCTTGCAATATTCACGTACGCGTTTCCGACGATTGCTTCTTGCTCAACACTGAGAATTGGCCCATATTTTTTTACATAGAGAATTTCTCTACTCAATTCAATACAACAGAAAAAATGATAGGTCACCACGCGCATTTTCGAGAAAATGACGATTTACCTATTTGGCGAGATCCAGCCGCAAAGAAAAAGCCGCCATTTTTTAATGCGCGCGCGCTAATCACGCGTAAAAATATGCGCAGTAGGGACGAGTAGGGATGCGCAATGCAAAACTGGGGAATGACCTTATTGAGAACAAGATTACCTATCTGGAACCGAGAAATTTCAGGGTCTGTTGATCTGGGATTGCTATCCTCGAGACAATTCTCGATTCCAAACCTCGCACCAGACGTCGACCTTTTCTGGGGGGGGGGGGGGGCGAATAAGGAGAGTCAAGGGAGGTACACTACCATGTTTTAATTTATTTAGTGCATTTTTGATATGACAAGACAATTAGTCTAAGAGGACTGCTAAATCTCGCAGCTTTGTCGACTTTGATAGTTGAACTAGGCGCTCCTTCGATACCAACCTGTGATCGGCCGTTCAATAGCTCGCTTCAACAGCCACGAAAAATAAGAATGTCTGATCGCAGGTATTGACAAAAAACTATTTAGTAATTAAAAACTAATGGGACCCTTAGAACAGACTCATATCCTGGGGTACGGTTCGAATAGGGAAGCCGTTAATTTTTGAAAGATTAAATAAGGGATACGGGATAATTTGGCCAAAATTGAAAAGAATCTGGAATACTCAGGACCTCCCCCCCACCCCCTCCCCCCATACACACGACCTACGCTAGACTCAGCACTCAGCAGTATTGCGTGATTAAATTAGGAGCTTACATTTTGGAGAAACAGCAACAGCCAATGATAAGTATTAGCAACGTGATAACAAGCAGAGCAATGCAAATAGCTGTCAAGATGATCACCAATTCTCTATCTTTTTCTACGAAAGAAAAAATGCATAACAACAGTAAGTAACTGAGGAGAACAGATGTTTTAAAGCACGTTTCAATGATACGTTATAACCTTGACTCAAGTAGAATTTAAAAGACTGGATTACCCAGTATAGAGCGGCTTTCACTTCAGTGTCGAAAGGTGATTGGTTTTGCATTGGTAAGCTGAACGATTGCCTTAAAAAACTCGCGCCTTTTTTTCATCCAATCAGAAGTGAAACCAAAACAAATTGTGACAACTACATGTATTAAAGGGGCTACGTCACGGTATGTTGAGTTATTTCTACCATCGACAAAATTACCTTTACATGTAAATTCAAGGAAACCTGAAAATAATACTGTAGAAAAACACTAAAGGGATAATAATAAACCATAAAGGAACAAGGATGGTTAAGGTTAATCGAATACATTGGAATTCGAGATTTTGCTTCCCAAGTATTAAAAATTCAAGATTTGGAAATTCAAGATTTGAAAATTCACGTTTGGGAAATTCAAGATTTGAAAATTCACGTTTGGGAAATTCAAAATTTGAAAATTCACGTTTGTGAAATTCAAGATTTGGATCAAGATTTGGAAATTCACGCTTGTGAAATTCAAGATTTGGAAATTCACGTTTGTGAAATTCAAGATTTGGAAAGTCACGTTTTTGAAATTCAAGATTTGGAAATTCAAGACTTGGCCTCTGACTTGGCCTACTAAATATTGAAAGTTCAACATCTAAGGGCGGTGAATGGTAGACGCGAATAGTCTGCGAGAAGGCGACTAGCGTTTTTCTCTTTACGAGTCCGAGACATTCAACGTTTCTCTTTAAATTTGTTTTAGACCGAGACATCATATTGTTTTTTTTTTAAATCACTGCGACATCAATCAGATCCGTGAATTTCGGAGAAAATTTTGCGAGACCTGTGGTTTTAGAAGGCCTTGTCATCACCCGTACTAATTAAAGCAGTAATTAATTGTGAACAAACGTGGGTGCTCTCTTTGATCTGGTTCACCGTGCTAGCGACATGACGACACTGTAAATGACATAACGAGACAATCGCTAGCTTATGTCGTCTATGTCGGTAATATGAACTTCGAAATTAGGACGTTTTAAGGGTTAGGTGAAACGAAGAAGAAGGAAGAAGAAAAACGTGCATGCGATTTTCAAGAAGAAGCTTGGAGAGCACACAGCTTCTCTTCTCTCTCAGATCCCGCTCGTTTCTCGTGCGCTTTTTCGATCGTCCCCACTTACCAACCGCGAAGAGCCTGGAACAGACTACTACCGCTACCGTTAGAGCCCTAGATAAGTATCATTCATAGTTTCTTACAGTAGTGGGACTGACTAAAGGTTTTAAAGACTCAAAACCAACCGGAGGCGACGCGTACGACTACACCCAGCTCATCAGAACCATATTTCTCTGACAAACGACTTAAATTATCCGACAGCAAATGTATTCCTCCCTTCAAACTGGAGGTACATCAATGCAAATATATTTTTAGTTTTTGTTGTTTCCGTTTCTAGGCAACGTTAGTAACCAAAAGTACCTCTTGTATCAACCAGAACTATCTTGAAGCATTATCTCATTGTTTGTTCCGGTTGGAAAATTTCAAGTTGTGAACTTTCGAAAGTCTTGAAACTTATAAGTTATAAATTATTTGATAAAAATTATAAACAGTGATCGAAAGCTCGTTAAAAACAGTATCACATATGTATCATGAAATTCTGTTTTTTCAAATGTACGAAATTATGCATAGAGGCGAGAGAAATTGTCGACACTAGCTAGTCCTTTGAACAAAACAAGTGGATATTGCATGACTAGCAATGCAAATAACAGCAAACTGATCTAAAAGTGAAACATAAATGATTCGGGTTAGTCAATAAGTCGGTCGTAATAATCAGACCATCAGTTAGCTCAGGTTAATTTAATTGGTCCGTTGGTCAGCCAGTCAGTTAGGCAAAAAAGTATATAAATGAATAAATAAACACCTCTCAGACTCTCGGCTGCTAGTTCACAAAACCGCTATACCCCTTACGCCGATCACACCCGATCGAAGTTATCATTTTAGGGAGAGGACGCCAATGCAGTGAATCTCCTGCACACAAAATTGAAATTAACGTTCTGTGTTCAAAAGTAACTACTGCCTTAGTACGTGTTCAACCGCGCATGACAACAACAACGCAATTCAGTTTCTAGCTTTTACCTGCGTCAGTTTTAGCAGCCACACTAGAGAAGAAGACTGCGAAAAATGCTATCAAGTGGACCGCCTTTCTTGAAATCATCCTCATCGTGACCTTAGTAGGTTAACGTTGAATCTCTTGAATTTTCAGACAATTTCTTTGATTCGTTAAAATGACAATCTGCTCCGCCGCCACCATCGAACAGTTTCAGTTATGCGCATATTGAGTGTTCAAAAGAATGCCTTTTGTTTTTACTCGGTTTTATTATTAACGATTTTTTTATCGAGTATTTATTTCACGCTTGGCGGTTGTATTGTAGTAACTCAGCTGGGTAGGGAAGATTGTCAACCAGTTTTACAACAGCTGTTTCTGGAAACTGCCTGATCTTGTGAATGTTCGTCAGTTACGTTAATTTGACAACAAATTACACTGCAATTTCTTTAAATTAATTTCTCGAATGGATATGAATCACTTTTAAACACGGCTGGTTATTTATAGAGACGTTATGAAAGGAAGGGGGTTCGAAAAGGGAACCCCCCCAAAAAAGAACTAAAAACACTGAACGAGGTACGAGCTACGAGTTATTTTGTACATCAGTTATGTATGTTACTATATTGAGTTTATATAAGGCGGTGCATCGTGCTGCTTTATGGTATCGCGTTTCTATTTGTGATTATCCTTGACTTAAAATGAATTTCAGAGGCGAGACTACGTCATTGAAGTTTTGAGCAGAAATCAACTGAGACGCAAGACTTTTTCGTTCATAAATATATTTTATAGTTTATTTGATTTTATTCGTGTGGTGTTCATAAATCAAAGGATAAAAAATAATTGAACCTTCCCCCCACCCATTACACCGACAAGTCGTTCCTTTCAAGCAAGTCACAGAGTCACACATAACAAAATATTATTTTTTAATTTTCATTTCAAAGCATACAGGACATTCTTAATTGGAGCTACAATGGGGCGAACACTCCATAGCTGATTGAGGATATATATATTTTTTCTCGTATTTGTCTTCTATTGAATCATCTCTTTTGGTATATAGCTAACACTGTTCCATTGAACAGGCAATCGTTCGTTTATATTCTGCCAAAGCAGCGTGGACTAAGGAGTTGATACTAGAAGAATAACGACAAACTTCGCGTTAGTCCAAATACAAAATCAGAAAAATTGAATTGAGCTGATAGTCAGTTTTCCTTTTAATAGTTCTGAGTCTCTGCCTTCCTCAGCCTAAAAATATAAGCGAAGAAGAAAAAAATGTTTAGTTGGATTTTATTGAACATACGAAAAATAAATTATAAGTATCCGTTTGTCTTCCCAAGGATTTACAGCGCTGTTTCCTTTATTTATCGTACCCGAAATTTGTAATTAGCCAATCAGAGGCGTTGTCTAGATCCGCTGCCCTGATTTCCATTGTAATATCAAGTCACTGATATAGATATCCCCGCATGCATTTTTGGCTGAATTTGGCCGGCACCCACTCGATCGTTTGGTCGTTTGGCATGGGTTTTACCAAACAAGAAACTATGAGTTGATTAAAACCTGGATCGAGCTCATAATCTAATTGTTTGGCAGCAGACAGCCAATCAAATTCAAGGATTCTCAACTGGTCTCGGCGCGTTTCTAGCATCAAGTAATTACACGTAAACTGCTACTCACATTTTCCAAAAGCAGCAGCAACTGATGAGGAGCAGAAAGAGAGCAAGGACGAGAACACCGAGCGCTACAGCTGCTAAGATGATAACCAGTTCTCTGTCTTCTTCTGCGGAAGGAAATGAATGTGTAAGCGGAGGAAGGAAGGGACCAAGCAGGGAAGAACGAATGAAAAACGTTCACTGTCTGGAATTAAATTCATAACAAGAGCTAAATTACAGTAAGAGGGATGGAGATTTTATAACCCTTTTGTAATGATCCATTATAATCTTTTCATGCCATTCGTTTAAAAAGTGTCCTAGTAGCTATTTATTGTATGATATCAACAGACAGACAGCACCAGTTAGTATACTCAATCAGTTCGTTAAAACAAGTCAGATTCACAACTACAGAACAAGGTCTGTCTCTAGCGAGTCGTTTTACGTTAAGTTCTCTAGAACCGATAAAATGTACGCCTTTTTCTCCAGAATCGGCGCCCAAATTTGGAACTCTATTCCTTATTCGATCAAAGTACTTAAACGTTCGTCCTTTCGTAAAAAGATAAAGGAATTATTACTAAATTTCTTGCGGTCTGAAGATGAATATGTTGAAGTCTCCTGTCTTATTAAGTTATTTAATACTTTAGGTTAGCCTCTTTTCGTAAAGTTTTAATATATTTGTTTTTGTTTTATGTTACTCTATTCTATGTATTGTATAGGTAGTGTTTTCCCTGTTATTTAGTCCATCTATAGATAAACCTTGTATTTGTAAAATGTCTTTAGATCTCCCCGCCTCGATTAGTTTATAAGCTATTCGCGGGGGAAAACTTATGTAATTACTTATATTTGTAAGCAATAAAATTTTGTTGTTTTGTTGTTGTTGTTGTTGTTGTTGTTGTTGTGTCCCTTTCAGTCCAAATGCCCAGTTGCCTGCTCCCTAGATCTCTGGTTTAACGAGAATTTCTCTTGGCCTTTCTGTTCCCTACGCTTGATGGAAATGAAGTCCCACGCTCTCCGACTATACTACTGGGCCAAAGATCGATCTATTAATCAACTTTTTGTTTAATCACGATTGTTTGGATTAGACATCGTAATTACTGTAGCTCATTAAGCTTTTCCGTTAGTCTAGGGAGAAATTTTTGAAAAATTAACTTAGGTGACTAATGCAGTATGCTTCATCTTGTACCGACAATAGGCCAAAAGCTTGCAGACAACAGAACTGACACGAGTGTTTCAATTTTCCGATTTTGTAATGCTTTCTTCGACAAATGTGTATGTCAGATGGATATATGTCAGATACATGTCTTCTATAGATTGATCTCAAACTGCAAGTCAGAAATGCCATCATGTTTTTGTCGTTTCTGTCGGTCTTGCCATGATACAGGCGACTCCCAGAAAAATCTGGAAGTACTATTTTGTTATAATTAGTTCCAGTTGGAAAACTTCAAGGTATTACTTTCTAACGTCATCTACTTTCTAGACTCCGCAGTTTTTTCATGAATTCGTTGAAGAAAAGAAGAAAACTGAAAGTTGGTTGATATTCACCTCATTTACTTTTAGAGATGTATACTGCCGTAATAAACCTTTGGCCTTGCAGACTTGTGGAAGAGTTCGTAGACACTCACACTTCGAACGAAGTCGGCACAAATAAAATAGCAGCAAAATCTAATATCTGCCACTGAGCTACCGACTAGTCAGTCAGTTAGCCAGCAGTCAGTCAGTCAATCAGTCTGTTAGTCAGTCAGTCAGTCAGTCAGTCATAAGTCAGTCGGTTTGGAAGTACAGTACAAAGATAAACAAACATGATTTCGTTCATGAAGTGTAGTCAACATCAGTGCGAAAAAAAAATAGAACAACAAGACACAGAAGATATAAACAAAGGAAGAAGGCCGACTTGCACTAATATATATAAAGTTTTCATTTAAGGAGGAAATCGTAAGACACTAAAATATCGTGTAAACAAACACGATTAAAGTGCAACAAATATCTTGCGAAAGTTGTTCGCTTCGCGCTCGACACTTAGCGTCGTTAGCCATGCACTCAAATATATTACTTTGTAAGTTTACCTGCTTCGGTTTTGGCAGCTACACTGGAAACGAAGGCTACAAGAATTGCCAGAAAATGAACCGCCATCCCTGAAGTCTTCCTCATCTTGTCAGTCTCTGCTGAATGTTTTGATTCTTCCAGTAAACTTTTCGACAAGGTATATGTTATTAGCCACAAAATGTTTCAGCTATGCATATATCTGAATATTCAGAATAATGCCTTTTGTTTTCGGCTTTTGTTTCCAGCGGAATTCAATGCGTCATGTAGTTTCTTTCACTTACACATTGCAACTGATTGTGAGGTTTGTTCAGCAAGTTTTCAAACAGCTCTTCTGTTCTGAGTCTCAATCGCTGTTTTTTGTGGTTGGGATCGTTGTTGTGAAGTTTGATTCGGCAGCAATTTCAACTTAGCTTCCTGTGACTTGGAATGCTTTCTCTCTTGAACCGGAACCAAGGCAAACGGATGATTTAAATTCAATACTTCGAGGGAAATGGAGCGAAAATTGAAGTGAAGGGGAGGGGTTGGGGGCAAAAAGCAAAATAATAATGCAAAGTAAAAACGTCTTCTAAGCATGTAAACGCGATGATCTAACTGTGGAAAGGGCAGCAACACACTGTGGGTTCAGTGATTTAGGAAAGATATTATTTTGCGCACAAGACGAGGCTTTTGCATAACTCCTGGTACGTTATTTTTACTCTTGTCTATAAATGACAGTAATTTTTTTTTTAACATGTTCTCTCCGAAGCTCAGTGACACATGTATACGACAGTACATAGTATAGCTAATGATGGCAACGCGGTAAAGACAGCTGGAACTG
This sequence comes from Micromussa lordhowensis, assembly GCA_964020085.1. NCBI lineage: Eukaryota > Metazoa > Cnidaria > Anthozoa > Scleractinia > Lobophylliidae > Micromussa > Micromussa lordhowensis. The sequence goes on along the minus strand of OZ026599.1, from coordinate 32,195,186 downwards.
AGACGAAATAATCTACAAAAAAATAACAAAGACAGTTGACAATGCTTCGCATGGGTTTGTCGAGTTCTTTCCAAGTCAAACATGGTCTTCCTCTCCTCCGTTTTCACTGTGGGTTCCAGTACGTCCAAGGCTTGCCATGCAGGTGATACTGCTGATGATTCAAAAATTATATGAAAAAGGTTAATGGCTTAAAAGTTTAATCAATCTTACGGCATTACCGATTGTATGACCGTGATTGCAATCTTAAAACAAAAACAGGATTTTAATTTTAATATATCGAAATTGGTCTATTGCAGTTCATCTCTCTAGTGGTATCTTGTAGTTTTTTGTGTTATTTATTATATACAGCCGTTTTCTTTTTTTCTTTTCTAATAATTTTTTTAAATACTGAAGTGAAAAAAAACCGATGTAATTTATTATATACAGCCGATTTTGTTTTCTACAATAATTTCTTGTAAAAACTTTAATCAATAAAAATCAATAAAATACAAAAAAAAAGTGATTGCGATCTTGCATGACTAAGGCGGGGGGTACCATTTGACCTTTGAGGGGTGTGCGGGTGATTTGGTACAGGCACGAGGAGTTTCATGAAGATATTGACCAGTCCCTGAATTCTCCTTTCCCCGTGCAATACAGGGGTTGAACTCGGGCGGGAGAAGAGAGAGTCCAGAACTTGCATGCGCAATGCGCATGGAAGCAAGAGCGGATAATGTTTAGGGACTGGAACTAGTCTTCCCTTTGTAACCACGCCTTGTCTTCACAAAACATGGCGACCTGAACAGATTTGTTTATCATTCATCATCATTGTGGAGTCATTGCAGCGTCTTTCACAGATACCGATGTCAATGCTCTGTCACCCGCTACGATGATATCTCCTACTGCGCTGAATATCTTTTCGCCTTCTCCCGCCAGCTCGGAAGACATAGGTTCGTCGGCTCTGTTTCCATCACTCGATACAGGTCTTTCAACTTCTGGCATGACTTCGGAAGAGGTGGATGAGCAAGCTGAAGGAGAAGAATCTGAATAGTAAGTTTGAAGCCTCTTGCAAGTATTTCAATGGATTTTAGGGACAATTATACCGGCCGATGAACATATTTTGAACCCGCAGTCAATCCGGTGTACTGACCATTCATTCGAACGTAAAATGGATTGAGCTGGGTAAAACCAAGCAAATTTCTGGCAGTCGATCACTTTATGTCGCGTCGAACACAGTCGCAATTATAAAATTCACGAAATTATTATTGGTACTTTCGACTTTATAACTCATACGTTACAAGTGTATAAAAAGTGCTACATTTTTGTACATTTCGATTCATGGCCGTTTGAAAGTAGTTGAATTTGATACACCAGATATTCCATTTACTACACCTAGTATTATTGGTCAGTAGGAGAAGGAAAGGCTTCTTTTCAACATGTGATTTACTTCCCTGGGCATATTCTATTCAACAAACCTACATTGTACTGTCATAAAATCGTAGAAAAGGATGCAATCTTAGAGAAAGGTGCATGTGGACCATTGAGGGAGGTCTACAGCAGACATAATGTACACCAGGATTCTGATATTGAGGTCACAAGCCTATTGTTTATGGTTTGTTTTGTGTACTGTCGTTTTTTCTCAGTGTTGATGCTGCAGAATCCTCAAAAGTGGAATTATTGGAAAAAGCACTTTTGGAAACATCTGAGGTATTGGAGTCTGAATTGACCTACAGTGCATGTTGTACTTAACAATTACTCTACAAGCATACGTTGGATATGAGATGGTAGATAGCCACTGAGGCGCATAGCGCCGAGTTGGTTATAATCATCTTATATCCAACAAGTGCGAGTAGAATAATTGTTTTATTAAAAACGCCCCCAAAATATAGCAAACTAGATTAAAAAAAAAACGCCTCCAAAAAAATCATGCATACGCTTACCATATTCGTATGGTATAATGGATCATAGCCCATGATGGCTAAGCCAATGAAAACTCTTGAATTGCAATATCCAATGATCCAGTTTTTAATAAAGAATTTTATTATGTGGACACAAGGGTTTTGTTGGAAAATAGGCCACCTGCGGATTTCATATGAAATCCTAGACCCGAGTGGCATATTTTCCATATGATCTCAGTAGTGATCAGGATTCAAGGATATTGATGATGCAATTTCCCGCTTTTTCAAAGTTGTTTGAGCAAACAGTCAGTTTGTCTATAAAATAAAAAGATAAAATAAAAGAAAATTACATAGTAGATTGAAGATATGAATTTTACTGTATTTTCTTGTGATATAAACAATGTTTTACTCACTGTGCTTGTTTGTAAAATTGTTTACCTCTTGAAAATACATCACCATCCTCTATATATGGTGGTAGGGTAGCAACCAAACTATGGTGATAAAAAGTGTTACAAGTAATTATTGTTGCTGTGAAATGTAATGGTTGTGATTGACGATACGTTTATGCTTATTTGTAACTGGCTGATCATGTAGGTGTTTTGTGGCAAGTGTTTGAAATAGGTTATTGGGCAAGACACTTGACTTTGGCAATGCTGCTTTAAACTGTCCAGAATATTGAATGAATGAATGAATGAATGAATGAATGAATGAATGACACTTTATTTCAATAGGGTGCATAATTACAGTCAAGACTGTAGTCTCCCATATGGCCCTATGAAACTAAGATACAACATTTCTAATTACAGACATTAAAAATACTAAAATGACAAAATACGAAGGTATTATAGAAATAGAGATCACATAAAACTTAAGATCACATTAATAAAAAACTAAAATATTCTATCAGTTTTGAAGCTATCAGATGTGAACTTGCGCATAATGCAGTCAAAGTAGTTACTTCTAAACTTCTTTAGATCAGTGGAATAAACAAATTCATTATCGCTAATATTGTTCCACAATTGGAGCGCATTAATGGAGCATTAATGGAGTATATCCTAGAAATGGATTAGCATCCCACCGAGAAGGGAAAATAATTGCTGGTTTCCACTGCCATGCCATCAAAAATAAATTAAACTTGAAACTATTCAATAAATAAGTCAAGAGTCTGGGGTATGATGCCATATAACCGTACAAACAATCTAGGTAAGATAATTTAGGTCTGCGCAGTTTTTGACATCTGCATTATTTGGAGAAATGTCTCACCCAAATTTATAGAGCTCTGTATGGAGACACCATAATATGGTCATTGTAAGAGAAACATCTGATCTATATTTTTGCTATTTAAAACAAAAAGGCTATTGCTCTAGAGCTCTGACATATTGAAATTTAACAATTCATCTAATGTAAGGACTGCTCTGTCTGACAGCAAAAACTAAAAAAAGATAAGTCATCTCTCGTCCTGAACGACAGCCTTCTTGCGCTGTCACACTATACATACTTCACGCAATGCAAACACAATGCTCTGTTACAAAATGAAGTACATTATTGAGCTTCAACTTTGTAAAATGTAAAGTTCAATTTATTTAGTTTTTATTAGGGGGTGCTATATCTGATGAAACTAAAACCTGCAAAGGATGCAAATGTTGGTATTATATGTTTTAATTTTATTATGGAATACTACAATGGCATGTGAAAACCAGCTGAACAACAATGGTGTGATGGCAGGCTACTTGACTGAACTGTGTGTCACATAATGAGAGAGCAAAACAGGAGTTACATGTACATGTCTACAGAATAGATGACCGACTGGAATATTGTGAAATCTTGTGCACACTTAAAAAGTATAATTTTATATTTATACAATGTAATCTTTGTGTGCTTGATTTCAGCACATTTTACTTCAAAATGGAGGCAAGCTACATGTGAAAGATATTGCCGATGGAATTGTTGAAAGTGGCCTTGTTCCACCAAGGTTAGTTTTACACATACCAACTTCTGTGATCATGAGCCATAAGTTAAAAACTGCAAACAGTGTCTAGTAGTCTCCCTTACTTACCCTTGTATATGCTATAGGATCTTGTGTGTAGAACATGTAGACTCATACAGAGTACTGTAGTACTATGGGTGATCAACAAACTTAGTCATTGTCATCCCTACTTTCTGATAGCAGAAGCAACAACAGTGCTGGCCTAATTTTTGGAGCATTCAGGCCAATTTTCTCTTGCCTTGCAGGTCAAAAGCTTTGAATAGTTTGGAATCAGTTTTATATCGCGAGGTAAGTGCTTTCAGTTATCACTATTAAATCACAACTGTGCTCCCGTCCCAAGGTACACATTTGGCGAGACACATACATAAAGGGCTGTAACCCATACACAGTCATGTTCAGCTACATGTACTATGGCTGAGTATGTTACAGGTGAACTTGCCTGTTGTTGGCAAAGTCAAAACTACACACGTACATGTAAATAATTATTTACTTTTGTCTTTCTGTTGGATGGCTGTTTCAAATCTTTTTGTTTGTTTGTTTCTTTTTTTCATGTAGACCTTCCGTGAGGGCTCCAGATTTAAAAGAATCGACAATCACTTGGGATGGTTTGCCTTGATGGTAAGTGCTTTCACAATGCATTGCATGTCGTTGAATGTATTTTATAGTGGTTAGTGTGCTGAATGCTTTTGAATGCCTGGCTAGTTCTCAGGTATGCCAGTTAAACTGAAAACATAATAGGCTTAAAAATCTCAACTGATTGGAGGCAGGCCAGTTAGCTACATGTATTTACAAAGTAACATGACTGAGTACTTAGTTGAACTAGGGTCTCCAAGAAACAACTCCAGCTTAGAAGTCAGAGAAGGACTTGAACCCATGATTTCCCAATTTCAAGTCTGGCACCCTCACCACTCAGCCACACTGCCTACTCAAGGGACAAGATGCTATCTATATAGAGCTCTGACTTTTTAGAAGTGTTTAGCTATAGCTGTTCAGGTGTAGGAGTTTGTGTCTAGCAGAATTCCATGTAAGTCAAATTTCAGGGGTCTTACCAATTTTTTGTATAATGCAGTCTCAAAGTCTCCATTTGTTTGCCAAGCTTAAAAAGTCTCCTGCTCACAGAAAATGACATATTATATGTACGTTTCATTGCCTCATGCATCTTGAATTTGCAGGTTTCATTTTTTACCCCTCCACCCTCACAGAAATGGGAAGTGGCCACTTAATAGGGGTTGGCCTCTTAATTAGGGGGGTCAGTTTCTAAAGAAACTGTGGTGCTGCATCGGTGGGGAGTATTGGTTTTATCAACTGAGTTGATAATGTGAATTGGCCACTGTAAAGAGATTCAACAAGCATTAGCCCTTCATCGGAGCGAATTATCTTAATAAGGGGTTTGCAAACCTCTTAATTAGGGGTGTTGTCAGGAATTAGCATGAAGCTTAATTAGTAGGAAGATAAATTTATGCAAATACAAACAATGCTTGAAGGTTTGTGGCTACTGTTGTACATAATCAAAACTTATCAATGTTTTCCTGTTATAAAGGTGCATAATCCTTTAAAACTCACGATCACAAATTTTTTTCCATCAGGTTAATTGCTTAGTGAAACTGGATCATGTAAAGACAATCATGATAAACATGTTTTTGATCAGCTGTCACTTCTATTTTGGACTGTTCTCTGTCATCGTCTTTTCCAAAACAAAGCTAAAAGGAGGCTGTGGCCACTTGATAGAGGCTGGTTTATATGGGTTTTATTTACAGTGTTTTACTGACAATAATTTTGGGATTTTGATAACTGACTACTTAATAATGGGTGACTGCTTAATACATGTAACTAGGGGCTTAGCAGAGGTTCAAGGGTAGTTCTGTTTGATATTCTAGTTTAATTAATACAATATACATGTAGGTCCCTTCCTAAAATACATGTATGTGTTTAGCTTGTTATTTGCGTAAAATGTCTGGCTACAACATAAGTTTGCAAAGACAATGTAAACATTTACAGTGGAGATCTCTTGAATCTTGGTCATTTAGGAAGTTGACATTGAAGATGATGATGATGATGATGACTCCATGGATAACGAGACAACAGAGGGAGATGATCAGGTATAAATTTTTTTGGGAAATAATTTTAGATGAAATATGCCTTGTTCTTCTGTGCTGTTTCTGTTACTAATTATTGTGCTACATGTATTATTTTGTTATGTGTTTCAAACTGTAAATGACCCAGAATAACAATTATAATAATTTATTAGAAAATGGCCAAGGTTAAACATGTTTGCTGATTGGTTTAAAATCGTGTTCTTCATGTTTCTGTGACTTGATAGAAACACAGAATGGGCATGACCTATTGACCTAATAATGGTGTGAGCAAAGGGAATGTACATTTTGATGATCAAAGTAAACCAAGTGTTTTCTTTTATCCTCACAGATTTTTCTGAAAGAAATAAAACATATGCTCCATGTTTTAGTATAAATCTACTAGCATTCTATCATGAATGCCATTCTCTGATTGACTACACTCAGGGGTCGAAATGTTCCAGACTGTTTACCTGTGTCTAGTGACAGGCAGAATGTTTTTTTTTTACCTGTCTCCACCAACATCCAACTTGAACAATATTTTTTTTAATATTATTTTATTTTCACTTCTTGAAACTCAACTGGGGTTGTACAATCATTAATAATAAACTGGTAGAAAGCAATGATTTACGGGTCAGAAAACAATCCATATTGCGAACTCGCGCTTGATCGGCAAAGAAACACAGGAGCAAGACATATTTCTTTCTTTTTTCAAAACGCACTAAAAAGATTGTATCATCTTGCTTTTATTCAATATTGAGTAAAGACTGGTAAAGACTGTGCGAGAGCTGCACGAGTGAGAACAACTTCGGGTGGAAAAACGGATGAAAATATTATTCAAATCAATAAATTCAGTATTACTAAGGTTTTCTTACCTTTCGCCAGTGACAGGGATGAATAGTTTTTACCTGTCACTTTCTGAAATTACCTGAAATCGACAGGTAGACGGGCATCATTTCGACCCCTGGTTCTATCATGAATGCCGCTCTCTGATTGGCTACACTACTCACTATCTGTTCTACAACATTGTTACTAGTAAGATTATCCCCTCTCGATTTCTACAGTCTGTCATGGTTAATTTGCTCTGGCCCCGGTTGTTCGAAGGCCGGATAATGTTATCCACCGGGTAAATCGCTATCCATTGGATAAGTATTAACAAAACAAACCCTGCTATCCACTGGATAGTGATTTATCTGGTGGATAGCTTTATCCACCTTTCAAACAAACTGGGCCTGCTCCCTCGTCAACTATCGCGTGATAGACATCTCAAGTTCATAATCTAATTTATTGGTAGAAACAATTTGGGAGAGCAGACGTTTGGGAGAACTCGAAAAAGCTGTCAATGGGAACACTAGCCTGTTGGCTCATGTTCCCACAGCATTTCTTGTTCTCCCAAACTTTCACTCGTGTTTAACTATACGTGTAACTCAATAGAAACACAGTGTATGTTTTCTATTTCTCATTTGTTAATATTTAGAAATAGTGTTGATGTACATATATGTGCATTCATGTGTAAATTACAAATGTACTTAAAACTCTTTTGCAGTCTGTCAGAACCACTACATCAAAACATCCCATTGACTACAAAAGGAAGTATCTTGGAATAAAGAGAATGGTCAAACAACTGGTGTTTGTATGTATTAGTAGTTTTATTATTATTTTAACTTCCTAATGACTTCATTGTTTTTGTGGGCTAATACTGGCATTGTTGAAAAATCTTGTAACTTTCATTGTGTATATGCGCACGTGGGGAATGACACATGACAGACCTCCAGGACCAAATAGACTTGGTACAAGCAATTTTGAGTGAAGGCACAATTGCTACACTAGTAGGGCATACCATTTGATATTGTTTTGAGAAGTTTTTGTGCGGAAAAGAATGCAGCCTAGCCTGGCAACGCAACACATCTCATCACAACACAAGTGAACGCAATGTAACGCAATGCAGCACAGCGCAATGCAATACAACACGATGCAATGCAATGCAACACAGTGCAGTGCAACGTCTTTGGGGGGTGTTAGAAAATATTCCTTCCTAAGAGGGGGTAAGGATTTTTGGTGGAATAATAAAGACATTATACATTTTGATGCCCACCTGTACAGTTAGTTGTTTGCGTCGATTCTTATTTCGTTTTTCTTTTTACATACATGTACAGGCTGTAGTGTCCTGTGTTATCCAGTCATTTTGAAACTCTCTCTGTTACAAAATTACCAATGGAAATGGCAAGGCAAAGTTAACTTTGCTCATGCCATGAGTGAACATCATTACGTTATGAGAAACTTCTGTAACAAATGGCAGGAGTCCTCGCTAAATAGTTTCTAACAGTCCTTAAAATTTTAGTTATTGTTTCTTCAACACATCATCAATTCAATGTTTGTGTTTTCTTTATCATTTTGACAACTAATTCTGTCCTCATCATTCTAAATATAATGATATTATTATAGTAATAACTTCTCCTTTTGTAGTTTTGAGTCTGGCCGCAAGTGCTACCTGCAGGCCAGCCCACTTCCTTGCTTATTTTTAGTTTGTCACTTTTCCAATGCAGAAACAGAACTACCAGCAGTATACATGTAACAAGAAGATCTTTTAGATCTTATAACCACGCTTTTATGGTTTAACTGTTTTCCTAGCACAACAGTCGCAACGCAGTGCACATTCCAAAGCAGTCCTTGATGATTCATTGATTACTGTAGACACCACATCACTTACTTGTATTATTGCACCATCGCTTATCTATGATGACGTAATGGAGAAGTTCGCTCGGGACATGCTTATGAATAATATCAAAAGGAAACGAGTATCACGCTACTAATTATGCTATTACTAAACAGCTTTCTTCCTTAAAAGTCAAAATTTATTTTGTTTGTGCTATGAGTAAAGGACAAGCATAATAGTCTCGCGAGTCACACAATCCGAGGTATTTTAGAACGGTTGTGTTCATTGGCATAAACACTGCAAGTTCCGGGAAGCTCTTGTTTACCTCAGCAAATATTTAATTTTCCCTTGAATCTCTTAACTCGCTTTTATAAAAAAAAACAGCAAAAGAATTCAATTTATTTACTTGAACCCACAAGCAATGCTCGCAAAATTGCAAATAAATTAATGACCGTCGCTTCTGGCAAAATAAACTTGCAAAGTAAACACAATCTTACTTGTCATGTAGTCAAGGTGAAAGGTGCAATGCCAGCGAATTCTATGGCTGACGCAATATCTTTTTTAGTGTCCTTAATGTTCTCTTTGAATCCAACGCTTCGATAGAGCGAAAAGATATATTTCACATACACATAAAGAAAAACAATATCTGCGTATTAATGTTCCAACAGCTTCTGGCGAAAGTGGCCGAGTGGAAGTTTAGGTGTGGTCTCCAACAAGACAAAAAATAAACCACGGCAAAACCATGAACTGCACTTGGCCCATGGCCACGCGGTTAATAAGCAATTTCAAATCTTCATAGAACATTTGTAATCAACTGAAAACCTCCAACATTTTGTGACATTGGCATTTTCCTTGCTGATTTTTTGCAGGAAAATGGTGCACTGAGTGATGAAGTATTACGAACTGAGGCAAAGCTCCAGAGAGCAAAAGTGGAGAGGAAGTAAAAGCTTCAGTTTTGTGTTGTGTTAATCAAAGTTGTTATTAGATGATAAGTATGATAAATATTATGATGATGAATAATAATAATTTTATTTATCTAGTACCATAGGCATACATTGTGTAACATTTTGTATGTTAAGTGTATTAGTAAGAGTGTCATAAATACAAAACCATTAAAAGTACTCACTTGGGCCAGTCACAACGGTCACGGGAAATCCAGTGAAGCAATCAAACCTCAAGGCAAAATAGTTGCTGCTGGTGTCAGGGTTTGTACGGGTCATGGAAAACCTGGAAAGTCATGGAATTTATATTATTTCAATTTCCAGGCCTGGAAAGTCATGGAATTTAAGTGAAGGTCATGGAAAAGCAATATGCTTTCGGAAAATAAAACGATAAAAAATTTGAAAAAATAACAGATGAGTCAGCAACAGCGTTTAATTTCAGTAGAAATAGACTCAAGCATGCATTTTATGCATGCTTGAGTCTATCGAGTCTGATCGATTTATTTTTTACCAGTCGCCCTGACCTATATGTCTCGGGAGTAATACCAGTTGGTTTTAGTGATGACTCTGCGATATTTGCTGTTCGTAAACTACATCGTTTGAAACCGCCTCCCCCGAGAGTTATTGATACCCGGAATTTCAAGCGTTTCAATCGTGATGCTTTCATTGAAGATCTAAACAAAGTTCCATGGTCGTTAATAAATTCCTTCACAGATGTTGAGGACTCATGGGACTCATTTAAACAGCTTTTTGGTGAAGTCGCCGATTCTCATGCCCCAAGAATTCGTGTGCGAGTCAGGGGACAAAAGGTACCATGGCTGACACGCGAGGTGAAACAACTAATGAATGAAAGGGATCACTTTCATGATCTGGCATTGAGGACAAACAATGAACTTCACTGGAGCTCTTACAAGCGCTTACGCAATGTCGTGACTTTGAAGCTCAGAAAAGAAAAACAAAGATATTTCAATGATCAGCTCCGGGAGACAAAAAGAGATTCCCGTGGGACCTGGAGAAACCTAAAACAACTACTCGGAAATGGCTCGAAGAGTAGCGGCGCTACTGCTTGTACGGCAAATGAAGCAAAAAACAAGTGTGACATTTTTAATCGCTTCTTTGTCTCTTGTGCGGAAGATTTAAGGTCGACCTATCGATCAAGCGTACAATCGTTTTTCAAATGGCTGCCTCAATTTGATCGTCCAGAAAAATTTAAACTATGAAAGATCACCGTATCGGAGGTTCGTAAGGCACTGAAAGAATTAAAATCAAAGAAAGCTACAGGTGTTGATGGTATTTCAGCTCGTCTACTTAAAGACGGATCAGACGCCCTGGCTTCTCCATTGTCCGTCATCTTTAATTTAACTATCGAACTAAACGTTATCCCTGCGGAATGGAAAAAAGCGAAGGTGACCCCTCTGCATAAATCAGGTCCAAAAGATGACCCAAGAAATTACCGCCCCATATCCGTATTACCAGTGGTATCTAAAGTCCTAGAACGTTTAATCCACAAGCAACTTGCAGGTTATTTTGTTGGTCATAACTTGCTTTGTAAATCACAATCCGGTTTTAGAAGAATGCACTCAACTGAGACGGCTGTAACCTATTTTGCCGATGAGATCCTAATGAATATGGATAAGGGCTTAGTCACTGGTTCTGTGTTTATTGACCTGGCAAAGGCTTTCGACACCGTTGACCAAGACATTTTGCTTAGCAAATTAGAGTATTATGGTGTGTGCGATGAAAGCCTTCCATGGTTTAAGAACTACTTCACGGGAAGAAAGCAATTCGTGCACATTGATTCTCGGTCATCTGAAGAGCTTGCCATAACTTCTGGAGTGCCGCAGGGGTCTATCCTTGGACCCCTGTTATTCATTGTCTACATGACCTACCATGTTGTGTCAGACACTGTTCTGTAAATTGTACGCTGACGACACAGTTTTATATCTCGCTGGCCCAACTGTAGACAATTTAATTTATTACATTAACAAAGATCTTCAATGTTTATCTGAATGGCTAGAAAACAATAATCTTGTTCTCAATGTTTCAAAAACTATGTGTGTGCTATTTACATCTCAAAGGCATAAAGAGCGCGATTGTATTTTAAATCTTAATCTTCTTGGAAAGCCCATATCTTGTGAAACTACTTTTAAATACTTACAGTGTAGGCGTAGTGTTTGATAACTTTATGACTTGGAAAGCTCACGCGGACTATGTGTGTAAAAAGGTGGCATCAAGAGTTGGTCTTCTGGGCCGTGTTAGAATTTTTTTCACAATAGAGGCAGCAACACTTGTTCATAATGCTTTAATCCTCCCATTATTTGATTACTGTGACGTTGCCTGGAGTAACCTCCTACAGCAAGATATAGATCGACTACAGCGCCTACAGAATAGATCTGCACGGATTATCACACATTGCTCTCGCTCATCTGAAGCAATAGAGCAGCTGCACTGGCCGACTCTTTCCAGCAGATGCTCTTATCACAAGGCTAAACTCGTTTTTCTCTGTCTTCAATCATTAGTTCCTAGTTACTTTTCATTATATTTTACTAGATTTTCGAACATTCACAATTACTCCACATGGCAAAGTATGAGGCTATCCCTACCAGTTTCACTGGCGCAGAAATTTTTAACAAACTCCCGTTGAACATTGTAAATAGTAAAAACATTCAAACGTTCTGCCGCCAAGCAAGGCATTTCTTTTTATCTTAACTTTGGTTTTAGCCTTGAAATGTGATTTTGTATTTTATTTTGCTTTGTAAATGTAGTTTTTAAAATTCTGGCAGTATTTTTATTAGGTATTTTAATGATAAGTGTAAACTATTTTTAAGATACAGGGCCCCTATGGAGACCAGCCTTAGAGCTGAATGGGCTGTTTAAATAAAATAGACTTAGACTTAGACTATGCTGGAGAATATGTAAAATAAATGATTGTTTTCATACTGCTGTGAGAACAACAGCTTAACTTTGGACAAGGTAAACTTGGAAAGGTCATGGAAAGTCATGGGATATTAAAAGCTTCAAAGAGGAGAACCCTGTGGTGGAAAATGGAAAATGTGCACAACTAAGTCATGGCTGGTACTGGTGTAACTACATGCACCGATTAGTTGAGAAAGTGGTGCAAGCTCTTTTAACCAATCACTAAATGCTAAACTGCTCTATGTACCAACATGATGCTTTACAATTTTTGATTCTTTTTCATTAATTAATAATTATTCCTGATTAGGTAGCCAAAAGATTTACATTGTATTTATTGTATTTACATGTACATGTACGTGTGTATATTTCTGTAAGGTAGCTCTAAAGTTGGTTTATCATTAAGTTGTATAATTATTTATACACATATATGTACACATGCACATACATGTACAGTATATATGAGGATTTTGTGGCTTGATATGTTATCTGGCAAAACATCACACCTAATTAAAAGAAACTAGTTATGCAAACATTTCTCCAAAAGATTATTGAAAACTTTTAGATTGAGCAAAACCCACTACAAAGTCATTCTCTACGAGAGACTTTGTTAAAACAGTGACAAGATATTTGGACAAAACCTGCTCACATAACACACTTTTGTTTCTGGTACAATTTAGGACTGTCTTACAAAGTACATGTACATGTACAATTAAACACCATTGAGAAATCCTGAGTCTTCAATCATTACAAATTTCTTGTACACTTAGTATAAATATTCTGTTAATACATTCCGTTATAAATCCTGTCTTTATATTCTTCCCTGTTGCTATGCAAGGTTCATTCTCAAGAGATTGTTCCAGTACCAAGCTGCTGCTGAAGCTGGGGTCTTCCAAACAGCTCCCTACGCTCCCTTCCCTCCAGACATGTTACCGCCTATCATGCTCCCCCCATTTGTAATGGACAAGGCCAAGGCACCAAAGGTCAAGGCCAAGAGAGCAGCTGCGAAACCAAAGGCAGAGAAGGAGCCTAAGTCTTCAACAGCAGCAGTAGTAGCGGCAAAAGCTCAGAAGGCTGCTACAGATGGTGTAGGTTTGTATCGATTTGTTAATGCGTTTTTATGTTAGTGTAGTGTCTGTTTAGGTGGGTTGATTCTGAATGAAGCTCATGACAATGGAGGGCCGAGGCTGAAATGTCACAAAACAAGGAATACTATCTGTTCAGGACAGAAAGACAAGACGTTTTCTCGAGTTCTTTGTTGTCTGTTTCCTTGTATTTGTTTGATTCTGCAGTATCTCGAAACTTGTGTTTTTTGTGTCCTTTTTCAGTTGTGTGAAACAGTTCTGAAACAGGTACAATTTTGAATTTCAAAATGGAAACCTTAGGCTTTCTTGACCTATAAATAAAAAATATAAATCACAATATTTAGAGAGGAAGCCACATTAGCCTTAGCTAATTTTTATGCAGGGTCTGGTCAAATTGGAAATGTTGGTTTTTGTGGAGGTAGGAAGACCGGAGAACCCGGAGGAAAACCCGTGGAGCAAGGCGAGAACCAACAACAAACTCAACCCACATATGGCACCGGACTCGATTAAAACCTGGGCCACATTGTGGGGAGGCGAGCGCTCCCACTACTGTGCCATCCCTGTTCCTCTGTGATTTAACAGCAAGGGGTTTACATGCAAGGCTATACTGCATTCATACAGTTGAACCCTTCTATCTCAAAGTCATACAAGGGAAACGTAAAATAGCTTAAGATGGCAGGAGTTTGGGAAAAAAAAGTGTATCGAAGGGAAACTGATTTGAGTTCAAGATAGCGAGGCGTTTGAGGTCACTTACTTTGAGATAGCAAGGTTCAACAGTGTTGTACTTATACAGGAATATTGTTTGCCTTTTGACAGTGTTGGTCTCTTCAAGTTTATCGTGTAAAGATAATGATTTGTTTTGCCATTAGCAGCTAAAGAAGGAGCAAAAGAGAAAGAGAAACCTGCAAAACAAGAAAAGAAGAAGCCTGCAAAACCCAAGAAACCAAAAGCACAGTCTGAAAACTCTGCACCTGTTGCTGCTGCTACTGCTGTCACGGGAGCACAAAAAGGTGAGTATGCCTCATTCCTAAAGCAAGTAGAAACCAGCTGATCATCTACCTCTTGAAGTACTGTAGTTACAATTATGTTCAGAATAAACATGTTTCAATTTTGTTTCGTGAAATGCGGAGTCTGGGGTGAACACCATTCTTAGTTAAACATGTTTCTCCTTAGCATCAGATCAGTTTTCAATTGAGTGTCGTAAAACGAAACCAAACCAATAATTAATTTACTTGCCAATCTCAAACTGTCGTAAAATCAAAATCAAAGCCAAAGTAATTGCCTGATTACTTTTGACGCTCAATAGAAAAATCGCTCTAATGTAGTTGTAGGTGTTTCTCAGTGTCAGTCATGCTCTGAGGTAGGCGCGATTACCAGCCGCTGTTCGGGAAAGGACCCTGCACTCCTTCCCCAAAGGATGTAGACAGGACTCGACAGAGCGGCAAAAATCGAGCCTAGCTCAGGGGTGCCTAAGTTTCATTTGAAAACACAAGCATGGTCTTAATGTTCCCTTTACATGTACATGTTTACTGTTGGTGCAGCTGCTGTCGCAGGGGCTAATCAAGGAACTCCGCCAGTGAAACCCAAGAGAAAGAAGCCAGGCACAGCCATCAAGAGGAAAGTTCAGCCCATCACAGTGGATGCTAAAGGTAACAAAGAAGGCATGGGAGGCAGCATGGTCAAGTGGTTTAGGGCGCTGGATTTAAAAGCTGGAGGTCCCTGGCTCAAATACTCCGCCCTGCCACTATATGGATTTGTTCTTGGTAGTCCCGAGTTCAACTCCTTGACCGCGTTGTGTAAATGGCCAACTGGTCAGCCTCCCACCTGTTGGGATTCTAAATTAATTATGTTCTATTTGCAATATTTGTTTGTTTATTTACAGTGTCCCCAATTAGCACAACAGTGCTAAATACACTTAAAAACACTGAAAGAGAGTTATTTGTTTATTTATTTATGTAAACTTAGACAAAAATAGATTGTGTCCTCTTTGCTGTACTTAGTTATTGTCGCTTAGGAACAAAAGCTCTGAAAATACATGTAATACGCATACTCGGTTAAAGCATAAGATGAAATTAATAGAGTCTGAATATAAAGATACAAGAACCCAGTGTCCTTGTGGAGATTGCTGGTTAGATTCTAGTAAACAAACAAGTAGGACCTTGCTCTAATCTGGAAACTGTTGAACATCACTTGATTCATAGTGGCATCTTGTGTAAAATGAGTTTACAACAGATAATGTAATTAGAAGCTTTTAGGCTCCGAAGGTTCTTGAAGCGGAAAAGTTGAAAATGCTTTCTTTTTGTGCTTTTCTTCTCACCCAGGCAAACCCATTTTTCCCATCGTCCTTGGAGGTCTTACAGTCCACAGTCTAGGCGAGGTAGGCCAGCTTGGAGTGAGACAGTGATTTCTCACACTGTTCTAACTTATAAAGAGTCTATTTTATGAATAGTTAACAACTTTTAAAGACACGAATGATCATCGCAGTTATGTACACAACTTACTGCATTAGTTCTTAAAATAAAGCTTGGAGAAAATTTAGGCCTGAACAGAATTCGAATCCATGAATCTTCGATACTGGTGCAGTGCTCCACCTGCTTTTGAGTCATCAAGCCAACTGGGAGCTGTTTGAGTTATGTTGATGGTGAAATTGCAAGTGAACATATGTATTAAAGATACTTGCATTGACCGGGTACAAAGAAAGCAAACCTTCGGGCAAGCTCTAAGTGTGATTTACTAGCCCCAAAATCAATATCACTAAACCCTCCCTCCCCCCCCAAAAAAAACAAAACAAAAAACAAATATCTCTTACAGTATTCTGTAATTTGAATTTCCTTAACACTTTCTCCAAGAAACTTCACTTGTACATCAGGCAAATGGTGGACAGAATCTACCAGCCCCGGGCTATCGGACATGATTTTCCTTGCACACTGATTGACAACCATTGTTGGTTTACAGATTGTCCACGACAGACCTGGTTTCCACTCGGAACGGTATATTTGGCCCGTTGGTTATTGCAGTTCTAGGACTTATCCCAGCATGAGAAATCCAGAGATGAAGTGTATTTACACCTGCAAGATTCTAGACGGAGGGTTTGGGCCTCAGGTGCGCGTGGTTTTGAGTTTTCTTCTACCTGTTAGAACTTAAAACTGTAATATCATGGCTGACAAATTATTCCTTAATTTTGACGCGAAATTACAAAATTGCCATGGCAACGTTTGGCGTGAAAATTTTCGCTACAATAAACAAGTCAAAAACCCACTATTAAAAGTAAACAAATGGCATGCTCGTGAAGTTAGGAGATAATTTCACTTGTGTTTTGTCAAAATTCCGGTTATTTCCATCGCCTTAAGGCCCCGGAAATTATAAGGATTTTGACAAAACCCTCGTAAAATTATTTTTCAATTTCACACATCACCATTTGATTACCCAGGCATACTAATCAATTTCTAGATGCTGAGCCGTGGAAAAAGAAAGAATTAGTTCACTCTTAGCGTGCGGTTATCGAGTTATGGATGCACGCGGGAAGTTTGGAGAGCACGAGAGAAGCAATCCATAACTCGATGTACACACAGCTAAAAGCATGAACCAATTTTTTTTTTACATAGCGACAATAACTTGGGCGCTAAAACATGTTATATTTCTGATTGACTACAAAGTCCTCACAATGCATGGTGCGTGAGGAAAACGAAGGATCTTATTGCCTAGTTAAAAACACGCCACAATCAGTTGAGCAACAGTTAACCATAGTTAACGAAAACGCTTCATCTGGTTCCTAAAATTGTCAATGAAAAATTCGCTTCTTCGAATTAGTGAGAGTGAAGGAAACAACTCATTTTGACTACTGTGATGAAGCGTATCGTTGTCGATAAGGGTACAGACGACGCTAAACCACATTCGATTTGTTTAATCTTACCATGCTGTCTCAATAGGAATTAGATAGGAGCAGCGCGCGCGCCATGTTACAGAGCGTTTTCACATGACGTCACGGCAGCCATATTGGTGTTCCAAAACAATGAAACGGCGGCCATGTTGGTGTACCAAACCAGTCCTGTGGGAGTTGAACTCTTTTCTTGTGTAAACACTTATTTTTGTTCCAATAAATTTGCGTTGCTGTTAGCCACGTTAATGAAAACGCTCTATAAAATCAGTTGACGCGCAGTCTTTGTGCAAGGGATATCGACTGAACACGGGCGTGTACCAATCTCGATCCCAGGGCCCTGTCCCAAGTGACGGGAAGAGCCCTGGGATCGAGGTTGCACTTGGGTGTAAGAAGAAGCAGAAACCCATGAGGGTCTGATCCTGACCCCGTTGGATTTCTGGTAAAACGGTTAAGGTTTGTTACTCGGTGGAGGTAGACTGCTTGTCGGTAGATACGTGACTTATTTCTGATTTCTGTAGCGTTAAGTGACTGAGAGTATACTTATCCTTTCTCATTTTTCTCAGGCTCTTCTAACAATTTGCCGTTATTTATTTATAGGGAAGATATTTGTTTACAAACATTGTTTTTGTCATTTAAATGTCCAAACGTTAAGGCGGGGGTAAACGTGAAAGCTGTTTTGAGGTCGCTTAACACGGCCTTTCTGCCAATATCTCAGTCACGTTTCAAGCGACACTAAATCTCTCTGCTTATCTCATTAACCACTGTTTGGCGGTTTTGTGTAAATTTTTGGATGATTTTTGGGCATTTTGGGAAAGAGGTATTTTTTCTCAAAGGATAGGTTAAATTGAGGAAAATATGAAATGTTGAAGATTTGATGGATTTGGAAAATTGAAATTTGAAGTGAAGAATTAGTAGACGGATACCAAACAGTCCCCTAGCAACTTGGGGCTCTCTTTTGCGGGGGTCAACTGTCTGGTAGTGTTTTCAACCCATCTTAATCCTAACAATTTCCTTTTTTGTATCAATTCAAATTTCACGCCTATTCATGTTTACCCCCGCCTTAAACAAAAGAATTCTTTGTTTGACCAGCCAATAGTCCTCTGGTTGGCATATTAATAACAATAGGTGACGTCACTGATATACACTTGGGTGGAGAGAGGCACTGTGGGAGTAAAATATCTCTCCTCAGAACACGTTGATCGTCGGTCTCTGCTGGCCGAAAACGCGCGGGTTCTGGGCTCTGGCTCTGGCTAAGTTTGAACTCCGATTTCTTAAAAAAGACACCTGCCCACAAACCGCACAGAAAGCTGTTTGCTTGCATAACCTCGATACAACTTTTGTTGACTGTGACCCATTCTGTTTGATTCTAGTTTGAGATGTGCCCTGAAGATGACCCAGATCATCCAATCGTAGCTTCGTCTGCCACCGCTTGTCACTGCGTGGTCCTCAAGGCGGTCAATAAGGCGAGGTAAATATCACGCTTATCATCTGTGGTCGTTTTCACCTTATGTCGTTGTTTTAATTTGCCCGTGTGGCAATTGTTCTCCTTGCAGGGGTAGGGATGCATCCAACACTGGTTCGGGTCCAGAGTTTTTCGGTTTTTCTCATCCAACCATTCAGTACTTGATTCAAAGCTTACCCGGGGCACGAAAATGTACCAAGTACCAATGGGTGAAGTTTGAATTGCCTAAACCACAAAACAAACCAGGTAAGAAAATGTCTTCTGTGCATGTGAAAAGAATTGTTTCATTGCAAAATGGTGCTATTCCGCTGGTAAAATGGTTCTCCTTTGCAAGAATTAGTCTTCATGCTCCACCTACACTGTTATGCTCGAAGTTATATCAGCATAATGTGTCCACCTCTACTTGATATTCGCTCCGACGAAAGGCTAACGCTCGAAACGTCAGCTTTCGAATCTCTTTACGGTGGCCAATTCACAGTTGCCGGATAAAACCAAATTATCTTGTAATACTCCCCACCGACGCAGCACCACAGTTTCTTTGAAAATTTACCCCCTTCATTCACCTTTACTTAGGACTGGCTTCATATTTCTTTTAAATTAAGTTAAAAAATTAAATATAGTTATTGACCAGTCCCCCAATGGGGCTTTTCAGGGCCAATAGAAACACGATGAAACAAATGTAAAAGTGAACACAACAAAGTTAAAAATCCCAACTAGCAGCATAATGCGTGCCTCTTTTCTCGAAGAATATAAAGGCAGAAACCGACACAACGTAGACTTTTTTTTTTAAGGTGTACTATATTTGGGCTGGCCAAACCAGTTTGTACCTGAAGATGGCCGGTTTGGCCAGCCGAAATATAGTACACGTTCAAAACAACATTCTACGTTGTGTCGGTTTCTGCCTTTATATTCTTCATTTTATTTGTGAAGCCGATTAGATCACTATTGATCCAACGTATACGAGCAGGATCATCGTTCCGGTTGCTTGCTTTTAAAACATTTTATAGTAAGTCAACTCTTTTCTCGGCATTAATTCATCACCACTGCTAAGACTGTAACTGAAGAACTGTGACAATAGGGTTTCTCAAGGTCATGAAATCATCCTCTTGTTGTCTGATCCGATGTTCAATATTAAGTTCAGGTGAGAAAACAGACCACATGATTCAGTCGCCTAATCATGTTACTTTAGCCATTGGGTAGCGCTTATTGAAATAACGACACTCGAGGCGAGGAGTATCAGAGAGTGGTAGGGGGTACTAAATAGGACAAGACGGGTGGAGAGAGAGGTACTATGATAGCGATAAATGCCACCGACTATCAACTGCGAAATCTTGTCTACCACTGGTAGGGGAAAACGCTAACTGACGCCTTACACGAAGTCTTGCCCCCCCCCCCCATCCAAACAATGTTTGTTGTAAACACTGTATTTTGAATTTGAAGATTGCTGTTTTATTTCAAGGTAAATCAACGACTGCAGACCCGTCCGGTGTTGCACAGGGGATCCCCGCCGGTATTGACGACGATTCTATCGCTAGCTTGGAAGAAGATGATGAAGAAGAAGTACAAGAACACTTGCCACCAGCGATGCCGACGCCGACACCGACGTTTCATTCCTCGACTCCGATGGATCACGATGAAGAACTGTTTAAAGGTAATAATCGGCATTTTTCTATTGAGCTTCAGCCAACCAGGGGGTTTATAACTGTGTTATTTTGCCCCGAGAGGAGAATGGTGTTTTAGTCAACAGGAGGGAGCTGTTTAGTAGCAAAGGAGTGAGAGGCAGAGATAATTCCAGTCGAACTTCCCGCAAGCGACCACCTAAAATGTCAAGCCTAAGTGGTCGCTTGCGAGAGGTGATCGCACCCGTAGGTTTGACTGTATTATACTTCACAATTAGTACACCAATTAGCACATCAGTGCTAAATACATTCCACATTTTTTTCCTACCGTGCTGTAACGAACCAGAGCGAACTTACCACCTTTCGTGGCTATCACTGGCAACATCTTCTCCCACATTTACCGCATGTTTACATATTTTCACTGGCTTCTCCCCGGTTTCATGTTTTCCCGCGCTTAACTTTCCACACGTTTTACTGTTTACACGTTTTCCCGCTCTTTTCACAGATTGTGGTATCCCGCGCTTAGAGCCTTTTACGTATTTTCCCGCGCTTTCCACCGGTTCCATTATTTCCACGTTTTTCGCCGGTTAGATTTTTCCCGCTCTTTTCATAGATTACATGTTCTCCCGCACTTTCCGCCGGTTAGATGTTTTCCGCGCTTTCCACCGTTTACATGCTTTTCCGCACGTGCCGTCGACTACGTGTTTTCCCGCCTTTTCGTTCATCGGTTGCATGTTTCCCTGCGAATTGGGTTCATGTTCTGATTGGCTGATTTCATTTTTTATGGTGTAGTCCTTGCGCTGGTTTCGACTTTACGTTAATCCTAAAAAAAATGATAATCCCGCTTGTAACTATGCGAGAAGCCAAGGTCACGATTTGTTACTTGATCTTTGCCAGATACAGACATGGGTCCGCTGACTCTAGCATCTACCTTCACTCCAATGTCGTCTCCAGGCCTCTGCAGTCCTAGTCCCGACACACAGCTTGATGGGTTAGAACATGATAATGAAATGGATACCGGTAAGTCAGCTTGTTAACAACTTTTATTTGGCCGATGGGAAAAATTATGCGCTTAAAAGCCAAGTTCTCCCTTAGAGTGTTGTAGAAAATAGGTCAAAAATGGTTAGGAGAATATTGTTGTTGACTTCGGTAACAGCGAGTAGAACACAACAGTAGTGGTTAATCCTTCTGTATGCACGCAGGAATGAATCCGCTGATGTCACCCACGCAATCTACCTTCCCGGCCTCGCTTTCGGGCATACCGCTGTCTCCCACTGCCGCTGTCCAAAGTTCGTTCGTATTGCCGCCCACGTCGCCACTGTTCGGGAACAGCTCGGGTTTTCCGGGAACAGGGATTCCGGACTCGCCTCCAAAATGAAATCTTATGCGATGCATTTGTGAAGGAACTTCAGTGGTGTTCTTTGGGTCTTGTTTGGACATCCTCTGGTACGTGCTAGTCGCCGTTTGTTGCGTCTTAATGTGTGCTGAAGAAGTTTTATTTTAGTGGAACAATATGGACTCGGAATGTCTGCGGATAACACTCAGGCTGTAAGGGGTAGGCAGAGAGACCAGGACTCCCTTGATTTACCGTGGAATGGAGGTTCAACGTGTCCCCGTCTCTTGCCATTATTATGAAAGTGGGGGAAATTCGACCCGTGTTCACCGAAAGTTGAAAATCGTTGGAGCAAATACTGAAACAGAAACTTTATTTTGGCCAGGATTCATAGAGAAATTGGCAATCAATGACACCGTCGCTTCGTTACACCTTCGTTACTGGTTTTAAACCGACATGATCATTTTCAAAGCAACTAAGTTTTGTTGAAGTCATTCAGCAACACTCACGGTTTACTTTCCTTGCAACTTTTGAACGTTGAAGGGAGGACGATGGTCGAAGGACGTTAAGCTAACAACAAAAAAAGGTAATTTCAGGTACTGAACTAACGTTTCATCTCGATGTAGCTAAAAAATCAGTGTTCTTTTCCACGTAAGAATGTATAAGATGAATAGAAGATACAAAATATATTTGATTTGTCTAAAATGGACAGCAGACAAGCAAATGTTCATAGTACGCATGCGTTTCTTTTGGTCTAACTGGAAGAACATACACGAACTCTGGTAAAGTTCAAGTTGTAAATTCTTGAATTATTTGTGAAAAGTATGAGATTGGTTATTAAAATATTATGTACACGTACGCCCTCTCGAAACGTCTTCTTACTGCGAAAAAAAACTGGCTTATTAAGAGCACTAGGGGTGCAACGGTGCTGTTTGTTGTGAAATTACTTCAAGTGTCTAATTTCTTGTTTGGGTTTTCTTTCTGTAGTTTAAACCTTGGACAAAATATTGATTGGCAGGTTTAGACAGGGGAAGTTTTGTGTAGGCGAACTAATCAAGCTTGGCCTGCTTGGCGGCCATCTTTGATGTGAATGGCGTGGGAAGACTGGGGGAAAGGACAATTTCCTACTCTGCCTGGGTGTGCTGGTGAGGACCACTCAATTCTTGTCCTCCCCTCCCTACGACTCTCTGACTTTCCTGCCGTTCCCACCCTCCCAACAAAATAGAAATCAAAATTGGCATCTTTAAGTTGACTGTTTGTGAACTTCTTTTCTAGTCACTGAAATGTTGATCAAAATTATATTCTTTTCAAATTTCAAATTTCAGCCTGGATGTTCTTATACAATGTATTCTCTGTTTTCGCACTCTGCTAAGCATCACAAACTATAAATAGCTAAAATTTAATTTGCTTGTCACCGTCAGTAATAATACCTCTGAAATGAAAATGAAATCAGTTTCATCAATCAGGCTTAACAACACATTAAAGTGTGAAAAGGAAATGTCCGCAGTCTTGGGCAAAGAACGTTTTCAAACACTGTTCATCTGACTGAAGGAAACGATTGCATGCCTGCGCAGGAACTAAAAGCACTACAGGCTGCTTCCGAGACAGACGTACAATGTATACCAAATACTGTGTGTAATAATAGCAAACCCCCCTTCAGGTTTCCGTTAGGCCGTCGCGTGGCGAGAACAAGCGAGATGGAAAAGTGCTGGTTTTCTGTAGACTCGCGTTGCGTGAAAGAGCTGAGGATTGTTACTAATCACACTGGAATGTAAAGCTAGACTAGGTCTAAGTATAGATCGCGAAGGGTTTGTTTGCTGCTAGCGTTTTTCGGTAAAATGATACGGAACGAAAAGATTATTACCCGTGTACTGTTTTCATTACTTCAAATGCCTTGCGACAGACTTAATGAAATTCACCCGGTTCGAGTTGTAGAAAGGTTTAACAGACTGGAAATTACGAAACAGACGTACATTGTATATCCAAGGTATTAGAGTGATTTATCCAATTAAGACAAGAAGTGTCGAGGAACTCTTAGGGGGAGCCGTTTTTTTATGTGGGCGACATAAAAAAATAGGAAATAATACAACGAGAAGCCATCGAGAATAATCTGGGTTGGGCTGAGAAGCGTGAAGTGGTTCTTGGTTCTAGCTGAGCTCGCGGCATCAAGCTATGCCTTTCAAATGACTTGGCCTTTTTGAACATATTTATTATTTCATAGCTTTGTTGAATAAAGATTTTTAGCTAATTCAGCCCTTCGAAGGGATCAGCTCTGTATCTAATGATGAAGTATTTGTTACGTAACAAGCATGATTTGGATTTTTTTTGTCGTTGATGGCCGCCACAAGCTTGGCCTAATCTCGACTTCTATTCGCCAATCAAATCCAGTTATTATTTCATTTAATCCTTGCTAATCTTGTTCAGTTTTAGTCATCCGTCGCCCTATATAGTTTCTGTTGTGTTTATGTTTAGCTATCTAGAGGTTTAGGTCGTTTTTAAGGCACATTTTATCCGTGTGCTTTGTAGCCGGCTCGTCGAAGACTTAAAAAAAACGTATGTGACCTGCTATAGCCCCTTTCATGTCTAAGAAGAAATATTGAACGTGTTTGTGGGAGGTCTTCCTGAAGTCGCTCGATAAAGTCGAATTGTGTAATTGACTCCAGGCCAGAACTAATTTTAAAACACTGATATCCATTTCAAATAAAATTTCTTTCTCACCAGCCATATTTAGGCTTGTGTATTTTCATGTCATCGGATAATTCAATCTCGTGATCAAGAACTGAAGGGGCGAGAAACGACACATCACTTTTTTAAGTGTTCCACGAAACATCTGTAATCTTAACGCCCTTAAGTCCTTACAACAATAAATGTCATAAATGCCTTTGGCTTATTTAGAAAATCATTTTTAAGCTCAGTGGCAATGTGGTCCTTATTTTGTAGCACATTTTAGGTATTATCAAGGGTATTTTAATTCGTTTCACTCTGCAAAGCCAAAATGGAAACATCCTTTTCAGCGGATAGAGCTGTCCTGTCGTCTGCGGATGTTTTTCACAAATATTTCCATATTAATTTGATTTCTTTGATTAAGGGTCACACTGAAGGCACAGATTGTGGATTTTTGTTTAAAAAATTCGAGGATACAAAAAATAAACGGCATCATTCTTGAAAACCAGGGGGTGCTTTCCGTAAGACTGGCAATAGGTCAATAAAACTTTTGAAACAAGACGATGAAACTAAAGCAGTGTAGATTACATTGCCCTTTTACAGACTTGTTTCACCCTTCGAGGTTTCAGAAACATACACACTTCTTCTTTCGCCATGCGGCTGTTGGTAAAGAATCTACCAGAATATGAACACCCCGTTCTTCTTTGGAAAGACGTACTCATCGAGATAGGCTCGATTGCTCCCGCTTTATCGACCCCGTCTTCGTTCGTGCGGCGTCCGAAAATTGGCTAGCGAAGAGTGCATATTTAACACCAAAACGATGAATTTTCCTTATTTTGTTCTGACTGAGGCTGTTTATTTCACGTGGAATTTACGCTGTTATGAACGAGGGTGAATTAATCGCACGAATGAAAGATGATTTCCTTATAGAAACAAAATTAATTTCTAAATTCTCGAATTTGATCATTAAAAGCTTGTATTTCAGAAATGAGCGTTTCAGAGTGGTGGAAAAATGGTGAAATGGGTTTAGTTTGTTTTGATCATAATGAATGAAGGTCGAGATTCGCAAAGAAAAAAATATATAGCTTGGATAACCGGGTAATTAGCCTTGGGGGTATTTTACGAGCTAGGAATGCAGTATAATAATATTTCGTAATTTTCTTAGTTCTTAGGCCGCATGTACACTTAATTAATCGAATTGGCTTGTAAAGATTTTAGCAGCTAGGAATGTACCAGTTTAATGGCGTCTTGTAACATTATTTAGTTTCATCTAGAATTAAGCTGTTCAAGTGCTTGTTTATTTACAATGGGTGTCGCCGGCGGACTTTCGTTATCAGTGAAACATTTCCTCCTAAAACAGGAAAGTGCATCTTTTCGAGAGCTTGTTTGTTTTGGCTGATCCAGGTACCACGGAAACGATTTGTGCGTGGAGTAGGGCAAACTTCCGCTCTGATATGTCAGCATTTTAACAAGCACTTTTCCACAGTTGGTGCTTGTCTCATAAATAATAATTTGTCGTGAAAAAACAGTGGATTCCAAAGCAGCGGCTACACCCATCCACTAGATTATACTACTTTAAAATGGGTGCTTTTCAAAAAAATGTAATTTTTACCTATTTTAAAACAGGCGCAAAAATTCTAAAAACAAAAATGTCACACATACGTATAGTCAGTGCGGAGGTTTATTTTAGGGTGGTTATAATACGAATTATAATGCGTGCTATTTTGACCTTGCTCGGAAATGACGCCGTTGTGGCTATTGTATGGCGTTTTCAAAAACCTATAGGAAATGTGGATTGGTATAATATGTAAGTCGTAAACACTGACAACATTCCTGTTTTATAAGCCTACGTCGCAATGCGCGCACCGTTCAAAACCAAATATTTGTAATTGCAACGTCAGACTTGCTTGGCAAACAAGAGGCCAAAAGATGGTAACAAAATATGGCGACGCTCACGAAATGCATAAAGGCGGGTTTTTACCGAGGCGGGCAGCTCACGTTCATAAATGACTCGCATTCTTTTCGAGTGTTTGAGAGATTAATTTGGAAAGTAAAGACTTATTTGTCATAGAAGTTCTATTTAGGAGGAGATAAAAATAAGTAGATGTAAGTACAATTTGAAGCGGAGCTACTGATACCTTGTAAACACTTTTATCGAAACTAGAAAGGGAATCTGTAAACCATGGATTTAATATTTCTCTCTTTGTGAGATGGCCTTGTCATCAGTTTTCAGTGCTTTTCTGTGATACCAAGAAGTCCTATCAAGCTAGCAAGCAATTAGCAATCTTTCAATCAGGTCGGCGTGGCTTCCAGCATGATAGTTCTTCATTCTCTATTTCGGAAGTTTTTTTTTAGCAATGGTCATTTTTGCCACCTACAAAATTACCTTTAAATTGAAGGAACCCTGAAAGTAGTAGTTTACTAAGATAGAAAAGCACCAAAGAGCAAATAATAAACCATAAAGGAACAAGGATGGAACAAGAATAAAGATGAGTGACACGGATAACAAACGACGACAAATGACAAACGACGCACTTGGAAAATTTGGGCTTTTCAATATGCGCAAACCGTGATGTAGCTCATTTAAACAGGGTTCTAACTTGTGGGTATCTTTATACCATATAAAACTCTTCTGCTTGACTAAAAATCTATCTAGCAGTACTTTCATTTTTCATGAAGCACTGTTTATTTTGCAATACAAGGTGTGAACGATGCTTGTTTTAGCAAAAGCGACGGAGCAGTTCTTTCATGCGGTACAGTTTAGTATGCTGGGCAAGGTTCTAATTTTTCGTTTGTTTGACACTGGTGTGAAGTGAGACGTTACAAATGTAAAACTGAAACTATTTTGCAGTATATTTCGGTAGAGCTTTTTGGTTTTCTGTATGATTTCTGCCTTGCCATGTGCTAGCTTCTCACATATTTTCCATAGTTTTATTTCCATTTTGAAAAAGTGAGTAAATAAACCGTTACAAACACGTTTTGTAAATGCAAACCGTTTCAAAGAACTCTTAAGTGATCCTACAAACTGAAAGACAAGCCTTAATTTGTGATAGCTTGTTTTAAACCGTGTAGGTAATCGTATCAAGACTAGAAAGAACTCGGCGGTTATTCCATGCGAAATTGTAAACAACCTTTGTACTCCAGAATTTGACGTCAAAGTTTTCCCGCAAAATAAGAAGTAAACAACTGTAGAGACTCGTTTAACTCCTATAAAAGATCCGCATTTCTTGGTCGTAGACCGAAAACGTTCCCTCTTCGAGACTGCTTGGCTAAGATCGTACTTCTCTTGTTTTTTTTTTTCAGTTTGAAAGTTTGGTATACAGAACGTAGACATGGTTGTAAAAAGGGTCTTAGAAACGAAGTATAATATCAAGTAATTTCTGTAAAACTTCATTTCTACGGCTGCCATCCTGTTAATCATTTCGGTGTTACAAGGTAAAGGAGCTCAAGCAATATCCACTGGCGAGGCGAA
>OZ026599.1:32067228-32162228 GCA_964020085.1 Micromussa lordhowensis | reverse complement strand
ATATACGAAAAGCAACTTCTCTAGCGAGTACTAGAAGTAGCTATAGACTGCTCAAAGCAAAAGCGGTGGTGATTTGTTGGTGCTGTGTAACAAATTACATTTCCAATACACTGAAGAGTAACTGACAGACGACATGTTGAACCTGTCAGCAACATGTAACTGAAATCTCGAAGGCTTGCAATTGTATAATGCTGTCAAAAAGCCCTCCAAAGTCTCGTTCAATCTCAACTACGTTCTACACATTTTCAACACACAATGAATCTTGCCTTGCTTAGAATTTGGCGTTACAAACTTCAATGTCATACAAATTTATTATTTGCTTCTTTAGACACATACCTATCAGTGCTATTTGCACTCAATACGATGGCTAGAAGTGAGTGAAAATTGTCCGCGCTCTTTCCCCCCAAAATATAGCTTTTTATGCATTTTTAAAAATGATCGGGGACTAAATAAACAGCTATAAATCAGAGCTTTACTTAATTAATCTCCCCTCCCCTCTCGGTGTTGTTTCTTCTTATTATTTTTTTTACTCAATAATCTTGTTTACAATTTCTCTGCGTCGGTGGAATTACAATCACTTCCGGCGCTGGCACCGTTCTGTCTCCTAGTTCACTTTCAATACAATCTCAAGTCATAGAGTTGTTCTCTATTAAAATTCCTCGCATAAAATCTGCGTCAATTAGTTCGATTATTGGCAGTGGCTTAGATTACCGTTGGATAACAAGCTGAAAGCTGCCAACTCAAAAGCATTGTATTTACTGAATAAATACCACTTTTAATTCCACGAGTGGTTACCATTAAAACGAAAGAAGAAAATCGCCGCCTTCACTTTGCTAAAGAACGACAGACAAAAGGGGACCACGTGAAAGCACTGCTTTCATTTGAATGGTCGCACTCTGCGGTTTCATGGTTTCATCCTCCAACTTTTTGAACACTTTGTACAACATATTAAACAATACCACACGAAAGAACAGCTTAATAGCTTTCATTAGAATGTTACACGTTGTTTCATCCACAGACTTTTGATATAACTTCGCAATGAGTCCGGCAAACAACTTACTGATATCATAATGACGAACGGCTTGCTTAAGCCCAATTTGTTGACTGGAAAAGAGTAAAATACCTTTCCCATATGTACTACACCTCCATTTTCGAGCCGTGCTTTGTTTATATTTTCGCCCGTTTGTTATCCACAAATGAGACAAGACTGCTGTTATCTCGCGGTCAATTTGAATTTTATAACTGTATTAAAGTTGTTAAAACAAGTAGCGCTGGTGAATCACTTTTGACACTTCGCTTCGCTGTGTTTTCAAGATTTTTCTGTATATATTTGCCCCAGAACTAATTATACACTTAGCCACAATAATATCACATCGCTGTATATTTGATATCAAACTCAATAGCACCTATGTTGTTTTTACATTTTTTTCTCCGCACTGAATGTTATTTCGGTCTTAGCACAATATAGATTTCGGCTAAACATAGATTAATGAAGTGGAACTGTATTCTTTAATGATGTAGTTCAAAGGAAGTGGTGCAGTATTGACTAAAATGAATTAAGAATCTGTTATGTAACAAATTACAGGTCTCGTGTATTCAGTGTTGGAAAATAGTTTTGTTTTTAAAGAAGCAAACATATTTTTCTTCCTTTGGATTACGCAGTCATATAGTTATCCTATGTCATTCTTCTCATATTCTTTTTTAACTCTATCAGGTCTATCAGCTTTCCTTATTTTCGATCTTTTATTGGAAATCGATAACTATTTTTTATGTCAATTGACTTAATTCGTTGGAAAGTTCACATTCCAGGCTTTTATATTTATTTTCTTGTAGGTGTTTTCTATCTTATAAAAAGAAAAATATTTTTCAGTTTCGATATCACCGCACCCTTTGAAGTCAGTGTACAGAATTGTTCGCTACACGTTTTCGGTTATGATAAAGGAGACTTGCTTTTTTGAAAACTAAAAGACAAAAACTGTAAATATCATCTTTGCGCGTAATTGTCCTGTCCAATAGCGATTCGTTTGCATCCAAAACAGTGTAAAGTTATCGTCGAGTTTCAATTTGTTTTTATTGCGTTTCAAACCTTTCATTTTAAGCTATCGCCCTTTCTTATTGTTATAATTCTGTTTTCTCAAGGGGTCGTTGTTGTATTTTTAAAACTTCTATCAAAAGATCAACGAACCGGCGGACTGAAAACGTGTTTTTGTTCGTAATGCCGGCGACAATTTTAATTTTACTGCAGTGTAATATTGTTATGCTTTACCAAAGAACGTAGGCGAACACAAATATCAATTTCCTGCTTAGTTGAAAAAGCCAGATTTTGGTTTACGGTCCTTTCAAATAGCTTAACTAGAATAACATCGCGGATTTTTTAAAAGTTCAAAATTTACAAACTGGAAAGACAGTTTATCAACACCCCCTAAACTATCAGGTCAATAAGGAAAATATCAAGCATGGCAGTCTAGTTTATTATCTCCCTGATGGGCATGATAACGATGAACTGCTACCTCTGGCGGAAGTCGCTATATGGGCGTGCTTTTCCGTTTCATCTCGACCTCTTTTGTGAATCTTTCATTTTGTTTTCAGCAGGAGACGGAGTGACATATACAATAAATCTGAGTAGATGATCTTGACGTATTGAAGATTGTTTTCCGGTTTTGCTCCATCAGAAAGCAACAACAGTACCTAATACAATGATGAACAGTTTTCAGCGTGGAGTTTAGAGGGTTACGCTTTCCTTTCATTGAAAAGAAATCAAAAGTAATTTACATGCGCTATGATAAATTGCGGTTATCTGCTGTTGCTATTTTCCTGCAAATTGCTTACTCGCAGAAATTTCTACCGTAGGAATTCTTCGAACTGAATTAGGAATTCTATTTTTGTCCCTTTGTTCCCGTGTTAAAACAGAACTCGTGGCGGTGCTTCAGGAATTACGAACAATCTTTCAAACTCGGCTACGAGCTTCCGCTACTAAAACCTTTCGTCATCATTGACGCTAAGTTTTTAATTCTTATTCTGCGCAAAATTGTGGATATAAGGTTGTTTTTGGCAAAAAATGTCCGCATTCCATTCAAAGAAACTTTCCACCCAGATTTTATTGACTTGAGTGTTTATATACTTTCCTGTGAAAGGAGGATGTCTAGGAAAACAAAAAGTGAAAAAAGAAAACTTTTATGCTGTCTCTGTGCCGGCCCAAAAGGTGGTAGAATTTTGATGCTCTTAGCCTCGTGTAGTCTGTCGTATCAAATTCAACTGAGCTCAACCTAAGTTACAAAAGGTCGGGTTGTCAAACTCACAGCCATGTGTGTGGATAAATAGAACCTAGCTTTTTGTCACCCAATTTGGGATATTTACGCTCTTGAAACAAGACACATTTTCTTCCTCGTCAATTTGCCGTCTCGAGAGCTGTATTGGCGATATCGGGATTGAATTGTGGCCCATTTATATCTCTAGTTCTCGTTCCGCTGTGAATTTCCGCGCGTGGTCGTTAGTAATTTGATGAATGTTTTGACTGTCTGAATCCCCAGGCCAGACGAAGAGAAAAAGCTGCGAGTTTTATCTGCCTGGGTGACCGGGCTTGTTTTTTCCCCCGCGAGTTTATACTGTATGAGTTTGTGCGCAAGGTGTGTAGATAATAAGGGACTCTCTCTGCGGTCTTTGCAGTTTCTTGCTTACAAAATAGAAGTGAATTAATACGTTGTGTCAGTACAATATTCATCGTTACAGCGTTAAGGACTAAATCCTCTCAGCTCAAAAGCTATTACATAACTATTTCACGGAGAACACAAGGTCTATTCGACTGAGAAATGCTTTCTTATTAGATCTCAACTGAGCGCCGGTGTACGTGCCTTTCACAAGGCGTTCACAGCACGCCTTGTTTCCTATTTCTGTTTGATAATTTTCACCTTTAGCAGTGTGGTTTTGTGGCCGAACGTTTTTTGCACTGTCGTAAGCAATCAAACCTTGAAAATAGCAAACAAAAAACACGGAGAGACCCCAGTGTGCGCCTGAATATTGCACGCACGCGTGCAAGTATCAAATCGTATTTTGAACGACCGGCGGCGAGTTGTTTTCGTGAAAACATGGCAACAGCTTGAACTTTACACTAATTTTCGACCGGAATGGAGAAAATGACTCCAAATAAAATGCGTGGGATGAAACCGCTTGAGGTGGCAACTTGTTACTCCCGCGTTACATCGTGTTGCAAATCTAAGCAACCTTCATTTCATCAGATCGCTGCGTGTTTTCGAGTTGTTTTCAGTACAAGTCCAGAAAGTCGAAGTTCCTGGAACAATCACGGTTTACAAAGAAGAATCGGTGGTAGAACCGAATCATGTTCACGGCGCGAAGTCGTACGTGAGAACTCGAAGGCTGACACTTTCACGTAATGGCTAATTTGTATGCGCATTGGGGGCGCAATCATTTTGAACCTTCTAGGTCCTTCGCGAATATTCCGCATGGCGTAATGTGTAGCATGCGTCAAGTAACGGCATCAGGGGTTTGATATTTAGTGGAATTAGTATTTCGAAACTTTTGCTTTCACTTTGTCAGCCGACATTTATCAATCCAGGACAGAAAACGTCGGACGGGAAATCAAATCCAATCGCCAGCATATAAAGAACGCTTTATCGTTTCCTAGAAGCCCTTCCATTGACAACTGTTGATCAATGTGCCGGAATCACGCTCCGTGATTCTGTCACACACGAGTAAACATTCTTAATAACGTCATTTAAGATTCAAAGCAAAACACCACCAATCGGAGCTTTAAATTTGCTTTGGGTTTTTTCACAACAACACGACCTCCATTACACGTTTAAATCCATCACCCAGGGTTTCATTCCACGCCATCAAAACAAATCTTCGAACGGGTAAAAAATTGCTCCCTCCCGCAATATACATTGATAAACAGAAAGATGCAGTCATAAACACACGAAGCGTCAAACTCTACTTTGTATCGCGTCAAACGAAACACGGATAGCGAATCCTTAAGTGTGACTTACGATTTATTCGTTTTACCGAGTGGACTAATCTCCGCGCTCGTTGTTTGCTGAGGTTACCCGCCACAATCGAAACATGACTTAGCGGCGGCGACGTTAATCACGAAATCAGCCAAGCGCGATTCATTTCATTCATTCATTGAGAGCAATTTGGCGGTAAATTGTTTAAGCGCCCCACCCTGTCCCTTGGGACCATAAACACAAAGAGTTGATTAGCAAGTGAAAGACATCTGTGAAATGACAAATAACAATCCTTCGTGACGTGTCAGATTAAGGAATACGGCGAAAGCGCATTCTACCACGTACTCTGGATTTCGGCTGGAGACTCTGTTACCGTCTCGAGCCACACAAAGAGGGTTGAAATTGAATTTCCGAGTCTTGTTTGATTCGGGAAACCCGGTAAACAACGTAGAACAAAATTTATTGATAGATATTTTTCCACATCGCACGCTACGCTCTAACCCGACTGTCAGATTATAGTCGACCTTTGAAAGGATTATTTAGCCACCGTTTTGTGTTACAGTCCCTCGAGAGCGTTCTTGATCATCGAGTTAGAGATCAAATAGCAAAATTTAATTTGTCCTGTTCTAATCTTTCACTATTCTCCATTTCCAGAGTTAAATTTAAGGCAAGAAGTTTCGTTCAACTTCTCGCAGTACGTCGAAATCACGTACGACGTGTTAAAACGCCGCCCTTTCTGAGAAATGTTGTTTTTCTGTTCGTAAAATGTTTACCTCAGTAAAATGTCATATGGATCACATGATAGCAGTGTTTATCTTTTCCGAGCACAGTCAGGGCTTTATCGCGAAGTGCGGACGTGATTGGATAGCAGTGACAATCTGGATATTGTTCATTTGATTATGGTCAGACAAGGGGTTACGACCTCTTGCTTACGTCATCAAGGCGTGTCTTGCGTGGGTGTCGAAGAACACTCCAGGGAATGATTGTTTTTCAAGTGACCGCACGCTCATTGGTGCGTCTTGTCACAAACATTTGCCACCTATCGGTGAGCTGTCATAAACCGGCCCACCTCCTCTAAAACGAATTTTGACACTTGATGTATAAAGCGAGCGGCTCAGCACTGGAACGCCAGTTGAATTGAATGACTGAGTAGCGCTAGCAGCTACAGAAGACCAAGAGGATACAGTTTGTATTATTCGAACGGATATCAAATCCCCGCAGTTACCGGAACATCACAGAAGACTTTCTACACAGGATCACTTCGGATTGTTGCGAATTTTTTTCAAGATCATCAATCCAGAGAACTTCACGAATTTATTTAATACATTCCGATACTCGCGATTCTAACCGATCGACGAACTTACAACAAGTCAAAGACCTTTACTACATCTTGAAACTACCGCAAAGTTACTTCAGGTGGGTACCTTTATTATAACTGACTAATTACACTTAGTTGATTTCACAAGAATCCCGCTTTAGTGACCGAACTGTTCTTTTAATCCTTGGTGTGTTTTAACTTCTCTGCCTTTTAACATTTGTTATTTGTCTTGTTGTTCTTTAGAAATAACACAGAAACCATGTACGGTTTAAGCGCTGAACACAACGTTGTCCCCGATCCATCGGTCTATGCTCAAGTAAGTTAACTTAACTCGTTCAATTATCTTTATGAGTTTCGACAGTGATTTAAATCGACGGTGCTTTCACTCAAATCAACCCAAAGTATGAAACTTTTCGCCGTTTAGAAAGTTTGTGATTTCTGATTTTTTATCATATTTTATTTGGTTTGATATTAGTAGTTGGGGTTTGCCAATATCGCTTAAAAACATGAAATGTTGACTCCGTAAGTCCGCGCTTCATGTAAAGGAATGCTTTTGCCGCTCAATTGTTTGCTCTAAATGTGGCAATGTCTTATTTTCGTAACGTAGACGGGCAGAGACTCCGCTAAAATTTCTTAGTCATGAAGAGATCTGTGTAATGTTACTTTTAGAACTTCTTGATTTATTAAATGTTGAAATTGCAAATGCATTTTCGTTTTTACGAAATGAATGTCGATAAAGGAATACGTGCGCTTTGAAAACTTGTGATGACAAGGGATTTTTTTGGTTGCGGTTGAAAAGATTTAATTGTTCCTTAAGCATTTTGATGAAGGTAGTGTAAGAATGGTTGTGTTATAAGCCGCTTTCAATCCATTTGTCCACAAAACAGAGAGAAGAAAAAGATTTCACGTTATTGCCATGTGCATAATTGGGTAACACTTCTAGTCAAAACAGATTTCGCCGTTGTTTTGACCGCTCTGTTGCCAGAAACTTCTGCTCGACGCTAATTTGTATTTAAAAGACCGCGCGGGTTTTCTGTCAAGGTTCTAACAAAAAAAATCGTTGACGCTTTTCTCTCTAGGAGCTGCTTCCCGATGATCAATCACTTTTCGATTCTTCGTTCAACGATCCCTACAAGCCGCTGAAACCAGCGCACAAAAGCGATGGCAGTTACTTCAGCAAGAAGCGACCTCTTGAAGCCGAGCTCGAGGAGCCACTCGCGAAGAGACCCTATGTCCCGAGCAATGATTTCGTCGAGAGAAATTCGCCCTCCCCTGTCCCGCAAAATCTCTCGCACGAGAAGCGAGTCATCGTTCCAGCTGGTAAGTTTAACAAATTCAAATTGTCAAATTTTGTCTAAGAGCACTCGACACTTCACGACACACCCAAGAGATCGAGTGTCACTCTAAGATCAGCTGAAACACGCAGCGGCTCGGGTTACTCTGTATTACTCGCTGATTGGGTTTCTTCGAAGTATTCAAGGCTTTGTAAGAGGGGGATTTAGGGTTGCCCTGCTTTAAACCGCGCCCCTGCTTTTCGAGTTTGACCTCGGGACGTGAATATGAGAGCGTTTACTCGTTAACCGCAGATCATTAGAAGTTACGCGATCAAGGATTCGAACACGAAACCAAAGTTGGTCGAAAAATTGCCTTCGCCAAACTTGAATTTCAACTATTTAGAGATAATGTTCAAGCTCGACCTCGACCGGAAAATGCAAATATAGATTGCCTAATTTTGACAATAAAAAAGAACTTCCCGCTGGGCGAAAGTATCTTTTTCTAACCCAAAGGGAACACAAGGATTGAAGTTATACTTTTGAAACTTGCTCTTGTTTCCTTTCGAGTTTTATTGAAAGCTTGTTTTTTTATTTCTTGTTTGTTAAAAAAGTAAAAACTTGCCAAACATATCTGATAGTGCCCTCGTATATTACCAACTTAAAAAATGATGAAATTCAGAATTATTGCCCAGATTTAGTGGATAAACCCTCATAAAAAACATTCCCCTACAATTTTAAGTGACAAAGACACTTATCGAATGCCTCTCAATCAAGTCATTATTGTAAGTAAGCTCTCCCTGTTACTCGACTAAATTTCTGTTTTTATTTTCGTTTTTAATCAGACCCTTTGTGCTGGACCAAGGAACATGTTCGCCAGTGGATTCAGTGGGCAATCAAGGAATTTAGCCTCAAAGATATCGACGCAGACCGATTTGACATGGACGGAAAACAACTTTGCAAGCTGACCAGGGAAGGTTTTATGAAACTCGCCCCAGCGTACAATGGAGACATCCTCATGGCGCATTTGTGTGTACTCCGTAAAAGTAAGTTGTGTTCTTAAAGCAATTGTATGTAGAAAATAAAATAAAGGGAAAAAGAAAGAAACGCCGTAGTTCTTGTGAAAAGATTCAGTACGCCTTTGAAGAAGTAGAAGTTTTTTTTTTTTGCTGCGTAATGATAGGGTGGAGGGAAAATAAATTGGATTAGGATATATCCAATTTTCAGTGGGGTCGAGGTGAAAGTAGATACTAACAAGTGAGAAACGAACACGCAACCTTTTCAAAGCCTGAAGTTATTGATACCTTTCTTGTGCGTAAAGTATTTCTTGTTGTTTTTCGATGAAGATTTGTATACTCACCCACTTGTTCTGTTTCTTTTAGCTCCACTCCCAAATCTCACGTCTGATGACATCGATAGCGCACTCGCTCCTGCTTCGACTCAAGGTAATTGAAGAAAATTTTTATTTTCCTTTTCTTTTACTCGTTATCTTCTTTGATCTCTTATCCTTCCCAAGTCAACTGTAAATTTATCCCCCTAGATAGCGACGCACTTGTCCCCCCGCGAAGATCTTGTTAGTGTAAATCTGAATTCATTGAACCTGAGCTGATTGTGACAATAAACTCATATATTTTTTTGTTATTTTCCTTTTAGCGACTTATCACACTCCTTCTCCGCCCCTGTTTGATTCAAGACAACACCCTGTTATCACAAGTAATCCATCTGTGGTTCCCAGGAGCTCCGAGCATGGTCTTCAGGGACGATTCAATTCAAATGGTGAGTTGAGATTTAATTCATTTTCTCTCGAACAGAACACACACGAAGAAAGGGTTTTAACATGATTAAATTGTCTTATTGTTGATCCTGATTTAGTTGCTTTTCCCTGCGTTTTTTCTTAAATGTGTTTTTTCTTTACGTTTCTAGAATCCTTAGAGAGAAGCCAAGCCTCATGGGCGACTCCATCTTCAACTGCAAGACTGTCGCACATGAAAGACAGTGTTGTCCCATCGAGACCAATGTCTGTTCCCGAGTCTCAGGCTCTCCCAAGCTCTTTCACCAGTGGCAACATTCCCAACCGCCCAGAGCCCTCAAGTACAGGCAGCGGACAGATACAATTGTGGCAGTTTCTCCTCGAGCTCTTGTCTGACCCCAAGAACTCGACTTGCATCGCTTGGGAGGGTGCCAATGGCGAATTCAAACTAGTGGATCCCGACGAAGTCGCCCGAAAGTGGGGCGAGCGCAAAAACAAGCCCAACATGAACTACGACAAGCTTAGCCGAGCTCTGCGATATTATTACGACAAGAACATCATGACCAAAATCCACGGCAAGAGATATGCCTACAAATTTGATTTCCAAGGACTCGCCCAGCTCAATCAACCAATCACGTCCGACGCTCAGGCGCATGCTCAAGCCGCTTACAAGTTCCCAGGCTCCGATTTCTATGCCGGTTTTCCCGCTGCCTCCTCGCTCTTCCCACATCCAGCCGCCAACAGCTGTTACCCAATGTCCTACTGGGCGCGAGCCCCACCGGCCTACCCCCAGTCAAGACCGATGTACGGACCCCCCTTGGGAGCAGGAATGACCTACTACGCATAGACATTGTACAAAATATACGCGAAAAACAACCAAAAAAGAACTTTATAAATAAATTGACTTCCTCTGCTGTCGAATTAGCAGAAACACGAGGCGCTCCTTAGAGGAATTATTTTTAACCAAAGTTCTATTTATTTATATATAAGAAAGGAAAATACCGAAGCTTGTAATTCGTTTCTGAACGAGAATATTTTCTAAACAATCTTAAGGGATTCACTCTCTTTTTTTAACACAAACGTGAAAAATCTTTATAGACAATTTTTGGGTGAGCTTATCTGTTGTTGTTGCCGATTTAAGAGTTAAACATGGTTTTGTTACAAAGACTGCTTTCCAAAAACCTTTTAAACGTTTTCAAACGGTATCTATGTACAGTTACTGTAAATAACGAATTAGAGGTCTTTTAGGTACTTTTCTAGTTAGAACATTACATTTTCGTTGATGTCGAAGGCAGCGACTGTGTATTTTAAGAGATGCAAACTGCATAAAATATTTATGACACAAGAAACGTCTTATAAATAATATTGTATATTTGCTTATGCGGAGATCTTTATCAATTGAGAAAGAAAACGAAATAGATAATTTATAATATTTTTTACAATTTTGTACGCGACTTTTTAATGTCGCATAATTTGGTGAGAGAAAACCACATCATTGGATGTAAATAAAAGAAATATATGTTTCAACATTTAATTCTTGTGTTATTTCTGTATTATTTCTTACAACTGGCTGGGAGAACCTTATCTCGAAGCTTTTTTAAAGGGACAGGTCGAATTAGGTTGGATGGTTTAGTGTTACTCTCTCATACAGAGTAGTCTTAAAATGGAAAGAAATTCCGAAATGAACATTCAGAGTAGAAATCTAAAAATCTAAATCTGTCTGAATGGTTATGAAATAAGACTAGAATAGACCATCGTCACCTGTTGCAAATTGTTTAACTTACTGTTCTCGAAATAGCTGTTGTAAGAAGCCAAAAAGTGGCATTTGTGATCAAAATTGCCCTTGATATAAGTGACAATTCATCCCCAATATACTTTCTTATGTCAGAAGGATATTTAACAATAAATCCTCCCCCCCCCCAATTGTATGGAGTAATGGCTCGTCAAAACCTAGTGCGATGAATTTGATCGCCGCAAGAAATTGGCAAATATTCCAACATGTAGGTAATGAGAATAAAAGGATCTAATCGCAAAGATATTAACGGTTTTGAAGAAATCAGTTTGATGAGTGATGGAATTCTCACAACCACCAAAAACGAGGCATTTTCACTATTAGAAATATAGGTCCGCAATGCAGAAGGTTGTGTTAAGGTTATTTAATATCGTGTATTCTCTAGCAAGCTATAGTTCGTCTTGCGTGCACGACTGTGTGCTCCCTATCCTTTTTTAGTTTCTTTTTCTACAATATGTTATTTACTTTGCTTCTATAGCATCTTGAAAATCCCCTGACAAACATGCTGTCACCCAATGACTGACAGAAACTGTGCCCTGTGCAATAAATCTAGGTCAGGCTAGTAGTGGTCATTTTAGAGATAAAATACCCCAAGCGGCATTTGGACGAATTTTAACCTTAAAGAGATACCACGCACATCTTCACTTATAGTTTAGGTGTCTCCTTGGGTTGTGCTCTCAGGCTTGACGACACAATTATCATTTCTTAGTGCTCATGGTGCTATTCTTCACTTGAGATTATAAATTGTTACTTATGACTTGCTGCGGAACAGTCGTGAAAAAATGTACACTTACGATAGACCAGCATCGAGTGAGCGGTAATATGTCAGCGAATGAATGAATGTGGAGAGTTATGTAGTTGTGGGTTAACGTTCGTAATGATCTTTTAAGATTTTTTTAACAAGCGGAAAAGTGTTTTTTATTATATGCCGGAAATTAAACTATGAAGTTGCAGCTTGGTTGAGTGTATTGGATCTAAGGCGACGTGTTTTTCACGTGTTCAGCTGGGTGTGGCATCGCGGTGAAGAGATTAACCGGGTGCTTTTCTCGTCCAAAGATTTTACAGAAACGTTGTTGTGATCCAGTTGTTAATCAGTTTAAAAAAATCAAGTTACTTTCGAGTTCGAAATCATTGCAATCATCGCATCTATATAGGCACTAGAGATGTTCTAGCGATATGCGCCCGATAGCGATCAGCGGTCTCTTTCAAAATAATATTTAGGCCAAGTAATTCATTAACGAAAATAAAACGCCGCCATGTTTGAATATAATCATGTTTGCTTCGCTCACCACCAAATTAAATAAGGTTAGAAACACGGTTTCTTCAAACAATATTTTCACATGGGCGTATATCAAGTGAAGCCGAGTTTCATCCTACTGTTGTTTTTAAAATGGCACGGACAACAAATTGAAAGAAAGCGCTTGTTTGTATCGCGTTGATCAACCAATATATAAACCGTCAAGTGTCCACAAGAATATTCTTCAAGGAAATTAGTTCACGTATTGAAAACACGATGAAATTCTATCACGTACCAACAAGCGTGGAGGAGACGTAATAGATGTGTTGGTATAGAGGGAGTCGTGGGTCTGAAATCGATGTGTAGACAAAGCAAATCATTTTGATGAGTGGCGAAATTCTCACTACATGTGGTACAGGAAGTATAAGGAAGCTCTAGGGGACATTTTAAGCTGAAGCTAACAGGTAGGTGTTCAAGACAAAGATTCTAATAAGTTAAAAGTTTTGCATGTAATCCATTTTTGGTTTCACCACGAGAACATTGGGTTAAAAAGCTGTAACGGTTAGGTTATTGATTAAAAATATTGTTTGCCGACTCTGAAAGAGACATAATTAAAAACAAGCTACCGAAGTAGAGTCAATATTTTAGCAATCACAAGCTTTCGACGCTGTCACAGGGTCTTTCTCGAGTGAATGTGATGGGAATCTATTTGTCACTTTAGCTTGGGGGAACAAAAGTCACGTGACAAAACATCCCCGGATGGGACCGGGATTGAGAGTCCGGCAGTGGCTCAGAATTTCAAAGGCCTCACGAATTCTCCTTCTGAAGTGGTTCTTCTTCTGAAGCTATGACAGCCGCGTTACTCTCTTTCAACTTGTGGCCTGTGTCCCTAAGATGCTCTTCACTTGGGATTATAAATTGTTACTTATGACTTGCTGCGGAACAGGCGTGAAAAACATACGTTTTACGATAGACCAGCATCGACGCCGGGTGAGCGGTAATATGTTAGCGAATGAATAAAAGTCGAGAGTTATGTAGTTGTGGGCTAACGTTCGTGAAGGTTTTTTAAGGTGGAGGAGGATATAAAGTATTACCTACTTAGAGGAAAAGTGTTTAAAATTATAGGCCGGAAATT
This sequence comes from Micromussa lordhowensis, assembly GCA_964020085.1. Taxonomy (NCBI): domain Eukaryota; kingdom Metazoa; phylum Cnidaria; class Anthozoa; order Scleractinia; family Lobophylliidae; genus Micromussa; species Micromussa lordhowensis. Next base: position 32,148,764 of record OZ026599.1, on the reverse strand, counting down.
AAACTATGAAGACGTGATTGTCACGTGTTTAACTGGGCGTGGCATCGCGGTAAGGTAACTAACGGTGCTTTTCTCGTCCTAGGATTGTATAAAGACGTTGTACCGATGCAGTTGTCAATTGGTTTAAAGAATCAAGTTACTGCCAATTTTTATGGAAAGTAATCATCGCATCAAAATATAGGCACTAGATACGTTCTAGCGATATGCGCCCGATAGCGATCAGCGGCTTCTTTCAAAATAATATTTGGGCAAGTAGTTCGTGCACGAAAAAAACGCCGCCTTGTTTGAATATGGTTAGAAACACGGTTTCTTCAACATTATTTTTAAAGGGGCGTATATCAATTTAAGCCGAGTTTCAGCGTACCGTTGGTTTTAAAATGGTACGGACAACAAATTCAAAGAAAGCGCTTGTTTGTATCGCGTTCACCAACCAATATATAAACCGTCAAGTGTCCACAAGAATATTCTTCAAGAAAACTTTTTCACGTATTGAAAACAGGATGAAATTCTATCACGTACCAACAAGCGTGGAGGAGAAGCGGTAGAAGTGTTGGTAGAGAGAGGCATGGGTCTGGAATCGGGTTCAAAGATGGCATATGTGGCCTCTATACGCCGAAGAAAACTGAAAACGCAGCTTTATTTCTACGGTCAGGCCTACCGTCCACACTAATCCAGACCGATAATGGAGCTTTTCGAAAACGCTCTTCAAACCGGAGGAATTTGAAAACGCCGACTTTGCGTTTTAGTGTGCACGGAAAACATTTTGAAAACGGAGCTTTTCGGAAACGATGGTGTCACGATAATCATGTGATTTCCTTGCTCGGATTTTCCTCAAACACAAATCCAAAATGACCGGTAATCGTTGCGTTTTTAAATTTCTCGGGCTCTAGCGTGGAAAGAAAACATTTGATGCGTTTTCAGAGTGAAAAGTCACTCCGACATCATGTGGGCGAGGCCTGTGATGTAACCGTGGAAACGGCGAGCACGTGGCGTTTTTTTTTGTCGATGTTATGAGAAACGTCACATAAACCGTGTCGTTTACGCCGGAATCTGTATGGGCAATTTCCTTCGAGAATTATTATCGATTTTATTTGTATATTGCTCGAATGAATGAAAGCATAAAGGCCGGAAAATTTTGCAGCTAAGCAAGGGTATTTCCGCCACATAAACTGAAGAAACCTTTTAAGCTAGTCCCATGATTTCAGAAGGATAAAAACACACAATGACAATTCGAAAACTGTTCATTTTTCAGTTACCTTTTTGGCTAGAAATCAAAACTGACGTTTTCTCAGATTTTAATTAGCGGAAAACCTCCCCTCCCCCCCCCGGGGGGGGGGAGAGCACCACCCACCCCACCCCCTTCGAGAGTTAGAGAGTGCAGGAAGTTTATCAATAACACCAGGGAGTGGGTTATTGTCTTCCATTAGTAGCTACTGGTCAAATTAGCACCAGGTTGCTAGTGTATGTAGTTGTATGAATGCGAGTGTGAATAAGGATTTGAACCACGAGTGATATTTGAAAATTCTCTCCAAATTGCACGAGCCGTTAGGAGTACTGTGTATCTCAATTGATCGAGCTCTCACATGATTATGTTTACTCATTTATTATATGACTGAGAAAATTGCCAACGCGTCTGTATTAATTTGCATTAAAGTCCAAATTAAAAATTAACGATAAATTGGCCTGCTCTCAGCCAATCGTGATGAAGTAATTTTCTTAGCTCAGTCATTTAATAACAAGAAAACTGAGTAATTATATTTGCTTCTGTACATGGACCTCTGGCGTTACATAGATAGAAAAAGACTAACGTGATGTTTCCTAAGCTGCTTGTTAGCTGTTTGACATAAACGCTACCAAGAGTTTATGATCCTGGCATTGTACATCATTTAGCCGACGAGTTAACACTGACTATGATTTAACAGAAAATATTAGCGCGAAATTTTACTGAAAACCAACTACAGCATCGTAAATGAGCTATTCGTCTGCCAGTTTGTCTCGCATAACGGAAACAAAGTTGGCTGCAAGTATTGAAGCTCATGGTTGAAACGCTAGAGTGTAGAATTCACATAAAAGGATTTGAGCAGCTAGAACCTTCCAACCTTTGATTTGTTTATTACGTTGTACCAAGCGGTTTTAGATCTGGCTTTATAATGTGCGACCGCCACGACAGGAATTCATTAGCTACAGCGCTTTCATGTGTAATATAAAATTACAATTTCCTCAATTGTGATTGGTTTAAAAAACTCTTCTTTTCCACTAATTCACTTCCCAAGTTGTTATCGGACAGTTTGTTATCGGACAATTCAATAAGCCAATCACATTCAAAGTTGTAGTTTAAATCAACCAATTACATTCAAAGTCGTAGTTTAAATCAACCAATCTCAATTTCAGAGCGACATGAAACAATTTACGCCTCCTTTGTCGGTATTTTATTGCAAATTTCCCTTTAATTCTTTCATGACTTGGTTATTCTTCTTTTCTCGGAAATTGTAGATTTTATGATTAATTGGTAATAAGACTTTGTGTCGTCCAATTCGGTCTGTAATCATACTCTTGATAAACAAATCTGACTCTCGCTGCGCGGTCGTCTGATTTTGTTATCACTCGTATGATTACAGACCTAATAATATACATGAAAAAATTACTCAATTCTGATTGGCTGAGAGCAGTGCAGTTCAAGTGTAGCACCAGTACAAAAAGTGTGACATGTGTATTTGTATTTGTTTTTTGATATTTAAATGTTGCAAAGATCCTTACTACATAATTACGAAGAAATCGTGCCTACGCTTTAGTCCTCTTTCCCCCACTCTTCTTTAACGTTATAATGAAACTGAACAGCGTTAGGGCGAGAGTAAATCTAAAAAACTGGCCATTTTTTAACAATTTTTCACAGCTATGATTTAATTGAAAGTGGAGGAAACTATATATCCGTGGAAAGCTTATGACTTGCAGATCATGAAAAACAAATATTTCACACTCCACATGTCAATTGTAATAGGATGCTACTTATTTAATTCTGCCACCTGCTTGGTTCTACCAAGGCTTACTTAAGAAAAGTTAGCTCCTTTTGGAATTGATAAAAATTGATGTTTTTTGTATCACTTTAAAGAACACATTTTGCTTATTGTTATAAGCAGAAAAATTTATAATATGTTGAAAACATTTCAAATATCGAGGGGCTGTCTCACTTCATAGCTTAAGTACATACATCATGGAAAGTTGTTCAGCTTATAAAACAGAACTTACTCAGAACAACAAATCCTAAAAATTTCAGCTCAGTTAGACAAATCCTTCTCAAAATATCTTTTCTCAGAGTCGAAATAAACTCGTTTTGAGAAAACGAGCTTTAAACTTACAGTAACTGGAATTGTCAAAATAAAACTTCATTGGTACTATGATCCAATTTTTACCCCTTGATATTCGAATTTCGTAAAAAACAAAACTTCGATTTTTTTTTAGAATTTTCGGTTTACCCCCGCCTTAATTCGGATGTACAGCGCGATGGTTGAGTAGAGAACGAGAAATACGTTTTGTCTTTTTAATGTTTGCTTTTGTTGTTAAAATTGTTTTGTTCCACGTTTTACAAATCGAATTTTCGCAACTCTGGGTTTTACAAAACCATGTTACGTTACAGAAATCCAATCCAGTCCAATCCAATCCAATCAAGTCCACTTCATGCTAAACAATAAAAAGGCAAAGTCTGCATACGAGCCAAGTGGCTCATTAGGCCGGAGCTTATCCTGGTTTCTGTAGCATGAAGCGACTAGGAGTATTTCTACTCCCTCCTGGATGGGATGCTAGTCCATCGCAGGGTTACCCCCAGCATTAAGTTCGCCGGTACCCATTTATACACCTGGGTAGAGAGAGACACTTTGAGAGTAAAGTGTCTTGCCCAAGAACACAACGCAATGTTCCCGGCCAGGACTCGAACCCAGACCACTCGTTCCGGAGACCGTGCTAACCATGAGGCCATCGCGCCTCCTATCATTACGCAACCAAAAAAAAGTACAAACTCAAGCAAAAATGCTGGCCTTGTCAGGGCGTTTACTGGCAATCTATCCGCATAATTTCGCGGAGTAAGCGGTGTAAAGTAAAGTCATAAAGAATAGAAAAGTGAGATTTTCACTTCAAGACAGGACTACACGCAGGCTAAAAAGTATTTTTCCCCGTGGCCCTTGGGTTTCGCGTACCAAAACAAAGCTCTGAAAGAATTTCCCATCTTGCCGCGCAGCTAAGAACAGTACGGCGTCCCTAATTTAAGGCCCCGACCACACTGGTGTGTTTTCGTGTGAAACACATACTTTTTGACGCGTTTTCGCTTAATGTCCACACTAAAACGACGATGAAAACGGAGGTTTTCGAAAACGGGTCCAAAAGTGGAGCCATTTAAAAACGAAAATTGTGTCGGGAAAAAACGTCATATACTGTCGCTTTCATCGGCATTTTCGGGCGTTTTAGTGTGGGCGATAGCCGAAAACGTATAAAAAAGTATGCGTTTACGAATGAAAAGGAATTAGTGTAGACAGGTGCAAACAAAACGAAAACGCTGTTGTGGTCGAAAATAATTTGCTTCGTTTTGGTTTTGACGAAACTAGACTGATAGCCTGCGTAGCAAGCGTTCCCGTACGAGCCGAATGAAATCGGACCGCGCGAAACAGCTTTTTCGCATTCGGGCCGCGCGAAAATGGGGCGAGAGCTCGTGCGGCCGAATTGCCCTGGCCCCATTTTTCACGCGGTCCGATTGCGAAAAAACCCTTTCGCGCGGTCCGATTTCATTCGGCTCGCGCGGGAACGAATACTCGTTTTCGATGCATTAGTGTATTCAGGAAATCAGGACCAGTCCACACTACACGGGAGGAATTTGAAAACGGAGCTTCATTTCTCCGCTTTGGCCCGGCTTTTGTCCACACTAATTCATCACGAAAAGGGAGCTCTTCGAAAACGCTCTTCAAACTGGAGGAATTTGAAAGCGTCGGCTTTGCAATTTAGTGTGGACAGAGAACATTTGAAAACGAAGCTTTTCGAAATGATGAGGTTACCATAATCGTGACATTTCCCTGACTGAGTCCTCAAAAACAAATCCAAAATGACCGTAGATTGCGTTTCTTTTTCTCACCTTGCCTCTCAATTGTTGGAAGTATGAGTGGCGTTTGGCGAAGTGCCAGGACAGTTTCTGTGATAAAATGGTTTTGAGTTGTTTGGGGTGGACAAGGTTCCTACGCAGAGGGAATATCGATTTTCCAGGTCGCTCCATGCTAGGAAATACAAATTTGAAAGCCGGTCTTAATGCTGACCCAGCTTGGCTTGTAGACCACTTTTTATCACGGGTGATCCACAATACTTGATGATCAACATAACTCGAGACAAAAACGCACGATATTTAACGGGCACCTAGCATGAAAATGGTACGAATTTAATAAAACAACTGTTTACAATGAACCTGTTTAATTCTATTAGAAACTTAGACAGAAATTAGCACTGAAAATTGCTTGGTGCCTGCAAAGACAAGGCCGCAATTAGAAACGGTGTAAAACTCCTCAAACTAGAATAGCGAGATAATGGATGTTTAAGAGTTTATTATCATCTTATTCTTTAAGAGTCTTTAACAGTTATGAAGTGTTCAGCGAAATGGAACCATTAAAGAAAAGTGAAACAAATTTGGGTCTTAATTAAAAATGTTTGTATTACGATCGAAACTTAATTGTCATTGGTTTCGAACCAAACTTTTCTACTTTAAAGAAAAGGCTAAAGCATTTGATAATTAACCGAACTTTTGAATCGCAACTAGGTTATGATGGGTTCATGTCGTAAAACGCCTCAAAGGCTATGGCCACCTATTTGCAAAGTTTCTCTTTTAAAACCTTCTTCACTGCATGTCGCAAGGACTTTATCCTCCAACAGTAAACCAGAGGGTTGAGCGAGCTGTTGAGGAATGCAATCGTTGTTGCATACAGATAGGCCGTTTTTACCGGGGTAGTGTAACCCCAGACCTTTTGCGCCAACTTAACGCTCAAGAATGGTAGATAACACGCTGTAAAAAAGCCGACCACGAATATCATGGCGACCGTTGATTTCTTGTAACGTTTGATGTTCCTCTTTTGTTCCATTGGTAGACTTGATCTGATAACTTCAAACTCTGCTATCTCAATTCCACGCTCGTGTTTCCTAACGCACTGTAAAATCTTTATGTAGGCGAGATACGTAGAAATCAAACTCAGCGAAATGATCGCGATCAAAATGTTGTTGTAAATAGCTGGGGGTATGAGAAAAATCCGGAACGCAGCCAGAACGATGAAAACGATCCAAAAACACGCCACCGCGAATAGAACGCGCCCGGCGGTCACGATTTCGTTGTAGCGCAAGTGAAGAAATAAAGCAAGACACCTTTCCACTGCCATTCCCGTCATCGTCAGCACCGAAGCGCCTGCAGTTACATTTCCCAACGACTCGAGCAAAATCCTGGTGGTACAGTACATATCGAAGCGTCGTAAAATCTCACCGATCTTGTGAATGACAAAGAAAGGTTGCGCCAACAGACCAACCATTGAATCACTGAAGGCGAGACAGCAAATGAAGACGTTTGACGGCGTGTGAAGCGACGGGCTTTTCCAAACACTAAGCATCACGATCAGGTTTCCAGCGACGGCCGTCGGAGAGGAGGCAATGTTGACGATCGAGGTCAAGATGTGTGCGACGTAGAGGTACTGCGCTGAATCAAAGTTTACGTCTAAAAGAAAGCATCCTTCTTTCTCGTCGATGGTGGAATCATACGATGAAGAATTTGAAAAGTTTCGATTTGACTCCAGTGACGACATTTCACCTCTGTCTTGTTTAGAAGGCTTGTGAAACTGAAAAACTTCGTTCGAAACTGTTTTTTACCGCAATTGCTACTAATCTCGCAATCTGATTGGCTAATTTGCCGTTGTCGATAAGAGTCCAGACAACACTTTTCGCGTCGCGCTCTGAAAAGAACATTTTCTTTGACGTTTATATTGTGGTGAAAAATAAATCGAAATGTGGTTTAGCGTGGTCTGTATTCTTATCGACAACGAAACGCGTCATCATAGCGGTCAAAATTTGTTGTGGACTCACGAGGCGCAGCAAGCTGAGTTTTGACCACTGACGCATATCGTTGTCGATAAGAGTATAGACCACGCTAAACCGCATTCAATGTGTTAATCAGCTTCAGTGCTGGATGATCCGTAAAGCCGGCGACAGCGATTAAGCTTTCAGTTTGTGATACTCGGAAACAAGCACGGCCAGACAGCGGTCCAGTGAAGTTTTTAAGCTTTTAAACACACATCTAAAAGTACGCAATCAAAAACATTTTTTCGCACGTGCGCGGATTGACTGTCCCAGTGAACCTGCTGAAGCGTTATCACTCCTGCAGCTGATTAGTTCGTGGTTCATTTGCCGGTAAATTGAAATCAATCGTGTTAGGCCCGGTTCAAACGTCGAACTTCACATGTGCCATACTCGCTATGTGGCGATTTCATTCAAATCGTCATATTTGGCTTCGTATCCTTCGACCTCGTCTCAGAAAATAGTGAGGGTTCTCTGTCAGAACCTTAGTTTTTTGTTTTACAACCTCGTCGTATAATCTTATTTTATACCGCGGACAGTTTTTCACAAATCAGTTATGACGCTATCGTGTTTTGGAAATTTACCACTGTAACTTCGCTTGAAGTTGTCACAGTTTGACTGTTTTGATTGGCACTTAAAAAAAAAAACGATTGTCAGTAATTGCCATTCCACTGTGAGTATAGATCTAGACCTCTTTAGCTTGGGCAGTTTGTTTTCCCATTTCAGACCATGTGATGATACTCCTGAGAATTCTTGCTTTCAAATTTTTAAATAGTCATGTGCATATGAATGAATAACTTTTAGATGATAAAAGAACTATTCTCTGGAGAATGTCACATGGTCTGAAATGGGAAAACAAACTGCCCAAGCTAAAGAGGTCTATTAACAGGGTTTGAAAACGCCCCATACAGGCCTTATACACAAGGCAATCCCTCCAACTGAAAGTGATTTTGAGATATGGTGCCCAGTCCTTCCGCGGATAATGTTAGCACGCGCGCTGTCGTGAAAATGAAAATGCATGTAAAGCCGGATTTCCGAAACCGGAAGTGATCTAAAAACAATTAGACACCTTGAGAGGGTTAGCTTGTATAAGAGATTTTATCAACTGAGTCGATAATGTGAAATGGACACCGTAAAAAGATTCGAAAGCTGACGTTTCGAGCGACTAACGCTCGAAACGTCAGCTTTCGAATCTCTTTACGGTGGCCAATTCACATTATCGACTCAGTTGATAAAACCAAATTATCTCTAGCCCTACTAGCTAACCTGCAACGCAAGACTACTGACCTCCTGTCTTCAGGCCATTATTTAACAATTATTCCATGAACGTGGTCTTGTTTTATTTTTACCATTTATAAATATAATTGATATATTTACAACGCATCAATGTATATTAAGCAACTTTAGAGGTGAATGTGCGTTGATATAAGTTGGTTACAATCATCTCATACCCAACAAGCGAAAGTAGAATAATTGATTTATTAAAAACGCCTCCAAAATATAGAAAAGTAACATAAATTGAAAATAAACTTAACCCCCCTCCCCCCCCCCCCCCCCCACAATATCACGCGTACGCCTACCATATTTTTCGAGCAGGGTATAATTGGGCAGTTTTTTGATACCATGATTTGGGCATCAACCGATAAAGGGTGGTTATAATGACCCATCAAACTCTAAGTCATGGAAAGTGATGAAAACTGTTTCCAGCCGCCTTAAATAAACCTTTTTAACTTTGGTTTTAAACTTGACGTTGATTGAGGAATGAAACGAATACAATTTTTTTAATTTTGCCATCATAACATCGGGTGATCTTCGATCATCTTCGGGAAACTATCGGAAAATATCTGCTGATCTCTCGAAAAAGTTCGAAACCTTCGAAAGTCTCTCTCGTAACTGTACTTTCGAAAGTTTTCGATTGACTTCGGAAAGTTTCGAAGCATTTTCAGTTAATAAATTTTAATAAACCTTATTTCTGTCCACGTTGGAAGCCTCGAGACCGTCGGGCAATCTTTGTCCTTCATGCATAAGTCGAAATTGGTATTAATTGTTTGCTGCTATTAGCGAAAAATTATTTCCAGCGAGACTTTATGGACCTTTTATTTTCGTCACAATTATGGGGCGGGAAAGCATGGATTGTCTAAGGTTGCAGTATAAAAAATGACAATTTTTCAAGGCTTAATACAAGCTTGTTTTCATGATATAATAATAAAGGTTAGATTCTACGCCTACTCATTGGCTATCTGATCAAAGTACAATACGGGTTTTTAGGGTTCTTTACTTGTTATGGTTTGTTTTTAGAAGAAGAATCGATAAATGGCTCTCTGTATCGGACTCCCACACGGCAAATATGTAAACCAGTAAATAGAAAATTTTACTTAAGAATTTCTATTGTTATACTGATATTTTTACCGTGTTTTAAATAAAGATTTCATTTCATTTTCATTTTATTAGCGGAGCTTGGCCTTTACTGCACAGAATACAATTATTGTTTATTACCGACTGAGAAACTAAGCAATATAACTGTTTGGGTTACACGAAATTCACGCAGAGTGTATGAACGTGCGGAGCAAATATTGTGCACGGTCGTGGACAATAAATCTTGATATCTTTGTTTGTTTCTTTGAAGTTTGCTGGGCTTCGTTACCAGTCCCCTCTATTAATTATGTTAGAGACTGCGTGGTAGAGGACGCGGAGAGCGGTCTTTTTTGCCCATCATAAATTTTCGTCATTCAGTTGGCTGGCTCATCGACGGACGAATAGGTCTTCTTTTTCCTCACATAACGCATAACAGCTGACCTAACTTCGATGACCAGTCGTAGCTATGTAGTAAAACCGTCCAATATTTAAACGGAGTATTTTCTATAAGGGCAACGAGAGCATACGCACTTTTATGGATGTGTTTTGCTTCCGTTCTTTCTGAACAAACGACTAACGAAGCTTATTGATTAAAATTATGGAAGAGTGACTGGGCGATAACGATTAAACAAAACGCCAGAAGTACACTTTTTTTAATTAACAAGTCCTAAAGACAAAACTAATACTAAGAAAGTTCCAATTTAAAACTGTCCTTTTACATGTCGACTTGACTGCTGCTAAAAAGATGAAGAGGATATATTAAATCTGCCATCTGTCGTTTCTCTTGGGGTTTTTGTTTTTCACATTTGCGCAAAAAGAAAATATTGGAACTTTGAAAGCATTATACATCACATAAAAACATGTATTTTGTCGATTTATTTGAAAAATTATGTTTGGACGGAATTTGATCTGATAAGAACTTATCGAAAATAAATTGCTACTATGCAACACTGGAGTTTGGAAAACTGAGATGAAATACTCAGCGTTATAAATATCTCAAATATAGCGCTTGATGTTCAGTCATAACACATCTTCTAAATTAAAACGTCCAACGCCTGAAACTTGAGAAAGCGAGTCAGTTTTAAAATTGCTAAGTAAATAAATTATCTTTGTCAAGGTTTTCATTGACTCGCCAGCCAGTTATCATTGGTAGCTACGACAGGTGTAAGATAGACTTCAACTGACTTTGCTCGAAAAGTGGAAATCAATCATTTTTCATTATTCTGTTGCCGTCGCCTGGTTTTTGTCTTTCTCGAACCACTTGCATACAAACCAGGTTACCGAGTGGCAGAGAGAGAAAGAAGGTCGTAAGAAGCAACTGGCGCTTCACAAATGTCGGTTCTCACAGTGTAAAGCCAATAGGTAAAAGAGCTATGACGATCCAGTCTTCAAGCTTTTAAAACTTACCTATTGCTAGGTTTTCCGGAGCCATTAGCCGAGTAATATAAACAACAATGAATGCGAGCCTTTGGGACAACGGGGCCATTTCGTTAACATGTAGCTTTGTCAAAGTTATGTTCTATCGCGATGGTCACGAACTTGCGTTGAATATATCAGCCTGTGTACTTAACGTTCTTTTCGCGATGAGTTCCACTCTCTTCAACAGCGTGGTGTTGCTCGCTATGTGGAAGACGAGAGCCTTACATACTCCATCAAACATTTTACTCAGTGGTCTGGCCGCATCGGACCTAGCAGTTGGTTGTGTTATCCAGCCGCTGTACATCGCCATGAAATTACTGGAGATTCATCAGCATCTAGCATCATATTGCCACCTCAGGATTGCACTTGAAACCTTAACTATGGTGGTATCCGGGACTTCGTTTCTCACTCTTACCTTCATCGCAGTGGAGCGCTATTTAGCGCTGTACTTGCACCTTAGATACAAAGCCATCGTCACATGTCAGCGGATGGCCATCTTGCTGGTTGTCTCGTGGCTGCTTCCAGTTATAGGGGCACTCTCCAGATTTCGGTTGAGTCCTCGAGTAGTCGCCACCATCGCGGGTGTAATCATCATCGCTTGTTTGCTGTTGAACATCTGGGCGTACTTCCAGATATTTCGTTTTGTCAAACGTCACACCGCCCAGATCGACAATATAACATCGCGCTTGCAAGCATCTCGCTCCACAGTGGAAATTTCAAAGTACAACAAGACGGTCGTTACCATGGCAACTGTCCTTCTGATTTTGATCGTCAGCTATGCGCCATTCGTCGGCGTTACCAACGCAATAGCGTTTGGCGGGAAACGCAGAGCTCTTTCTACAGCTTACACTGTTCTTGCTATTTGGATTTATGCTACCTCTGCCCTGAACCCAGTTTTATATTGTTGGCGATTGCGAGATTTTCGTCAGGCGGTGATTAAAGTAATTTTTAATGAAAGACAGTGACGTTTTATAAGTTTTTGGCTACTTTCGAGAAGTCGTTTAGTATAACGGTATCTGAACTGAAGAATATTCCAGCTTATTTATCAGTTATGTTTTTGCTTTGTAACACTGCAATACCAAGAACAGCAGGATTTTTTACCTTAAAATTTATTATAAAGCTGAGAAAATTCCTTCATTGTGATTGGTCGAGAGCAGGCCAATTTATCGTTAATTTTTATTTTGCATTGCAGTGCAAATTAACGCTCACACAATTCGCATTTTTCCCAGTCATATATTAAATGGGTAATCGTATGAAGGCTCGAGCAATAGCAAAGCGCGCGAGTGACGTCATGACTCAGACAAGACTAAGACAAACAAACCGGAATGGCGGACGATTTTCCTAAAACACTTTCTAAAACAGTTGGTGTTCCTGAAACAAATTTTTGAAACGAAAACTTCGCCTAGATCCCCTCTAGTTCTCTCAGAATACGCTGATGTTGTATGAGCCGCGTGGGGATATAATCATTTGCATTCTATTTTTAGGTCTCGCGCGCTTCGCTATTAAGGATTTAAATTCACGATCATTGCGCTTGCATTCATAGGATTATCTAGAGGTCTACCTATATTGCTTATAGAAGGGGTTGTGGGTTGGGTGCTACCTAAGACAAATTGAGAATAAAAGCTAGTTCACTCAACTGATGAACTAAAGCTAATGGTCACTACTAGTTTGGTCTACCTCAGCGTAGAATTCCAGCCTAACCTCTGCATGTCCCTCATATAGCACAAGCTATGAGAGTAGGTCGTTGGTAGCTTCGATGTATTATCAAATTAACTCTCAGGACGAAAATTAAAAGAAATACATAGTACTTGGTATATACGGATTATTGACCAAGCGTGGTATTGGCCAAGTTCTTTTCTAACGTGTGATGAATGGAACGAGACGGAGTCGAGGTCCATAAACGCTAAAAACAAAAAAAACAAAACAAGGCCAATATCCAGCCATCTTGACCCAACAAGCATGGGTAATAAAGGATTTATTATATGGAAAAAGAGCACTATTTCCTTGCGGGAAATAGCGGGTAATCCCGAACGGGCAAGGTAGCGCCATCTTGCCCGCTCGGATAGCCAATCACAGCGCAGGATTTGATTCATCTTGCCCACTCACGCAACTAGCCATATAATAAGAAGGATTACTGTTACGTGGTTGAAGAGGTCAGCGAACACTTTTCTGAAAGATAGGACATTGACACTGCATTGCTTTGTCTTGGTGATATCATTTGCTTGTGTTATCTGGATAACTGTCTTCAAAGACATTTGTTAGATAAGTGTTTTGCACAATTAAATCGCGTTCACCGGTTCACATTTTGAAGGAGAGATTGCAAAATCTCTCTTTCAGGCGTCTAACTGCTTACTGTTGGGCACTTTCATCAGCTCTGGTGCACTCTCATGAGATATGAACGTGCTCAATTGAATGTCGCTGTTAATCGTCCTCTTTTGCCAGAGAGATGTTTCCAACTTGCGCGAAATGTCCTTTTGCCTTACTGCTCAAAGATGCTAGTCGATGAGAATTGAAGACAACTTTGCAAATTTTTATTCCTTACCCGGCTTTCATCAGTTTTTGTCTGAAGTAAACAAGGAAAGTGCTTCATTGAAATTCAGATAAGCTCAAAATTTTAGTTTTCTAAGATAGAATAACACTAAAAAGTAGCAGTAAACCAAAACTATTTAAGGGTGGTTACGATTGGGAAAGATTAGCCCTATGGGCAGCGGCTCTTTGCAACTGGCTTCATGTAACTTGCAGGTTTTTTACCATGCGACTGGAAAGGGGAAGCGGCATTTAATTTCACAAACGAAATTTAAACAAATGTCCATTTTTTTCAAGAGAGATGACATGACGTACTGTTTTGCCAGATGAAAAAAATGAAGATAATCTTTTCTTGATTTGAAGTATCCTCTTCAACATTTTAAATGAATTTTTCCGAAGGATTCTGTCGCTGAGGCTAAAATAGCGTTTAGACATTTATGATGGGAATCAGGACATGACCGACGTCCACGATACAGCTGTCATTTTATCTCTTGTTTTATTTTTTTGATAATGAAAGATTTTGAAAAACATTTTAGAATAAAAAGTAGCGATAGAAAAACATGACGTTTCGGCGACGACACCTACTATTTTATATATAACGTTCACTATCTTGTTATAATTTGCATTTGATAATGGTGACATGTCGTCGCCGAAACGTCATGTTTTTCTATCGCTACTTTTTATTCTATTTTTAATTATCTCAATTTTCTTTGCAGCTATTACAAACAGCCTCTTCTTGTGTCCTATCCAAAGAAAATAGTCTTTACTTTATTGGGGAATTAAGGCCCAGAAATGCCAGAGTTTGTGTTACTCATGTGTAGCAAAACAATTATTAAAAGTTAAAAAGTTTTACAAAAACAATTATTGGATTCTGTTCTCACGCGATAAGCGAATTATCAAAGCCTTTGACTGTTTGTTTTCCACGTCGTCCTTTGGCCTTGGCTGATAACACATTGTCGACCTTGCATACAAATGCTCAACATTACACAATAATTATTGAAGAAATAATGATAATAAAAACTAATTGCCAAATAGTCGCCAGTGTGTCTTGCCAGATAGTTTCGAGGCCACTTTGGATTGTCAGTAATTCGCCGCCGATCGCAAGAAGCGTTTTCTAGAGAGTTGCTATCATAGTATAGTGGTCGACAAAACGCTAGTGCTTAGTGATCGTTTGTTTTTGAAATACAGAAGAACAAAACTGTTTTAAGCCACAAAACACGTCAATCTGTGGACAGTTTTAACTCAGTTACAATAATATCTTGTTCTGCTGTGGTTGATTTCTCTCAAGCTGATAATAAATCAGCGCGCGATAACTCAGCACAACAATACCACTTGATCGAGATTGCGGGGAAGATTCTAGGTGTCTACATGCTTCCTTAATCGTGAGCTCTGCATAATCCAAGCAACAACCGCTTTGTCCCTTTCCGATCTACTCCGAAAACAAAAAAAATCACACAAATAAAGGCTTGCAACAATTGAGTTTAACGAGCACTTTCATTTTTAGCAATGGGCACAGACTTGTTCTTCTAAACCATGAATGCAGTGCGTGACTACAAGGTAGACCGACCAAAAGAGATATCGTTGCCAAACAAGCAGGAGAAAAGCGCGAATTGGTTGAGAAGTCCGTTTCAAGGCTCTTTTCCAGGCAATAAAAACGAAGTAACAGGAGAGACTCCAAAAGTTTCCGCACGAATTTCGGAACATTTTCCGAAACAGCTGTAATTTTTTTAATCGCTGTCGCCATCTTAGCTTGCAACTAGTTTGAAAATAAAGATAACCAGACACCTGAAGTCTTATACCGACGGCTTGATTAAGACTTCATAAAGCTTCTCCGATACAAAAATGGTAAACACAAAAAAAGCAATGCTGAATGCAACAAAAAATAGCTAGTATGACAATTAACTAAAGTATCACCATACGTCAGATGTAATATCTTATTTAAGTGGTGTGAAAAGACTGAAAATCAACTAATTGGTGACGAAGACATCAGTGGGAAAGAACACCCATATTGCCAGCCGCCAAATCCAGTTTAACACATTATTGCGCTTATCAAAAGAGCACTGTATTGATCGATAGATGATCGCTGAATAATTTGAATGGCTTTACTCAGTGAGAGAGGTCCAGTAAAGATCATCTGAGCTGGGGGAACGGAACTTTGTTAATAGCCTCCCACTCTAAAGGTCTGATGTCACGAATTGAAGTTAATTGTTTTTTATTATAATTTTTTCCCTTTGCCTCTGCTCCTTGGCAAGATCAGCAGATCGATTTGTAACCGGTAATCTGAATTCTTTGTTCCTTGGAAAGCCGATTTGTTCCATGTGTATTTTTTAAAATCATTTCCCGTAAGTGATCTCCGCAAGATTGTTGATTTTTCTTGCCTAGCCGTCTGACCTGTGTGTATAAAACTGACGCACCAGTTTATACAGCGGACTGATTCTGTAACCGCTCATAGCATGGGCCGGCCGACCGAAAAATAACACCTGTCGCTTTTCTTTGGCCCAAACCTTTTTCGGCCAGATTAGCAGAGGTCAGTTTACTAAACTCGGCTTTAGAATTGGTAATCGCAGGTGAAATCTTAAAAGCGTCTTTTCGAAGTGTTTCTACATCAATGGCCATCAAAAACACAACAAACACGTCGATTTCCTCCCTCGAATGTTTCCTCTTGGATGTAAATTTAGATTTTACAGATTATCTCTTCATCGCACACATTTTGACGTTAGTTGTCAATTTTATTTCTTGCTTCACCGCCGCTGGTGGAAACGGCGTTGTAATTCTTGCTGTGTGGAGGACGCCGACACTTCGCACGCCGTCGAACGTGTTTTTATGTTGCTTGGCGCTAAGCGATCTTACTGTCGGATTGATTGCGCAACCATCTTTCGTGATCCACAAAATCGGCGAGCTTCTCGAAAGCTACAGCATGTATTGCACCACAAGAATATTGACGGAGTCAGTTGGGTATATAATAGCCGGTACCTCTGTTCTCACCATGACTGGCATTGCGATCGAACGCTATCTCGCGTTGTATCTTCATCTGCGCTATAAAGAAGTTGTTACCACGAAGCGCATCTTAGCCGCTGTTTTCTGTCTGTGGGTGTTTTTCATCTTGTTGGCCGCTTCCAGATTTTGGATTGCAAACGACAGCATCTTCAACAACATCGTTATTCCGCTGATCTTTGTCAGCCTGACATTCACCTTCTTGGCCTATTTGAGGGTTTTAAAGTACGTTCGTCGCCACGAGAACGAAATACGGGATCAAAAAACAATTCAAACGGCTCAACGATGCCCGGTTGGATACCGTTTAACGAAGATAACGCGTTACAAGAAATCCACATTGACAATGGTGTACATCTTAGGCATCTTCGTGCTCTGTTACATCCCGTTTCTGTGCGTCAAAGTTGTTTACAAGATCGTCGGGTATACCACAAGCGTCAAGACGGCTTATCTGTACGCTTCTACAATTGTGTTTCTCAACAGCTCCTTTAACCCTTTGGTTTATTGCTGGCGTATACCGGATATACGAAAAGCAGTGAAAGAGTTCTTTTCGCCTTGCTTTGGCGCCCAGAAAAGTACTACAGTTGGTAGTGCTTAGGCGACTCGGAGACGGGGCGTCCTCGAAGAAGCGCGATGAGGGCCAGTTTTATTGCAACGCGACGCCCTTCGCTTAGCGTTGAACAAGTCTGAGATAGACAAATCATGAAAAAATACATGCGCCACGGAACGGGAGAACTAATGTCTAGGAATCGAGCGTATCTAATTGGAAACAAGAAAAAAGACAGCAGGACATCGATCTTAAAATATGTCAGTTTTATTTTTATGGTAAAACCCGGCTGCTTTTCTCATAGTTTTGCAATACTTCATTGTGATGAAAAGTGTTATCACTGATAGACGAAGATTTCTTTCACGATCCGCTTCACATTTCTGCTTTATAAACCGGCATAGATATTATCAAGAACTTTACTTGTGGAAAGTTAGTGCGTTATCTACTGGTTGATAAAACTGATTATTAATTTCCAAGAAATATTTTGGGACTTTACATGCAGATTAAGACAAAAATAATATGTAAGGACATGGTAAAAAAAGAAAAAAAAAATTCGAGAGTATAGTTTCTTAATATATACAATACCAATACCTAGAGGCAATCGCAGCTAAAAGCTCTTGATTGACATTTAGTAATTGAGCGTGATTATTAATAATTATTTTTGTTCCCAAAAAAAAGAAACATAAATTAACACTGTGGACGCCACTGAGGTTTTTTGTCTCTCAATGTCCAAGTTTTCTGTGGTCGTGCCCACAAATTTGTTGAAGAAATCACAGATGATGACTTTGGTTAAAAGCAAAACGAAAATTAATTAAAATAAGTAATGTTGAAGCCTATTAATGGGTTTTGGCATAAGATCAGTGGACATAATGGTCTCGTATAAAGCTCCGAATCAGTATAATTTTAATTTCAAAAAGCCTTTAAAAAGAACGAGGATCTTCAGACTTCAGAATACACTTTCAGTTAATTCAGCTTTCAAACGCTTGCTATGTTCTCAGCCGCCTCCATGTTGTAAAGGTAATGTAAATATAGAAAGACTTGAGTCGAAAAAATCTCGCCAAACGGCCACTGCAGAACTCATAAGAAGGACTTTTAAATTATTCCGATAGATAACGGAACAAACTTATACTGAGTAAAGGATTTAATGACCACAGAACCCGGCCGTTAAATTTCTTATCCCACACCTGATTGGAAGATATTTATTTTGTAAGTTAATATTGCTTTTCTTCTTAGTGAGTTTGTTTAGCAAAAAGCTTGTTAAATAGTCTTCAATATCCACTGGAAAAGAAAAGAGAGGAAATCCGGTTTTTGGACGTAAGAAAGAAGACTATTGTGATCCCTTATATGTCGCGTGTGTCCAAAGTTTGAAACAAAAAACAAGCAAACAAATAGTGTATAATCATAATTTAACTGACAGCCTCATAGCAAAATTCTGGGCGCTAATATGAGCGATCAATATTTTCTCTTATCGTTTCAGTCAAGAGAGATAAACATATTTTTTTGTTTACTTTAAGGCCCATTAACACTGGCAATTTTTCACCCAACTTTTGTCGCAGGTTCCATTGTGATTTTAAAAGCGACGAGAGTTGATACGTTTCAGGAGTGTTTTGCTGGTTTATTTCCTACTAATTCTAGAAATTTCATTAAGAGATGTGGGAGACTGTCAGGGTTAAACCAACGTGCACCTGCCCCGCCATTAGGTCTATATTCACCTTAAATAATGCATTTGGAGGCAGTTAAGTGCACTTAGTGTCACGTCAATTTTACGCAGTTTCTCGACTTTTCGCTGTTATGCTCAGTGTAACTACTTAGCGGCCACACGCCTTCTTAACAAGTTTGAGCTCTTTGCGGTTTGCAATACCCGTTAAATACTCGTCGTTCACCTTAGTATTCACGGTAGGGACAGGGTAAATATAGCAAACGTCAGTTCTAGAACATACTAAAATCCCGCATGGCAAAATAAAGCTCTCTGCAGTTAAGAACACCTTTTAATACAACATCCGTCATAATTCACAAGTAGTGCGGACTGAATAAATACAACAGTTCTAGATCAATGCACTGAAAGCCCTCATCGCAAAGTCTCCCTAGTGGAAAAAAGCTCTTCACTGCTTATAAAAGAAATTTTAAAAATTTTGCATCCGGCAAAAATTAACGCGAAATTAAATGAATGATTATTCGGGTTTGCTCGTACATGTATAAACTCAGCAGAAAATCTTCAAAACAAGGGGAAAAAGGCCCTTTCCTGCCTCAAAGTTCAAAGAAGAAAGTTAACAAATTCTCCTATTCAATTTTGAAACCTCCTCCTTTCGATAAATCATCCAGGATGATGTCCCCCTACAGGGCCGTATAGCCAGAAAAGAAAAACGTGATTGAGACAATGCCCATGAAAAAATTATGACTGATGCAATGAGGCAAGTAATGTCTATGCCATGAAAAAATTATGACTGAGGGAATGTCTACGGATAAATTCTCTTCCTAGATATTTTGTTTGATTATGATGATCATAAGCAACAAAAAAAGAAAAAATGTTGACTGAGGCACGTGCCTCGGTTTGCCTGCCACCAGGTACAACCTCAACCTGGGGCTTAGTTATTTTTTTTTAAAGGCGGGGGTAAACGTGAATGCTGTTTTGAGGTCCCTTAACACGGCCTTTTTGCCAATATCTCGGTCACGTTTCAAGCGACACTAAATCTCTCTGCTTATCTCATTAACCACTGTTTGGCAGTTTTGTGTAAATTTTTGGGTGATTTTAGGGCATTTTGGGAAAGAGATATTTTTTCTCAAAGGATAAGTTAAATCAAGGAAAATATGAAATGTTGAAGATTTGATGGATTTGGAAAATTGAAATTTGAAGTGAAGAATTAGTAGACGGATACCAAACAGTCCCCTAGCAACCTGGGGCTTTCTTTTGCGGGGGTCAACTGTCTGATAGTGTTTTCAACCCATCTTAATCATAACAATTTCCTTTTTTATATCACTTCAAATTTCACGCCTATTCATGTTTACCTCCGCCTTAATAGGCTGCATTTATTCGGACTCGTTCGATTAGTTATGTGGAGGCTAATTTGTAATATAGCGATGGTTCCAGAGCAATAGTATTTTTTCAATTCTGATGTGTCAATGATTTGATCATGACGATAACATTCGAAATTCTTTAGACTTCTTGTATTTTTATATTTTTTCTGAGTTTTTGAACCAATTTTGGAGCTGTGCTAACTTATTTGAAAAATGTTTTGAAATCAAGTTAGCGAACATCTTGAAATGTGTGACGCCATTTTGGCCTAGCAAGACTCACGTGATTATGATTAAACTAAACCGGATGCTTCGCACACCACGTAAGTTTTTTGATTGCTATAGAGAGTGGGGGCTCATGGAAACGCATACATGCAGGCAAGTTTTCCTTCTTGAAGGCTTTTTCCTTTCTTTGTTGTTCTTGCTTTTTTTCCCATTTTTAACAACAGCAATTTTATTCATACATACAAAAAGTCAAAATTGACAATATAAAAGGACCTAAAAGAATACAAATTATTAAATAGAAAAACAAATCAGTGTAACCCAGCCCGCAATTAGCATTAGCTAGTCAAAGCCGCCGGAGGTTGGCACAACAGTTTTTGAACAAGGAGCTTTATCTTGGAACCCGTGGCTAATTTTCCATTTAGTACTAAGTTTCCATCTTTCATGTGAAAAATCGCCAACGAAAGCTTGATCCGGCGTGTAGAATCAACTTTAATCCGGAATATCTCGTGATATTGACACCAGTTGGTTTGTTCTCAGTTTTCACAATGCGCGTGTTGCACATGCAATTTCATTTAGCCTTACAGTTGAAGTTGATTTTTTTGAACAGACAAGCCACTTGTTACGACGCCAAATTTGATAACTTGGCCCAGATCTTCAAATCTGAAAAACAATGAAGGATAATATATAATAAACAAAATTGCCTCCTATTTTCCTTCAAAAATGTGCATGGGCAGGTTAAATTTGCCTACAGTGGGACATTTTCCTTCTTTTCTTGACCTTTACACTAAATAGAGATTATTTATATTAAACACTCTGACCCAAGCAAAGTGCTAACACGTAGCGTTTTCACACTCTAAACGCACTTGTGCTAAAAGTTTCTGTACAAAATGTATTACAGTGTCGCTGCGAATATGCAGATCAGCCATTATAACATCAGTGTCTGGCCGTTACGATTCGACAGATGTCTTAAGTAAAGTGGCGTGTGTATTCTAAAGTGTTTGGATTAATTGCTGCAAGCAGGTGACATAACTTCCCACCTAACAAAGACCGACGCAGTATTACTAGTAGACTCGATGATGGCCAACGAAAACGAATGCCTTTTCTTGGATGTCAGTTACAATTCCACGCAATATCTCTTCATTGGCCATATTGTAACTTCAGTCCTCAACTCTGTTTCGTCTCTCACCGCCGTAGCCGGAAACGCCGTGGTAATTCTTGTTGTGTGGAAGACGCCAGCGCTTCACACGCCGTCGAACGTGTTTTTGTGTTGTTTGGCGGTAAGTGATCTTGCTGTCGGATTAATTGCACAGCCATGTTTCGTGATCCACAAAATCGGCGAGCTTCCCCAAAACCACAGCATGTACTGCACTACAAGAATATTGACAGAGTCGATAGGGTATATAACGGCCGGTGCCTCTGTTCTCATTATGACCGGCATCGCGATCGAGCGGTATCTTGCCTTATACCTTCATCTGCGCTATAAAGAAGTTGTTACCACGAAGCGCATCTTAGCCGCTGTTCTCTGTCTGTGGGTGTTTTTCATCTTGCTGGCCGCTTCCAGATTTTGGATCGCAAACGACAACATCTTCAACAACATTGCGATTCCGGTTATAGGTTGCAGCTTGATCTTTACCTTCCTGGCCTATATGAAGGTCTTGAAATACGTTCGCCGCCATGAGAACCAAATTCATGATCAAAATGCATCTAACCCTGGTCAATGCCCGGCAAATAACCGATTGCTGGGGATCAGGCGCTACAAGAAGTCGACTCTGACAATGGCGTTCATTGTCGGGATTTTCGTCCTCTGTTACATCCCAATTCTGTGCGTCAAAATTGTTCACAGGATTGAGGGCTATACCATAAGTGTTAAAACTGCGTACTTGTACGCAACTACTGTAGTCTTCTTAAACAGCTCTTTCAACCCCGTTGTTTACTGCTGGCGAATAACTGATATACGGAGAGCTGTAAAAGATGTATTTTCACGTTGTATTTGGGGGAAAGAACCGCCTGGTATTAAAACAGCCGACACAAGCAAAAGACTCACTGCGATCTTCCGCGGAGACAGAGCCTTCAGCATCAGCAATTTCACAACAACCCGCGGTTCAGTTAGTGTCATACAACCCGGCCGAAATTGAAAAAGTTTACCCCATGACAAAGATATTTTCCTGGGTTCTTGCAGAGTAAGTAAAAGAACAAGGATACGATAGAGTTAAATCTTCCAAACTTTTAATGAGACTACATTTACTTTTGAATTTGTTTTTTTGGTATTGTTGTTTGAAGACATCACACAGTCTTGTAGAGACACTATGAATGCCTGAAAAAAAAAAAAAAACTCTAACTAACTAAATAGAACAAGATAATTTTAAATATTTTGAAAACTAAGCAATCATAACTGAAATATTATGACCAACGTAAACATTTATTCGTCTTTCAGTTTACACATATGTGCACGAAACTCTCAAACTGAGTCCTGTTTTCTGAAACTGAACAAGAATGTCGTCTGCAAGTTAATTATCAAAAATTGCTTTGAATGGCATAAGATCCCAACAAAAG
This sequence comes from Micromussa lordhowensis, assembly GCA_964020085.1. Lineage (NCBI taxonomy): Eukaryota > Metazoa > Cnidaria > Anthozoa > Scleractinia > Lobophylliidae > Micromussa > Micromussa lordhowensis. Next base: position 32,126,053 of record OZ026599.1, on the reverse strand, counting down.
GCAATGGAAAATATGTAGCAAAATTTACATAAAAAAAACTCTTTAGCATATGCCATCATGCCATCTGGCATTGTGTGGTCAGGTTACTCCGATACGATCAGCTTTGCCACGAGAATTGTCATTCGCGTGAGAAGACCTGATCGTTTGATAACTTGAAGGAACAGCAAATTTCAAATAAGTCCAGTGTGCTCGTGTATAATATAAGTTCTCTCGGAAGCCATCCTCTATTACATCTAGTTTTAAGTTCGTCGTGGTATGTCTTTTGGAGTCCGGCGGTTTGGTTTTTTTTTACCAGCAGGAACAGTTTCCCATCCCAACAGCGCCAATCACAAAAGATTTGTTATTTTAAAAAGTTTTTAGCCGTGCAATACGAGCAGTTTTTCCCAGTTGACAAGTTTTCGTTCAAAAAAGAGAGTCTTTACGCACCAGTTCTAGAACAATAACACTCGCCAACGAAAAAGATCGATTGTCATAACTTGTCGTGTACACAAGCTAGTCATCCATAAAAACTTGTCATACGTGATATGACATGGGATAAAGAATATTGTATTGACGTAACAATCTATTTGCTATATTCTGAAGACCCTTGCACCTGCAGTCTTGAGGCTAGTTTTCTCTAAGGACAACCTCGTTCCCAGCGCCGTTTCCCCCAGGCCAGGGAAACGGCGCTGGGAACGAGGTTGCTCTAAGGAATAACACTAGCGTAATGGGAACTCCCGTATCGTTCGCGTAATTTCCCTGTTGAGAATTATTCTCTTTCCTTTTTTGTGCTTTTTGTGTTTGTTTTTACTATTTTAGATAAATTTATACATATACTTTCCCAGTAAAGCTTATTAAAGTCACATACGGAGACGCGCTTGAGCGCTGCTAAGTTTTGTTAGGAATTGCTTCTAATTAACAAAAGGTGCCAACTATCAACATATTACTGTGCATGGTCGGCTTATGCTATGTTCTGATAAAAACCTGCCTTAACCCTCCGACAAACACCTAAAAATGTTTTTCATCCTCTGCAAAAATAACGCCCTAAGCGAGTCGCGTACGAAATAAACGGTGCCGGCGCTGATGAATCTTGCACCTGCGTTTGAAATAAAAGCGTTAAATGCAGCGTGCTTATTCTGTTAATTCGGACAGATCTTCGCAAGCTTATGACGTACATGTACCGTCACTTTACACCACACAAAATATTTGGAACAGCTCGGATAGAGCTGGTTTAGGTGTCAATTTTCATCCGTGCTCGGACTGCCTTGCTATGGTTCGAGCACGTGTGAAAGTGGACCTGTCCGAACCATTAAAAATCCCGTGTAGTCCTTTGACAAATACGACAAGGTTCTCAGCAAAGAGCTTCCACTGAAGGCTGGTTTCCAGTGATATAATTGCTACGATCCGGTTACTATCGTAGAAACCGCTGCTATAGTTGCAATCGCTGCAGAAATGTCGAGCGACAGTTGCGCCGACTACCAGTTACCATGTGGGCGCCACGGTTGCTACAGGGTCCTACAGAAATGATATGGATCAAACAACGACGCGGTGCATTCTAGTATAGCTATATGTACCATGACAACGTCTGCTACAGTCTGTGGAGAGTGGTTTTAATATGTCGGCATAATCGTTACGATCGGTGAAAGGACAGGCCCTAGTTGTTCATTGGCTGGTTAACGTTTGTTAACGCTATCCAGCGCCAGTGGATAAGTGTTAACAAAACAAACTACACCATCCGCTGGATAGTGATTTATCCGGTGGATAGCGTTATCCACCTTTCGAACAACTCGAGCCTGATGATGTTTATCTATAAGCCTTTATTGTCGTAACGGTCGCTGCAATCGCTGTTTCCATTTGATCGCAACCATCGATGAACGTCTTTCAGCAGTTGTAGACATTTGACCCAAGACTTGTCCAAATTATTTGAAATCCATTTTTCAAGCCAAATGTTCATCGTAGGCTGGATGTCCGTGCTCCTTTTCGCCCAGTTCCTCAGTCGCTGTTGGAGGCCAGGAGGAACGCGGGCTCCTTTCCCGACCAGCGGCATAAATCGAACCTACGACAGTTTTGGGGCGTACTGCAAACTGAAAGCTTTGATGTGTTGACAGAATTCAGTGGATAGAAAAATCCTTGACGGCGTGACTTGTCACGAGGCTTAGCATTAAAGTGCATATGACATGAAAAATATTTTCTGCTTATTTGAAAGGCCTTTCAAAGTACAGAAGAATGGCATTTTTCTTTTTGAAATATCGTTTTTCATTTTAGAGATATTGACGTTTTCCTATTATGCAAATTAGGTCAGTGATGATGTCATATTGTTTGCAACTAAAAATGGTAAAATACTGAATAAACAATATCTCAAGAAATATTAAAGTAGTGTTCTTGAAACCTGGCACCATAAATGTGCATCACAAAAGAAACTAAATGACACCCTTAATGGTGTTGCCACAGCAACTCTTTCGGCTCCAGTCTCTTTCTGTCCAAAAAACAAACCTTAATGGTGTTGCCACAGCAACTCTTTCGGCTCCAGTCTCTTTCTGTCCAAAAAACAAATATCCCCATTTGCAACCCCTGAAGTGAGACAAAGGTTGCTACTTGGAACAGGCACAGTTCCCATATTGTCTTAACTCCCATCAATAGATTGTGTGGGGTAGATGGTTCTTGGTTAAGACAAAAACTGGGGATTTTAGTTTTTATTAAGATAGCACCAGTGTCCAAACTGTTGTCATGGCAACAGCATTAAGGGTGTCATTGTGTTTCTTTTGTGATGCACATTTATGGTGTCAAGTTTCAAGAACACTGCTTGAATATTTCCAGAGATATCATCTATTCAGTATTTTACCATTTTTAGTTGCAAACAATATGACATCATCACTGATCTAATTTGCATAATAGAAAAACGTCAATATCTGTAAAACGAAAAAAGATATTTCAAAAAGAAAAACGCCATTCTTCTGCATTTTGAAAGGCCTTTCAAATAAGCAGAAAATATTTTTCATGTCATATGCACTTTAAGATAGCTTAGTTATTCTTTTCTTTTTTAGCCTTAGTAGCTCTCTAGTCAGCCTAATTCTTGTTGTGCAGTTACCCGCCACACATTACGCTAAGAACAACAAAATTCAGATAGAAGAATGAGAAATCAATTTCTGAGAGTATATTTCCCTTTTTTAGTTTCATTCTCTTAAGTGTCGCGCCAAATGCCACAGGGCATCTATTCAATAACCTAGAGCGATCGAAGGCCATTTTATTTTGTCCCAGGCCACTAAAAATTCAAAGAGACACTAAGCATTGAAGCTAATTTTAGCCCAGTAATATCATTCAAGATACTGGCGAAAGCGGTTGTTTTTGAACTTTAAAGTAAACTGAAAAATATCACGTAAAATCGCTTCAATATCAATCTTTCCTGAAATTTTCAAAACGTTTCTGAATATTACAAAAACATGTTTGAATGTCTCCAAAAACCTTCCAAATATCGGGCTTATTTTTGATTTAAACAGAAACCGATTTGAATCACTTAAACAAGAATTTTCTTGCGTAGTAGGAGCTGGGCAGGAAGACTCAGGCAATTTGATGTAACCAGCTTCTGCAATTTTGGAAAATTGTTGCTGTAGCGCTTTTCGTGATATAGAATACTAAATGCTAAACGGGATTTTTTCTAGTATAGAACTAAGCATTGCTTCAACAAAATAGCGAGGAAAACTATTTTAAATATCCCAAAATTTTTTAAATATCTTAACACTTTCTTAATTAATATCTGGAAACATCTAAATATCCTAAAAAATATCCAGATATTTGTGGGACGGCCTAAAACTGAAAATATGAGCGGAGTACGACTGAAATAAAATAGATATGCAACCAGTTTAGCGTACATGGGAATTCATGAAACTGGTGGTTAATGAGACAAACAATATGTTTTATTGACTTGATTATTATAGCGGAATTTTTTTCCGCAATTGTGGAGATTTTGGTAATCGGCGAAATATTAAAGTGTTGCAGTTTGCAGGGATTGATTGTGTAACTAAGCTTTGTGAAACGTGGCTTTAATTCGGTTTCGGCGTCCTTGTGATCCTTTAAAATGGTGGTTTCAATTTTTTGTAACTGATAGCGTTACACTCTTTCCGTTTCATAAGAATGTGTTTTATAAGAATATCGAGGCTGAAATTTGCGGAATTGTAAGAATATTTTAAGAACAAACCCGAGGCTGAGATTTTGAAAAGACTATAATTTTTTGAATAAGATTAGATTTACAGTAAACAGCTAATGATAAAAATAAGCGACAGAAATTTTACACAACGTTTCGATGACTCCATGTCATCATTTCCAAGTGAAAAGAGAATAAAAGTTTACAACTTAATATATACCGTGCAAGGCGATAAGTACAGGTAATCATACGGTTTCGAGTTCAATTTGGAATTAATTCGCATTCGAGAAACTCTTTTTTCAGAGTTTTCGTACAAAATTTTTGTCACTGCTTAACATGATATCATTGGCCTACAAAACTTCTCATTGTCTTTCTGCCAATCATTATCCAGAATTACGATGTGTAATTTGCACTGGTGTTACACTTTTTGCACCGGTGTTACACTTTTTGCACCGGTGTTACACTTGAACTGCACTGCTCTCAGCCAATAAGAATCGAGTATTTTTTTCATGTGTATTATTAAACGTAAAATATGTATGCAATAATTTTTTTGTGTTGAGAATTTGTAAATACAACACAATTATATGCTTTTATTTAAGCCATATAAAATTCTTCCTCCTCTAAACATCAAAACGAGCCAAAAAGCAAAAAAAAAAAAAAAAAAAAAAAAACCAGCAATAGACGTTTGTTCAATTCTCTGATGCCTGAAGGCTGGCTTTCAAATTACCCTAATACCATGAGACACTAAATACCTTCGAAAACAGAAATTTCATACGCCATAATCTACGAATATTCAGAAGAATGTTTTCAGCCTAAAATTGGCAGATAATATGAATATTCAGCTTCGATCGGAAAAACAATATTCTTATAAAAAATAAAGAGAGATCGGCTTGTTTGCTGTAGCGGTATTCTATATCTACTTGCATGAGCAAAACCATTATTATGTTTGAAATTTTGTTTAGATGTGCGAGTTCTCCATAGCATATAAAATAAACGTTAAAGTTCGAGAAGATTTCCTTTTTCAGAGAGTTAGACAGTCTTAGACAGTATCTATACATTAAAAAAATCTATTTTCATTTTTTGTATATTTCTCCTTTAGAAAATAACCTTTCAGACGATGTTGCTATTTAATTAAGACTCGATGATTCATTGATATTTCTAAAATAATCCTAATACATGCTTTGCAGTGTATGAATAACTGCACCTAAGCCACAAATATTTATCACGTGAATATATCGGTAGATATAGACACTTCCACTGAATGAATCAGAACGCATCAAAACAAAAGACGTGATCGAAAGTGGATTTTACTTGCAAATAAGGACTTGAACTAGCCCGTCTAGATCTCTTGAGAACGAACTTCTAGATCTCTTGAGAACGAACTTGTCGCAACATTTGTGTTTGTTGACTTACAAACGGCGTAAACTCCAGAACTCTGATTCCAGAGCATGTATGTAGGTTAGTTTGTAGATAGATAACTGCTGCCAAGATGTTTGCCATCGATTTTATCGCTTTCGTTTCTCACTGCAATCCTTTCGGTGTTGTTTGCATCGCTGCCACTGTTTTGGCTACTATTTTGTTGTTCATGGACCAGTACTCCTGGAATTCTACTATGTCTGTTGAGAATGCAGAAATCCAACGTACTTCATTCGGAAAGCTTAGTCGTCCAGTTGGACCTCTGGAAAAAGGACTTATTAATGGCTTTGAGAAACGTCACATTCCAAAGATTGTGTTTCTTCTGCGCCTTAAATCGAAAGTACACCTCGATCCCGACATTGTTAGGCAGGCATTGGTACTGCTCGCTAAACGCTACCCACTTTTGCGGATGAAAATATCCAGAGAGTCGCGCAATGGAGAAGCGGTCACCGAATACTTCACTGAAGTGGAAGATCCTAGTGAAGTCCACTTTAAAGCAGTCAAGGAATTTAACGCCGATGCCCTTGAATCTGTTTTTGAGCGAGAACTAGAGACACCTTTTGATCTAAACTTTGGCCCCTTGTGGCGTGCCGTTCTTTTGGATGAAATCCACGTAGATGGAGCCGCGAAGGACTCATACAAAAACTCTATTTTCTTTACCTTTCTGCACGTCATTACAGACGGTCGTTCAATCCTTCTTATGATGGAACAATTTTTTCACTACCTGACCATGGTTTGTGAAGGCCAAGAAGTTGAAGTCAAAAGCATGCCGTTCCGTCCTTCCACTGGAGTTCTGATGCGACACCGTTGCACTCCGTCCGTGCTGGACAAAGTGGTTTACAGAGTGTCTGCATGGATGTCAAGTCTAAAGATGGTTTTGAAGATTCCAAGATCGGAGAACCTATACCTGGCCAGCCACCCTCCAGTGTTCACCCGCGACCCAGACGCACCAGATAAAACATCGGTTGTGTGTCGGGAGTATTCCTTCCAAGAGACACTTGAATTGACCAAGGTATGCAAAATGGTCAAGTGCTCGGTTCACGGAGCCATCACTGCGGCCGCACATGTAGCCATGGCAAAAATATTACACAAAGGAAAAGAAGAAACGTCACTGTACCTCAAAACGAGCTGCAACGTTGATATTAGAAAGGATTGTCGACCCGAGATCGAGAGCAACGAGTTTGCACTGTGCGTCAGCAGTTTCCGCACTGAAATCAAGGTATCACCCCGGAACCAAGATTTCTGGAAGTTTGCTAAACATTGCGCTCGGCAAGTGAAGTGGGCCTTCCTCACTGGCCAGCACCATAAATTCTTGAAGCAGTGCCAACTGAAATTGATGGCACCTGAGCAACAAAGGGCGGCACAGTGTAACCTGCAGGATCTGAGAGTGTTCAATTTGTCCAACGTCGGACTCCAGGAGTGGAAGTCAGGAGAAAATGGGCCTTACTGTTTTGACGGACTTGCAGCCGCGGTATCTTTGCGTCCTCCAGGACTCGTCTTCGGGCTCATGTGCGCCACCACAAATGGAAAGCTTCGGTGCACAAATAGCTACAACAAGCGAGTCGTGAGCAGAGAGCAGGCCGTGGAGTTTCTTGAACTCACTCTAGATATTCTAAAAGATGCTTGTGATAAGGTTTCTAACTCACAAACGCAGTAATTTTTAGATGTTTACTTTTAACTATCGGATGTACAAACAAACCACCGTAGCTTAGCTTGGTGCAAGGTGGTTGACGCAAAACCCGCTTGAGTTCTCTTATCAAACTGAGCGATATTTGGTAAAGTCATTGTTTACATTTGTCCTTACTAATACTTAAGACTTTGAGCTGACTGAGAAAGGTACACGCTAGCTAAAAACAAATTAACTTTAAAAGTTTACAGCGCTTTTGAAACTTGGTAATTGACACAATTTGGGCCCTTTGTATTGGGTGCAATATTCAAGAAGAAATTGGCTTCAAAAACCGCAAATTTCTGGGTGGCAAAAGAACTAATGGAACCTAATGAGCTTATGCGTTTTTTAAATTTTTAAAAACCGCGTCGCAAAAACAGTTCAATATAATAAGAAACGAGACACCGAAGTAGAGCCATGCAGTGCTTTATGTCTACCACAGAGTCGGAAAACAATATCGTTACTCGAGTATTCAATGCACTCTTTCTTTTTTATCAGAATATAATGATTTTATGAGAATATCGATGCTGAAACAGTTTGCGAAATTAATACAATGATATGTTTTCAGCTAAACCGTATGAGATTCTTCTTTTCTCTAAGCGTCAAAACTAGCCAAGAAGCAACAAAAACATTTCATAGATTATAATCTATGAAATTTCTGTTTTCAAGTGTTTTTGGTGTAAAATTGCTGGCTCCAATTTTACACCAAAAACCCTTCAAAACAGAAATTTCATATAGGCTATAATCTATGAAATGTTCACAAGAATCGCATAGCTCAGAGAATTCTCGCACCCTGATTGGTTACGTAGGCGAGGTATTCAGCGTGGAATTGCGACTCAAAAACAATTAGAAACAATGATGCTTTCGGCGAATAAAGTTTTCTGATTCTAGCTGGAGTTGATTTCTATTTGCTGGCTCCTGGCAGTCTTGACAGCTGATTCAACTGGAATGGCAGTTTTCTCGAGCAAGCGTTGAATATTGCAACATTCACATACTAACGTAAATGAAACTGGGTTTTCTTCCCTTTGAAAAGAAGGCTATGCGATTCAAGAAAAATTCATAACCTGACTTCTGCCGAATTCCACGTTAAATTTCACTTGAAAAACCGATATCGCACTCATCTGCTCATCGCTTCGCGATTCGTGCGACATCGGCTTTTCAAGTGAAATTTGTATAGGTAGTCATACGGTTTTTCTCGTTCAATTTGAAATTAATTTGCACTTAGCTTGTGAATTTTTCAAAAAGCTGAAATTGCACGAGCCGCTTAATTACTTATTAATAAAACAAACTTGAAAACATTCGCCATGTTCGCCAGAAATTGCAAAATTGCCGGAAGATGTTTCTTGAAGCCATTTTTTTTCGCACTCGAGAAAACTTTTTTCAGAGTTTCCGTACAAAATTTTTGTCACTGCTTTACATGATATCATTGGCCTACAAAATTTCTCATTGTCTTTCTGCCAATCATTATCAAGAATTACGATGTGTAATTTGCACTGGTGTTACACTTTTTGCACTGGTGTTACAGTTGAACTGCACTGCTCTCAGCCAATCAGAATCGAGTAATTTTTTCATGTGTATTATTAAGCGTGGAAACCACGAGTCAGGTAATTGATTTTTCTATAGAATGTTTTCCGTCTAAAATCGACAGAAAACAAGAATATTCAGCCTCGGCCTGAAAAACAAGGTGTTTCTTCCATGCATGTAGCTGACGCAAGGCGCAGGAAAACGTGCATACGAGCGAGTCTCGATTGGTTGTGGTCTTAGGGCCTGTTTACATGGAGGTGGGGGACCCCAGGTAGGTGAGGTAACCCGCCTAGGTGGGGTAACCCGCCTCTCCATATAATCTCTCATTTTTATTTGATCATGTTTACATGATAGGTGGGGTAACCCGCCTAGGCGGGTTGCCCGGTCTGCCAGGTAGGGTAACCCGCCTAGCCGGGGTCGCATTTTGCCATGTAAACGACTCAAGGTGGGGTAACCCGCCTAGCCGGGGTCGAGTTCATGTTACATTTGCAAGCACGCCAAAGCGCGTAAAAATTTGAACCAGAACAATATGGCCGTTAACTGCCTCTGGCGGAGGCTTTGTATCATCAAAGGTGACAGTAAAACGCCACAGCATTGAAATGCTGCAGCGAGAGCAGGAAATAAAGATAAAATAACACTGACCGCCAAAAATTCGTCGTTCGTCCGCCATTTTCAATGTTTACATGCCTAGCGACTACGCAACAACGTCCAGTAAAGTCACCCCGGGACCCCGGGGTTGTAAGTTTGCATGTAAACGCAGGCCATTTTTCGACCACGGCTAGGCGGGTTACCTCACCTACCTGGGGTCCCCCACCTCCATGTACTACAGGCCCTTACTTTTGCTTCCATGACAAAGTGGCGCGAGTTTTCGAAGTCAAGCGTGTAGCGTAGTGATGGAAAACCAATTACATTTCGACACTCAATCGAAAACCTCTCTATCAGCCGAGGGTTCAGTAAACCATTATTTTGTCCTTCCCGTAGCTAGACCGAATCAAGTGGAGTGGTCGTGAACGGGAGCCGGGCTTCGACCATAGTGATTTCATTGCAAAAATGTTGGTATTCTTGGATAGCGGTCGCTGACGAGAGGTGGTTGCCATAAATATGCATTACTAAAAGTATGACAGTGGTTTGTAATCTCCGAGTTCGGTGTACAAGTTTACATGCCGTTTAATGTGATTATTATACATTCAACTCTCTAACTCTTTTCTGATTGGCCGAAAGCCTACAGTGAATTTTCGAAATCAGCGCTCGTGACGTCATAACTGCAGATTATACAATAATCATGTCAAGGTCACGAGTAATCATGTCAAGGTCACCGGTTATCATGTCATGAATGACCGCAGTGCATGATTTCCAAGGGTAATCATGTCAACTTCGCGCGATTCGTGTTGCTTGCCGTCAGTGAAGAAGCAGAAACATGACTTCCAAGTTTTTGCGTTCGTTCAATGTATAATAAAACAATTATTAGATTCGGTTTTTGTGATATCCAGAATAATCAAGGTCTCGGTAAGGGTTATCAGCCTCAGCCTTCGGCTTCGGCTGATAACTCTTACCTCGACCTTGATTATTCTGGATATCACAAAACCTCATGCAATAATTGTTTATAGTTAAGGTATCCTCAATTATAAAGTAATAAAGCAGTTCTTATTCTTTCAATTTCTTTATTTTCATTCAAACTGCGTTAATTTGTGGACATGAGGAGGAAAATTGCCATTAAGGCGGGGGTAAACATGAATAGGAGTGAAATTTGAAGTGATATAAAAAAGGAAATTGTTAGGATTAAGATGGGTTGGAAACACTACCAGACAGTTGACCCCGCAAAAGAGGGCCTAGGTTGCTAGGGGATTGTTTGGTATCCGTCTACTAATTCTTCACTTCAATTTTCAATTTTCCAAATCCATCAAATCTTCAACATTTCATATTTTCCTCAATTTAACCTATCCTTTGAGAAAAAATATCTCTTTCCCAAAATGCCCCAAAATCACCAAAAAATTTACACAAAACCGCCAAACAGTGGTTAATGAGATAAACAGAGAGATTTAGTGTCGCTTGAAACGTGACCGAGATATTGGCAGAAAGGCCGTGTTAAGCGACGTCAAAACAGCCGTCGCGTGTACCCTCACCTTAAGTCCGCTGTACACCTTTGCGACAAAGCTGGGTTTCTTCGTATGCGTCAATAATCAGACTTTGAACCGTCGATCCCAAAACCCCAGGCCCGGTTTGTTTGAAGTTCAAAAGGTAGAGAACGCTATCCACCGCCGGAATAAATCACTTTATTATATGGCTAGCTCCGCGAGCGGTTAAGATGAATCAAATCCTGCGCTGTGATTGGCTACCCGAGCGGGCAAGATGGAGCCATCTTGCCCGCTCGGGACTACCCGCCTTGTCCCGCAAGAAAAATTTCCCCAAAAGCCATATAATAAATCCTTTATTGACCAAGCGTGTTCAGTCAAGATGACTTGATATTGGCCTCGTTCTTTTTTTGCGTGTTTATGGACCTCGACTCCGTCTCGGCCCATTAACACGCAAGAAAAGAACTCGGCCAATATCCAGCCATCTTGACCTCACACTTGGTCAATAACCCATACATCCAGCGGATAGCGTGAGCTAGAGCGTGGTTTGCTTTCAGTAACACTTATCCACTGGACGGCGATTTATCCGGTGGATAGCGTTATCCAGCCTTCGAACCGTAAACTGGGACCAGGAAGGCCTTCTTGAAACTGCTGGTGAACTGAACATTTCAATACTCAAGCAAAATCCCAGATTTGTTCAAAAGCCGACCTCTGAGCGTGAGCGGAGTTGGACAAAATATCCACAACGCTGATGCTCAAAACACGAGTGCGAAAAATGCACGTTAGAGAAACGTTTGAGAAAGCCTAGCAAAAGCATTACAAGAGAAATTTCAAATTCTCTCTGTTTTTGTTTAAAATAGGGATTGGCTAGTATTAGGACTTCGAGGGGGGCATTGCAGTGACTCGTACCCAAGCCTCGTACTGTTTTAGCATTGAAGACTGGTGATGAGTGTTTATCCCGCCAAAACAAAATGGCGGCTGCCTCGGCGCTTGACTCATTCGTTTTATGTTTCTTGCCTTGCTTAATTAAACAAAGGAAAAAGCGAGTCGTTTGATTGAGTAACCTTATTTGTTGCGAACTGTCTTGTAATTCGGAGGTAACGCGGCTAAACATATAATCTGTTGCCGAGATGGAGAGAGAACACGATCTCGCCGATCAACTGCTAAGCTGGGCCTTGGATGAAATGCGATTTAGACCGCAGGGACAACACGTCAATACAACTCTTCCTACAAAAGAGGACTTTAAGATGTAAGTACTTCAGAGTTTTTTCAATGTAGATCACTTCTGGCTATTTTGATCGCTAAATTTGCTGTCGCAGTGTACGCTGCAAAAACCAGCAAACGATCTTGATCAGAGAGGGGAAGTTTTTGTGGGCTTTTTCACAAATTTTCATTGACATCAAGTGACTCTTTTTGGTCAACCACGAATGGCCAGAGAGGAGCGTTTGCATTGAAAAATTCAATTTCATCTATGCTGACATTGATATATGTAGATGCAGAAGTTTATAAGTGTGAGCTTTCAGCTTATGTTCAGCAGTATCTGTAAATGAAACAATATGCATTTTAGTTTTTGTAAGATCCTCCTGTATATTTTATTGAAAAGTAGCATAAGCTTACTGTACTGACACCATAAACCAAGTTGGTGCTCTATGACTGTTTAAATTTAGCATTCCATACTAGACAAGTAACTTTACAGTGATATTTGTAGTGCAGACCTCTGATTGGTTAATGCTTGGTAATTAATTTCCATAAATCACTCCATGATATCTGTCTCTCATCTCATCCCTCATCATGCCCCGCAGGACACGTAAGGTCATAATGGTTTCCATAATCAGGCTCCCTGTTACTGTGTATCGTGACTGGCCCTATGCCAAACCTCCAGCTATGAGGGACAGGTACTATCCTTTAGTCTGGTCTCTACCCTCTAAATCTCCCAGGGAGATTGAACTCCTCGCTGGTATAGCTCTCAGGATCAAGCTCCCCTACCACTACAAAGGGACGGTCCATGGGGGGAGTATATACCTATAGTTCCGTATTATGAGACTGGGTAGGGATTGTTTTGGGAGGTTGGTATCAGGCATGCCTTCAACCTCTGGAGAATCAATTGAGTGTGTGAAGGGGGTATTGGTGTAGGGGTTGATATATTATGTCCCCAAAATAGGGATTTTATGATTTTCAGCCTCACTCAAAAAGGGAACACAGTACAGCATACCCTTACATGTAATTTGTCGGAAATGGTAAAGTAGGAGGAACACTTTTCTGTCGTGATGGTGGCGGCCTTGTGGGGGAGAGTGCTGGAGTGGGATACCCCCTCCTGCAAATGCTTGAAGTACATCTAACCGGTGACTTTGCATCAGGTGCCAGCTTATTTTGAAATCTCTAACTTATGCTGAACAAAAATGTCCTCCTGTAAACTGTAACCACAGGGAGCATACAACCTTGTTGATTAGGATGACACTAAAATAATAAAGGAATGAAAAGAATGCATAGTTTACCTTTGTCTCCTGTTGTCATATGCAGACTTACAGGGAAATCTGCTACCCACACATCCTGCTTAGCTTTTATACACCATCCAGTGCGCACATTCTGGATGGCACTCATCAGCCAAAAATTTTACGACTGCCATGAAAGTATTCAAAAACAAATTTGGGCAAGTTGTAAAAAAACCTTTTGACTTTGTTTTGTGTTTGTCTGGTTTTGTGGAAGCCACAAAATTTAGAGATTCAATCAATCTTCGGATTGTGTTCAAAATTTTTGGGAAAGAGTGTCCTCCCTTCTCAAATTATACATAAAGAAAAAAAATTTTGCACAGCACAAAATGTCCTGAGTATGAGTTTAGCATAATAATTATTATCCTGGAGAATAATACATGTATAGGGTAATTCCACAGTATTTTGTCGCTGGACATCAGTTTTTAAAAAGTCTTCAAATTAGCCTCAGCTATGTTTTATAATGTAATACAAAGTCTCAACTCTACTTTAGAAATAGTGTTGCGCATTGACAAGTCAGCATTGCTTCATAAATTTGCATTTATCATAACAAATTGTGAAATAGCCATTGCGGAAACTACAAATAAACTCTTAGTTTAGGAAAAAAGGTAAAAGCTGAAACGTTTTGCAAGACCACAAGATAGACTCTACTACTGGTCCTTTTTTCTAAAATAGCTGATTCAAACTAACCTTATCATTAGAACTATGCAATATTTGCTTTTCATTGGCAAAATGTGGTTTCCACAACATTTCATTTGTGAGTGACCAAATGAAGCTTCCTTGATGCAAGTTTGATAAGTTCTAATTTACATGTACATGTACCCTCAAGGGTAAATTGTACTGCAACAGTTTGTCCTGATTTTCCCTTCACAAGCTTATAATAAGTACATGTATTTTGTTTTCTGTTGCGGAGACTACACAAAATGAATGGAAATCTAAACTTTCTGTTATTTTATTCACAGTGATTAAGGATTTGTGTAGCAAATTTCTAAACTAATTATTAATTTTCATCACAAGAACAAGACATCTACTTCAGAATGCGCTGTTTGTGGCCTCATCGTCTTTGTTGTATTTGGCCAACATTAAGGGAACTGGCACCCTTCCCGAAAATTCCCTTGGCTATGAAAACGGAGAAATAAAAACTAACAATAACGCCGAAACTAACAATGACTGAATACACATACCCCTTCCCACAATCTTGCAACACACCAACATGAATTACTACAGCTAATTTTTATTAAATATATAAAAAGACACTCGATATTAACAATGTTAATTAACACTAAGAAAACTAATTCTAAATATTCTATAACAACCCTTTGCTTGAAAATTATTGCAACTAATTGCTAAACTAATACGATTCCTGTCTTTAACTTGAGTAATTTTGAAGCTAGACAGTAATTACACACGAAATCAAATTAACTATTTACAAATTATATGGAGCAGTACTGTTCAGTTCCTTTTCATTCCTTGACTCTTCTTAACCAACAAACTGATACCACAAAACCTGAACCGATACCACAAACCTCTTTCTCTTTTTTCAAAGCTAGCTCCTCGTCTTCACGTGCTTTCCTTTATCTTTCATTCGCGTTTTCTCCTCAGCATGAGGTCGTTCGACACAACTCTTAATCGCCACACAGCTCGTACATGTAAACAGCACGTAGCACTTCTCCGCTCTGTTGCCACCACTGAAAAATGAGTTTCGTCAAGTTACGTGGCTGGCGCCTACCAATGGCTCTTGGTAGCGATTTCTTCTCTTTCTCTCTTTGGCCACAGGCCCTTCAATTCGTCTCTCTTTTTTCTTGCTCACTTCCCTTCTCAAACAAAACTGCTGCACCCAACAACCCACTACATCTGTACGACTTACATTTATACATTTATGCTAATTTTTCCTACAATTAACACTTTAAAAAAACACTGCAAATAAAGTTACTGCAAAGAACACTTAATACACACTTAATTGCACAAAGTTACATCATTTCTAATATGTACAGTACATCAACACTTTCCCTGCTGGCAGAGGCTCGAACAGGACCCACCTATGCGGTAGGAGGGGGGTTCTCAAAGACACCACCACCTATCTTCGAACGTTACCAACAACATTTTATTGGCTTTTAAATTTGAGCTGACAAAGGAATATTCAGCTAGGAAGAGTCGGCATTACTAGACAAACAAGAAAAGTGAGGCTTGAATCTCACTGTCATTTTTTACTGCTAGATAGAGGGGTGGCTATACAATAAAGACACCATCTTTTGACCTTAAGCAAGGGGGGTGCAGGCAGACACCACCAACTATTTTGTGGTTTGGTGAGTCCTGTTCAAATGTAGTAGTTTTGACCACTTCCCTAGCGAACCAGGAAAAGAGCCTCTGCCAGCAGGGAAATGAAAACTACACAATACACTTAAAGATTATTTGAATATTCATTACTTTAATGCTACAAAAGTTATGTAATGCCAAATTCCTACCAGACAAAACACACTGAAACAAAAACCTTAACTAAACGCAAACAACTACATGTATATGACAAAATTTTGTGACACCAGGGCTGTCATTCAGTTTTACTATTCACCCGTAGCCTAGACTGCCTGCAGTCTGTTTTTCTCTTGAATTTCAGCGACACTTTAGGTGAGACACTGTTGCCTAAAGGGGAATGGGATGAGAAATATACGCCTTTCTCCCTACTCAGCAATGCTGCCCTTTTGCATACGTGATGGCTACACTCTTGTCTAAGTGACCCTAAGAGATTAGACTGGCTGCCAGCAGTCTACCTGTAGCCTTGTTCTTCATGCCTGTAACAAATTTGTTACCTTTTGGGTGAATTGTTTCAGCTACAGCTAAGTTTACCCTTGACATCATTGGCTTTTCAAGCATGCTCAGCTGTATCAGATGCTACTGGTTACTGCCCTTATTGAGAGCCCTGTTACAAATGTATGTACAGCAGCACGTGCAGCTTGAGATGATTGCTGCTACATAAGCAGGTTACCGTAGATGCTCTGGCCTCTGTAACAAGTTTGATATTATCGTATCGATGTCGTCACTGACATTTTGCAGGTTATGTCGTGGGGCCATGGTGGATGTTTGGAACTATGTTTTGCAGCATGTCAGGTCCACAAAGTGAGTGTTTGCAATAATATCACACTTATTATTACTATTATTATTATTATTATTATTATTATTGTTGTTATCATATAGATATAGACTGTTATTGTACGTTTCCTCAGCTATAAGTTGCCAGTGTTTTTTTTGTTTTTTGAATGTCATTGTCAACTCTATCCTTACAGTCACATGCAAGTCTGTGAAAAATTGAGAGGGCACTAATTCCTTCTAATTAATTCAATTTTTTTTGTTGCAACAGAACTGTGCAGAAGATTCATGGGAACTTGAAGTTGTATCTTTTTGTGCTGCGATCGAGGGATGCACCATGTAGCTTAAACTATTATGTTTAAACTATTTTGTCATTCATTGTGTTCTATTACAATACATGTACATACATTTAGGAACAGCACCAGTTTGCAATACATTTCTTATTGACCAATGTCCATCACTAATGTGCATTGGTACATGTACAGTATGTGCAGAAGGTTACACAAGAATATTCTCACCATTGGCAAATTTGCACAATTCTAGTTACATGAAGGTGAGGTAAAATCTATGTAGGCCATATGGCTGAAGCTTATCCCAGTCTCACTAGCATGAAGTGACTAGGAGTATTTCTGTTCCCTCCTGGATGGCATTCTTGTCCATCACAGGGTGACCCCCAGGCATTAAATTTGCTGGTACCCATTTGTACACCTAGAGAGAAAAACCATGAGAGTTAAGTGTCTTGCCTAAGATCACAATGCAATGACCCCAGCCAGAGCTCGAACTTCGACTGCTCGATGCGGAGTCCAGCATGCTAGTTAACATAAACTATTAGACCACGTACCCTCTACAAGTGAAGGGGCTGACTTTATTCGATTTGTTGACATGTCAAGTGAAAGCTGCTTAACTTTTAAAGTTTCCTTGATGACATAACGTTTCTGCTAGACAAAAGCTCATCCAGGAAATGGCAGCTCATCCAGGTGACAACTTACCAAGTGATGAAGAAAGAGAAAGCATCAAAGAAAAACACTCTAAGTTGACAAAAGAACTTTTGGAAGTCAGAAGCAAAGTTCATCATCTTGAAAAAGAAATCAAAGCTGTGCAGAAGGAAATTCTTGAAGCAGGTTAAGAGTTTATTGATTTTTATCTGAAGGTTGTAATGCTGGGAACAATTTTAAACTCCTTTTAAATAAGGAGTGGTCACTACGGAGGACTGTCTAGTTATTTTTCAATGGGTGAACATGTAAATAAATTCTTTTTATTATTTTTGACCTTATGAATGCCATTATACTAATTTTTTTGCAGAGGAATCTTACACTGAAGGTGGTCGACAAATTTCTGATCTTGCCAAAAGAACTTGTTTGCTGAGTGCTCATTCCAAACAGTGCAAGCAGTTAGCAGAATTGTACAGAAGCTTGGCTAAACAGATCAACGACAAGATAACAATTTGTAGGGATGTTGCAAGGTGTGTTATATTTGTATATATAACTAGTCATACCTTACAAATACATTTTCTGTAGGCTTTCCTCTTTACAGATACATGTACATATGCAGTATAAATGTGCACTTGTTCAGTACATTTGGTTTTTGAGACCTAAGGTATAAAACATAGTGCAAAGGAAGTTAACAGTTTACTTCCCTTTCTTGTGTCCTTTAGAAAGAAATCAATTGATCCAACATATTACACATCACAAGGAATCATTGCTGGAAGCTCTCAAGCATTTACTACCATTGAAGGACGATCAACTCCTACTGGGTTGGAATCAGCTTGTACTGTAAGTGACAGGGATAACTTTAGAATGAGTATCAAAAGTAAGGTATACCCTAGCCTGTGTTGCAGGCGTAAATGGTGAAGGTGTTAAGGGGGCAAAAATTGTAACTCAAGGAAGAAGGGGAAGGAACACCTGCTATAAGAACCAGGCTTTTCGCATTATACCCACTAATTTTCGATGTAATCCGATTTCATCAACAGTCAATTACTGTCAATACATGTAGGTTCACCAATCAGAAACTAGTGCGTGCTTGTAGGCATAACTGACTTCTCGTGGGAATTTAGTCAATTGAAATGATTAAATAATTCCGGGAAATTTTCCCAGAATTATCGAAGTGTGAAGAGTGGGAATATCTAAACATAACAACATAACAACCATGAGGTTGTTTTAGAGTGGAAAGTCCTCCACTCCCACGAAGAGTTCGAAATAAGGAATAAAAAGAAGGAATATGGTTGCTGTAATAGATCTATGAAGGTTCTGTGGTATTATATTGGATCTGGTGCAAAACCGGAGGGTGTCTTTTGAAATGTATTTTTACAAAGTGTAGAGACTGTGTTGGCTGACTGTTGTTGTTCATTTGGGTTCGCTTTTAATTGATGCAAAAGTCGTCTAAATGTATAATTTATAGAAGTTGTGGCCACAGATCAGAAACACTGCAGAATCATAATGTGTTACATGTATAAGGACAGCTATAACTTTAAGCAATGCTAAAACTGCTTCAGCTATGACATCTGAGGCCGTGGAAGATAGCCAGCATTAGGTAGTATTTTAAATTCCCATTGGCAAATAACACCAAAAAAGTGGAGCAATAGGCAGAAGGAAAGCTCAGTGATTCCATCTCCCTCAGCTTGTCTTTTGAAGATAATTGTCAAAGGCGAAATAACGAGAACCGACGCTTTCCTATTCAGTTAATAGTTCTTTTGTTTTTCTTTTTTTTTTTAGTTCCTGGCAAGAACAAACATTTGATAAATAAGATCTTTCCTGTATCCTGCAGGCAAAACTGTCAGAAGTAGCTCTTCCAACTAAAAGACCTGTCACGACCGGTTCTTGCTTGGGTTTTCACATAAATTCCTCTATTTTTCTCATAAGAAAAAGGAAATCTTTTCTAAATTTGGATGCGTTTGGGGAACTCAGGACATGTATTACTATTATTAAGTAGTCCTACAGCATATGTGAACAATTTGATGTCACTTATGTTCTTGCAGCATTCATCTTCCAACCTTTACATGGGTGTCTTTAAGTCATTAAAAACAAAAGATTTCTGTGGGGGGCAATTGGTAGACACATGTGCTTGCATACTGCTAGCCTCTAGAATTATGATATGGAGCACTTCACTTGTTAACAATGTCTGTGACTTTGCTACTTGTACCCGGGAATAAATGAAGCATGGGATAAATTATTATACATTTACATGTATATAATACATACGCATGTACATGTACATGTAATGAATTTGTTGATCTTGTCATTATATTGTTAAAAACAACTGAGTATTTTGTGTTTTTTTTTCCTTGCATCAGAGATCAGTTAGGGAAACTTGTGAAAGAATTGGTTCCTTTTTGCATGAAGTATGCAAGGCAGAGGAAGAAACTGGAAGGTGATGTAATGTGTGTGACTGTATGACTTATTCTTAACATTTGAAACTGATTATTTTGTCACTTCATTATGATACCAGTAGGCTCATAACACTGTCACATTCTCAATCCAACACTGTTTTCTGTAGTGACTCTTTTGGCCTACATTGCAAACTCCTTCTCCTCCATCTTGTTTCTCTCTTTCTCAACATTCCTTGTGCAAGTGGTATACTTATACGGTAGAAATAAAAATTTTACACAGACTAGGGGCATACAGGCAGGCCTGTTTACACTTTTTGTGTACTTGCCAAGACAATTAGTAAGGACTACACTGTAAGTGCAGTTGATCTAAAGTGTTTACAGGTTGAAAAGGCATAGCAAGGACTTTACAGAGTTGTTTACCTACATGTACATGTATGGTGGTAATCTGAGGTAATTTTTGAGGGTAAAGGTTGGGAAAGAAGCAATGATTGGATGAACTGTACAATGAACAACCACTCTCTCTAGTTGAACTTGTAACCTGTTTGTTCCAGAACATGTAACTTACTTTCAGTTCTGACTTTGTTTTAATAATAATTTTTTATTGTTAGAATTGATGACAGCGGTCAGAGAAGGATTAAAGATCAGCTATGGACTGGAGTAGAGGTTTGTTTGTTTGTAAAATTAATAGTATGTACGTAAGACTAGTATGTTAAAAATACAGTTTCACCTGCCACAGTGTACACCCTTTAAAGAGGTGTTGCAGGGTGGGAAGAGGTGAGGTTCAACTATGATGCACCAGCCAAAAGTCATCCATTCAGTCAACAGTCATTATTTTCCCCAAACGTAGTCACTTGCCCGTCAGAAATAAGCCTGACTGCAAAATCCTTTAGGCCTGGGCTTTCAAACAAGTCCTTTATTGCATGCTTGGGTAGTCCAGATACAGGAGGTTGTAAAATTAATGTAGTGTTTGTATATGGCTTGATCCTTGACTCATGACAGTGTCTATTTTCAAGAGGTGTCTACCTTCAGGAGTGGTGGAGAACTATACATGTATCTTGATGCCCATGGCTAGGGTCTTACCATAAATACTGAGCAGATACACTAAATGTACTGCTGAACAATTTGTTTTCTTCATTCACATCTTTAGAATATCCTGTCTCAGCACCTGGCAGATGATGTCCTCACTTCATTGTCTCGAATAGCACAGGATTCTGCTGTCAGCCTGCAGGAGTTGTCTGCCAGAATTGACCTGAAGAAAGATGCTCGAGAACTCAAGTTAGTGTTTGGATTGTTATTTGTAGAATTTATCAAATGATGTTTTATATGGAGTTTGTCTACATGGATTAACTTTGTTTCCTTTCATCAGGTTTAAATATGAAAACTCTGGCAAACTAACTGACACATCATCCCCACCTTCCTTACTGCAAAGTGTTCACCAGTTAATAGAGGTGAGTCAAAATCATTTTTTTTATCTGGGCAGGATAGTTGATGGTGGGACTGAGCTACATGTATGAACCATTTACAGCCCTCAATTTTGTTGTAATTTTCTTCAGTCATTTAGCTTAGAGATGCAAATGAGTCACTAGAGCAAAAAGTGGAAGCACGTGACTATTGAGGTGCAGTGTTGTGCAGAAGTAGAATGAGATTCTACTCCTCCAACATTGGTGTAACAACAATAACAATGACAAAACAAACGAACAAGAATGTTGGTGCAGCAATGTTAGTGTGCATGTATCTGTTGTAGGTCAAAGTGAAATTCAGGTTAAAATGAAATTCCTTTGTCTCTTAGCCCTAATTATTCAAGGACCATGAATAATTAGGATTAGAAGACAAAGGAAATTGAGAATCAAACTAGGTTAAAATTATTTTAACCTGAATTTCATTTTGACCTACAACATATCCACTATTGGTGATGCTGTGCACAGTGGTGCGGCACAACTACATGTATCTGCCATTCTCTCCTAGCCATCCAATGTTGAACCAA
This sequence comes from Micromussa lordhowensis, assembly GCA_964020085.1. NCBI lineage: Eukaryota > Metazoa > Cnidaria > Anthozoa > Scleractinia > Lobophylliidae > Micromussa > Micromussa lordhowensis. The sequence goes on along the minus strand of OZ026599.1, from coordinate 32,104,373 downwards.
GACAAAATAATTTTGACCTACAACATATCCACTATTGGTGATGCTGTGCACAGTGGTGCGGCACAACTACATGTATCTGCCATTCTCTCCTAGCCATCCAATGTTGAACCAAGACAAAATAATTTGTTGCTATTTTCAACTTTTCTCCTCTGAGAGTGCCCCATGCCCCAACATATGCTAGTCAGGGTTGCCAAAGATCAGGAAATGGCCAGCAGGGTTTGTACAGGTCCTGGAATTTTATTGTGGCATTTTCCAGGACAGGTAAGTCCTGGAAAAAGGCTGCCTACTGATCCTGGAAAGTTCTGGAAATCTGTTACACTCAAGTAAAAAATATGAAATGTTTGGCAGACAGTAAGCAGAGGTAACATGGAGATCTTAGGGATGAAAGAGTTAATGTGAATTTTAGAGTCCCGGAAAAATCAATCTGAATCTGGAAAAGTCCTGAAAATTTGTTTCTGAAAAAAAGTACAAGATCAGGGAAAAGTCAGGGAATTTTATTTTGAGTCAAGAAAAATTGACATTTTGAAGAAAAGTTAGAGAAAATTGAAATAATTTAACATGGTTGTTTTAATATCATTGAAGGCTGGAGGAAACACTCGCAGTCACTGTGATCTCAACCATTTTTTTCCTTCTTTCCTTTTTCCTTGTTGAAATTTATCAGTCTTAATGAACGAGTGGGAAAGTTGACGCCAGAAGCCACTATTAGATCTGATATTTTGTATTTATTTGGTCAGGGAAATGTGATTTTTGTCAGGGAAAAGTCAGGGAATTTTGAAAAAAAGTAGTGTCTGTGGCAACCATGCTAGTGTATGAGGTGTTTCACTCACTGTTTCTCTCATGTTCTTTCTTTGCATAATAGAAAATTGGGATAAGAAGAAGTAAAGATAAACAGAGTGTACACGTACATGTACATGTTTTATTAAATCAAGGGTCTTGTCTAACTTAATGGAACATTTTGTAAGCATCTACAGTGTATGTAGTCAATCAATCACGTAAAAATAATAAACTTAACTTGATTTTGTTATTTTGTATTGTTTCTAGGAGGGTCAAGCTGCTCATTTTCACAGATTTATTGAGTCAGAAAAAGGCCTCAATGAAGCCTGGAGGGCGAGACAAAGACTGCAAACACTACAGCAGCAACTGGAAGCTAATCTAGTGTCAAGTCATCAAGACTCTCCTGGAAATATTGAGCTGGCAAGGTACAACATGTATACATGTATAAGTGTGGAGGCGTGGTTGCCTCATGGTTAGTGCGCTCGCCTCCAGATCAAGTGGTCCGGGTTCAAAAAATAGGTACCGGCGAATTTAATGCTGGGGGTAACCCTGCGATGGTCTAGCGTCCCATCCAGGGGGGAGTACATGTAGAAATACTCCTGGTCGCTTCATGCTGCAGAAACCAGGATTTAACCTCCAGCCTGATGGGCCACTTGACTCGGGCAATGTATGCAGACTTGGGTATACAGAAGAGAATAGAGAACATTATAAACACAAATGTTGTGTGTTTTGAGTTGTAAATAGCAAAAACAAGTCAAATACAGGTTTTCTCTGAAGTGTATTCTTGACTTCGCGCGTGTATCATCAAAAATCTCAAACTTACATGAATATGGTACAGTGGACTCTCGATATAACGAAGAGCCAAGGAACTGGCAAAATATGTTCGCTGTAACGAGGTTTCGTTGTATCGAGGTTCTTGTCCGTACATTTTCCTATTGCTGGGGCGAAGGATATCGCTCGTTATGTACCTGCAGAGGTTCGTTTATCGAGGTTCCACTGTAATTCAAGAACTTTGCAACTCACTGAGTGCATACCAATAACATACAAAGATTAAACAACGGCAACTTTGTTTTGCATGGCTGAGCGTGTGAGCTATCTCATTCTCACTTTGCTCTGATGGAAGGCTATATATGCACCTACTGTACATGTGTGGCAGGTACATGTAGTGTATCTTTGTTTTAAATTGATAAATAGCCAAGTAATTTCCATACCGCTTTAGATTAACTAAACTCTTAATAAGGTGTAAAAGAAAGCGGAAAATATCTTTGTTAGTAACTTGTAAAACTCGATCCTGTCGTCCTGCTCTAAACAACCGAGTTCTGAAAATCTCTGTTTCATTTCCGCAGAGTTTTGCTTCATAATGAATTGGAGCTGACAGCATCCAAAGCATCACTGGAGTACATGAAAACAGAAATGGCTGAGCTGACCAACTCCAGGAACGAAAGACAAAGGGCAAAGGCACTACTGGTCATGAAGCACAAGAAGATTGAAGACTTTGAGAAACTTGCTGTGAGTTTTGGCTTGTTGTGATTTTATTTAAGGGGCGGGCTACATTATTTTGGGTGAATCTGTGTTATAATTAAGCAATAGAGCACTTTTTCCATGTTTATATAGCCTCATCTAAACACGAGGAGGGTTGGAAGAATTCGAGACACTTATGCAAACCCGAGACGTCGTCGAGGGTTTGTATAACTTTCGAGAATTCTCTCAACCCTGCGAGTGTTTACTTGTAGGTGAGGCTACATGTATATAAACACGGGAAAGTGCTCTATTGCTTTTATAAAATGGTTCTCAAAAATACGCGCGGATCTAAAACGTCACAACCGTGTTTGCATACACTCATCTAAACACACCTATCGACCAATGAGAGCGCGCGTAGTGGCTCAATTATGTTATAGTTATTTATATGTAGTTTATATGACCCTATTCTCCTAGAGGAGAGCTAGGGCTATGATGATGATGATGATGATGATCAATAAATGATGACCTACTGAGCTTCACTGTGTCAAATTAAAGTTGTAAATAAAAAACTGCATGAAAGGAAAAAATAGAAATGCTGTTACTAGATAGCTAAAATGGATAACTATCGATATTAAACTGAAAATTGAAGAGGATAAAACGAATTGCATTGACATGTGGGCAAATTTCATGACTTTTAGGGAGGCAGAGTGAAAGTGTTTATTGCAAAGGCTGCAAAGTTCTGACTCATTAATCCTACTCTATATAGACGTATTTTCATCTTTTTCTTTAAGGGAAGTAAAGTGTAAACTAAGTTATTGTAACCTCTCTTTATTAATAATCTTGTTTATCTTCTTTTAGCAAACTAAACAATCACTCATTCAAGCTCTTGTCAAGCAGAATTCCAATGCCAGAGCAAGGGTTGAGAAACAGAAACACGAGGTAAAGTACCGATGTCTTAAATGATTTTGCTCGATCGAGTATGTGTAGGCGAAGCCTTTTTCACCCTTCCAACCCTAGCGTCAACAGACAAACGGCTTTTCTCTTTATAGGGTTTCCATACGCCTCGTGTAGCTAAATGCATTAAAATTCGTCAGTTTTTAGTGAGTTTGCAGACTTTAAGAACTGTGTCAGGGTGTGTTTCCCAGTTAGTGCAGTTTTAACGCCTAAATGTAGTTTCACATACAACAACAACGACGACGATGACGCCGACGCCGAATTTAACACGTCAGTGGCACGGTTTGTTTGGTTAAACCAGCACGTTCTGTTTTGTTCTAAGCTCTTGCAGTACATACAGCAGAAGATCTGCTCGCACGAGGTTCAGGTGGTTGCCATGGCAAAACAGCTACACAACAGTATCGCACAGGAGGTGGATAAGTTTGCTGCGCTACCCCTGAATCAGCTCCATTACTCAGGTTTAGACAGGTCAGTAATATGACTCTGACTTGAGAACATATTCGAGTCGCCGACTTACCGGCAGACGCTTAAGGGAACTTAGTCACGGTAGTTTGACTTATTTTAGGCTCGTGCAAAATTGTCTTTAAATTGAGTGAAACCAAAAAAATAATAGTTTACTAGGATGTAAAAGCACCAAAGAGATAATAATAAACCACAAAAGAACAAGGATGGTTAAGGATGGAGAAGATTGACACGGATTGCAAACAACGAACTTGAAAAATTTAGGCTAATTGTTGCAAGATAAACAAACCGTGACGTAGCTCCTATAATACCGTCCTCTGTTCTGGCAGTAAACCTCCATATATTTTGCCTTAAGGACGTTCGCGCCCAAAAACTTCCCACGCACAGATTTTTTTAAAACTTTGACTGACGGTAGAAAATGATAAGATTAGATAAAAAACGTAAAAAAAATCGGGGGTCACCGAACTCGTTTTAAAAATAAAGCGTAGCTCAGACCATAGCATTTCTACGATTCTCAGTCATTCGAGGCGATTCTGGCCGGATTCATTACTATCGGCATATATTTAAGTTGAAGAATCATCTCTAAGCTATGAGTGTTTAACACGGCTTATATAGGCCTAATTGATAGATCTTTGCTACATATGTCATTAAATCTGCTAGAATTAGCCTTAAAAAAGACAACTTCTAAGTCACGCACACCTGTTTCCATGTACCAATTCGACCCTTTTTTAATAGTATATGACAAATAATTACAACTTCCCACACACAGATTTTTTTGGTTTTTTAGTATAATGTAGAGAGTTAAAAAAGGAAGTGATCTGCCGAAAAAAAAGTGGGGGTCACCGAGCTTCCAACAAAAATATTCGCACACCAAGTTAACGCAAAGGTCATCAGCTCTATATTTTGTTAAGTTTTCGACTCGGTGCGCGCGCTTGAAAATGACGTGGCACGCGCGTGACCAATGAATAGCGTGCGCACTAGAGATGCGCAGTAGCAATGGGCGCGAACGTCCTTAAAGGAGTTAATGTCGCGATATTTGGAGTCACTTTTCCTTTAGACAATATATTACTTTGCTATGGAAGGAACTGACCTCCAAATAAACAGTGACGACAGCGACACTAAGGATAACGCCTTGTAAAACCTGCTCAAACCTGATATGTAATGCTATTGATCAGTTACAAAGGAGATACGGGAAATTATCCGTCGTGGCTCACATCTCTAAAATACGTGGAACTTAGTCATTTCACGTTGTTGTTAAGTAGAGAACGGCTTCGAAATGTACAAAGATTGTTAACGCACGTGCATAGCTATTGTTCTCGTAGCCGTTGTCGTGTTTTTTTTTAATTTGTTGAAATTAACCTTACACTATTGCCGTAGTCGTATGCTTCATGCTACATAAAAACAAAGGAAAGTCGGGATGGATGCTTTGTTTTGCAAGTTGCGTCCCAGCATGGCTGATTTTGTACTACAGTGTACTTAACCGGATCGTGCAAAGAGGGTATTATGTCATTCCTGTTCACGTTTCCCCGCCCCCATCCCCTCCTCCCGCAGCTCAACCTATCACCTTACCCAGTGAATGACGACTAATTTTCCAGTCCTTTTGAGCCATCACGTTTTGTTTACTCTCCTCAGTGCAAGAAGAGTTCCAGTCAGCGAGTTGTCAATCAATCGTTTAGAAAATCTCTCAACAAGTCCCGGAGGCGGTACAATCAGAGCTGTGTTAGACAGTCTCGACTTCCCAACCTACAAGGTAACGATGCCATGTTATTTTTTTAGTTGAGGTACAGGAAAGGTAAAGCCCGTCGCATTATTAAGAATTGTATCATCGGGATTCATCTGTGCCAATGCTAAAAAGAGCTACCTCACGGCTCGCGCATCTTGAAAAGTTTAGCCTAAATTTTTCGAGTTCGTTGGTTGTAATCCGTGTTAATCTTCTCCATCCTTAACCATTCGGATCATGTGTACTATAGGTGGTCTCGGTCGATATATCGGCCGACAGTCGACCGATATATCGGTCGACATCGGTCGACTGTCGGCCGATAGTCGACCGATATATAGACCGATATATCGACCGAGACCACCTGTATTACACGAGCTCCAACCATTCTTGTTTTTTTATGGGTTGTTATTATCTGTGTAGTGTTTTTTTATCTTTATTAGCAAACGTCTATTTTCAGGTTTCCTTCAATTTAAAAGTAGTTTTGTACGTGGCCAAAATAACTCAAAATACCGTGACTGAGTTCCTTTAAAATTCTGTAGCCTAATGGCTAGTGCGCTCGCCCCCGGATCAACCGGATTTAATGCTTGGGGTAGCCCTGCGATGGACTAGCATCCCATCCAGGGGGGAGTAGAAATACTCCTAGTCGCTTCATGCTACTGAAACCGGGATACGCTCCGGCCTGATGAGCCACTAGGCTCGTATGCAGACTTTACCTACTTTTTTATATTTTTAACTTAACCGTATAAAAATGTTTCCTTTCTCTAAATGGCAAAGCTAGCCAAAAAACAGTACTAGCTGTATGTTCGATGCTAACAACATTTTCTGCAAGAAGTTATGTGTGTCATATCAGGATTTAATGGCTGTGCACAGCCTGGCTCCAAAATCGGCAGAAAAATAATAATATTCAGGCTGGGTCAGAAAAACTATATTCTTATAAAGGCAAGGGTGTACATCGTTGTAGCTAATAAGTTAAGTATTCTTTGCGCTTATATGGCGATGATTTGAGTAACGCTAGAAAATCGTGTTATTTTCACCTCTTTCAGGCCCCTGAAGAATTGCTGTCGGCGACCATGAAGTTGAAAGAGAAAGGTAACAGTGATTTAGTTTATTTCTTGTTGAACTGTGATGAATTTTAAACGGATGATATAAATTTCTTATTCAAGTTGACGACACAAGATCCCTCGTACGGTCACGTGATGGTGCGGTTTGTGAAGTGGATGGTGACAGGTCGTGCGAGAGAATGGTGGCGCATTTGAATGGTTTGAGACGGGAGGTCACTGACCAGGATCGCGCACAACTCGATTACATTATGCCGCTGGTACAGAACGGACTCAATAAATCTACCAAAGCGTTGTCAGATTGCATTTCTGTCAAGGATATCGTGAGCTCATGGTATGAACTTCTTTTGTGTCTTGTATCAGTAACAATCAATTCTTCCCAGTGTTATTTCTTTCTCGAGGACTGGAGCGGGAGATGTTTTTTCACTTGCAGTAGCCATTTGACCACAGGTACGTTTCCTTTGTCCTTCGTAGGTGGGAGCAGCCCGCGCAGTTCGTGACACCCTGGGTCAAGTTGGATGACATGAACATGAGACAGTGGACAGATCAGTGGACACTGTCCGCTACTCGCTTGAGGCAGTTACAGATGAGTCACTGACACACAGTCACTTGCATTAGACACTGGTCACATCCCCAACTAGAGACAGTTATGATGAATTCAGTAGAGCACAGAGACACTCGCAGAGATAGCAAAAATTGTCTGTCACTCAGTTGAGACAGTAGTGGACTGGTCACGGACACACTGACACTCGTATAAGAGTGCGGGTACTTTCCGACACCCGCTCGAAACGTTTGCCTCTCCCCTAGCCTCCTATGCAGACGCTCTTTGGCCCAAAGAGGCTACCTCTCCCCCATCGACGTTTCCCGCTCCACCATTCCTCCCTCTTTACCCCGAAAGCTTAATATAAATTCTAATACGAAGAAGAAAAAAAACGCTTAAGTTTTCTCTCCAGTCACCCTCTGACCGTAATGGTCACGTTCTACAGCCTCTTTACATTATGTAAGCTGTATCACACAACTGTTCTACGAAGTTAGAGTTGAATGTTCTATTTCTGCCCTTGAAGACCTTGAATAGATTGCAAATGTATAGCATATTTTTATACAGTCATACGCAACGCGAAGATATTAAAGCGGGAAGCGGCTGGCATCCTCAACGGTGGGCAAGCTCTTGAGTCGAGGATAGCATCTATTAACGCTCACGGCCTCGCGAGCGAACCTGTTCACACGCAACTTAAATGCGGAATGCTTTGCACGCAGTGAGAACTCGAGTTTCTTAAAATGGATCTGCAAATAGTGTCAGTGTAACTACAATAGACCTTTTTACCGATGTGGCGGCCATTTTGAGCACATTGTTTCAATTTAAGAGCTATTAGGGATGCTCAGCGAGCAAATTAGTATGTATTTGCCCCCCCCCCCCCCCGAGCATCCCATAATAGCTTTTTGAAACAATGGAATTCAAAATGGCCGCCGTATCGGTAAAAAGGTTTGTTAATTAATTTCCATTCGGAAAAGTGATATGATAGTTATTCTAGAAGCGTGAAGCACCCTTCCGGGGGGACCTCCATATCAAAAGGACTGGGGTGTTCGCAAAAAAACCCTAAGAGGTACTAACATTCTGCTCTGTGAAGGTGGCTTGAAGTTGTTTTTACTCCAAGAGGAACCAAACAGCTCATATCCTGTCATATGTGTTCGGCTCAATACCCCAAAAGCTACCGTGAAGGCTTCCACTGTGATCTTTTGAGGCTGAACGCCCTAAGAGGTACCAAAACTACATCTTAGCCCCTACGAGGTACGACGAGGACCCCCGTCCTTTCTACATAGGAGTCCCCCCCGGGAAGCATCCTTTCCACGCTCCAGACGTTCCATCTGTCTCACAGAACACGAAGGAAAAGAAGACGAGGGTAGCTCTATTTTATAGCAATATGGTGCAAGCAGTGAAACATGCCACGCTCCCGTCTTTCCTATAAACACCTTTAGGCATTTACCTTCCGTGGAATGCATTTTAAGGAAGATACGTGATACTTGTAGTTTGTTATTATTTGTGTGAAAAAGAAACTTACGCTTTATCTTGACAATCGGAAGTTGCCGTCGGTGACTGAAGTGGCCATAAAATCTAAGCTGATGCGATTGACATTTCAAGACAGAACATTCTGTTGATTTCCGGTCCTAAAGTGCCTTGCTAGACGACACCGGAAATCATGTCTGCTGAAGCACTTATCTTTCCATCATCTCTGTCATCGTGAGTTAGGTGATAAATCATCACTACAATGCCAGTCTGGACCTCACTTTGCAAATGTTATTTCCAAGCGTGAATCTCTTTGATTCAAATGAGCTCTTTTCGCGTCTCAAGCCATTTTGAAAATAAAAATATGTTTCAAAATATGGCAATATTCGAGAATTTGATGTTACATTCGATCTTGGTGGGACTCCTAACTTCTGAAATATGACGCGACAAATAGAGGTCTTGACCAAATTTGTCGGCAGAAGTTTCTGCTAATGTTGAGCGGAGCGCCTTGCCTCGCTTTTATTCGCAGGGGTCCGGCGCGTATCGCCGTGACTGGACTGCAATTCATGGTTAACTTTTCTCATTTGTATTAAAATCGGGGTACAATATAATCAAACATGTATGTGAGGAGATTTCAGGCAGTTTTGAAGTTTCTGCCCGAAACTGTCTCGTACCCACGTGGGATTACATTGTAGTGCAAATGACAAAAGTTAACCGTGAAGAGGGCTAGTGTTCTCGGCGTTTATTGCGCACGGTCTGTAAACCGGCTGTCTCCCCTGGCAACATCTCCCCTCACTACTAAATTCCTTTAGACAAATCCAACAGGTCAGGCTTTCATCTTGGCTTGGCGGTACCGCTGGTCAAGGGGATGCGGACTCTGGGTACAAGATCAGAAAATAATGCAGCCTCGTCTTCACTTCTTTATGTACAGCAAGCGAGCGAGCGACAAATATCGAACATCAATAACAATCGATTGTTTGGTAAACCGTAAACCTCTTTGCTTCACCATCTTGGCTTGTGGCAAACGTTGAAATGGTCAGATTGCAAAACACAATAGAAAATACGATTTCGACGTAATTTGAATATTTTGTTTAGCCTTACCTGAAGTTTGAATTTCTGTTTTGTGGATGAATAGCCGATATATAGACTTATTTATATATTTATTACAATTCACGGCAATTAGAATAAAAATGCAAAAGAAAAAGTGAACAGCGAAGAGCCGTTGGAGGTACTCAAAAAAGTCATAGACCCAATACGAGGCGAACCACCACAAGATCAAAGCAAAGATCACATCTCAAAATCAAATTAATCTAGCCCAGAAATGAAGACAAATCTGTTTCCTCTATGCTAGAAAAATGAATTCCGGAGCAATTCTCGTTTGATATCTTAATTGTTCAAATAGCCACAAGTTAAATTGGAGCGGTGATGGTAAGGCCCAACTCGACCGCCAAAATCCCGGGGAGGAAGCTTTGTTGCAGTAAATGGATGCCCTCCCCCCCCCCCCCCCCTATTGCAACCAAGGTAGCAAGGCGTCACAAAATGTGACTATGTTGTACACAGGCTTTCTATGATTAATGTTTTAAATTATAGTGACGAAAACTTTTTTTAAACAAAGTCTGAAGTTTAATTTGAAAGAACTGAAAAAATATCGTTCCAACAACAACGTTCCAATACCTTCATTTTTGTTTCTCTTTTTAGATCTTTTTAGGGGGTAATTAGCAATTGACGTCATCGGCATGTACTTGACTTCACTCACTTCCTTTACAAAACTAGCCTATGTATAACTGAACGAATCATTTTGCAACCAGAAAAAAATTACTATATAATGGGATAGCTCAAGAAGCTTCTCGAAAACCATCCTTAATAGAAGCGGAGAGGCGGATTAGATCCAATAATTCTTGGTCCAGTTCAATTACGAGTATGTTCTCATTTTTGTCAGGAAAGGGCTAGTTGAGTGAACGAGAACCGCGAAAATCAGTTTGGCGTGAAATAGGGAAAGGTTATAAGTGACCATTTTGTTCAGGAATAGGATATGGTTTGCGTACATTGGTCAGCAATTTGCGGAATTCTCACAGGAACGTAAGTTCCAAGAGTCGCTCCGTGCACCTTAACTCGAATTTTCTGTGTCCCGCGCGCCCCGGATTTAGTGGTGGTTTCGGATCTTAGATTGCGGATTAAAAGCGATATGCCTTTGATGCACCGCGTCGGAATACTGTTGAAACGAATAGTGGATCATCCGGCCAGGTTAACGGTATAATAATCACAATGAAGGATAACGCAATTTAAATCCTACACAGTCATCAAGGAAAGCGAAAACGTGTCGTATATTCCAGAATTATTATTGTTTGTTGTTTTTGTTAATTAATTTTTGGATCGCGTGTTTTACAATAGATATCCTGCTCATCAACGGACATACTGCACTTCCTTAAGTCGTCAGATACACGACATAGCAGTTAAACAAGCATTGCTTTATTTTTTCCTTTCGTCGCGACGCTTCGTAACCTGTTTCTGAGCTGAGGTGTGGCACACGGCGGGTTTTCCTTGAATATGTTTACAATATGTTCTTTTTTAATAGCGAGCTATTGATCGTTTTTGGACAAGAAAAAGCATACAAACTAGCTCTCTTTATGATTTTAGATCATACATAAGGAGGTATTCAAGAGTTTCCCGCCATCGCTAATCATCCAAACTTCCCTAGCTGGGTTCCTGTCTCTTGTCTAGTCCAGGCCTCAGTTGTTAAAAGGCTGGATAACGCTATCCACCGGATAAATCACCATCCAGCGGATAAGTGTTGACAAAACGAACCACGCTATCCGCTGGATAGTGATTTATCCGATGTATAGGGTTTTATCCATCTTTCGAACAACCTGGGCATGTTCTTCAAACCACAATTGTTGGGCTTCCTGTACATACAAATTCATATGGAATTTCCGACAACAACAAAAATAAAAAGAATATTTATCATTTAGCGTTCAGTTATAAGGCTTCTGCTGCTTGCTCCGTTTCTCTGACATTTCAATACGGCGAGAAGCGTGAATGTCTCGCGGAATAAACCTGACTTGAATCACAAACACAAATGAGTTTAATCAAACATGCGGTTCGATACAAGAAGGGTGCGCGCATGGCATGCGTGCACACATAGTGATGACAAAATCCGCAGACCAGTTTTTGCAGCACAAACATTGAACATTCTCTAATCCGTGTCACAACCAGAAAACTACGGTTTTAACGCTTTGCGTGTCAGATTATATTTTCACCGGCAAATGACCATTTTATTCAAAACAGCCATGACCATTATACAATTTAAATAGCTCTTGATCTCAGACAAGCGTATCCGGCTCGACTCGCGTACGGACATCCGTACTAATTACAAAGCAAAATTGCGCCCTAAATCGGTCACGTCCACTCACAGAGCACGGAATACGGCGGTTAACCTCAAGCGGAAACAGGACATGCCACAGGGCAACCATGGACTGAGACGTCCTCAAGGGCTGTGGTGCGTTAGAACTTTACTAAAAATAAATACATAAATAAAATGAAATAAGAAAAAGAAAAGAAAGTGCAAACCTTCATTGAGTAGAAGTGCAGTTCATCTAAAGAGTAACAATAATTTATCGATATCAGGACCAAACTATGAGAGATTTGGGGATAAAACTGGTCATATATGCATTTTCTTGATGGCTCATGCTACTAAACTCAACCGACTCTGACTGCAATTGCTCTCGATCGGCCTGGGTTATAGACGCAAATATTGAATTCAGAGTTCATCGAACAACGATTTTAAGAGCGTGGACATATACATGTGCATCTCGAAAACATTGCTGATTCTCGATTTCGTTGTTTTTCAACGTAGACTTTTATAATTCAAATATGTTGTACTGAATGTCACGATACGCCTAGATTTACCCTCTGTCAATCCATTCCTCTCCGTCATTGCAGCCCAGTGGCATGATGAACGAAGGAATTGTAAGACTGGGTGTAAAAATATTGATGATATTTACCCCGCTATAGTCTTTATCCCGCTGGTTTTCATAGTTTCTTGTCATGTTCTGGTGTAGGTGGGAGGAATCGAGGATTACAAATTGTTTTTGTTAATTCTCACCATACTGCTTTTTATATATATATATCCATTAATATTAGATTGGGAAATAATAAAATGGATAAATATCCTAATGATAACTCGTTTGAGGTCATCGGTGTGATACCGGAGTTTTGAATTTTTGAAATTCTGCCATAGAAGAGATGTCGTTTTGACGTTTTTGAGCACAGGAAGTCGCTGTTTTGCTGATATAGTATCAGAGATTTTAATCCTTTGTAAAAAAAACAAGACCATATTTGTTTCAGTGAAATTACACATCATATATTTTTTTCATTTAGCGTGGAGAAAGCTGACAGTTCCAGGCAAATTGGTCCTGGTGTTCGAAGGCTGTTGTAGGGTAAGTCTTACGAGGTTGATTATTCAGCCATTCGCTAAAGATATGGGCGCTAATGATACGACGGTTTATGTATTATTCTCTATATAACGCTGTCTTGATCTATGGCTTAAGTGGTCGTTTTTAAGTTTGAGTGTGAGAACTTTCGCAACAACTCAGTTGCAATTCGTTTATCACTTCTTTAGCGCCATTTCGTCTGAAGAGCGAACCAGAAACTCAGCACCGCACTTAACACCCTTTCAGTTGTCAGGGTCTCGAGAGCTCCTTTGCGATCAGTGATAAAATATATATATGCTCTTTTCACTGTCAGTATGGTGATGTGACAAATTCTGCAAATACTTCTCTACCATTTGTTACACCTCGGCAAAAGGGGAGGTGGTCAAGCTGCCTTTGTGGCTATAGACCTCGAAACGCTGCCCGCGAAAACCCAATGCTCTCTTGAGTGCTCTAGACATTCGTCGGATAGTGTAAGGTATATGTACAAGTTAGTAAAACATTAGACATACGGTGCACTTAATCCTTCACTTTAAGGATAATTTTTCCGCCTTGTCCTCCAAGGACAGTTCAAAGCATGCAGAAAAGCATGTCTTTTCTTAAAAGGAAAACTGTGAAAGCTTGATCGTCTGGCGATTCGTGCGAACTAAGCCTGAGCCTAAAATTAAGGTGATCTCAAGGCTTGGTAGTCTCTTTAAAGGCGCTTTTTGATATTTGTAGGAACGATTGTTCATTCCCTTTTCACCTTTTTTCTAGTTTTACTATCTTGTGTGTAAGTTATTCAGTTTTATCCCAACAATCTGCACATTGCTCAATATATATTATCTTTAAAAAGCATCTCGACCACTGCGGTTTCCTCCTTCACCGCAACAACAATGACTTGGAATGGCGTGCTCTTTTATACTGTATTCTGATATGAAAAAAAAAAAACTGTATAAGAACCTGTAAGAGTATAAAACAGGATGCGGAGTGGTACATTTGTAACGCAAATGTTGGCTTGAAATCTTACCAGAATTTTGATAGAACCTCAATAGGCCGCGAGCCCAATTCACACGTTTATTTACTTATCCTGATCACGGCTGGCAATAGTCACGGCCAGTTAAACGAGTCGATGTAATCTTGAATCAGCGAAAGAAATCAGGAAATATTTTGCTTTAGCTGCGAGTCTGTGCGGTGTAAGACATTTGTAGACTGCAGACTGCAGACCGAAGACTGCAGACCACAGACCGTTTTTTACTGATACATCGCATTCCATACCGATAACCATAGGCTAACCTGAGCGCTATTCAGGTTAACCTGAGAGATACTCAGGCTAACCAGAGCGCGTATTCATAAGTCTAAATGTAGTCTGCAGCCTGCAGTTCAACTATCGTAGAGTCTGAATATGTCATACACCGGTTTCTGTGGCAGTTGGACAGATCATTTTTCTCTTTCGCAATAACACAACTGATAACGTTCTACAATGCACGTTCAAAATCTTTAGCACATCACGAGACTACAAAACTAAGATTGCCACTGCACTAGGTTTGTCGGCGACGCACAATAACTGTTAAGGAGATCGAAATTTGGAAAAGCTAAGCAAAAGCTATCTGGAAAAAGGGTGTCACAGTTGTTTGATGCACTCCAGTCAGCACTATGGTGTCTATTTGAACGTTAGAATCGCGTAGCAGTCGATTCTTGCCTCAATGTTCGCGGTTCAAATTTTCTTCTTTTCTCTTCTCAGAAGCGATTTGTCCAAGGATGCTACAGTGATCTGATACAGCGTCTACGACAACACAAGTTTCATTTCACAACCATGATACATAAACCTATTTGATTTCCGATTGACTGGTGACGTTGTGAGAATCATGTACCCGATTTTGAAACCCTCATAGCTCGAGCTCAAATCCAATTTTATTACGGGACTTTGACACCCAATTTCCAAGGCCCATAAAAGCTTATATTCCGGCTAGCTACTTCCTGAAAATTGTCAATACGTATTACAGTCAGGAGATGACTGATTTTCTGATCATCTCACTGAATGCATCTTGTTTGTAGCTGTTTCACTGGCTTGGAACCACATGGACTTTGACCTGACTGTGGTCAGAAACAAGTAGCGTGGGATAAAAAGAAATTAAACTGAGCTCACGGGGGCCAATGTTGGTTGACACAGGACATCCGGATCCCCGATTCTCCAAATTTTATGAAGAAATTATTTTGCTGAATGTGACCACTTTTCCTTTAATATCAAAACCTTAATGTTACAAACGTTACTATACATTACACCTGACTCCTGGAGTCTGTTTCGCGTTAAGTCTCGGCGGCCCTTTCCTTAGCGTGTAAATTCCGTATCGTTTTATTGTGTCTCGCTCTAATAATGATTACTGCTGCCACCCGCCAAAACCACCAACTTCCTGTAGGAAGTGTGAACATATTTTTATAGTAAAAGATATTAACACGGCTATTTTTATGGATCTAAAGTACTGTGAGGTTTAGGAATGATCTGAAGTTTGACGACAAACATCAAACAGGAAAAGATGTCGCTCATTTTGTTTTGTTTTCCACTAATCCTTAAATCAATCCAGCACAAAAATGCAAAAAAGCAACTGTGTTATTCACAGAAAATACCGCAAAATATAAGATATTCTCAGTTTAGTATACCGTATCTGTATGCCGTTTCCTGCATACGTCAATCAGTTCTTAATCTTTCGTTGTACGTCACTGGCTGGCCACGGTTTGACCGTCTACAGGCGTCAATGATAATGGGAAGGTTTGCAACTGAAAGAAAGATTCTCTCTAAATAGATGCAACAGCAAATATTGGGTCCGATGAGCAGCTTGAGATCTTTTTTTTTGTGCTTGTAACAGTCGAAGAGTAGTTTGTTTTTAGAAACCCACAATTTGTCAGTACGTGCTGGTTGAGCAGCTCTCCGCACGTTGTCATGGTAACCAGGACCTACTGCAAGCATGCGCATGGTCACATTTCCGATTTGTATTAATCACAACTCCACTTGATTCTCAGCTGATTAACGAAAGCACCACAGAAAGGCAACCGTACGGCTGCACCAGGAGACGATCTCGAGTATTGTAAGGTTGGTTATTTGTAACTATGCGGTATACAATCTTATTGGCTTCAGGTGAAACGTTTTTGACCTGATGTTTTCTGTCTGTTATTCGAACGAAACTCTGAACGATCCAGCATCTTACGAGTAGCCTATTCTAAAGAAATCGCGCTGGAAACTAGAAAAAAAATCATGCACTATTTGCGTCCAGCAACTAGCAAGTAAAAAAACTAAGATTTCAGTTACCAGTGACAAGACTGGCGATTCGCCACTTCGCGCGGGAATATCTTTTATTAGCTCTCATTTGACTAGTAACCTAGTTTGAAGTGTCTGAAGACTTACAGGAACAAAATCAGCTATGAAAAATTATTTCCCCCACCGGTTCACAAATTGTACTCCGTCGAAAATTCGTTACTGCGCGCCAGTTCAATCCCAAAAACATGTCCGGCTGTTAAATCTTATTCAAGTAAAGTATTCGACTGTTTTTGATATAAAAAAAGAAAGAAAGGAGATCAAAAAACTTAAGTGGTCAGACATGACGTCAGTTTGACGTCACTGATTTGTGGCATTGGGTACACAAGCTGGGCAGTATGACGGAAAACGCGACAACTATGGGCTGAAACACTTCTTTACTTTCCTAGTATTAAATAAGCAGACATAATTACACAAAGCTTTGAATACAAAAACTGCTTGTATCACATTTGTCGCAACAACCTATGTGGGTTGAGTTTGTTGCTGGTACACGCCTTGCTCCGAGGGTTTTTCTCTGGGTTCTCCAGTTTTCCTCCCTCCTCAAAAACCAACATTTCTAAATCATGAATCCAATTCGATCGGGAATTCGAGGGCCACGGGTTTATCAGACTGTTGTGTGTCACCCTCGTTAAACAAAGTTGATTTTTCAACCTGAAATCAAATGCAATGACACAGAAGCTCTCTCTATCTCTGTCTCGATTTGAAAAGTGGTTGTAGAAATATTTCTAGATCCATGCTGCAAATTTGGTAACTTTAATTTGTCCTTATCTTATGTCTGTCTGCATACATCAACTTGTATTTTATCGGTATACACACGAGCATTATTTAAGTGGGATATTCCATGGTATATACCAAGAGAGAGCGTTGTATAACTATTGTATACCATGTCGTAGAAAATTCAGTGGCCAACACAACCAGTGCGAAATACGCGCGGCGCATGATGGATGGGAAGATTGATGTAATACCGTCGAAAATACAACGGCTTTCCTGTATCTGACTCACTGTATTTTCTATGGCATGGTATAAAAGGCAATATCCCAGTCTTGAGCTATATACAGTGGAATCCCGATTTCTCGAACCTCCAGAAACGCAAATTGGTTCGAGAAATCGGAGAGTTCGAGAAATCCGGCGGGGCTAAAATTACAGTGCTGAACGAGTTTTGGTTCGAATTATCGGGAGGTTCGAAAAAATGAGGGTTCGAGAAATCGGGATTCCACTGTAGTTAGTGATTTTTCATTGTGAACTCTGGCCCTCGACTCAGTAAAAAAACTGAATGTTGATCATCTCCAGAGTGAAGTCAGACGGCTGGTATTTTCTCCTGTCACACATCAGCTTCAGTTGAGGCATCAGCCACTCGGCCACGAAATGAGATCTTTTAAAATATGTAAACTGCAAAGCTGTGAACGAAGATTCTGCTTGATCGAATGTTGGATATCACAGGAATTCTAATCAGCCAAACTTGAAAAGTAAAACGATGAGAAGTCAAAGACTATTATAAGGCTGACACAACGTAGTATATGCAGTGAACGTTAAATTTACAACAATTGATATTTTCGGTCGACCCCTTCTTCTGGTTCAGTCGAATGCTAGTATTGTGCTTTTTTCACCTGTCTACGCAACAGACTGAAAGGAAACTTATTTGATCAAAACTTCGGATTACGTACGCATGGGTGCCTACCGAGTTATAAGCTAGCTCCTTGAAGAGAAATTATTCCGCAGCTTTGCCTGTTACAAGACATACTGAGAAGTAAGGGGCAGTGTGAAGATGTTTCGTTCTCCGATCTTACGACATGACCACATGTATGCTTCAAGTGGGGGTTTCAATTTTTCTGTTTGATGGAAACTCCAAACCAGACTTAATTTTTCAGTTCCGAAACCCTGGCAAGATGAATTGTAGGATGAATTAAATGGTGAAGCCATTGAATTGAATTAGTCTCTTTTGAACCCCGTACGAAGGTTTTATCTTAAAATTGAACTTAATTTTATCACTGCTCATAAATTCCATCGAAGCCTGTCTTTGTTTGTTTTTTCTTTCTTGTCTTTCTCTGTTTCATTAGTCTACTTGGATATATTAATTTTCCTCCCCGACTTCCTGCTTCCCGAAAACCAGCTTCCTTCCTGTACAAACAAGAAGACAGGAAGGAAAAAATTAACGTCAGAATTAAAAGCTGTTATCAATTTTCCTATTATGCATTTGAACAAACTCCTCTATGGACTAAGGGTAGTCTTTTTCTTTTTCTAGCGTTCGGCGGGTTTCATCTCCTAGCGTTTTCGATCGATCCCCATTCCCTCCTCGTTTTTTTTCTCTAGTTTGCATACACTCTATATTTTTTATAAGAATATTGTTTTTTCGGCCGAGCCTGAACATTCTTAATTTTTCTGCCAATATGAGGCTGAAAATATTCTTATTCTTAGATTATAGTGTATGACATTTCTGTTTCGAATGTGTTTGGTTGTGTTTGGTATTTGGGTGTGTGTTTAAGTAATTTTGGAGCCAGTCTGCCAGCATTCTCGTCCTCAGAAGTCGCGCTCCTTTTGGTCTCGCGATTCTTGGTGCTGACCAAAAGGAGCGCGGCCTCTGGGGACGAGAATGGTCTGCCAGGCATGATATGACGCGCATAGCGCCGTTGCAGTAATTTAATTTATAAATGTAAACTGTGAGGAAGTAAAGTACGCTATGCTAGGCCATGCAGAAATGTTATTGACGTCGAAATATGGCTAGCGCTGTTTTTATTGCTTTTTGGCTAGTTTTGCCGTTTAGACAAAGGAAGAATTTAACACGATTTAGTTTAAAACATATAATAATACACATGAAAAAATTACTCGATTCTGATTGGCTGAGAGCAGTGCAGTTCAAGTGTAACACCAGTGCAAAAAGTGTAACACCGGTGCAAAAAGTGTAACATCGGTGCAAATTACACATCGTAATTCTAGATAATGATCGGCAGAAAGACAATATGAAATTTTGTAGGCCAATGATATCATGTAAAGTGACAAAAATTTTGTACGGAAACTCTGAAAAAAGTTTTCTCGAATGTGAAAAAAAGGCTGCGAGAAACATCTTCCGGCAATTTTTCTGCGCGAATTTTTTCATGTTTGTATTATTAATAAGCAATCATACGGTTTTTCTCGTTCAATTTGGAATTAATTTGCACTTGTGAGTTTTTCAAAAAGCTGAAATTGCACTCGCCGAAGCGGCTCACTCGTGCAAATTAATTCCAAATTGAACTCGAAACCGTATGATTGGCTATACTAATCGTATTGTATTTCAACACACTAAATTATATTCTTTTCAAAGCCTCAGCCTCGGGGTTGTTTTTCAAATATAAAAATAAAATCTGGCAAATGTCAGCCTCAATATATTCTGAGATTGATTTACTTGTGTCGTAAAAGCTCTTCGACCAGACACCTTGAAAAGGCGTGCTTCATCGTAAAAGTAGACGCCCATTTTAATTTTCAGTGAATTGTAGGCGCAGCGTGTCTGTTTCTGTTCAGTCCAGACAAATAAACTTGCACGTCACGTTTCAGTCTTTCAAGCCCCTCTTTGTATGCGGGTGGGGTGATTTTACGCGCGAGAAGTCCTACAAGGGGGTCATTGGCCCTGAAGCCAAGAATAGACCAAGACTTTAAGACATCCGGCATTTTCAAGAGCATCCCAGACCACCAAATGCTATTTTTACAATCCTAGGATGAAATTTGACAAGCACTACACTGCACTGAGTTCAGTACCGTATTCCAGACCATTTCACCAGTCAAATATTCGCTTCACATGTCCTTTTGGCTCAACGGTTTTTTTTGTGAATTGCGATAAGCAAAATCTAGTTCATCTGCTAAAATTTCGTACTGATGACTGCTGTACTCTACGTCAGAGTAAAGCCGAAAATCTCCGTTAGAATTCCGAAAAGTTAACGTAATATCCTGCTTGGCCCAGAAGTATTTGTACACCCCTATTCACGACAGACTGGAGGTTCAAGAGTATTTTATAAGTCGAATTAACACTCACCCTGACTCGGTGCTGAGTTGTTATGATCCGTTTGATTGGCTTATACCTGCAGATTCAATTTCAAAGGCGATACGATCATTCTTGAAGTCGTAGATGGTTGTAAGAGGTTTACAGTTGGTATAGACAAGATTAAAGAGAATAAACTACCTCCCAGGGCGCTTATTTTTTATGCGTGTATTCCGCTCTGCATTTATAGTTTCCGTTGTGGTTTCGCACTGTGGAAGTTTTCTTAAATGTTCTGTGGTAGCCTGTGAGCAGGCTCTCACGTGCTGCGGCACGGACATAGACGAAGCTCCGAGAGACGAGTCTCGGTGAGGGGGCTGACTCTTGAATCGAGGCTTACCATTTCTTAACTTCTCGATGCACAAATAGCTTAAAATAAAAGCGTTGAAGGTGTGATCTCCTGGGAAGAAGTCAATTCTAGGTGAACTGAAAAAAACTGCAGAGTGCTGTATTGTTTTAAGAAGGTGCGTATAAGACACAAATGACCAAAGTACAGTTATATAATGTGAAATTCGTGACCGAACTTCTGTCCTTTTTGCAGCCAGATAAAACTATTGTCTCGTTATCGCTAGCAAGCAATAAAAAGGTGTAGGTTTTCGCTTGTCTGGAGCTGTGTTTTCCATTCCGGAGGAAGTGTAGTGTACTTCAGATGTCTGATGAAACACGCGTTTCAGTTGTGCTCGGATGAAGGCTTCACTAATAACAAACAAACTAATAAAAAAGAACAAGCTAGAAAGATCGCTCGTTAACATTTCAAAACAATTTCCTTCAAAATCAAATTGTTATGTTAAAATGGCCCTAATTGTGGTACAAGGGGTTAATATATGCGAACGAAAAAGTAAAAATTGTCACGGAAAACTTTCTTTTTAGTTCTTCTTCCTTTTGCCTCGACAGGCTTATGCCATAATCTGTGATCCAGTCTTTGTGCTAACGAGAATCTTACATATAGACTCTTGTTTTGTCTGAGTCAACATATAGCGTTGTTGCACACAAAGCCGGTATCATAATATCAGTATCTGCCTTAGTTCTGGGGAGTGAAGTAAATTAATTGTGTGTAGTCCGCCGAACATGTTTTGGCAAATATTTGGGTAATGTTAGACGCTGGAACACTATGTAAACAGCCTTCAAATTGAGGACGAATATTTTATCTTGATTGAATTGAATATTTTGGGACGTTTGGGTGTCGCATAGGCATAGAGATTTGGAGTCTGAAAAATTGTTTTCGATCCAGGAATTCTAGAGAACGCGATGGAAAGTGACAGGAAAGGCCAAACACAAGTCTCGAGTGGCTTTTTAAGATGAAATCTCGAGTGCCGGCCCTACGAGGCTGGTCGAAAGTTGAGCTATCTCAATTCCTAAGCCTAATTGAAGCCTTTGTCATTAATATTGATACTATCAACCGATCGCAAAAGATATTCTTATTTTGATTACTCAAGCTTTAAATTGATCTCGACAGAATTAAAGGCGGGGATTAAAAAACAAAATTGCATTTAACAGGAGAGAGTCGGTCCCTGCCCAACAAATGGATTGCGCACGCCGAATCGACAAACCTGATCATTAAATATTTGTCAATCAAGATTAAAAGATCGCTTTTCGTGGAGATTACGAGAAAACTGCAAGACGCATTTGCAAAACAATCAGTCCCTTAGGATAAAGCCATACGCGGGAAGTATTTCCGGTCAGAAACCGCAAGGCATTGTCATTGGCCGCCATTGTCCCACGCCGGAAACGAGTAATTTCCAGAGATAACATTGTGATTAATCGAGTTTAGCATACCTACCGTATTTACAAAGTTTATATCAAGAAAGAACACTCACTCCACTTCTGACATCTTGAAACAAAATTGTTTGCTAGTTTGAAAGCGCCTTTTGTGTGCTTTGTCAACAGAACCTGAAACCACGCCGCAATGTCGAGTGATCTTCTTTGTCTCTATTTCCGGCCACCAATAACAGATAACGTCACCATCCCGTTTCCGGTAAATTTCCGCAAGCTTGCGGTGATACGTTGTCACGTGCAGGCATTTTTTATCAATAAACGGGTTGTAGAAAAGTCAGGCGGACCGATTGCAACGCTTCTGAACCAATACGTGACTTTCGCGCGGTTGCTTTCATTTCTCATCCCGAAACGAGCTCGAGGGGTCGAATTTTCAGTCTCACCGAGGTGACAATTTGGACAATTTTCCCGCCGCGTAATTTCCGGTTTACAGTGAAGAGGTCACTGTGTGATCAGTGCACTCCACAATAGTCGTGCTAACTCCTGTCTTGTTTCATTTGTTTCTTGTGGTTTCAGCTTTTCGTGGGCGTAGAGCGGAAATATCAAGAGCCACACTGAGGCGTAGAAAGCCGGTAGCATGTATTCAACGTTAGAACATCAGCCGAGTTTAAACTGTACAGAGAAACGGCCTCGACTGGACGGGCTACCACTGACTCACGAACCCCGTGTTTGGCCTTACAGCCCTAGACCAGAAATGTACCCGTATCAAATCGATGCAAGCGATCACAGCAAGCCGAACTCAAGGTAAGTTTATTTTGCTGGTAAAATTTCACCACCATTTCGTGGTTTAAGGGGTTTTTTTTTTATGAACTACATTTCCAAAAGTAAACGTGCGCCGGGCCTTGAAATCATGTGAAACCGTTAAAGCAAGATAGGAAAAATATAATTGTCGTCATGTCATCTTTCCAGCCAAATTTAACCCACATGTCAGACCGCTGCTTCCGCTCTGATGCTCTCTTGCGCTTTCGTTAAATCTGCTGCTTACCACTCTTTGTCATTTCCTCTCGGATCGCCATTAGACTAGGAAGGAAGAAGGCCTAGTGCTAGAACGCGCAACAGAAAACAATACGATCTCTCCCATAGTCTCTACAAGTATCCTGCGCACCATTTAAATTATCGTTACCTCTTGGCAAACCGAGGAAAACTATTCAGACAATTTTGAAATATTCATCAACATCGACGCTTACATTTCACGGTTGACTTTGTTGAATGCTCCGAACACAAATCAAAACAAAGGTAAGCCAAGTTTTTACGAGTAACAAACTTCAGTCGTATCATTCACTGCGGCTCATTTTATTCAGCTGTTCATTTTGTTTTTAAATTACTTATTTTACTTACGAGTACTTAGCTCGGCAATCGGCTTTCGCAAACAAGGTAAAACCAATAATAGAAATGATATCTTCTTAAAAATGTAAAGCTGGGGTTGTGGTATAATCTCGTAAACACTCGTTGCTCTGAGTTTGTTATGATGCGATATACGTTGATTCGAATTGTCTGGAGACGCCTTTCGCCAGCCGTAATTACCGCTCTTTTGTTAAGCAATGTTGTCGGTGGAATATCTTGTTTGTTCTCCTTCCATTTTAAGAATCGATCCAATATAAGACAACACAGAAATTATTATTTGTATGGCCTTGATTGTACCTCTGCCTTTTTCATAAGGTAGAATCTCCGAGGATAAATTACAAATTTATACGGCGCTTGATTGTTGAAATCAAAGCCTCTCACTTTGGTACAGTTAATTGTTTCTTTAGTGACGTGTCATTTACATGTAAAGAGAAGCTGCAATATATCAACGGAAAACGTGTGTAAATTCTTTAAACTTTGCTGAGTAAAGAGGAAGCTATTTGAATTTCCTGTTTGGAAATGCGTAAAAGTCCCCTCAATTGGAATATGGGGTTTTTTCTGGTTAAGCTTTCCGGATTTTAGCCAGAGACCCTCAAAGAGGAATCCTAATTTCTGTTTTAAACGTGCATGAATAGTTAGAAATTTTATTCCTTTTTGGCCAAGTCTTCAAAAACGGCTTACTCCGAGAGATGGCAGTATAAGAAAATTCAACTCTGTTCTATTTTATCTTTGCAAAGAAACCTAATTATTGATTCAAACTGGCGAATGAACACGAAAATGAAGGGTTGTACAAGGAATTTGCGGAATGCAGTTTGCAGACATGGGCTTGGTCAGGTCTGGTCTTCGAAGCTCGAAAACAACATGTTATCTATTAACTCTTGTGTAGTTTTCTTGACAGAAATTAGCAATATGACTTCGAAGTGGGGCAAGCCCAATTATAAAGATGGAACTGTCAGTGTTTTAAGCTGAAGACACCGGAAAACACTTGAGTCCACTTACGGTATCTTAGAAAATTCTTTCATATAAAAATTAAGGCTTGAAAAAGCTTTGAAGGTGCGGAAAATCAATTCAAACGTCGCTGCTTTGCCTTGTTGCTCTCTCTTTCGCCGCAATACAACTTGTTTTCGCTTCATTACTTGCTTCAGAAGAGAAAAAGAAATATTGAAATTCAAAGCTGCGGTTATCGGTTTTGCGTCAATGAGAACTGTGGAGAAAAAATGCTTTAATTTTCACATGTATTTTCGTCTTACTACTTCTATATGCAATGCCAAATTTCTTTTTCAGTTTTTGCCTAAGGCTTGAGAAAATGTTGTTGGTAACGCCAACACGTTTTTCCAATTGGCACAACGGTTTACGTAATAATTCTTTTGTCTTTCTTTTCGCTTTAAACACGCAAATACCTTCGAAAGAAATCACTGAATGCTGAGGTCAGGCCAAATTTGGAAGCTTATCCCATTTATGCTTACATAGCAAGTTTGCGGTTCCTAAGCACGTATTTTTTATACTTTCGATCTGGCCTTACGTAACTTTAAACCACAAAAGGAAAGAGCTTTTGTTTTCGCTAATTTATTATAACCTTAATCTTCCTGTTTCGCCTCCACATTTCATCACGTCTTCAAGATGTTAGGCATGATTAGTCTCGAGCTCATTGTTTGTTCAAGGCGCGAAACTTGTAAAAGAGAGGCTAATTACGATCAGAAACCCTCGTAGGAAATTTGCCAAGTCACGATTTTTGGAAAGTTCGCCACGCTGAGAGCTGGTTGAGAAAATTTTCGGCAATGATTGCGACTGATGCGATTTGACAGTGAATTTTCTCGTCGTCGCCGTATTTTGTTTTGGTCCGTTTCCTAGAAATGCTAATATTAATCATTTCCTCGAGAGCGGATTTCTACAACCCTCTTCTCTTTATAAGGGGTGTTTACGTCAGAGAAGTATTAAATACGTGACGTATACCTGTTGAAACGAGCTTAAAGACACCTTTTTTTCGTAACTCGAAAACAAATCGTGGGTTGCCAAACTTGAATCAGTCACAGTGAAAAACTTCTGCTTGCAGCAGACATTGTTCAAGTCATCTCCGTTCAGAATGTTTTCTTCATCCAGGTAGAGTTATTTATCAAATTTCTCAACGAAGCTTAAAATATAAATGGCTAGTTCCGTCCGTTTTTGGTTATTCCGGAATTCCGAGATCGTTGATGGTCCAACCTTAGCTATATATAAATAATATCGTTTTCCCGCTTTCGAGCTTTAATTCCAGAAATTTCGTCATATGTTTTTGTGTGGGCGCTTATTACAGTGTGTATTCATTGGCAGCTGAATTTAGAAAAACCAAACAAACGGGCGCTGTCTTGGTCAAACATCTGCTTCAACCGTAATATACAGATGTTTTAAAATGGTTGTTCACCTCTTTTTGGAAGCCGCTTTTTTTGTCTGCCATTTCATGGATGAACTCCAAAAGAAGCCGTGACTTCCGAAATATTTGTAGGCACGAATCGTGCGGAGAATACAAACAACGATCCACAGGAAATTAGTCATTGAACATTTCCGGTTACATCAAATAGTTTATAAGCCCTGCATCACGCTATCCCTTCATATACGTGGCGGCTTAAAGTCTATTTTCAGTTGGGAATTCGATCTGTTGTGAACGCATTGATGGCTTGTGTTTTTCCCAGGTTAGACCCAGCTCTTGCTTATCCTGTCCCTTTACGACCGAGCGTCTTTCAACACGCTCGCTTCATCGACAAGATGCAGCCAAGTGTGGCCAGAGTCAAACAAGAAAAGTTCGAAGTTGGCTACCAAGAAGAACCGTTGAATGAAGGTATGTGGATTATTCGACAGTTCAGTACTACATGCATCGCTCGGATGTTCTCGCTGGGTGAAAGTTTCAAGTATCAAAATGCGATTCTAGAACGAGACTACTGATTTTAAATTTACTCACTATGACTTATACAGATCACTAGCTTCGATTGAAAATTAGCAAGTTATTTGTCGAGTACATTCTGTTCTCTTAGTTGTACAAGAACTAGTAAAGAACAATCTTGTTGAGAGATAAATGTTCTAAAACATAACAGAAATTCAGAGGAAAGGCTTGTTATTTCGATTAATCCGATTTTACAGTATTGGCATTTTAAAACCTTTTCATGAATATTCTTACTTTCTAGTTTACAAAGTTCATTAATGAAACGTGTGCGAGACGAAAGCAGACTTTGAACTCAGAACTTTCACGAATTTTCATTGTATCTATTTCTTTTCAAAATAGATATGTTTCAAGGTTAACTAAATACGTTCATGGAGATCATTGTCCGCCGTGAATTGACGCAATTTCTAAATTAAGGACTTTAGTAAACAAAGTTTAAGGAGTGTTAAAATGAAAATAACAGGAAATAAACAATTCTTTCTTCGATAAAACTAGGTGACATTTTGCCGAATTAAAGCCAAAAACAGTCTTTTGTTTTTTGAGTCAGTAATCTGGGCGAAGCTAAATTTCTGATGATTGCAGGGAAAATAAAAGGTTGAAGAAAATGAAAAGCTCACCGCGTACTAAAACGACAAACCCAACAAAAAATTAATAAATATATATATATATAAAATAGCTGGACCGAACCGGTTTTCTATCTTGACAAGAATAAATAAGTACATATGACAATGAACTTGTTAAAAAAATATGTTAGTCATCTTTTATTTTTATCGCATGTCACGAATGCAACTTAATTCGTTTTGAAAATTAGTCAAATCCCTTTTCCTCCGTTTAGATGTGTATCCTTCGTATCTATGGGGGTAACATTTCATCGACTGTGTTTCAAAATAATTTTTTTATTGTAGGTATTTTCTTTTAACTGAGCAGCTTTATGAAACTTTTCAAGGTTTTCAAATTATAGGTTTGTATGTATTCATGTATTAAGAAGGTGCATGTCTTAATTACGCAGCTGATCCAAGGCGTTGGAGTCGAGAAGATGTCACCCGTTGGCTGCAGTGGACTTCCGAGGTCTTCAATCTGACTAGCGTCCGACCAGATAGATTCCAAATGAACGGCAAAGCTCTTTGCCTCATGACGATGGACATGTTCCTGTACAGAGTCCCCGAAGGCGGTAACATCCTGTATCAGGACTTTCAACGAAGACTCAGAAACGCCGTATCCATGCAGAGTTAGGTCCGACAAGTTCTGACTACTTTGAGGACAAAAGTGAGTTCAACTGGCTGTGGTTTGGAATTTGGTGTCCGCTGCATGAACTGGACTACACGCATGGGGTTGAAAGATAACGTTGAGAGACTAAAACAGCATGGAAATGAGTCGTTGCAAAGAGGTGTTGCCACGGAGGCTGTTAAGATGGAAAAACTGCATACGAGACAGTTTTTGCTTTTCCACAAGTTTGGAATCCGTTTGTCTGTGCATCGCAAGTTTGGAACTTTCGGTTGTATTTGGTTAATGTTATAGATAATTACGTTTTATTTTTTAACGAGATGAAAAGCTCTTTTCTTTTGAGAAAAAAACCCGACTGTTGAGGGATTACTGAATTTCTACGAAATATGCCTAGAATGAGCTTAGAACTTGAGAGTCCTTAGTAACTTGGATTAACATTGTAGCCGCTTGTAATATTTGTATAAAAAGAAGATTAACTGAGAAAAGAGTATTTTAAATGGATGAAAACATTGATTCCTTTCATGTACATAGTTTAGAGAGATGTTTTAAAAAACACACAAGCTATGCAATCTGAACATACCAAGTTTATATTTTCAAACGGTTACAAGCATACGCCAAAAATATCAGTTATTTTTATTCATGTTATAAAATATCAGTTATTTTTATTCATGTTATCTTCTAGGAAGTAAATATATGGAGCAAATATAGTTTACATAAAAACAAAAGGCTTATCAATGTTTTGATTTCGTGATTTCAAAAGCCCGAACATAGACAAAAATCCCACAAATATTCTCCTGGTAATGATTGGAACTGATGTTTCGGCTTTTTGTGCTAAGCCATGTAATTGTTTAATTAAGTAGAAATATGCCGCGGACTATTTATACCTGATCTCTCGCTCTAGCTCTTTCTTAA
Organism: Micromussa lordhowensis; assembly: GCA_964020085.1. NCBI lineage: Eukaryota > Metazoa > Cnidaria > Anthozoa > Scleractinia > Lobophylliidae > Micromussa > Micromussa lordhowensis. The sequence goes on along the minus strand of OZ026599.1, from coordinate 32,076,047 downwards.
CAAGCCGCCTCACGCTATGTTACGGCGCTTTCTTCACTTTCGTCCACGCGAAAGAAATTTGAAAACAGATAATTCACTCTGAAAACGCATCAAATGTTTTCCGTCCACACTACGCCGGAGAAATTTAGAAACGCAACAATCATCGGTCATTTTGGATTTGTGTTTGAGGAAAACTCCGTCAGGGAATCACATGATTATCGCGACGTTTTCGAAAAGCGCCGTTTACAAAATGTTTTTCGTCCACACGAAAACGAAAAGCCGGCGTTTTCAAATTCCTCCGTTGTGAATAGAGTTTTCGAAAAGCTCTGTTTTCGTGACGGACAGTAAAATTAAAGCTGCGTTTTCAAATTTCTCCGGTGTAGTATGTACACTGTCTTAGCGCCATTTAATTCTAAGGAGTGTTATAAGAACGACACATCAGCAAAAAAAGGAAGCAGAAAATCAACATCAAAATGATATTGTCTTGATGTACCGCCAAATTATTATAACTGGCAACAAAAGAATTGTATTGCTGTTACGAAGAAGAATTAAGGATTTGAGCGCGGTACCGAAAAGGCTAAGTGAAGTCAGCAAGACCATTGTTGAAAATCAGCCCTGGAGAAAGCCATTCATTCAATATTTCAGTAAAATGTCCATACTGTATTTTGACTGTACATTATTCCCTTCCAGTTCTCTCGGTAACTTTATAAATGTGTTTCAGCTGGGATAATCCTGAACCCTTTCGTTCTTACAGAGTTCATCTTTTCGTGTATTAGGACGTTAAGTCTGTGGATGAATCTCCAGTCTGTGACCATTCGAATGAAAACCATCGAGCGGTACTTTTATGTTGTACTTTTTTATTCCGGACAAGGTCTATATGACCTCGCTAGTCATCTGACGAGTCAAATAAAAACCACTCGGCTGTACTTAAAGGTACAGGCACTGTTTATTATGTACCGGACAAGCTCGACTTGAGGTGGCTAACGTTCAAGTCTGTTGTTGGCACGCCAGTGTGAAATCATTCAAATGAAGACTACTGATAAGGACTACACTGATGTCGGGCTGTTAACCGCTGAACTTATTTTACATCTGAAGGGTCTTTGGGAAATTAGCTCATAAGGTAATTAAATTCTTCTTATCTGCCCTCTCCGGCTGATCAACTGCTGTGCAAAATTAGCATAAAGAAAGTAGGATTAAAGCGCAAAGCCGGGAAGTAAATAAGTGCATCATTTGGAAAATGAGCGATAACAACAAGCCTACAAAGTTAAACCTTTTCAAAAAGCGGAAACGCGGACAGACTGGATAGCAGACTGTACAACGAAACTCTGATTCTTACTGAATCCAATCAAAGGAAGCATGGGAAGTGCAACATCAGCAAATCAGCTACTAGCTCAAATGACAGCACGTTTGGCAAACTCGCCGAGTCAGAGATCAAAATCACAGACATTTTAACCCTATTTACTTTGGTGGCGTATGGGGGGAGAAAAGGGGGCGCAAAGTTCTTCTACACAACATGAGTATTCAAGTTGTGTTGGTCAAACTTTGTGCCTTTTCCTAACATTTATCAAGGAACAGTTCGGTGTGTCTCTAAAACGAATATGTCCGTTTAAGGCGGGGGTACATGTGAAGGCTGTTTTGACGTCGCTTAACACGGCTTTTCTGCCAATATCTCGGTCACGTTTCAAGCGACACTAAATCTCTCTGCTTATCTCATTAACCACTGTTTGGCAGTTTTGTGTAAATTGTTGGGTGATTTTGGGAAAGAGATATTTTTTCTCAACGGATAGCTTAAAGTGAGGAACATTGAAAAATTGAAATTTGAAGTGAAGAATTAGTAGACGGATACCAAACAGTCCCCTAGCAACCTGGGGCTCTCTTTTGCGGGGGCCAACTGTTGGGTAGTGTTTCCAACCCATCTTAATCCTAACAGTTTCCTCTTAATATTACTTTAAATTTCACTCCTATTCATGTTTACCCCCGCCTTAACTCAAACTTGGATAACTCGAATTCCCCGCTAACTCGAGCAAAATTTTTTTCCCTTGATCAAAATTTACCCCGATAACTCGAATTCTGGTTCATGAAACTTACCACGGCTGTCATCCCATTAGCTTTTCTTGTCCTGTAATCGGTAAAAAAAAAACACTCAAAACTATCAATTGTTAACATTGCAAGTTGGATATTCAATCGACCCCGATGACTCGAACCCCCCGCTAACTCGAACTGTTTTTCGTTTCCCTTCAGAGTTCGAGTTACCGGGGTTCTATTGTAGTTTTGTTTCTATTTTTTTGAAAAAATTTAATGTTGGAATTGTTCGAATATTTGCTTTAAAAAAATTTTGAAATCCAAGATGGCGGATCCAAGAAATCAGAGTTTTGGAAACGTGACGTCATTTAGGCGTGATATGACGTCATGGCTGGCAGTAACTACAACTAAAGAAGTAGAACTAAAGTAAACACGTTCAGAAGCTTTTACACGTACACCACGTAAGTTTGATTACCATTTAGTCAATTCTCTTCGAGATACATGGGAGTAAGAAGGGCAATGAAAGAAGAGTAAATGATGCTTAAGTTCTGCTCGGAAACTGGCTATTATGTCAGTATAATTTTTGCCAGAGATAAATGGCCATCAAAGAGCGTTCATGCTTGACATTATTCTAGCAAACATTCCGCCCATGAGACACGCAAACATGACGATCATGACAAGAGATCGGCGCGATCTAATAGTGATCCGGGGAGAGAAGATTCGTAGGAGAATTTGAAATCCACTCAGGACACGGCAGCGCCAACTTTATGGTAAGGGATTCGTTCTTGAGAAGTCGTCGCTTATCATCTTAAAATGGAAAGACTCTATTGCTGGTTTTCACATGACGTCACTAAATTTTAAACTTCAGAAATATTGATCCTCCTGAAATTTTACTTTCATGGTGTATGAGAGCAGCTAAAAACTAATATTCATACATATTTTCACTCCGAATGGGTTCTTGGTTTAGTGATAGACTATCCTTGAATTTCTAAGCTTCTGCGTGACGTGACATTTACATGACGGGCGAGAGAGCTGTTATGTTGGTTTAAAAGGTGACTTATTTCGGGAAATTCTGCTATCTGAACAGTTCTTGTATTAGAATAAAGTACTATTGTTACGTTTTTGAGTTATTCGAGAGATAAATTCACTCTTTCGTAGCAAAACTCAGTGACAGATGTTTCTGCTGGTTTCCGGCCGCCATGTTGGTGCCCATGTACATGGGCACCAGCATGGCGTCTCCATACAAATCTCTATAAATTTGGGGAAAACGTTTCTTCGTATATCTTCCATAAGAAAAATTGCTGTCATCTGAATCTTGGCGAGAGTCTTTGCATATGTACCTTCTTTCTATTTCCAGATTCTGGACTTAATCTATTGAACGGTTTTGATTTTTTAGTTTAGTCTATTTTAAATAGCGTGACGCTGAAAACCAGCAATATCGAGCTCATCAACTCAAATGCGATTTTAATATAATTGTACCACTGGACGCCGAGCAGTTTCGGACATTTGCCGAGGGGGCAGACTGCAGCCCTAACAAAAAAAGGTTAATAGTAATAGTAACGGTGGCTAATCCTTATCCCAATGGTAATCATTATACTTGACCCTAATGCTAACCCTAAATCCTGACTCCAGTCATAAAGCTAATTGTAATATATGGTTAAATCTGCATACGAGCTAAGTCACAGGCCCATCAGGCCGAGCAGCTTCTATTCTTGGTTTTCATGTGACGCCATCATTTTCCAAAATAGACAACTATCAATCCTTTTGAAGTCTTAGTTTCATAGGATGTAAGACCCTCTAATAACTTCACATTTTGCAGCTTTTAGGGCGGGGGTACACGTGAAGGCTGTTTTGACATCGCTTAACACGGCCTTTCAATTCTGCCAATATCTCGGTCACGTTTCAAGCGACACCGAAATCTCTCTGGTTATCTCATTAACCACTGTTTGGCGGTTTTGTGTGAATTTTTGGGCATTTTGGGAAAGAGATAATTTTTCTCAACGGATAGGTTAAATTGTGGAAAATGTGAAATGTTGAAGATTTGATAGATTTGGAAAATTGAAATTTGAAGTGAAGAATTAGTAGACGGATACCAAAACAGTCCCCTACCAACCTGTGGCTCTCTGTTGCGGGGGTCAGCTGTCTGGTAGTGTTCCAAACCATCATCTTAATCCTAACAATTTCCTTTTAATATTACTTCAAATTTCACTCCTATTCATGTTTACTCCCGCCTTAAGCTGGGTTCCTCATTATGTAATAAAGCACGTTCATGCGTTGCGTGACATTAAAACGGCGGCCCGATAACATGCGATAAGGCTCTCAAGAAGGTGATAGACGAGTTTTTGCTCAAGTTTTTGCTGACTAAACAGTTCTTGCTCTAGAAGAAGTATTAATATTTACTTCATGTCATGTCGTCTATATGCAAGCTCTGATAAGCTTCATGATGCATAAAAAGGAAAAATATTATTTAAGTGGCAGTACGTTACCCCCGGGGTGTTTGCCACTACCCTGAATATCTATTAATAGTAAATTAGCTCACCTGGGCAGGGTTGTTCCAAGCCCGATTAAGCTAACCCAGCGTTAGCGAGAATTTTTGCAACTTTTCGGACAGGTTTTCTGTTTATATTGTTTGGCCGGCCCTTTTGAATTTGAATAATCTCAAACAAAACAAAAAATAGGAAGCGAAAAACATGTTTATACAAGAAAAATTGATACTTCGGTTAACTTTTAATCCTGGGTTAGCGTTAACCGGCTTTCGAAAAACCCGGCCCAGCTGAAGAGCGGCATGCATGCTAAGCATCTGTGGAAGAAGACCAAACACGGTCACCAACGGGCCATGAAAATTTGACTGTATATAACGAGGTGATCGTACTGACAGGGTAAGGTCAAACCTCACGACTGGTCTAAATTGATTGACGTCTTAACACATATATCTCAATTGCACTTCCAAACAACTGTTTAAGCATCCGCAATGTGGATATAATTTTAAAAACATTGAAACGTTAATCTGTTTATGAAATACTAACAGTAGGTTAACAATGGAAAGATGAACCTAGCTGGTTTGAGTGGCCATATAAACGGGGTAAAATTAGAAAGGATTATACAGGTTGGCCGCCTTAACGAGATTTTCTTATAAGAGAAAGCTTGAGCGTTTCGAAGTGGCAAGAGATAGTGGTCGTCGGTAACAACGAGGTGTGACGTAAAGCGGGATTCTACTGTAATTAGATTGGCACAAGTCACCTAAGAAAGTAACAATAATGATGATTGCACCAACTGGGCATGGGAAGAATTCAGTGTTTTCTTTTCTGTTGATGAAATGAGAAAAAAATCGTGGGTTAAGTTATCGATAGTTGCAAGATGGTCAGTTATAATCTATATTATTATTATTGTTTTGGTATGAAGCCATACTTATGCCCCGTTAACCATACGTAAAATTCTAACGGAAGAACTGTGTCCTAGTGGATGATCCCATAGCCCCGGTCTCTGTCTTCAGCTTGATTTTTGTTGTGGTTTTACTTCTCAGTCACTATTAATCGAGTCGTGTTACTCTTTCATTATCAGATGGACATAGTTTAAGGAAGGATGTCAAAGAATGAAGATCAATTTGTAAGTAATGAGTAGACGCTACTATTTCCCAGCTTCCACTGCTTGAAGCCTGAAGTGCCACGCCCATTTACAGGCCATTGAATTAAAATTTCCGCCCGCATCTTTTACTCTCTCTTTCTCATTTTCAGATTCTTCACGGTGCTTTCACCTGGGCTCCAGATGGATCTAGGCAATACCCAGAAAATGTTCGTTGTTGCTACAAGGCGATACAGGAAGCCACGCCACTTGTTTTGAACGCGATTAAATTAGCTCCGGTGAGGCCTGGGTCCGTATTTACTATTGTTGACTACGGCTCGGGAGATGGAGAAAACTCCATGGCTCTCTTCTACGCATGCGTCCAAGAGCTACGCAAAATGCATGGAGACGACCTATCTATCCACGTGATTTATGAAGATCAGCCCGTTAATGATTTTAAGTCTCTGTTTCTTCGTTTGCAAGGTAAGGTCCTTAATTTTAACATGACCCATTTTTCTACCCTTTTACCCCTTAAATATGATTTCCGGTTCGTACTGCGCAGTCTTAGCACCCCAATGTTTACAAACGTTATAATCCTCACTCGATAGGATGCGAATCGATGTTATTCGTTACGAACCACATACCTTATCTCTGAGGCCTTTCAAATTCTTTGTCCAACGGCTTCATTGACTTTTCCAGATGCAAAGTTGTTTCATCAAGTGACATATGAAAGAACGAAGCATAAACGTCGACCGCTTCGCATCCATAATGGAGGTTGTTTTGAAACTTTTAATTTACTTCATGTAGGTAGTTGTGAAATGTTTACATTTTGTGATGTCTTACATGAAACAGAACAGAAAACGCAAACAAGCTCTCGAGAGTGCGCAGTACGAACTAGAAATCATCTTTAAAGGAGCTCAGTCACGGCATTTCGAGCAATTTCGACCACGCACAAAAGTATCTTTAAATTGAAGGAAACCTAAAAATAATAGTTTATTAAAATTTAGAACATAGATAGGACCCTGCGCGCGCTGTGATTGGTCAAAAACCCATGTTTTATCAGAGTATAAAACATAGAAAAAGCGTGCTTTATTGTTTTGCGCGCGTACAATCTATATCATAAAGAAAATGAAGAAGCCTAAGCCGCGTATTACACTGTGGTAAAACACTCCGGACATTTGAAAACACTCGAGAAATGTAGAAAACACTCGCCTGCGGCTCGTGTTTTCTAAATTTCCCTCGTGTTCTCAAATGCCCGTCGTGTTTTATCACGGTGTAATACACGGCTTAGCCTTCTTTATTTGTTAAAGAAAAATACCAAAGCTATTACAATAAATTATAAACGAACAAGGATGATTAAGTATCGAGAAGATTGACACGGATTACAAACGACGAACTTGAAATATTTAGGCTAAACTTTTCAAGATGCACAAACCGTGACGAAGGCCCTGTCATATAAACTTCCTACCTTCTTGTTACTCGGCTCTTGGTCCGAGCTGTGACTGGTTCACAATCCTAAATATATATTTTGTTGACAACATAGAGTCGACATGCAGTAGAATTTCGACTTTTGAAACCTCCATGTGAAATGAACAATGGTTTGAAAAAATAGGGTAGTTCGAGAACTACCAATCCTGCAAGAGATGAGATCGCTAACTTCCAATTTTTTTTCTAGGCTTAATACCAGCTGGTACAAAAAGCTATCTTACTGACTTTCCTAACGTGTTTGTCTCGGCATGTGGAACAAACTTCTTCAGACAGTGCCTCCCGCCACAGTCAGTCAATTTAGGATTTTCTTCCACTGCCTTTCACTGTTTGAGCAGAAATCCGTGCGACATTACAGGAGCATTACACCACAACATGATTACAATACCGGAAGAGACTGAGGCTTTTAAAAGGCAAGCAGCGAACGACTGGGAAACAATTCTACTGAATAGAGCTAAGGAGTTATGTCCAGGTAGTTTGCAGTAGTTTTTATACAGTTTCAAGTCCTGCTGTACAGTTGGCATAGCAGATCTTTCATGTACATTAGTTAACAAATAGGCCATTTCCGAATTACCACAGGCCTCTTTGTGGAGGCGAGTCTTGGTGCTCATCCTTTCATATGCACATCAATTTTCATTCACACGCCAATTAAACTCATTTTCATGTGAATGAAAATTGATTTGCATTTGAAAAGGTGAGCACCAAGACTCGCTTTGAAAAAGAGGCCTGAGGTAATTCGGAAATGGCCTATTGGCATCCGTTTTTTATGAGTCTGTCCTGTTATTGATCATGAATTTCGTTGTAACAGTGTATAAAAAGCCGCTGTGGATTCACGAGACGATAGCTGAGTGGATACACAGACTATTGATAACTATAGTTTATTGATTATTTCTACAGATAGCATTAAGCGATATCGCAAAGAGATTTCGGGAAAGGTGTTCTCATCCGTTAAATTTTCGACTTAATTTTTAGGGGGCCAAGTGATTCTCGTTCAGCTTGGCACTGACGAAGAAGGACAATATACAGGAGTGACAAAAAGCACGCCAGTGTCTGTGCATCAGAAGTTGATTGAGCTGTGGAAAAGATTATTAACTGATGGTTTGATTACACAGGTGAGCGGAGTTGTCATTGTGTCCGGTGCTTGAGGCTTCCATGCTTCCATCGCTCCGACGAAGGGCTAACGCTAGAAACGTCAGCTTTCGAATCTCTTTACGGTGGCCAATTCACATTTTCAACTCATTTGATCAAACCAAATTATCATTTTACTCAGGTGCGTAACACTTAAAAACAACAAAAACCAAGAGAAAGAACTGAGAATGCAAATGTATTGACACTCGTAACCATTTTCGCTTCATGAATTGAAATCCCCGAAATTAAAAATAAAGAAAAACTGTCTGAGATGCTTGGCTGTTGTCAAGTTACTGGCGATGTGTAGAATCCGCATCCTTAGATGTTATCTATTTCTTTAATTTTTAATTCTGGCTAATTGTTCTATGGTGCTTCGCCTCTGCAATGTTAATGGAAAGTGATACATTGTATACACTTTCCACTTTGCAGCCTTTATTTTTTGTCCCAATATTTTTGACTTGACAGGAAGAATTTCATAAGACGAACTTTCCTCGCTATATGCGTACAGTGGATGAATTCAAACAGCCATTTGAATCGAAGGAGTCGCCCGTTCGAAAAGCTGGCCTGTCACTTATTTCCATAGAAACTAAAGTAATTCCATGCCCTAAAAGAGAAAATTGGTTGAGGAATGGTGGTGATCCTAA
>OZ026599.1:32057228-32062228 GCA_964020085.1 Micromussa lordhowensis | reverse complement strand
AACCCAAGCGTTATCGGCAGGCTAACCTGAGTGATATTCAGACTACAACCGGAGTCAGTATTCGGGCTAACCGGAGTGCCGACTTTCACTGCGACTAGCCTGAATAACCCGGTTATCACTTGCTAACGGAAATAACACAATATATATTAAGTCTGCATTCTGCAGTCTGCCTTTTGCCCATGCCCCTGGTCTGCAGTCCGCACTTTTTACCCGCAGTCTGCAGGCACCCGCGCAGTCTGCGTTTACACTGACCGGTTCGGAAATAAGTGAGTTGGTGAAAAATTTCTTACAAACGTTCACAGTGCTGAGAATTTTATAGGGGATAACGTCCCTTGCAACGGGCCATATGGCCAGTATTGGTTGAAATATTTACCCGCCATTTTGAATTGACCACAGCGAAGAAATCCGCTGGTTACAAGAGCTCGCGGGCACTAGTACCCAGACCTTCAAGTTTGAATTAAATATGGCGGCCGCGAAGTTCCCAGAGGTGTGAGGTGTGATGCACGGAGAGAGGAAGCACCGACAGACGAGGAAAACCAACAAGGAAATATTGAGAAGGGTATACGGGAAATGAAGTGCAGTAAGTATTCTATACATCAACTCTGAACATGTTTGACTTCAGCCTATATCTGATTCAAAGTTCCCTGCACAATTAGCTACATGCTGTAAACATCGAACTCAGTCGAACTCAGTTTGTGGATTGAGTGCGATTGAGTTCGGTAATCGAACGAAACCGGGCACCGAATTTTGTGTGAGTTCGATTTCCAAACCAGTCGAACTCATCCAATCGAACATGGACCTTTTACCGATGTCACGCAATATCAACATTAATTCTTATTTTTATATAAACAAACAAACACCTCCATAGTTCAATTTATCATGTAGAATTTTGTAAATCTGCAAAGTCGAATATGAATTCGTAGTAAAATCATAAAAATATGGCACCCCAGACTTATAAGGAAATATATGCTAGGGAACAACCCTACCCCACCCCCCGGCATACGTTTCTTTGATAAAATTGGCAAATTAGGGGTCTTGTATTTTTATCAGTTTGCAACAGATTCTAATGAAACCTCACATAATTATTTACTAAATTCAACACAGTAAACTGAGTGGTGCAGTTTATTTTTTGTTTAAAGGAAAAAATCAGAAAAGCATGACATAGACATAGTTTATATTCACCTGTAGCCTTGATGTTCACACCCGTAGCAAACTTATTACTTTGTGGGTGAATTGTATCAACTACAGGCCAGTTCACCCGTAACATCAAGGGCCCATCAAACATGCTCAGCCGTAACAGGTGTTACGGGTTACAGCCCTTGTTGACAGCCCTGACAAGGTCCATTGTGTTCTATTGAGTTCAATAACTGAACTTAATTGAAGAAATTCCAATGGAATGGGTTCAATTGTGTTTGATTCAGACAAATTTGCTCTAACAAAGGCCATGTTAGGTGGTCTGAAAAACACAAAAAACATGAGTTATACTGAAGTTACTTGAGCCTTCAAGAACTTTTTATTGATTTAATTAACACCAGTTTGACAAAAATCAAGAATTCAGAAATCAAGCATTTGTGTGAGCTTTGATTTGTTCCATTACCAAACTCAATCAAACTCAATCCATGGATTGAAGTTCCACTGGGTTTGATTGAGCTGAATTGAATTCAGTTTGACTGGGTTTGATTGACTATGCTGGGTGTAAATCACTGACGGTCATGATTTTATATCATATTTTGAGCACCAGTCAGTGTTAAATCCAGACTGCAGACTACAGGCCGTGGATAAAATGTAGACTAAGGGTATAATGCAGACAGCTGGCTGTAGACTTTCTGGTACCTTTCCCTTATTGAGAGCTAACCATAGACAGGGTAACCAGAGCATTTTCAGGCTAATCTGAGTGATATGCAAGTTACCGGGAGTAAAATCCAGGCTAACCAGAGTTCAGACTTTCACTTGGATTAGTGTGAAGATCCTGTTTACAGTTAGCACTTGGTTATGTAAATTTATTTATAATGTCTGTAGTCTGCATTTCACCCATGGTTTACAATCTGCATTTTATTCTGTCTGTATTATACCCAGGTCTGCAGTCTGCAATCCACATTCTGACCGATATTTCATTTTTGCTTAGACTTCTTAAAGCTTCTTGTCTCCAGTTTTTAATGTAAACTGCTGTTTTTCAAATTCTAAACCCAAGTTTTTTTTTCACGCATTTTAACATATTGGACAGTTATTTGAGATAATTGCCATTGTTATGTATCCGGTATGTTGTTTTTACAGTATAGACTGAATCTGAATAATAAATACTTCTTACTAACTGAGTTCGAGGGTCATACTGTAAGTTTTTTCCCCATCGATTTATGGGGAAATAAAATCGAAGGGGAAAAACGAGGATCCGTAACTTACATGTACAGTACAAACCAAGAAAACAAGGTTAGTAAGATGTTTATTATATCTCTACTGTTTGCTTGATAGGTTTGGGAACGATTTCTGTTCATGCGGAACGGCTATAAATTCCTGACGCACCTCAAAAGCAAAACAAGTCAATTTAAAAAGTCATGTTAACAGACTCTTAAGTCGCTAGCAGGTTTTAATACACAATTTCAGAAGTAAAAAAAAAGGTTTTAAACTTTTACTTGCTAAAAAAGTTGAGAACACTTGGCGAGAAGTCAAGAGACATTTCGGCAGCAAAAACAGCTTCAAATTTTTAGCGGGCCGTACAGTACAATACGGCCCGCTAAATTGACCATCACAGCGCGCGTACTAACTGAGAGATATAATAATGTAATTTATTCATGTGCATAATAAACTGATGATTCAGGTTATCACCCATCCCCCCCCCCCCCCCCAACAAGAGATATATGAGAAACAATTTTGACAATACCGGTATATACATACATTGTACATATATCTGTACATGTATCTGGGTAGTGATCACTTACATGTAATGCTATTTTTAGGTTAACTAATCAGAGGCTTCAAAGATCTTTGTAGTACTACTAGATCCTTATATCCAGGGGTGGGGGGTAGGGCACTCCCATGAGAAAAGTTGAAGGATGCTCATCAGAAAATTTAAGTTCTCTACTTGCACAAATCCCATAATACACCTCTTTTACCCCCCAAAATTTTGCATAATCATTGATTGCAATTTCCTATTGCAAACATATATGCCTATGCATTTTTTTTGGGGGGGGGGGGGGTAAAAGAGGTGCATTATGGGTTTGTGCAAGTAGAGAATTAAACCCCTCAAGGAGGACCAATCTGGGCATGGCCTGAGCTCTTTTTTTGACCCCTGAAAGGTACCACTTTAAAACAGAAATGATAAGGTTTTTTTCTATTATTTTTTTATTATTTTTTTCTATAGGACATGTGGACATGTTAGGTAATTTCGCCAGATTGACAGTTTTCAAGGATATTTATTGTTCTCTGGTGAATAGTAGCCTGAGTATCTGGCTTTTTAAAGTGTTTCTTTTTTTTAAGTTTTTTTTTCAAAAAACATTGGCTTTGATTCAGGGAATCAATAAGTGATAATCACCCAATTTGCAGACAATCTCATTTCTCCCAAAGTTTTTCTATGGCAAGAGAAGAAAGCTATCATAATTATAATTGCTAACTGGAGCTATAATAGGCCTTATCACGGTTTTCGACGCCATCTTGACGGGTAGGCAAAGCGGTCCGAAATTGCAATGTTTGTATGGGAATTCAATGGCAAATAACTTCTTCCAAAATTGAATTTTTCCCAATTTGTGAATCAAAACGTTAAAATACTAGATAAAAGATTGTATTCACCGAGTTTGAAGGATGTAGCTTCCCTATAAGTCGCTGAACTAATTTTTTTTAATTTTCCATACATTTGTCTGTAAATTTTTTCCCGCGAACCGCGTCTAGACGTTTGTCTACCCAGCCAAATTTACAGACAAATGTATTGAAATTAGAAAAATTAACTGAGCGTCTTCTAATCAAGCTACATCCTTCAAACTTGGTGAATAAAATCTTCTACCAAGTATTTTAACGTTGCGATTCATAAATTGTGTAAAATTCAATTTTGGAAGAAGTTATTTGCTATCGGAATCCCATACAAACACTGTAATTTCTGACCGCTTTGCCTACCCGTCAAGATGGCGTCGAAAACCGTGATAAGGCCTATTGATTATTAAAAACTGGATCATTGGATAATGCAATTCGAGAGTTTTCATTGGCTTAGCCATCATGGGCTATGAGCCATTATACCATGCTCTAGGAATATGGTAAGCGTACGCGTGATTTTTTTGAGGCGTTTTTTATTTTTTAAAAGTTTAGTTTGCTATATTTTGGGGGCGTTTTTAATAAAACAATTATTCCTCTCGCCCTTGTTGGATATGAGATGATTATAGCCAACTCAGTACTCTGCGCCTCGTTGGCTATCTACCATCTCATATCCAGCGCACGCTTGTGGAATAATTGTTAACTATAATTGAGCTACTGGAGACACTATGGTAAGCACGAAAGTTTTGTACGAAATTGAAATTTCTTGATTTGGGTGCGGAATATTCTCCTTAGCAAATGTTTCAAATTCTTCTGTTAAACATCGTAGGTCCCTTTCCTCCTGTGTTTCCTTTTACATGTATCAAACTTTATGAACAGATTTCTTTTTCACGCTACAAGTAGAGGTTAAAATATTTTTGAAAGACGCTTAATGGCGGTATAAAACAACCAGGGAAGAAGGCAGTAATGCCGAAACGTCGGTTGTTTTATACCGCCATTAAGCGTCTTTCAAAAATATTTTAACCTCTACTTGTAAGTTTACAAGACGCTACGCAGTTTCTTCAATTCTATTTGTCTAGGAAGATCGAAGGAGACTCTGCTCGCAGGGTAACTAAGTGTAGGCAGTGAGGATGAAGCAGTTTATTATCTACAGAAGAAAAATAATTACCAGCTGTTTTCTTTGTCCTTTAGAAAATTCAAATTACAATAAGATAACACAGGCATTGTTTTGTCGTAATTGAATATCTAAGTGGTGGCAATGA
>OZ026599.1:32044728-32052228 GCA_964020085.1 Micromussa lordhowensis | reverse complement strand
GTAACCGACTTCCGTTATAACCAACACATTTTTCCTGGGCCGTTGGTACTTCGTTAAATGAATCAAAAATCCAAGAAGTTAGTGCTTTGTTATTCTAGGTGGTAGAATGGTCCTTGTCCAGTTGGCAGTAGACGAGGAAGGACAATTCCTTGGAACAACAAAGAACACTCCTGTCTCCATGCATCACACAATGAGGGATTTGTGGAACGGATTAGTCCACGATGGTCTTATAACACAGGTCAGGTATTGATCATCTTAAGCTGTCAGAAAGCGCGCCCTAAAACCGGACCGCACTTCTATAACCTGATACACAGAGCCAGCTCCAGCTGTTGACGTAATGATGGCGCGGACAAAGATCATTTACAATTTTCGTTTTGATAATAGTGATAAACAAGTGGATCTCCTTTCTATTTTTCACTGTGTTTGCTACGAGGAATAGAAAATGTTTCCTCCGCAAAAGTTTCGTAAAAGTTTGGGAGGACTCGAAAAAGCTGTGGAAACACGCCCCCGCGGATGGTGTTCCCACAGCATTTTTTGTTATTTCGAAGTTCCATGCACTCGTGTTTTAAAAGTCGATAGAAACACGCAAAATGTTAAACTTAGTTTTAAGTCTTACTATGGTCACCAGTTCTTACAACGCAAAGAGATCAAAATGAAAGAACTGCGTGCTCAGTGTAAGGACACGAAAAGCACCGACCAACTGACTCTAAAAACGTCGTGACTAGCTTCATTTCAACGAATGATTAACAACCTTCCGCACATTAATTTTTCTCTGTTAACAGGAAGAATTTAACAAGACGACATTTTTCAATTATTACCGCACTGTTAGTGAGTTCAGGAAGCCATTTGAGTCGGCGGACTCGCCCGTTCGAAAAGCTGGCCTTTCACTAGTATCCATAGAAACCAAAGTGGTGCCATGTCCTTACAGAGAAAAATGGCTGAAGAATGGTGGCGATGCTGAAGCACATGCTCGTTGGTTTATACCAACGACGAGGACTTGGAGCAATGCAACATTTCTTTCTGGTAAGTTCGTAACCTTATCATAGAATCTTATTAAGAAAGGGAAAAGGCAAATGGTTATATGTCCAATTCGCAAGTTTGCGGTCACAGGGGAGTTCTGTTTTTGTTGCCAAGACATTAGAGTTGCGCGAGCTTTTCCTCCGTTAAAAGTATCTCTTTAGCTAGCATTGTTGTTATTGTTCGACAGTCTGTCACCCATTCAGCTATGGACCTGCCGAAAATTCACCCCATCCTGGAGAAATACAGCAAATATCAGTGAAACTAAGAAAGCCAGTTGTGAAGACATCAATCTGAGTTGTATTTTCTAAAATCCGAGAAAATCTCACCGAACTTTGATCTCCCTTTCCTGACGGTATCTGCGTATTTCTTCCGTGCCTGTTTATCAAATTTAAAAGTTTTGATCCATTTTTTTAAAGATAAGCTTATATTTGCGCGTCTAAAGCTGACAATATGGCTGACTTTGGTCCTGCCGTTTTGGAGTTTTTTTTTAGACTATACTAAATTAGGTAGCATCGATGCTATGGAAATAAAATTTGCATTGCATTCTCCTATATCACGAGTTAACGTGGAAAAAACTACAGGGGAAGCTCTCGTAAGTCGAGATCCTAGGGACTCAAAAACGTGGTCGTAACTGGTCGTAAGCGGCCAGTAAAGGTGTTAGGGAAAGATGGCTGCTTACGGGAGTTTGTCCAACTGACACTAAAAATTGGGAATGCAAAAAAATATACCCGTATTAGATAATGTTTTGTTTTACGTATTATCCGCTTACGAGAGTGTCTGTTAAGGGAGCTTTCTACTGTATTTAGTATTCGTAACGTAATCACTCGTAAGTTAGTTTTAGATCCTCCCGGGAGGGTGTAGCATGAAATAGTCGGCAATCCTGCTACGCGGAGTTTTCTCACGTGAACAGCCCAGGCGGCTTTACATGTATTTTCATCATCCACGAAAACATCCACGGTGCGCGCGTGGTAGCACGATCCGCGTAAGAACTGGGTACCGCGTCCAAAACTAACTTAAGAGGGTTTACCTTAGGTCTATGGAAGATTAACTCCCTTATCTTTTATCCTCTCTTTTCAAGAGACGATGCTCTCTCTTGCTCTTAACCATTACTGTGCCTTTCAATAACATGCGGACTTTAAAATTCAAAGGTCAACCGACAAATGCGTTTTTCGCTACCGTCAATCAAGTGTTCGGTGGCTCCTCCCAACTTCCGACTATGTGGTCCGAACTGTGCTCAACGATTTGATTTGATTACCGCGCGCTCGGCAGTAGCCGGAAGCTCTGAGGAGCCGCCGAACATTTGATCGACGGTTGCGAAAAACGCACTTGTCGGTTGAGCTTTGAATTTTAGAGTCCGCATGTTATTGAAAGGTGCAGTAAAAATACCTCTTTTAGTTTCACGTTATAGAAGTACACAGCCTTAACTGCAGATTCGCCGATGAGACCAATTTTCTCCACTAACACCTAGTACTGGATTTACTTTGCCTTACAAGACGTCACCCGACTGGCTTTTGTGATTTATCCGTAGGTCTTTCCGAGCGTCGTTCCCCTGAGAAGAAGGCAGACATTGTCGATGAATTCTTCAAACGTTATGAGAACCAGGTGGCTAAGCATCCAGAGGATCATGGGATGGATTATGTTCATGCCTTCTTGGTTATTGCAAAGAGTTGACCATTCATTTGATACGTGATTTATCACAACTTCCAGGGTCTCTCTTCTTCCCGGAGAGACCCTGGAAACCAGGTTGGATTTATCGGTTTACGTTTAGAAATTAACACTAGATTTCAATGTTTTAAAATTAGGAATTACTTTCTGGGCAATTCTTAATTTTCATGTGGCGTCATCATTTTCCAAAGTTAAAAAGTACCAATTCTTCTGAAGTTTTAGTTGATTGCGTGACAGTGCAAACCAGCCATTTTACAGTGAACAGTGCGAATAAATAAAACAATCTGAGTTAAACTTACCAAGCAACGGCCAAAAATCTTCACCAACTCTAATGTGCTGGCATTAAAGGAGTTGTTCATAGTTTAGCCTGTGACGCATAAATCTACTATAATCAACTGTTGTTTTTTTTTCTTTGTATATGACAATTTTAAACGACGTTTCAACTTGTGAAACGACTGCGAGTCTGAGTAACAAGTTAGTAATAACAAGAGAAGCCTTTTCACTGTATTTAAAAGTAAGAAGTCGACAATACTCTTTATGAAGTTGTGAGATAATTTTACTTCATTAGTGCACAAGTGCATTCGTCAATTTATATTTATGGTGGGGGGGGGGGGGGGGGTGAGAGGGGATGAGGAGAAGCCAGTCGAGGATTGGTTGCGAAAGCGGTGGATATAAGTAGGATATATACAACTATGCAGTAGTTTTGCTGTATCGCAATGTCATAACTGGCACATGATCACCAATAAAATCAGAGAAACAAAATAGATGTAGTTCTAGCTCTTTCCTAGCCTACTTGTAGGCGTTGGAGTTTTTCTTCGGTGTTCGCTTTCGTGGCCGCCATTTTGGATAATACGCGACGCGGAGGAGCGGGGCGAGCGGTAGTTGACAACAAAATGGCTAAGTGGGGGGAGGGGGCGGGAGGCGCGAAAAGAAACTTTCCCTCTCCCTCCCTCTCCCTCCCCCTCCCCCTCCCTAGATTTTTGCTCTCGCCCTCTCGTACCCGGGAGCGCGCGCCTCAAATATCCAAGATGGCGCCCGATTAGCGAATGGGTTGCGATGAAACCCCAGCAAACCGCCAGCAAGCAGGCTAGTTCTTTCCATCCTCTCTTTCCCCAACCACTATAGTGTAACCCTATTCGTAGTCTTCCTGCACGCGTTTTGAAAACGGGAAAAGACAAAAAATAGTTGTGTAGCAATTAAAATATCTGTATTAATAATCCTAATACCAGTGTATTTGTCACGTATTCTATTCCATATATTCAGTGTTAAAGTGGGAATCAAATTGTTTTCGAAGCTAACAAATACCTCAGTAGCTTACTGTCGAGCCATACTTGTTCTATATTGCTCTTCAATCCAGTTTGTTTGTATATTTGACAATATAATGTGGAAAATAGCGACTTGAAAGCACTTTTGTAAATCAGCCAGGACCGCGGAAGGGATAAGCACTACAGGAAAATCCTGAACAAGGCCTCTTGACTCTCCTTATTAATATCTAAACGATTACTGCAAATAACATTTTTGCTTTATGTTTATGTGAAGAACAGTACCGTACAGATCTGCGCATAAAATTTTATTAATAGCAGCTGACTTGTCAAATACCATAATCAACAGGTCAATGAACAGCGTAACAACTGGAAAACTTAATCAACAGAAAACTACTTTAATTTCCTACTCAAATTGCTAATAACAAAACGTTCAATCAAAAATTACCCGATGAAGATTGGCTGGTTTTTTGTCATTCTTTAAAATGCGTCCTTCATTGAAGAGAAAGAGCGCAGAAATTCCTTTTCTTTTGCATGACGCAACTTAAACAACATAAAACTACTGTACTGTACTACTAAAATTCCAAATCACGACACTTCAGTATAAATAATAAAAAAATCTGACTGCTTCTGTCAAAATTGTTGTCACATGTTGACGTTTTTTCGTTATACCGGGGTATATTTTACGTTTGGGCTTTTAGATTGTGTTCGTCATAACGAGGATTTATAATTCGTTATATCGAGGCTCGTAACTTTGGCCGGTCTGAAGAACATCGTTCGTTATACCGAAGACTTCGCTCTATACACTTTTATATGACAGGAGATAATGTGTTGTCTAAGAATTTGTACCTCTTGGGGGAGAAAATAATTTAAGCCACATACGCCCACGAAACAGGAACTTCCGACGAGCACGCATGGGAGTCCCTCTCCCGGGCTTTGTTGCATCCGGGCATCCCGCCAGACAATAAATTCAATATGGCGTCTCAAACTTCCGCCTTTCCCACCAATTTTGGACGCGCAACAAGAAAAGAGTTCTTATCTTTTAGGGTCATCTTTCAAATAGTTAACAATGAGAATTTACGGGGTTGCGTCCATCGACTTCTAAATGCTCCCTTGTAGTAGAACTAAACTATTCACAAGCTATATTTTGACTTATTCAGTTTTAATGACATGTTTTCTCAGAATGGTAGATTAACAAAACAGAATAGAATCGGAACAAATCATATAAGAGGAAGTTAAGAAGAAATAGTAGCCTATACATACATGCACATAGTTGTGTGCGCGTGTCAGTGGATGTTGAAATGACCGCAACGAAGTAAAGCGTTACGTAAACAAAAACGCCACGCAGGTGGTTCACTACGCGACTTTTCGCAAATTTCGTAACGCTTTCATCTTCATTCAAAATGATATCATTGACTCCAAAAACGCAAGTTATTTTACAAAAAAAAAAAAAAAAACAGACAAATAAAAACAAGAGCACAAAAAACCGGTCAAATGAAAAATAGTACATGTTGTAAGGCACTCTTGATAAGTGAAGTTGTCATGTGTGTTTTTTTAAACAGCTTCACGTTGAGTGTTAGTGTTCTTTCATCAAACAGGCCTCCAAAAAATGGTATCAGCGTCAATCTTTTGACTTCATTGTAGATCATCTTCGCTATCGCACTTCAGAGCACGAGCGACTTTGCAGATATTTCTTCTTCGGGAGGAAGCCACCTGAAAACAGACAGTGCCACTTGAGTATATTAAAGAAGCATTTGTAACAGCGAACATATCATTTAGATTGCTATAAGTAGATCTAAGTAGACTTTCACTCTTGGAGATTTTAGTCAAAAATGTATGTCCCTACTGTGGCGCCAACAGGTGAAAGAAGATATTGTCTTTGTTCTTTATGGCAGAGCGGTTGAGCTGGGAAAAAATTCAAATGGAGACACGTGCCCGAACAGAATCAAAAAAGAAATCTGTAAGAACTGTAGAAAGAGGAGCTACATTCTAAGATGCTATTGTCGCTGTAAAGCTATTTAACCAACAGTCAAAACGTATAACAAAGCTTACTTCCATTACCTCCGTTCTCCAGTTTAATATATCTCGTTTCCCTTGGTAGTTAGCACAGTCCGGTCTGTATGGGCACCGCATAATTGATAAAGCAGCATCGCCATCTCGCGTACAAGCCAACACGAAAACTGAAATAGCAAAGCACAGGAAAACCGAGCGCGAGAAGTTCATCATAGTGATGGACAGAGCAGATCAGCTTGAAAGATCGATGAACGTTGCCACTAATGGACTTTGATGAATAATATAAACTGTGCGATTTGTAAAACTGCTTTTTATAGCTATCGTCGGTTGGTTCGCCTCCTCATCGACTTCTACGTAATTAGGTTGAGTGACAGATTAGTTTTTTTTCTGATGCAAAGCATTTAAGGTCCGATTAAAGGCTAAGTGGGAGGTTTCGCGGATGGATGAGTTTTTAATTACTAACAAAAGGCAAATTATAAGTGCCCGAAATTCTCAGGTTTTCTAAATCTATAGCCGCAACTATTTAAAGTTTCCATGATTAATGCGATACGTGGTTATATCGCGTGGTTCCGAGATAATGTGGTGGTGACTTCATCACGATTTCTAGATGTTTCAGTGGTGGATTTATAGAAGACGGGCGATCACCCAATTCCAGTGAACACAAAGTCGGCCACAAAATATGAATAGACTAAGAGATTTTAACGATGATAACAGTGGTGTAGGTTTTCTTCATTTAAAAACGTGTTGACCAAAGGTACATCTCAATTTGACACAACGTTTCATAACTTCAACGTATGAATTACTTTAAAACCCGCAGAAATCCGCGCCGTCTTTACCGAGTACTCAAAAAGGCTATGTCCTCGTGTAACGGCACACAAGCATATAACTATTGTGCTTTCTTTGTTTAACAGTTATTGGCTAGCTGTAGTTTATGGCTTAAGCACTGATATCGTTTTTTTGTATCGTTATAAGAGGGTAGACTTAAAAAGTAGATGACGCAGCAACAGCTTTTTCGCCCATCTTTGTGGCAAGTGATAGCTAGTGATCAAAGAGAATTCGAATGTTCTACGATAAGAGATTTCGGGGGCGTAAATGTTCTGGCATTTGAAGTAACCATTTATCTCGTACATGCCATACATAAAACCAACAAACCCCTTCTGTTTTAAGCTTTGGACAACTATTATGTTCCCATTGAAACAGCTTGATTATTCGAGTGAGAGCGGAATCGTGCACCTTTATCAATTATCACGCGGCAGAAACCAAATGATAATCTATTTGTTTTTAAGTTACTACAACACGACTCAAATGATCAAATGCACGGATGAGAAATAAACCCAACTAATTTATACTTAATGACAAAGAACAACGCGCTTTAACACTGAGTTCGCAGCTGTTAATTCATAATGAAGACTGAGAGGTTTGGCGCCAGTAATTTCGTATTTTGTTATAACTAAAGAAAAATCCATTAACAGCGGTACATCCGCTTAAAGTTTAATCAAACCTCTCATTTCCTTGACAGTCAATCAGGAAGCAAATAACG
>OZ026599.1:32017228-32039728 GCA_964020085.1 Micromussa lordhowensis | reverse complement strand
ACTTTCCTGTTTCCAAGGTAACAAGGAGAGGGAGGGGACTTGAGAAACTTTTAGACGGGAGACATAAATTATTGACCTCAAGGTTTGGAAATTTCTCTTTCGCTCAGCTGGGAATTCAAATGCGCGTAGGGAACAATATGCTTGTGACGTGTCACATTCATGCAATATGTCAAGGTATTGATAACGTAATCGTCCAAGTTCTCTTTAAAATCTTCAAATATGGAGCAACTTTTATACACTGAGGGAGCTTCTTGTTGAATCGTCTGGATGTACTCCCGCCAGTATGTGTTTACGTTTTTGTCCGACTTTGGGTATGAACGATGCGTAGGATTACCAGCGGTGAGAGCAACAAACATTAGTGCTTGACCTCGGAATTTCAGTTCGACAGCAGTAAACATGTACCTATGTAACGCCCACCAACTTTCTTTTTCGTATTGTACACGGTACGGAAAGAGATGCTTTACAGCTCGCCAGTGATAGGCATTGAACAGACCATCATACCACACGACTGGAAGTACCATTGATCTCTCTGTAGTCCCACATAATT
Source organism: Micromussa lordhowensis (assembly GCA_964020085.1). Taxonomy (NCBI): domain Eukaryota; kingdom Metazoa; phylum Cnidaria; class Anthozoa; order Scleractinia; family Lobophylliidae; genus Micromussa; species Micromussa lordhowensis. Next base: position 32,039,181 of record OZ026599.1, on the reverse strand, counting down.
TCTGTCTTCTGTCAAAGGTCCAACTTGCTCCGTGATGCGTCGCATGGTTTAACACACCGACAACCGGTTCGTAATCTAGAAGCCATTCTTCGAAGACTCTAAACGGTTGCAGCTTCTTCATTGCAGGAGGAGAAAACCCATTAAAACTAAGAACGACATCTTCGTCCATAAAGATATAGTAATTGTAGATCCGTGTTCTGTTTATTGCGGTAAAGTAAAGCAAATTCCGCCCAGTTCCCCAACCAGTGCTTGGATCAAACAAGTACAAAACGTGAGATGAATTTCGTTCAAGGCATTCTTTTTTAAAGCTTAGCACTATCACATCGCAGTTACAAGTGTCAGGATCGCCAATGCTGGAAGAAGAGGCCAGGTTTTGAGGAAGGCACTGCTCTGTTTGAGTAAGATAAATAAATCGCTTTGTAGAAATCCCCAGCTTTGGCGTATTTTTTAACTGTGCCTGGGCTGGAGCTGGAGCTTGGTCCACTGAAACAAAAACAAGTGAAACTTTATTTTATTGCGTCAGTCATTCCACAACACTAATAAAACAACAAGTGAGGAGGAAGAAAGTCGGGAAAAAGTGGATGGAAGGTCTAGCACAAACGTCTAAGGATCGAAGCAGTTGCATCACATAACACACGGAACTTGCATGAATAAATGAATAATTTCGTTCATTGTGAATGATTCGTGTTAACTGTAGAAGTGTTTTAGGCGTGCTTGCAGTTATAATGAATCCCTAGGTGCTAGTAGCCACTCGAAGACATCTCGTTCAGCTTTGCTTTTTGTTTTTTTGTTATTCACTACTGTACTTTCTTTATGATGATGTAGCGCTCGATGTATCCTGTATCAATACACGAGATGCCCGCTCCAGAGAGCTGTGTTCGCGTTTATTAAAATTAGTTACAAAATATTTTACAATCGTTTCAGGGTAATTAGAGTATAACCTTACAAAAAGAATGGCCGCAAAGAACAAAAGCAACTCATTGCCGGTGAGGGATAATGATGGAACAATGTTCTCCGAAGAAGAGGAGCAAGTGAACAGTTGGTGGGTTCTCAAGAGTACTGAGTAGGCCAGTCCGGAGAAAACGTCTACAGGCAACAGCATTCACGAAGAACGGCGAGGAGCTTAATATTAATCGATGTAGAGTATCTTAAGAATGAGACTAAGAATGCAGTTAGGAAGCTTACAAAATGGGGAGGCCTCCCTGGAAACAACATCGCCTTGAGATTTTGAAAGTTCATCCAAGTATTACAGCATGATATATATTGTGATTAGGCAGAGTGAAGCTACTCCAGATTAGTGGATGGAACTAAGGCCTTTTGATCAAGGTACCTAATCAAAGTAGCTATGAACCACTCGACTTAGAAAACTGCTCGTCTGTAAACAGTGGCAATTTTGATGCCACTAAACTACGTTTTTGATCCATATATCGTTTATATATCGAACTAGTAACATAAACAAGAAGAGTCCGAGAATTGCTGGGTTAGTAATAAACCAAGGTTTGGTTTATTACAATGCAAAAAGAACAAAAAAGATTGTTATAATATTTTGACTCTATTATTTCAAAGGCACAGTCATGTAGTTAGATGAAGACAAGTGGACAGCTTATGTATGTATTTCATGGGCAGAAATTTAGGACATGCATCATGGCGGCCAAGCATGCGCAGAGCTTTTTCTAATTCCCTTTAAAAATGTCCGAAGCTTCTAAGGATTTGTATTGGAAAAAACTAAAACTAAAAAAATTAAACCAAATGAAAAATAATTTTCGTACGTGCGAACATCGGTGTGTTATCGTGTTTGTGAGTTGTTGCTTTGGACGAAATTTCTAGGTTCACACGCGTTTCGTCTTTGATCCCGAGCAAATTACGCAAATCTCATATAAGAGTCATATTGCTCTTCCATACAAACACAGTAAATTGGCTGAAATAGCCAAACTTCGACCCGGCACATCCGAGAAAGAAGACGCTGCTGGTAAGTTGCGAGCATCGTGCTACGAACAGGGGTCTCGTATCTCTCATTTTGTGTCACTTTTTTGGAATGAATGTGGCATTCTCTTTGATCCTCGAAAAGTTGAAGATTTGTGGTATTCATCGCCAAAAGAATTTTTGCCGTAAGTCACGCAGAAGGGATATCGTAGAAGTTGGATCGAAGGTTCTTCCCGTACAAGTCGTTTCCGACGCCATTTTACTTTCAGAGGCTTGGTATCTTAGCTTGTTTACATCGGTCAGATGATAGAAATAAAGAAAGCTGATTGGTTGAAGGGTGATGTTAAACAATAACTGTGTTTGCCGTGACGCCATCCTTTCCGTGACATAGTTGCGTGTTTTGCAATAAAAAAATGCAACACCTTAACTCTCCAGTTTCGTAATCACTTAAAGCATTTACAATGTCGGACGTACGTCCTCCCGACTACATAATACTCCTTCGCTGAAATATGTCTCACAGTCAATGGCAAAAAATGTTGCATTTACCTTTGACATACCTTTCCCCATGCTTAAAGCTTGGAATGAATTCCTTGATAAACCAAAAAATGAAGAGGAAGAGGAAGAAGAAAACGTGGATGGTGAGTTAACGGAAGGTCCGATCAGATGGGAACTATTTCAGCAACGTATGAGAAAAAAGTACAAGACTTGCACTGACTTGTTTGAGCTTATTATCCCTGGCAATCTGTTTTCTATCAAAAAATCGGATGAAGTGAGAAAAGAGTTGAATGAATCCCTGCGAAAATTAGCTTCCTCTGTGAATTCTCAATACAGGCAGATCAGGGGGAGAAAGGGCCAAGCCCTGAACTCGAAAATAAAAAAGGTTCCATGTGTTTGAGAGGCATGTTCAATCAGTGGCAGAGCTGGAGAGGGAAAATGAACAGCTAAGGGAGTTGAACACTTCCCTGCATGAAGAAATAGAAGAGTGGAAATCAAACTATGCAAAGAGGAAGAAAAGAGAGTGATGTTTCAGGAAATGCAAGCTGAGATAAGAACACTTCAAAATGATGTAGAAAAAGCTGAGACCACAAATAAAGAGTTACTTGATTGAACTCATACAGAGAGCTCAGCAAGACTACAAGGGAAAGGTCATTTCTGAGGCAAAGAAAAAGTCAAGAACTTTGAAGACTTTCATGACAAGAGCTCAGACAGCACTGTGGTTTGCTAAGTCCTTTGGACTAGAAGTCGAGTCTATTGCCATGAAAGAAATCAAGACTGGAAGCAAACACAATGCAACAATGGCCAGTGCTGAGCAACAAGAGAACACTGCTACAGGGCTTGACTCCGTTTCAGAAGAGGAAAAAGGAAAAAATGGAACAAATATTATTTCTTTTACATAAATTTTGTGTAGGTCAGACTCATTTTATCATGAGCTCTCCATGCTTAATGTCCAAAATCTTATCTTATCAAGCTGAACGGCGAACACAGCTAAATGACATGTGCCATATTACATGTATATCCACACCTGGGAAAGCTGAGGGTGCAGAAGTTTCATTCAAGGAACTTCTCAATGAAAGATTGCAAGATTTCATTAACCAAAATCCAGAATTTGATTTTGAAAATGAAAGTGTAAAAGTCAAAATATCTGAGGGGATGGGGCGAGGATGACTCGCAATACTAGTTTTATCATTCTTTCTTTTGCTCTGTTGCAAATTTAAATAACAGTGATTTAATGTCTGCGAGGGGAAATCATACAATTGCCATTGTCAAGGGTTCAGAGAAATATGAAACACTCAAAGAGTCATTTGCAAATGTTTTTTCAGATATAAATGATCTAAATTCAGGGAACAAAATCACAATTAATGGGAAAGAAATAGCACTTGAATTCTTTTTGGAGGGTCAGATTATAAATTCATTTTAATCATGTTGGGTCTTAAAGGTGCCACCTCATTCTATGCTTGTGCCTGGTGCAAAGTTCGTAAATATAAGAGATGGGATATGAACTATGAGGAAGACTATTATAATAAGCCACCATTACAAAGAACCTTAAGAGAATTAAAGGCATTCTCAAAAAAGAGCAAAGAAAATTATTGCTGTGAACATGAGCCTTTATTGAATATTGAGTTAGACCATGTAATTCTGGATGAATTGCATCTTTTACTTAGAGTAGTTGATGTATTGGTAAACAATTTACTGGAGGATGTAATACAGTGGGACATAAGAGATGATATAAATAAGAAAAAGGGAGAAAAGAAAGGTGTTCATCGAGAGAGGTTGCAGGCTGCAGTACGCTCATGTGGGGTTAGTTTTGATATCTGGGAGAAAACAAATGCTGATGGAAAGGGATCCGGTACCTATGATTTTACAAGTTTGCTTGGTAATGACAAAAAGCAACTCTTAAGAGAACTTCCAAGCAAAAATTTAAATGTTGTTCAGACTCCAACTTCAAATACAGTCAAGAAAATATGGGAAGACTTTAGGGAACTATATACATTTATTGGAAGTGGTCAAAATTCAGATGGGCAAATTACAGGTTTTTTTGAAAAGGCTAAAAGCTGGGTAAACCTTTTTATTTCTCTAAGAAACAAAAGAAAGGGCTATGAACGTGCACGAATAACACCTTATATCCATGCCATGGTGTTTCATATCCCCAAGTTCTTGAGGGCTCACAAGTCTGTAAAAATTTTCACAGGGCAAGGTGTAGAAAAAAATAATGATTATGCAAGAAACATACTGCGTAAATCAAATAAATGGGATGCTGCCTCAGATGTCCTAAAAGTTGAAGCCAGACAATGGGCACTACGTACATGTAAATCAGATCGGGAGAAAAGACCCTATCACAAATCCAATACAGAATACTGGGAAAAAGATCTCTTTGAGGCAAGGAGCAAGAAAAGGAAAACAACATTTGATCCTGAAGAACTCGAGTATAAAACTTAGTTTACCTTAAGTGAATTGTAACATACATGTATATACTTAGGGTGGTTTCAGTAGACCATCACTTCACTGAAAATTAAAGCAGGCATTTGATGTCAAAAAGGAGGTATACTCTTGTGTCCTTTATGGTAACTTAACAATTTGTAAAACAGCCTGCATACTGCATGCATTTCTAGGTTGTAAATATAAAAAAAATTATATAAATATGGTAATATGTAATGAACTACTACAAAAAATATAGATTTTTTTCTATTTTGTAATAAATACACAATACCAAACAGAATCAAATAAAGTCTTGGTTTCTTTCATTTCTTTCATTTGTCTCATGTCAGGCTACAAGCTGCTTTGCAAAAAGAAATACTCAACTTTTCTGGCCTATATCGTGGGCATGGCGTCATTGACTCCCCTGTCAAGGTATGAGACTTTGGACTCCATGACAAAAACATTCTGACCTTGACAGGAAAGTCAATTTGCACCCCATCCCCTATACTATCAATTAGCCTGTACCACCCATTAGGAAATTGGCATCTTATAAAATCCTGTTTTTCAAGGAGGATGTACCCCCTGTCATTGCTTTTCCGTCCCTTGCCTTTGAACAAAAAGTTAAAATGAGTGTGTTTAAAAGCAATGACAGTGGGTAATTAAAATCTAAAATGCCAATGTGAAGGCCCTCACTGGCATCAGCAATCTCCTGCTGTGTGAGTCTTGGGTTGTTGAATGACCTAAGGGTAGGAAAAAATATTGATCTTAAAAAAAGTATTTTAATTTTTAAATGAAATAAGAAATGATTACATACAGGCAAAAAAATATCAACAGAGAAAATCAATGTAAGAGATTTCTCCTGTTTTTTATTTGTTTGTTAGTTGCTGTTTTTTTTTATTATAAAGCTCTTAATCACACCTAAGAACTTACCCCAAAGCAAAGGCGTTTAAATTCTCCTCTGGCTCCCAGGAGTTTTGTAGGCTAGAGTAGCCCTTCCATTTGATGAAGTATTCATTCTAAAACAACGATTGAGCAGGATTAAACGAGCATTCGTTTATTAAAGAGAGATTCATTTCAATCAAACACTCAGAACAAAGCAGATTCACTTACCTTTCCTTTATGGACTCTTTTTGAACGACTCTTTCGATGTCGTAGAATCTAGATGCTTTTTTCTTTCTCTCCGTGTAAAAATCCGCGGTACTGAGATCATTCAGCGATTTATAAAACGAAATTTTCGGCATATCACTAATAGCTTTCCAGTTGTTTCATAATCAAACTGCGCAGACTCAGTAGGGTCGAAGCGTATGGAACAGAGCCCGCGTCATAAACCGCTGACTGTCCTAAATTTCTGCCCATGGGCTAGTCCGCTTTGATCGCTTTGCAATCCAAAATCCATCGTTACTCTGTAGTTTTCACATTACAAAACCTTGTAACCACTTTGCAACCTCAGACATTATTTTTTCTCGACTGAAACTCTTCGTAAATAAATAAAACTCGCCTGGAAAACGCCACATCTAAAGTGTCAAAACGGCGCAAAAAAATTGAGAGCCTGAAATTTGCATACTAATAATTTAGTGTTACTCTTTTGATTGTAGGAGCGGGCACCGGCCTACAATGCTGTCGCGAGTTTGAGACAATTTTTTTCTTTTCCATCACATACATGGCCGAATTCACAGCGTTGAAGATGCGCAAAATTATCACACGCAACTGCGTTATGAAAGGACATCGTAATAATGGTACTGGTCTTGCCTATAGCAGAACGTGCTTCTCGCAGCCGCTTTCAAACTTTAGTCTCTTCCTGCTGCATTTCTGCCAAATCCTTGAATATTTTTTTTTCTCCCTGGTACTCTCATTGGAAGCTTCTTTTTTACCAAACAGATTGGTTTATTTACTGAAACCCATAATTCTGCTACACAATACGGTAATCTTCAAATATTAATTTAGGAAAATCTCACGCATGGTCACTCATCACATGCAATTGCGTATTGTTTACAAAAAAAAAAGAATATTCTGCTCTTTATTTATTTTGCTCCTTACCCTCGTTTTTTTCCCCAAACCTTGGAAATATCTTTTTAGTTTAGAGTTATCAGGGTTCTTTATAATTTTTATCACCAAACATAGCAACGGATGAAGTTGAATATAGAAGAGTAACTGTCTGCATTTTTTGTAGCCTTAGGCTGCGAGTCCTCACGTAACTACAGGGTCACAGCCTTTTTCTGGAAGGAAAAAAAACTGGAAGTGTGGTTACACGACACCGTTAATTTGTCTGCTTTTTTGAGGTTTTATCTCGCATCTGATTGTCAAAATCAACTCAAAGTGTTCACAGTTTTTTGACTTTCACAGTCAACATTTTCCGATATGGACGAAATTCTGATAGCAACATGCGAACCTTCCGAAATTGCGACGTGAAAAGTTTTGAAACTCAAACAAGGGGGAAATAAAGACCCCCCTCCCACCCCCCGCCCCAAACAGGGCGTCGTTTGCAGCATTAGCTGCCGCCATGTTAAGAAGAATTATAAATAGAAAGCCGCAGAAGCAAAGCAATTTCACGTTGATTCGTGGTAACCTTTTCTATAATTCACTTTGCATAAAAAGAGGGAAATATATACAAGAAAGCCAGTGACTGAAGGGGTTGTCTACTTTAAGCTGATATCACAGCGTCAAGTGCGACCCGAAACTTCAACGTTTTAACCGCCTCGGGTAAATTTCTGAGTCAAACATTGTAGGCAACATTTTGCGACAACTTGGAGATATGTCTAAGTGCGACCCGTGCCTTATTTAATTCTACATAGCACCTATTGTTAGGACTTAGGAGTGCTTACTACCCAACTTTACTGCATTTGCGTATATTGTTTATGGTCAGTGCGCTAATATTTAACAATTATCTAAGTATCAGATGATATTCCGCGAGATTGAGCAGGATAATTGTTTTATTATTCAACAAATTGATAACAAAACAGCCTAACATATTTAAATCTCTCAGTCGACATTTCTCACTTCACTTTTTCTTCCCACGTACGAAGCTACGTATACCGCCGGATATCTGTTACCTACGGATGACAGATATCGAGAGCATCATGACCATATTTGGACAGTGTTGCAATTTGTTGAATAATAAATAGCAGGTGTCGACGTTGAATACACAAATGTTGAATATTCCCAACATTGATTTGACATACATGTACATCATACTAGTAAATCAATCGTAAATTTCTCTTGGGCAATTTAAACATATACTCGAATAATTTACTTTGACAAAAGGTTTACACACTATTTCAGTCGTGTTCAAAGATATACTGACTTAAATTTTTCTGTACACGCACACAATATTATTCACTCACATTTTCGTCGATTGCAGGAATATATGCGTGGAATATAACCAGATAATTTATTTTCTCCTCGAACTCTCGATATTTCGAACCTCTCGATAACTCGAACCAAAACTCGTTTCCTTCTGGGAAAACAGTAATCTTATGCTCGATTTCTCGAACTACCCGATATTTTCAAACCAATTTTTGTTTCCCTCGAGGGTTCGGAAATTTGGGATTCCATTGTAACTTACAATATGGCGTTTGCTTTCGTTTATTTATCTTCGCAAACTTTGATAAAAACCCAGCGTGTTGCACAAATTAACTAGTTACATAAATGTCTTTGAAAGCCTTAAAAGCTATTAAGATGCTCAATACGGCTTCGTCGGATTGCCACTCACCTTGTCTGCCATTTGCTTCAAGCGTTGAGTAAGTCGCGTAGAGCGACAAAACCGCAATTCCGAGAATCAACAGATACATTCTGAGTTTAGGTGTCGTTTTCAAATTCATTGAGAAGTTGCGCTCGATTTGAGTTTTCACCAGGGATTTCGTTTGATTGATAAATGAATCGAATCATGTCATCGCATGTCTTAACGTTGAACGGAATAGGGAGGTATAAAATGGGTAAAAATGGGGTGGGTAACCATGGTTAAAAGAATAAAGAGGGCCTAAAAGGGCCCTGTTTTGACCACGAGCCCGCGCACTTATTGGTCAATTCGTGTAAACTTATACGACGTAGCGTCGGTTTGGTAGCGTCCTTCGGCGTCAACTTGGAGGAGAGACATGTCGAAGCGCATGGAAAGAACGGATTTTAGCCAGTGCGAGGAATCCAAAAGAAGAAAGGCGATAGTAGAACAGCAAATCGACAATAACTTACCAACAAGCTCAGTTGAAGAGGATCTGGTACGTATTTTATATTATTTAATGGCACTGTATTTATGGTTTGTTTCCAACAGTTTTCCACACTTTACTGCACTTTGTCGTTTTCACCAACAACTCTCTAAATTTGCGGGTAATCAAACAAGTGTCTTTTACTTTTAGCCCTCTAAGGTACCACTACGAAGAGAAATATTCACCTCCTAGATGGAATGGTCAATAAGCACAAAGCTACTTACTTTGAAGTATATGTTTCAAGATCAAAGTGATCATGAGAATTTGTTTTAGATGTGGCACCGATGGTTGATATGTAGTGACAAAAGGCAAGATTCGTTTGCTTTCTTTTTGTTTTGGTCAGAGGGCTAATTTCCTCCCTTGAAATTTCACCTCTAAGATAGTCGTCTCAATTAACTTCTCCGGGTAACCTCTCTCGAGAAGATTTGATTTAAAGGCTTTGATTTTCTCTTCAAATATTTTCTTAGAAGAGTTTGTTCTGAGAAGCCTTAGAGCCTCTCCTTTGATGAAACCTTTTTTCACTCCTTGAGGGTGAGATGAAGTGAAATGTGTGTATGATCTTTTTCTGTGTTTCTGAGAGTAAAGTAACTGTGTTTCTAATGATTGTATTTCATGCAAGTCACTATTTATTTGTACTATTCATCCCATCTATTATTTTTATGTTTTTCTTCCAGGTGTCAGGTGTCATTGATAAAGGCACTGTGTCTTTGTATTATTTACAATTGAAAGTTTCTCACCATTCAATTATAGTCCTCGATAAGGCTGCCACAAACTTTTTTTTACAGGATTTCAATGTGAAATCAAATAAACTCTGGGTAAGTTTTTTCTTAAGCTTTTGTTGAATGTTCATTGTCGCTTTGACCAAGACTATGTCTAAGAAGTTCTAAACAGTTGTTATACGTGTGTGCATTGACAGTACATTTGTAGTCATGGGTAGCGCACCCTTGTAAGTGCATCTCAAAATTAATTTACCACTCTCTTGCCGAACTACAATCTCCTTCCATGTGAAGAGATAACAAATCACTGTTAAGGAATTAGCAATTTTTTTTACTCATTCCAAATTTTTGAATTTTGGTTGGTGAGCACTGTAACCTCTCATTTTGGTTTTTGTCTGGAGATAATACTTATGTACATCTCATGGATTTCAGGAACAAAAACCGACTTCTCGTAGTCTAATGCCCGTAATATATTTCAAAATTTCTTATTGATTCCACCAAGAAAGGACTCTGCTATCTCCAGACAAGATTCTCATATTGAGAGGAGATTTTTGTCTCATATAAGAAACAAGGCAATAGGTGGTAACTTGCTTTGAGTGGTTCTTTAGTATATTTTAATAGAGAAGGGCTCAATAGTATATTTTTAAATTCTAACAATCCACCTTCATCATGCAGAAATTTCAGCAAAATCAAACAAAACAAGTTTTAATTATTTAGAATTTGTAACTGATACCTTGCTCAAGTGCTTGTCACATACAGGTTAAGAAAACTGACCTCTTGATAATTTTAGCTTTAGAAGCCAGTAACTGGTCGCAAATTACTCTCGATATCCTTACAAATCTCCTGACATCTTTGAAAGATTTGGTCCCATTTTTTGAGCAAATATACATTTCGCCGATGGCGACAGCCACTTCAGTGGCTGACATAATCTCGAGTGGGGGACAGGCCGGATGTAACACCAATTTTCTGTCACACTTTTAAGTAGACACCTTTACATGAATGCACTCATTTTCTATGATAATTTCTAGTAATATTATATTGTTAAGTTGCCCCTATATTATATTTATTAGTAGCCATTTACACTTTTTTGTAGATAGATGCCAACATATATTTATAAGGGTTTCTTAATAATGTATGTCGCCCTTGCCAAGGCTTTTACTTATAGCACTCAATCAGGGCACAAACCGTTTACTCACTGCTGCACCTCCTGCACATTTCTTTTTTCCTGCATATAATAATGATAATAATAAATAACAATTATCATAATAATAATAATAATAATAATACAATGATTCAATAATATTCTTCAGGATAAACATTATGTGTCATTGACACGCAAAAGCTGAGTATTCGAAGAAGTGCCTCAGTGGATTTATAGCTGTCAGTGCGATAAAGCCAAAAGTGATCTGTTTCAGGCTACTGGACAAAGCATTCACATGACATATGAAGGTACATTTTTTTCTTAGCATCAATTGGTGTATTTTAACACCATTATTTCAAGCTGCATTGAACCTGGGTCATATGAAGCAAATCAAATTTGAAGGAAAAAGCTTTACCAGTAATTTATAATAATTAAGCAAAGCAAAGTCTTTGTCATCAAACATGTACAGTATGTGACAGCGTGCAAAGAAAATTAATTTTACAGCTTGCCCTTCTGTAACCAACATCTACTAGCCCGAAAGTCATTTCTACTAGCCCGAAAAAAAATTTTCACTATCAGAATGAATGAATACAGAATGAAGGTTGTAGGATAAATTTTTTAATTCGAAATACTCAAGGTTCTTTAACGCTTAGAGTTCAATACTACATGTATATTCACTGGTGATGTCTTCAACTAGTTTAGCTGTTTTGTTCTCGGGCTACCACATTGTAGAATTTTTCCTAGGTCCACCGCAAGACGTGAATGACTTACATACATTTGAGACATTTTAAAATTTAGAAGAACATTTTTTACGACAAAAACGGCCCAAAGTTCTCAATCAACACACTAAATGACAACGTCGACAACCCGAAAAGCTTCCAGTGAAAGCGCTTCATTCTGCAATTTGCTGCCAAAAAACATTTCCCGTGGGAGTATGTCTTAGCCGCTGACAGGGGAGATGCTTATCTCATTAAAGGACATAAAAAATTTGAAATCTTTCATCAGTTTTCTTCTCATTCAAAAGTAGTGCATTCAGAAGATCACTTTTCTGAAGAAGGTTTGTTTAGGCGTCAGTTTTCCAAGTCAAGTTTCAAGTTTAAGAGAAAGTGGAAAGTGCGAGTGCCGAGTCAGGCTCAGTGAGCAAATATTATGCAGACAAACCTTATGCAAATTTGTGGTTCATCTTGTTACAAGTAACCAAAGGTTTTGGGTTTCAAAAGAACAAAAATGTATGTTTCATTTCTGGCAACTTTTCATCTGACAGATTTTCGTGAAAAGTGAAAACAATACGATATGGTCTACGGATTTTAATCAACAAGCACCTACAGTATTGGTGACCTCTATTGGTGTTTAGAATCTACCATATTGAAACGCACATGACGAATATTTGCTAAAAAAATAACAAAATTTCTCACTTGAGTTCAAGATCAAAACCTTTTGTTTATGTTCCTCGCAAATGACTACGAAGCAAAATTTAGACAAATAGCTTTCTCTGAATCAGAAAGAATTAGTCACGGCCAACATTTACCTCCAAAGTTTTTTTCAATATCTGGTTTTACTTTATGCGCCCTGTCTGACATGCAATGCGATACCTTGTCTTGTTTATGCAGATTTCGAAGAGCAACCCAGCGAAAAAAACTTCAGAGCAATGTTTCTCAGGTGAAACGAAACCCACATGCCAAAATTCAGGCCCTTTCGTGAACACTTTTTTTTCAGCCAAATAGTCACTTAGCATGGTTTTGCACTCACCCCTTCAATTGTTTTAGTATATACCACACAAGTTGAATAATTAAAGGACCAAAATGTTATTTTATGTGCGAAAACAGTCGGAAATGTGAAAATCTCTCGTGCCGGCTGCTAGGAGGTGAATAGTACTTGCTAATAACCTCCGAGTTAACCAATCAGAGCACACGAAAGCACTATTCACTTGTGTGGTATATACTAAATATATATATTATGTTGTACAATATATACTGTATGTCATTACTTATATCCCATATTTATCCGCAGTTTAATTTAATCGACATTACTATTTCCTTTTTATATCTTGCAGACTGGACACAATTGAATTCATTTTGTCTGCACATCAAAGTGCTCAGCATAGCCATGCGTAACTTTGATGCCATGTTTTCAATATCACCAGCTTTTGATCAGGAAACAGCAGATGAAGGTGTGTAAGATATAATTTTTTCTTTAATTTAAATTAAGGTGGCTTATAATGGTTTTCAGTATATAACTTGACTATGTGCTTCTAATTTGATTGGTCAGTGCTACCACTCTTTATCACTTGCTGTAATGGTATGAAACAAATGCCCTATCACTGGTCAACAAGTTGGGATTATTTTCTGGCAATTAGTGGTTACCATAGCAACATTATGATCTGTCAAAAACACCCTCAATTTAAACTTTAAAGGCTGAAATCTTAAAAACGAGTTCAGTGACCCCCTGTTTTTTAGTCAATGGAATTTGATTAGCGTTTTATGATGTAACTTTTTGCAAATTCTGTAGGAGGTGTCCAGAGCCACCCGAACACCTAACAGTATAAACTGATAAAGAGTGGTAGCACTGACCCATTTCAAGTACTGGAAAATGCTGAAAATCTTTATTAACCACTTTAAACTAGTAAAGACAATAATAATTGTTTAAATACATTTCTTTTTTTAGAAAACATCGAGGCTCCTGATGACTCTCCATTTGTCCATATACAGAGGACAGTTATCAGCGTAAAGCCACCATCACATCCTTGGGGAATTTTAACAGTTGGCGCCCAAGGCATGAAGTGCCTCATTTGTACATTCAGCAACTGTGTACATGTCAAGTTTGTGGTAGATTCCCGTGAAAAGGAGTGTTGCCCAGATTTTGTGACAGAATTCCATGCTGCGTGTACCAGTGAATTAGCTAGTACATTACAGTCGACCCAGGAAAGCATAAAAAGTACCTGTCTTTCGTACAAGCAAATTCCTTTTGAGGATATTGGAACTGTTAAATTCTTGCTTGACTTTAATGGCAATGTTCTATCAGCTGTAGATGAGGGTGGCATTTGCCATGTTTGTGGAGCTGGGCCACTTGAAATTCAGTCTCCACCCAAGGAACTTACTCTTTTCACCCAGTATCGCAGGAGAAGTGTTCTCAGTGAGTTTTTTTTATATACATCAAGTAATCCAAGCTAACATGGTTACTTTACATTGTATTTTATGTTATTTACATTGCATGACATTCAAAGTTCAGCTGCACACTTTCTCCCAGCACAAAAATACCTAAGGATAATATACATTTCATGGGAAATCTAAAGTGAAGACATTTTGCCAGTCCTTTAGGCCTTCATTATATAGAGGTTCCACTGTTATGTACACATAAGATGCATTTAAAATGATATACATTGTAAATATTTGCACACTGTAACATGTGCATACAAATATCAGGTGGTACAAATATCATCATAAGTTTTGACAAGTTCATTCCATTGAACTAATTATTATTTTTTCCTTCTTATAAAGTCCACAATGCCATTTCACAGTGCCAGCATGTTGTTCCATTTGATGGCTCACAATATGGAATCCTCAACATGGGCAATTTTTTAATTGGCCATAATGTCAGGGTCAGGACGAATTTCTCACAAATGTGAGAAATCTGCGTGAGCAGTCTGAATCGGCGTGCCAAGTGGTACAAATAGCTGCATTCAGGACACATGGCATGCTGGCCAACAACCCCCTGTTAAGGCTCAAAAAAATTAACACTTGGGGAGACTTCAACGTTTTCTTAGGAAATTTAAGGAAATGAGGGTAGGGTTTCATTTTTTTCTTTAATTTTTGGTTCATAGTAAACGTGCCCTGGAGGTACCAATAGTGCATTCATCTAATTTCTCTTACCACAGAAACTAACTACAATATCATTGATATTGGCTTCTGCGATATCTCAAATTCTTCATTTTTAAAAACTCGCTTTCATTGGCTAAATCTGATGTGATGGAAAAACTGAAAAGTGATTAGCGTAAGCTCCGATGAACAAGTAAAAATTGATAACACATAGTATTTACTCTATAAATACTGTTACAACTCAGATACAGAAGACAAGATGGGAAGATAACATTTTTATTTAATCTTTTTATTTTTATTTCCGATATTAAAGTGACGAGGCGTAAAAGTGAAGTTGTACAAGACGATTATAAATAAAAACCTGTGATCATATGTATTGAGTACTTTATCATTATTTTCAATTTTCAAGTGAAGTTTTGTATAAGAAGGAAAAATGTCGAGAAAATTACAAAAACTTAACATGGAAAAATTATTATCGAATTATTATCGAGCCCTCGATCCCATTGCCTCTTATACCAACAAAATTACGACGCCAATATCTTGTTATTTCAACAAGCCTGTCATTCACTTCGATAGATGACACCCCTCTCTGGTGCATAGGTTTAAATTACGTCATAATACCGCATTTTCTACTGGTCACTTAAGATGTGACGAGCACTTGAAATCCAGTCTTTCTAATTCTTTAATATTTTCAAAAGGCTGAAGTGACTTCTCTTACATTCTATGAAATGAAATGGGAACCATTCTCTTACAATTTCCAAAGCAATCATCACAGTTCCTGGCAGCAGATTCACGGATGTTAAAATAAGACACATTTTGCAAGCCGTCTTACTTTCGAGATGCAAAGCACAGCGCCAAACCAACGAAAAAGTCAAAGATGCCCCTTCAGACACGTTGTAAAACCCCCAATAGGTACTAAGCTATCCAGTGCAAGTATATCCAATAACATAGCTTTGCATACTTTAGAGAGAGTGAACTTATTTTTTTTCCTCTGTAACGAGTCTACAAATTTTTTCTTTAATACACCACCAAGTTAAATACTGTGCACAAGGTCACGGCCAGTGGCTATTACATAAAGAAAACCAATAACACAACAACAACAATATTGAAAACAAGAACAAAATAAAAAGCCAAGAACGTCTAAGCCACCCCGGGATGGGCGAGGACTTGCATGTGAAACAGACGGGGATGCTCATCGACTCCCTTAGGGGTGTAAATTTCGGATTTTAGTCTCACTTAGGGTATAGAGGAAAAATCGGCAATATTTTCAGCTCTGTTTAAAGTAGTACCCAAAGAACTATAGCAAAACAGCTTCTATTTTTAACTCGCATTGTTTTCCCTTAGGGGTCAAAAATTTGTGACCCGCATCAAGATTAGTCTCCTTTAAGAGTCAATTTCAAAATTTTCGACAAGCTGCCCCGTCTGCGTCATAAGAGAGTAACCCCAACCCCGGCTAAGCCGTCAATAGGCTTTTTTAAATCCTGTCACCGAAACTAATAAGCATGCATTACTTTTTGCTTTACAAATTTCAGTTAATTACATCCTTGTTAATAGCACATTATTGGTAGAGCCAGGCTTATTTGAGGGTGTGAATGGGGTTAACCAACTAGCGACAAAGGGATAGAAATATTACGGACTACTGACAAAACGAGGAAAAAAACTTAGCGACTAGCGCCAAAAAAATTAACTGGGATTTACCGACAACTGACAAAGGCCAACAATTTTTACTAACAACCGACAAGGTAATGAAATTTTACCCTACAACCGACATGAGGACCCACCCATGAGGACCCTCTTGATTGGCAAATTGAGTTTTGAATCGCTTCATAGTAGCCTTTTCCGAAACACGATTGGGCATTTGGTAATAAGCAACGTCAACAAGTTTATTTTGAGGGATTGCTTTGAAAGGCATCTTATTCGTTATTAATCAAATATAACGGCCAAGTAGCTATTTGCATGTGGAAAGCGACCACAAATTTAAGTGAGTGGCACAGTTTTTCAGCCTAGACGACGCTAAGAAGTGTAAAGGAAACAGAATTTTGCAGCGTCTAGAGAAATAGCAGCGAGCGAAAAAAAAATTACGTGGTGAGGACGCGCTAAAAAGTGCATCTTTTTCACCATGACAATGACCACCGTCAGAAAGCGACTAGAGATTATCAGGTACTTTCATGCTATAAACTCTTTGTTACGACGCGTTTAAATGTCTAAATTTGAAACAAATGTAATCGCAGCACAAAATCTTCCTTTATAACAACTGGAAAACTTCTAAACTTTTGCTTCGGTACACTATACACCCGCTAGTGACACGTTTTCCGTAAGCTCTGTAGGGTTGGTCAGAAATAAAATCTAATTAATGTCATTCCGACGCCAATTTATGGAATCATACTTTAAGAGTGTTTGGCCTTCCATTTAACAAACAAACCTTGGAACTGAGTAAGAAATTACTTCAGCATGTCTATTCTGCAGGATACTATCTTGTGCCTTGTAAGATAAACCTTCTAACTAGGACCGAGAAATAATTCATGTCGGGCGAATTCAAGTCAAAATCTTTGCAGAATAGAGCAGTTTGTCAAAAGAGAGAACAATAAGACGTCTAAGGCGAACGCTTCTTTGCAAAATCGAAAAAAATTTCGACGCCAGTCAAAAGTTTTGAGACGTGATGAGCATGTGCTAAAAGGAGCCTGTTTTCTACCATGACCATAACAACCACAGAAAACAAAAGAGATTTTCCCCGTCTTGTACCATTCACACAATATACTCTATTTTAAGACGCTTTTAAGCTTTTCAAATTTTAGTCAAATGTTTTTGTAACACAGAATTAAACAGGTTCCTTCAGTGCACCGTACTTTGATACTTAAGTTACAAAAACTCATATCCAGTGATACCCTTGTTAATAGTACATCATTGTTGGTAGAGCCAGTCTTGATTGGCAGGAGAAAAAATGAAATGTTCTCAGTCAACCGCCAATTCAGCTTTGAATCGCTTCATACTAGCCTTTTCCGAAACACGATTGGGGATTTGGTAGTAATCAACGTTAACAAGTTTATTTTGAGGGACTGCTTTGAAAGGCATCATATTGGTCATTACTCAGATATAACGGCCAAGTAGCTATTTGTATGTGGAAAGCGACCACAAATTTAAGTGAGTGGCACAGTTTGTCAGCCTAGGCGACGCTAAGAAATATAAAGGAAACAGAATTTTGCAGAGGACGCGCTAAAAATGCCTCTTTTTCACCATGACAATAACTAATTCCAGAAAGCTAGTAGATATGAGGTCCTTTCATGCTATAAACTCTTTGTTACGGTGCAATCAAATCTCTAAATTTGAAACAAATGCAATCGCAGCACAAAATCTTCCTTTATAACAACTGGAAAACTTCTAAACTTTTGCTTCGGTACACTATCATTTTTTGTTGATACACTCGCAAATGACACGCTTTTCGTAAGCTCTGTAGGGTTGGTCAGAAATAAAATCTAATTAATGTCATTCCAATGCCAAGTTATGGAAATATACTTTAAGAGTGTTTGACATTCCATTTAACAAACAAACCTTGGAACTGAGTAAGAAATTACTTCAGCATGTCTATTCTGCAGGATACTAACTTGTGCCTTGTAAGATAAACCTTCTAACTAGGACCGAGAAATAATTCATGTCGGGAGAACTCAAGCTGAAATCTTTGCAGAATGGAGCAGTTTGTCAAACAAGAGAACAATTAGACGTTTAAGGCAAACGTTAGTTTGCAAAGTCGAAAATCATTTCACGCCAGTGAAAAGTTTTGATACGTGGTGAGCTTGTGCTATTTGGAGCCTGTTTTCTACCATGACCACAACAACCTCGGTAAACAAACAAAACTTCAATCGTCTGCTATCATTTACACGATAAACTCTATTTGAGGACGCTCGTAAGCTTTTTAAATTTTAGTTAAATTTATTTGTAATACAGAATTCAACAGGTTCCTAACAGCACCATACTTCGATACTAAAGCCGTGACGACTACTCATATGCACTGATCAGCTCCTATTAATAGCACATTATTGGTAGAGCCGATCTTGATTGGCAAGGGAAAAATGAAATGTATGTTCTCACTCAACCACCAATTGAGTTTTGATGCGCTTCACAGTAGCTTTTTTCCGATAATAAGCAACGTCAACAGGTTTATCCTGAGACACTGCTTTGGGAGCCGGGCATCATATTGAAAATTTCTCAGGTAACGGCCAAGGAGCTACTTGCATGTGGAAAGCGGAGACCGCAAATTCAAATGAGTGGCACAGTTTGTCAGCAAAGACGACTCTAAGATGTATAAAGGAAACACAACTTTGCAGAGTCAAAAGAAATAGCAGCAAGCAAAAAAAAATACGTGTGAGGACGTGCTAAAAAGGGCTTTTTTTTCAACATGACAATAACCACCGACAGAAAGCGAGTACATATCAGGTCCTTTCATGTTATAAACTCTTTGTTACGACACGTTCAAATCTCTAAATTTGAAACAAATGCAGTCGCAACACAAAATCTTCCTTTATAACAACTGGAAAACTTCTAAACTTTTGCTTCGGTACACTATCATTTTTGTTGATACACTCGCAAATGACACATTTTCCATTCTGTACATAGGGTTCAGAGCCACCTTAAATTTTCGAAAATTTAAGGTGGCTCTGAACCCTATGTACAGAACTTTCTTAAACTTTGCCAAAAGTTGCATCTTATCCCGCTTTTCAAAATTCTGCAATAAGAAAAAATTTCATTGTCGTTTGTGAAATATAAGCGCTTAAAGCTGATATTGAGGGTGTTTTAGCAGGTCATATTGTTGCTATGGTAACCTATTGTGCCACGGAAACAATACCAGCGTTGTTATCAGTGATTGGGCAGTTTTTTGATATCATGATTGTAGCATCAATTGATAACGAGAGGTAATTATGACCCATCAAAATCTACGTCTTGGAAAGTGCCGCAATAAACAAACGGTCAAGGCGTTGGCGTGTTAAAAAATTCTACCGATAAACTTTTCCAACCTACACAACAAATGGATTTTAATTTTACTAAAAGAATGTACTTGTACTTAAATGGACAGTACTTCCTGGCACACGTACATTGATTGGTAACAATCTGGTCTTCAAATAAAACAGCACAGACCACGTTAAATATTACTTTCAGTTGCAGCCTGAACATTGCCGCTAAAATAAATACTGTCGCAAGATTTTAAATAAAACATTGTATCGTGCATAAAAAAGAAATATTGTACCATGTTTTGGTTAAGGGCTGCCTTTGTTAAACGGACAAGTGCATGTATAAAGCAGAAGAGTTTTTATTTCTTCGTGTGCTGAATATTGCTTTTCAGTTACAGACTGAAAATTGCCGCTAAAATAAATACACACGGAAGATCATCATTATATAAATGCAGAGTAAGAAAGGGCTTCAGAACTGCGTTTCGCTAAAAATATCGCCAGTTGATTTTTTCTTGCGCCGTATTCTCACTATTTGAACAAGAAATTCGCTCACAGAAAGAGCACTTTTTGTTTGGTATCAAAGCGAGACTAAGTGATTTATATATTATCTTAAAATATAAATCAATTGGTAGAAGGCGGAAGAGTTCCTTCCGACACATAAAACTTAATGAGCCGCCCTAACTGTTTCAGTTAAAAAGGCCAGCAACACCACAAGTCGATGTCGCCAAATAACCTTGTGCTGCACAAGGGAAACAAAAACATTTCTTTGCTTCCGAGTCTTCAGACACTAAACACATCTTGCCGACATCGTCACTTTCACTTACAAATATGGCAAGGAGTTTGTTTGAATGGCCGTGGTTAACGGAGATCTCCGGGATTTTTTATAGTCAAACACCCGTGGTTAATGGATGCTTATTTTATAGCGTTTTTGACCACGCAAGTCACAATGCAACCGGAGGTGGCTTAGAATGTATTTACACACCTATCATTTTAGCATGTGAAAAAGTTCCTTTCGACAGATTTAAGTCAGTTAGTGTACCACCGACCCTGCTCTTTTCCTTGGCAATATGCTCTTAAGATCACGAGTAGATGTGAGCTAATATAGCTAGCTTTTACTGTACAGAAAAGAGCTTTCCTTGTCTCCGAGTCTATTAGACCTGCTTTAAAACACAAATGGCTAAGGTGTTTACCCATTCTATTTTAAAGTGTATTTAACCACGTATCATTCAATGCCGCTGGAGGTGCTTTATCAAAAAAAGTTATCTGCCTACCATGCCATCACACAAAATTAAATCAAATGAAATCAAATCAAGAAGCCAGTAGTTATTAACGTTACTTAAGACGATGCAACAACACTTAAATATTCAATTGAAAATTATAAAACGAACCTTTTAGAAGAAATTACCTTTTCGAATTTAATCGATTAATATATTTTTCTATCAACCCGCAAACAGATTTTGATTTTGCGATTTGAGACAGAGAAGAAATTACAAAGTGTCATTCGAGAATGAATGCTTTTATTTACAGACATGGTCGTGGGGTGCCAGTTTTACGAGTCATTTTAACCACGCTGAAAATGACGCCGTTTTGGCTAAATAAAGCTAAACAAACGAACAAAAGTTGAGATCTTTTGATAAAAGCAATAAATAACACGAAGTGAAAAGTATGGAGTCCCAATTGATTAATATAAACTGATATTATGAAGTGGTTGAAATAGGCACGTTTTTAGACCGCTTTATTCTTTTAACCATGGTTAAGTACCCTAAAATGACCTGTTTTATATCTGGAGGGAATAGGTGATGATTACACGAGAGATGATAGTAATGATATTCAGGAGTTGACGTGGCCCAGGCACACGCGACCGGATTCACCCTTTACATATAAAGAAGGACCTCAAACCTGCGATCTCGAACGTGGTGTTAACAACTACCACAAGAGGCTATTCTTGGAGTCTTGGCACTCAACTTTGGACAGCATGCACCGCTATCAACAGGAGGAAACCGCTTGCTCGAGCTTACTTGCCGTTGATTTAAAAATTAATAAAACGCAAGGGCGGGGTTGTAGCGTGAGCAGTAACGAACGTTTTTCTACAACTCTGATGAAGGTGGATAGAGGCCACCGAAAATTCAATAAAGAAAAACCATAGATCGGATTACAGAGAAGTTTCTCATAAAAGAATGACAAATGTAATTTATGTTTTTAAAAACTACTATTTATGCGAATCCATGTTTTCACAACTCCGACTGCCGCATCGAGGTCTTCCAATTTTGTTAATCAGTCGTATGATTACAGACCGAATT
>OZ026599.1:32007228-32012228 GCA_964020085.1 Micromussa lordhowensis | reverse complement strand
AAGTCTCTGTTTCTTCGTTTGCAGGGTAAGTTCATCAAATGCTGTTATGAAATTTCATCCATCTGGCAAACACCCACGTTGCGCTATGCACATATGATGTACAGTGGATGTTCCAGGTCGATCTGAGCTTGGGAACAACTCCATGTTTCCGTTCATTTCAAAGGAGCTCAGTCACGGTATTTTCAGTTATTTTGGCCACAGACAAAATTACCGACCTTTAAATAGAACGAAGTCTGGAAATAGTAGTTTACTAAGACTGAAAAACACGAAAGAGATAATAACAAACCATAAAGGAACAAGGATGGTCAAGGATGAAAAAGATTAACACGGATTACAAACAACGAACTTGAAAATTTAGGCTAAACTTTTCAAGATTCGCAAATCGTGACGTGGCTCCTTCAAACATGAAATTAAACGTTGCAGTAAAATAGTAAAATTTAAAAACTGTTAAAATGTTTGACTAAACGTTTTCGATCTTGCGATCATCTTCAGAGTGATTTTATATTTGTGGTTACGTAATGCCAGTTCCCATGGGGTATAGAGTGGGATGGAATGATTGGACTTGTTTGTTTAGGACTGGGTTGAAGCGTGCGATGTAAAATGCCTCTTTAATTTTCCTCTTTGTCCATGAGTAAGCCGTGGTCAAGATGTCCCATGTGAATTTGTGTTCGGGGTGTATCTTTAGTCAAACATTTTAACAGTTTTTACCTTTTACTATTTTATAATTTTACCGGCGAAATGCACATATAAACGTTGCAGGTTTTCTAATCTGTTTTGTTTCATTTGCTGTCTTGTTTGCTTTCGTTGTTAGGGTTGTGTGCTTTTTTTATTTTGTTCGGATCGACATGAAATGCAGCAACGAATTTCGATACCATTACGTGTCACCTTTCAATGCTATATGTTCTACCTTGCAAAGTAGGTAAAAGTTCATTTTGGCGTCTAAACGTATCCAAGTTAGTGGACATTTTGATGTTTGTGAGGTCATTTTGGTGCAAAGTGACGACAAAGACAAAGGGCCCCTTCCCACCAAGCTATACAGATAATCAGCATTTAGTAATCGTAATATTTAAATAAGTTAGGTTTCCTTCATCAATTTTTTTGTTTTGTGTTGTTTTTTTCTCTGTTTTCTATGAATGAATAGGAAATGAGGCAAAGTGAGGCCCGGGCAGGGGCAGGCTGTCGGAAATTTTGAAAAGAACCTCTAAGAGGTACCAAGATTCTGTTTTGTGGGCATGGCTTGAAATGTTGTTCCATAAGAGGTACCAATTCTAAAACAACACGGTTTTTCACCTCAATACTCTACAAATTTCCGCACAAGTTTCCGCTGTGAATCCTATGAGGCTAAACATCCTAAGAGATACCGAAACGGTTTTTTCAACTCGTAAAGGTTATGACGAGCACCGCCCTTTCTTCTATATATGGGGGTAGTGCCCCTCCCCCACCCCCTCGGGGGATTGAAGTCGCTTGTTGGATGTTTCTGTCTCCCGCGAATAACGCTCGAGTTTCAATTTATCCGCAGGTCTTATACCAGGTCCAAAAAGCTATTTTCTAGACTTCACAAACGTTTTCGTTACGGCTTGTGGAACAAACTTCTTCAATGAATGCCTCCCCCCACAGTCAGTCAATTTAGGATTTTCTTCCACGGCCTTTCACTGGTTGAGTAGAAAACCGTGCGACATTACAGGAGCATTACACCAACCCATGATAACGGTTAAGGACGAGGCAGAGAAGTTTGAGGAACAAGCGGCGAAAGACTGGGAAACAATATTATTGGCAAGAGCAAAGGAGTTGGCCCCAGGTAAAATCTACGACACTTGCTTTCGTCTTGTTGTTGTTGTTGCTGCTGCTGCTGTTGCTGTTTTGGGTCGGAAAGCAAATTTCGCAAGGTCTCACATGAATAGATATACCCTTGAAGATAACAATTTAACAAACAACAGAAACAATACGCTAGGTCTATGAAAAACTTTGAAAAAGACTTCCTTCTAGGTGCATTAACTTTGGTTATGGTGTTATTTAAGGAGGTAGACTTGTTATAGTTCAATCTGTCATCAACGAAGAAGGACATTACGAAGGAAAGGACACACCGGTCTCCAGACATCACACACTAAGAGATTTATGGCAAGGATTAGTAACTGACGGCTTGATTTCACAGGTTGGACCTTTATGTGTTTGTTGGTTGGTGGGATGGTAGTTAGCTGAGTCGACCCGGATCTTCCTAGTATCCTGTATGTCCTATAAGAGGTCGAGGTTTCAAACTCCCGGCGACACAATGATTTATATATTGCATAACAGCTATTGTTCATCCACATCTATGGCTACTAATTGAATGACCTCAACCATCCGGCCACCCTTTACTAGGGATGCAGTTAAATCTGATCTAAGGGAATTTCCATTTTTAAATCGTGAATTGCGATAGCACGATACGAGTTGTAGTGGATGGTCCCTTTATTCATCCACTTACGCGAAACAACCCCAACCACTTTTGCGGAAAAAAAAACCTAGCTGAAAGAGCCAACGGTGTTAGCCAGTCTCAGTGCTACTTAATTAACTAGTGCTTACTTTTCCTTTACAGGAAGAATTCCACAAAACAACATTCGCGTATTACTTACGCACAGTGGATGAATGCGAGATACCTTTTACATCCCGAGATTCGTCAGTTCGCAGGGCCGGCCTGTCTTTAGTCTCCATAGAAACGAAAACAGTGCCGTGCCCTTATAGGCAAAAATGGCTGAAACATGGTGGTGATCCAAGAGCGCATGCGCGTTGGTACGTTCCAGCCATGAGATCTTGGAGTAACTCGACATTTCTTTCTGGTAAGGCGCTCAGCTTTTAGCCAGGTAGTAATAAATAAGTATTTTGATCATAAGTTTTTGTCCTGTGAAATGGACAATGTGGGTAAATAAATCTTTTATAATTTATTATTATTAATAAGTTTAGTCAGCAACTAATAAGGTGGTTACTGCATTTCTGAAGGAAATATTTTCAACACAAGCGCACAAAAAGACAACAACAAAATAAAAAAGCTTTTAAGTCCTAGTAATCCAGTGATAGATCAAATCTTTCTCTTCACTCTGTGGTAATTTTGTCTTTGCTTTTAACATATTGAAATCGAGTGTCATTATTTTTACCCGTAGGTCTATCTGATAAACGATCACCAGAAGAAAAGCAAGCGATAGTCGATGAGTTGTTTGAACGGTACAAAAACGAGGTTGCTAAGTGCCCAGGAGATCATGGGATTGATCTTGTTTGTGCCTATATGCTGATTGAGAAGAGAAAAAAAGGAACATTTAGCTAAAAGAAAAGTGCATTAATTTCAATTGCAAGACAAAGTTGTTTATTTAATGTTTCACTCGTGTCACTAGGTGATTTTATTTTGCAAGAATCCAGATGTAAAGTGAGTTCCCTCGAGTTGAGGTTATACTGCAAACTTCCATGGCAGCGTATAGGTATAAAATTAGACTCATTTTATCAACTTTAAATTTTGAAACTGTTTTTAGAATTAACAGTGAAAAAAAATAAAAGACAGTGTGAAAGTTGTTTTGTTGTTATGACCAAGATGAGCAGAAAGATTTTCTGAAGAGGAATCAAAGTTTAAATGATTAAGGTTGCAGTCAACAATACAGTATGAATCGTGCGCATGAATCCCTGATAATCGTTTTCAATCTATTTTCCATCCGCCATCCTCCACCATGCGCTCCACGTTTTACAGAGAACCCTCGGAGGGGTTTCCAAGTTTGTGATAAACACTGCCCCAGTTTCAGTGGCGCCCAATGAGACCGCAATTAATTTAATTAACTACTCTGAGTCAATTAGTGTTGTTTATTAACTTCAATATCTCTCGTTCAAACGCTTCTTATACTAATCGATATCATTGTGTAATACTTTAAGTGACTTAGGGGTCAAAACCAAATGTACTTTGATCGATGGTGGTGCCAGAGTGAGAATGTGCTATTTCGTGACTATCTCGTATAACTAAATTAGTTCTTTCAGGAGCCCATCACTAGGAGCCAGCAACTACCCCATATTCCTGTCACGGCGTTTTCACAGACCTGTCTATTTTTAGCTTGAATTTACCGCGAATTCAGACTCCCGCAGGGACAACAGTGACAAATCATAAGCACGGACTTGATTCTTTAATTGACGTCGGCATTTTCACTGGAAGATTAAAAGGAAAAGCCGCCATTGTTTCCCTTACCGATGCGAGCTCGTGTAGAACGGAACTGACCTATTTTGCGGGAAAAGAAGTCTAAAAATAGACCGGTCTGTAAAAATGCCGTGACATAGGCTTAGTATTGGAGTTGCAAGCTCCTAGTGATGGGCTCCTGGTTCTTTTCTCTTCCATATCTGTGACCTTCTTCCTTTTCTGAAAGGCTTCAGTGGCATATCAGGCTCGTTTGGTCTCGACATGGATTTCAACGAGCAGTTAAAGTAAAGGCGTGTAAGGAACTAAACTGTCTTAATATATTATAATTACAAAAGACCCAATAAGCTGGAAAGGGAAGCTGCCACTTGCGTGGCTTTTCTTTCAGCCTTTGTCAGAATTACACTATGGAAGAAGAAAAACAAAAATATATTCAGAATACTAGGAACGATTTAGCCAACAGCAACACAAAATTTACCGTTCCCCACCCACCCCCTACACCATCCCCCCCCCCCCCCCCCTCACGAGCTGTAAGAATGCTTGCGTTGAGGGAAGAACCCGCCTGACATTAAATCTACATTGATATAGCTTGCAACGACAAACCTGTTCAGTATATGGTAGCTACAAGTTTTTTTCGTTCAACTTTGAGCACATTTCTTGGCAGTGTTTGACCACATTACTTTCCTCTCGGTGTTTGGAAATATGATCAGACACGGTCTTTCGTGTTTGATATATTAGTTACCTTGACAGCCATAGAGCTCTACCCTCATGGCTATAAAGTCGATCCAGGTCAGTGGTCGAAAACGGATGTAACGTGCCCTGATTGGCGGACTAAGATCGTGATAAACAATAGTGTCGG
>OZ026599.1:31982228-31997228 GCA_964020085.1 Micromussa lordhowensis | reverse complement strand
GTGGAAAATCCCACGAGTCACTTGTATTTTCTCGGTATACACACCAGCCTTTAGGCGAGCGTGTATATGCTGCAGGTCAAAATGAAATCCAGGTTAAAATCATTTTAACCTAGTTTGATCTCAATTTCCTTTGTCTTCTAACCCTAATTATTCATGGTCAATGAATAATTAGGGTAATTAACAAAGGAATTTCATTTTAACCTGAATTTCATTTTGACCTGCAACATATACCAAGAAAATACAAGTCATAAATGGGATCTTCCACGGTATACCACGAGAGAGCGTTGCATAACTATTTTATACCATGCCATAGAAAATAGAATGGCCAACACAATCAATGCGACATACGCGTAGCGCACGATGGGAAAGGTGAGTGTAATACCATCGATTATACAACGGCTTTCCTGTATTCTGATTGGCTGTACTTTCTAGACTATGGCATTGCATAAATCGCAATGTGAGTTCATTAGTTCTCAAAGGCGATACTAAATAAGCCGCGAAGGGCTTTGCTTCGAAACGCACTAGTTCTATATACAAAAGTTAAGGTAAAAATATAAAAATCTTAGAAAAAGAAATGCAACTAAAGATTTACACTACGAGGGATATTTGAAAATTCTTTCCAACTGCTATCGCTTAATTAAAGAATGGTCGTGCGATTTATTTTCATTGAGAGTATTTTCCAATATCACTATCAAGTGTAAATCCTAAATTGCAGTCGCATTTATACGATTGCCGGTACAAATACTAATCACATTGCAATTTATTTCAGTGTACCTCTATTAGGGGCCTTTTCCATGTAATATCTGTCACTGTTCCTGACAAAGTCGTCTGGTCTGGCCTCCTTCGTCCTGTTATTTAACTCGCATATGTCTTTGAACATGACGTAGTTATAGCTTTGACATCTGACGTCAGAGTCGCATGCCTCTCTGCAGTCGAGCGAATGTGGCCTGGCCTGAAGCGTCTTAAAGGTGTGGCCCTGAAGCATCTTTTGATAAATGGAATAACTTTGGATTCCGCATTGCTGGGCAGCAATGTTGCTGAACAATAAAGACACTATGAGCAGTGCAGTAAAAAGGGAAATCTGTTGCCGAGCCATTTGTACTAAACCAGGTTACTGTGGCATCTTCAGTCTGGAAAAACATTGCTCTGGTTTAGTAGTTTCATGTTTCCTCTAAAGCATTGGGTCTCTTTTGACTTGATATTTCTTTTCGGAATTTGGGATGTTTTGAAAGGTTTTATGGTAGAAAAATTTACAAAACATCTGTTTATGCTGGCTCTAAACAAATGAGCTAATCTTTCGTTTACTAATCTCAAACCACTTTGTGACTGCCAATGAGCTCATTCAGTGTTATTCTAGGCTATTCCATCATAGGCAAGTCAGACTGAATATTATTCTGCTTGTAAATATTAACTACTTACAACTTCAGACATTTCCCACCTCAAGGCGTTGCACGATAACACAGACAGACAGGTGGTTACCATGACTATTGGACTCAGTTTACTAAACTGCTTACTGTTGACTTTTCTATGTTTACGAGTATTGACAAATTTTCTCCTCGCAATATGATATCTCTACTCATTTTCATTTATAATACTTATTATAAAAGGCGGAAAACTTGTTATAACAATTCAAGACAGTTCGAAATATTACAAATTACAACAAGTCGAGTTATTACAATTTACGACAGGCTGAGGTACATTGCCAGAATGCGTCAAATGTCTTAACGATGTACAATCGACTGGTGTACACACTTCAATTCACATCACTTGTGTTGCAAACTGACACTAATACAACGTTATCACGTGCATTGTGTTAACATTTTTTTAAATATATTCTTCCTTAGCTCTATCTTGACTTTTTAGGTTAAGGGTTGTAGCTTAGTTTCCTCTTTGCGAAATCAATACATGCAATAGATGTAAATTATCAGTATCGCAAGTAAGCATCCATAGCTTATTTTATCTTGCATTTTGATCGGTTCTTTCTTATGAACAGAACAGACACAGATGCAGAGGTTTCATTCTCAGAAACGCATCAAATTTTTTCCGTCCACACTACGCCGCGGGAACTTAAAAGCGTAAGAATCACCCGTCATCTGATTTTGGATTTTTGTTTGAAAATAACTCCGTCCCTTTCAAAATGTTTTCTGTTCAGACGAAAACGAATTCCTCCGGTTTGAAGAACGTTTTTGAAAAGTTCCGTTTACGTGACGGATTAGAGTGGAAGGTAGGCCTAACCGTAGAAATTAACCGGGGTCTTAGGAATTGCCTTCTTCTACGCTTCGAGCAACTGTAACGCTTCTCTCGACGTGAACTCAAAACCTCCAAACTCCCGCGTTTAACCTCGTGATAAACCGGCGACACTCTCCACTTGAAACAAATGGTTGTTATCATGTTTGGAACACGAAAAAATACTAACAGTTCCTGAGTATGGCTATTAAATTGCAGTTAAGAGGTCTCGTTTGAAGATCTGCACTTTGTTAACGGTGAAAAAGATCGCCAGTCTTCCCCAGCTTGATATTGGTACCCTAAAGACAATTTCACTGAATCAATATGTTTAAACTAACCTGGATAAATGACACTGATTCTAGATCTCCTGTATGGAAAGTTGGCCAAGCTGATTCTTGGACCAAGATAGCTACCGTTCAATTCAGCGTAAATTATCAAGTAATTATTGGTCCTGTTTCTTTGCTGTTCCTAAGGGACAATTATGAAAAATGTATAGGAAATCAACATTTCACAAACTAGTGTCAACGGGTGTCACATTTGGCATTGAGAATATAAGTTATTTATTTATTTGTTTATTTATTTATGACCAAACGAACCTATTTTCGAGGCACTCAGAATTTCTAGGAAAAATTCAGTCCACAAGAGTCGTGAGCTTGCTTTAATTCAAACTCTAAACGATACAATGAGTCGAATGGGTTAGCGCTCTATTGGTTAGCGTCATATATCTCACTTACAATCGTTTTAAGTATCTGGTTTAACAAAAAAACATACTAAATGCGCTAGTTAAAGGCTAGATGGTTTTCGTCAATCCATGCACTAGAATTTAATAGTCCACAACTATTTGTTATCTGCAGCTAATTGTGTCCGATGCGCGAATTCCACACATTGGAGAGTTAGAACGTTGTCGATCTCAAAGCCAGGTCAGCAAAAGTTGTCATAAAACAAAGCAGGTTCCCTTTTCAAAGAGAAACTGCTTAATTGTCGACGAATTAAAATTTAGCGTTTTATTGTCGACGACTCATCTCACATGCTGCTTTGTTGTTGTTTATCGTTTTGTTAGTTGTGGTATTTTACCCCATCAGTTGCATCCCCAATCAACCACTAGCTCTGATTGATAAACATTTTGGAAACACAAAACCGTGTCCGAGACGTGTAAAGGCCGGTACACACGAGGGAGCTTGCTCCCGCAGCACGCTCCTGCAACACGCTGCCGGGGCAAAGCTCCCTCGTCTGCACCAACGATTTCTAGCGAAAAAATATGTTGCGCAACAAAACTTTTGCTCCCGAGTTTTGCTCCCTCATATCAAACTGGTTTGATATGAGGGAGCAAGCTCCAGGGGCAAAACTGTTGCACGATTCTGTTTCAGGAGCAAGCTCCCTCGTGTGTACTGAAATTTGCTTTGCGGGAGCGTGTTTCAGGGGCAAGCTCCCTCGTGTATACTGAAATTTGCTTTGCGGGAGCGTGTTTCAGGAGCAAGCTCCATCGTGTGTACTGGTTGAGGTACTTACCCGGGAGCATGTTTCGGGAGCGTGTTTCAGGAGCAAGCTTCTTCGTGTGTACTGGTTGGAGTACTTACCCGGGAGCGAGTTTCGGGAGCGTGTTTCAGGAGCAAGCTCCCTCGTGTGTACCAGCCTTAAACGTTGTCTAAAAAGCTCTTCATTCAGTCCAGCTGGTGATAATATATTCCTTTGTTAAAAAAAAGCGAGGATTAGCCCATCGATTAGCACAATAAAGAGCCTGATTTGCATGTCAACTCCGCTGTCCACCTGTCTGGGAACACAACAGCTATCCTCTGATTCAACGTTCGATGCTTGGTTGTTAAGAAAATATTTCAAATCCATTATTTTGTTATTCAGTTTCCATTTTCGCGACGTTATCATTTACAACTTATGGAGAAAGAGAGTTCTCCGATCTTAAATATTGGCCATGATAAAATTAGCGGCTCCAAATTACCGTTACTTATTCATCAAGTTTTGTATTTTGGTATTTTTAATTTCTCTACTTGACTACATGAATACAATATTTTCATCACGTTCTGTGGAGCATGTTATAAACAATTGTAATGATCTGATGACACCCTGTTCCTTTTTCTAGTCGTCATGCAGTATCTCAGTAGGCGTTGCATAGTGTTCACCGTAAAAGCAACTGATAGTGTTTCGTGAAAAGCTGAAAACAAGTTTCAGTGCTTTCATTACGACTTATTATACACCTTATTCCAAACTGGCCGCCATTTTAGTGTTCTTTTGTTTGCTTGCAAATTAGCCCTCGTTGCTTCGTTCAAGGAAAAATATTCTTTGAATTTTGATCTTAAGAACGAGGCAACAAGGGCTAATTTGAAGGCAAACAAAAGACCACTAAATGGTGGCCATTTTGGAATAAGGTGTATGAACAGCTACAAATGAACAGAAAATGATAGTTTAAAAGCTTAGTGCGTACTGGAGCTTTTCATTTAATTTCATAAGTTATGAAAACAATCGTAATCGAACTGTTATGCCAAGATGTCCTTTGAAATTCACGGTCATACGCGAAAACAACGTGATAGATCTTGAGGCGATCTTTCTCATGATCATCAGTCTGATTGTTTTAGATAATAATATTAGGGACCTTAAGCAAACCACGACGGCAATTAACGGCAACGAGAACGCCACAAAACAAAAGCTTTAATGAGCAGAACAATAGCTGTGCACGTGCGTTATAAATCTTTTACATTTTTTAGCTGTCCTCTGCAAAACAAAAACGTCAAATAACCAAGTTCTGGGGAACGTGAACGACGGAGGCTAATTTTTCGTATTTTCTTTTGGATTTGAACCCTGGCATTACATATTAAGCTTGAGCAGGTTCTGAGAGCGATAGGCGTACTGGTTTTGAGTTCCGAAAAAACCGGTTTCAAGGTCGGTCAAACCCGGTTAAGGGTTCGAAAAAACCGTTTTTGGGGTCTGCATAAACCGGTTTGGGGTTCTAAAAAACCGGTTTTGGAGTCGGCAAAATCCGGTTTTAAGGTCGGTAAAAACCGGGTTGGGGTTCGAAAAAACCGCTTTTGGGTCGGTAAAAACTGGTTTGAGGATCGAAAAACCAGTTTTGAGTCCGGAAGAAAACACTTTTAAGTTCGGCAGAAACCGGTTTTGAGGTCGGAAAAACCGGTTTTGAGTTCGGCAAAAACCGGTTTTAGGGTCCGAAAAAACCAGTTTTGGGGTCGGGAAAAACCGTTTTCTAGTTAGGCAAACACCGGTTTTAAGGTCGGTTAAAACCGCATTGGGGTTCGAAAAAACCGGTATTGGGATCGGAAAAAACGGTTTTCAGCTCAGTAAAAAGCGGGTTGGGGTTCGAAAAAACCGCTTTTGGGTCGGAAAAAACCTGTTTTAATGTCGGTAAAAACCGGTTTTGGGGTCGGCAAAAACCGGTTTTCAGATCGCCAAAAACCGGTTTGAGTTCGGCAAAAACCGGTTTTAAGGTCGGAAAAAAAACGGTTTTGGGGTCGGCAAAACCCGGTTTTCAGATCAGCAAAAAAAAAAAAAACGAAAAAACGTTGCTTCGTGCATTTCCAATCAAGTTCGTTCTAGTCAGCTCTTCAGATTAGCTTTTTCAGTCCAGTTATATAGTTCAACGCCGCCAAATTTCAAATTCAGCATCCCTTGGGTCACTGAAAGATTTCTAGAGTCTGGGACTAATTGGGAAGAGTCCTGCTCTCATTTATGGCGGGATTTTTTAACTGTGGCTTCGCCCGCGTGGCTGCAAGGAACATTGTGTACGATGTAAACGGAAAAGTGATTAATGACAAAGGCACTCGCCTGCAGAAATTTCTGAGCATGTTTGGTGAAAACAAAGAAGCCTTCGCTATCTTCCAGAAAACGTTTGATAAAAGTTGCCTGCACTTCTTAAAAACTTCAACAAATGGCAGCCTGAAGACAAGTCCAAATACTTGGATCACTTCAATTATGTGGCATGGAACTCTCTATCGGCTCTCAAAAAGGGATTACCTTCAATCTCCAACTGCAAAGAATGTCACATTAATCATATGGTTTTCCAGTCACTATTTCCCCTTAGAACAAACCGACTGAAAGTTGATGACCCAGTATCTGTAAGTGTAAAGGAAGCAGCAAATTTAAGAAAGCCATCTAAGGCTGTAAAGCCCTCAACTACTTCAGTCAAGGATACTGCCAAGAACATTTATTTGAAAATCAACCAGCCATTTAAGAACCTCTACAACATTGATCTTGCGGAAGCCTTGGCAAAAGTACCTGAAATTGGGCTTACAAAGTCAAACACCAAGGCAGAAAAACAAAAAGCGAGGAGAGAGGCTACAAGGCGTATGAAAAATAAAACTGGGGAGCAATGGTCAAAAGTTGACTGTGACACTATGCTTGGCACAAGGCAGTCTTTCAGGCAGAGGGACTTGCAAAGAAAATCCCTATACTTTGAGTCCACTGAGGAGGCAAAGACCCGGTCCACCAAGAGGAAGGCGCTCGAGGAAGCAGGTCTGCGAGAGAAGAAACGGCACTCTCCTGATCCGGCTTCAGTCACCTTTGACAAGGAAGGCCTCCTGCAAGAAGTAAATTCAATGACAAAAGGTGAAAAGGTAAGAATAAATTGCAGATCCAGGGATCAGGCTGAGGAACCCCTCTCCCTCACAATTTTCTTTTCAAAAACCCTGAAAAATAATCTTTTGCCAGGAAATAGAGTGCAAATATTTCAATCTAATTACATTTAATGATTTTTTATGTTTTGATGATGTTTGTTACTTTATTTCAGATTAACTTTTCTGAACTGTCTAGAAAATATGGGGCAGCAGAGAAAACTAAGGTTGGGAACATAGTGGTCAAGGAGTTCCTTACTAAGAGCGGAGTGGATCTGGATAAATTTAAAACCAGAAGAAAAAATGCTGAGCCAGCACCACGGAGGCGGCTGAATCGAATGTATGGTGGGCAGATCACAACACCTGTTCCTCGGACTACTGCTGCCACACGGGAGACCCTGAAGTCTAAAATTAGGAATGGGGAGTATCGCTTGGGAGAAATCATCACACCACAACAATACAAAAAGGTAATGTTAGACCCTGATGGCACATTAAAGGAAGAATATTTTAGGATAAGTGGGAGGAAAATACCCTTGCTGGAGATCAGGAAAATCCTTTTGGAGGAGTATGAAAAGGAGGGTCTTGTCAGAGACCATTCAGAAGGTCACTACAATGCTATGGCAACCGAAGAAATTTTTAAAGTCGCTTAAGGGACTCGGAAAGTTGAAAGCTGCAGACACCGCAAGAGAAGAGTTATTAGCACTGTTAAAATCCCATGAAAGAACACGACATATCATGATCTGGTCTGACCACTCTAGTATAATGAATAATGGCCACATTCTCCTGACAGCAAATGCCATTTATGATCCCGCATTCTACTCCACCTCAGCAGAACTCCATGGAAAGGACGTACAGGATTTAGTGGAGAAGCCTCACATCTATATAATGGCTAGATGCAAGGACACAACTAAAAATCAACTGATGTACAGTGAGACCAGATTAGAGGATGTCAAGCAGCTTGATATTCAGCTTTTGTCCAGACAAAATGCCAGAATTAAAGATGTCTGCAGGTTTTTTTCATGGTGACCATCCCTCACAAGAGGTTGAAACTGGGGAACAGATTGGAGGTAGTTATGGGTGCTGTGGATTCACAGGAGCATCAGCAAACTACATCAACCATGTGGGGTCACTAAGAGCACCACTCATAACTCTAGAAGGGAGAAGGAGAAAAGTGCTAGAAGGGCCAGCTGTGAGAGAAGGAAGGAATGGTGGTGTACATCCCTTCAAGAACATGAGCAAAGAATACCTGGTAAGGGAGTGCAAAGGGCGCCACCTACCCACTGATGGTTTGCTGAAACCTGCATTACGAGCTCAGTTTCCCTGCACAGACGACATCCATGAAAGAGCTGAATTTAGGAAGCTATGAAGTGGTTCCAGTAGAAACCCTTCATGACCTCAAGGAACACACAAACAACATTTTGAAGGAGCTGCCAAAACATCTCAATGACACTGAATCAACTCTATTTGAAGAGGCATTGAAAGCAGTAATTTCCACAAAGGAAAAGCTCAGAGGTTTAGATTACCGCCTGTGCTGTGTTGTTTTGGCTCTTCACCTTAGAAACTCCGCCCCAGGGACTTGTACTCCGCCCCAGGGACTTGTACTCCGCCCCAGGGACTTGTACTCCGCCCCAGGGACTTGTACTCCGCCCCAGGGACTTGTACTCCGCCCCAGGGACTTGTACTCCGCCCCAGGGACTTGTACTCCGCCCCAGGGACTTGTACTCCGCCCCAGGGACTTGTACTGCGCCCCAGGGACTTGTACTCCGCCCCAGGGACTTGTACTCCGCCCCAGGGACTTGTACTCCGCCCCAGGGACTTGTACTCCGCCCCAGGGACTTGTACTCCGCCCCAGGGACTTGTACTCCGCCCCAGGGACTTGTACTCCGCCCCAGGGACTTGTACTCCGCCCCAGGGACTTGTACTCCGCCCCAGGGACTTGTACTCCGCCCCAGGGACTTGTACTCCGCCCCAGGGACTTGTACTCCGCCCCAGGGACTTGTACTCCGCCCCAGGGACTTGTACTCCGCCCCAGGGACTTGTACTCCGCCCCAGGGACTTGTACTCCGCCCCAGGGACTTGTACTCCGCCCCAGGGACTTGTACTCCGCCCCAGGGACTTGTACTCCGCCCCAGGGACTTGTACTCCGCCCCAGGGACTTGTACTCCGCCCCAGGGACTTGTACTCCGCCCCAGGGACTTGTACTCCGCCCCAGGGACTTGTACTCCGCCCCAGGGACTTGTACTCCGCCCCAGGGACTTGTACTCCGCCCCAGGGACTTGTACTCCGCCCCAGGGACTTGTACTCCGCCCCAGGGACTTGTACTCCGCCCCAGGGACTTGTACTCCGCCCCAGGGACTTGTACTCCGCCCCAGGGACTTGTACTCCGCCCCAGGGACTTGTACTCCGCCCCAGGGACTTGTACTCCGCCCCAGGGACTTGTACTCCGCCCCAGGGACTTGTACTCCGCCCCAGGGACTTGTACTCCGCCCCAGGGACTTGTACTCCGCCCCAGGGACTTGTACTCCGCCCCAGGGACTTGTACTCCGCCCCAGGGACTTGTACTCCGCCCCAGGGACTTGTACTCCGCCCCAGGGACTTGTACTCCGCCCCAGGGACTTGTACTCCGCCCCAGGGACTTGTACTCCGCCCCAGGGACTTGTACTCCGCCCCAGGGACTTGTACTCCGCCCCAGGGACTTGTACTCCGCCCCAGGGACTTGTACTCCGCCCCAGGGACTTGTACTCCGCCCCAGGGACTTGTACTCCGCCCCAGGGACTTGTACTCCGCCCCAGGGACTTGTACTCCGCCCCAGGGACTTGTACTCCGCCCCAGGGACTTGTACTCCGCCCCAGGGACTTGTACTCCGCCCCAGGGACTTGTACTCCGCCCCAGGGACTTGTACTCCGCCCCAGGGACTTGTACTCCGCCCCAGGGACTTGTACTCCGCCCCAGGGACTTGTACTCCGCCCCAGGGACTTGTACTCCGCCCCAGGGACTTGTACTCCGCCCCAGGGACTTGTACTCCGCCCCAGGGACTTGTACTCCGCCCCAGGGACTTGTACTCCGCCCCAGGGACTTGTACTCCGCCCCAGGGACTTGTACTCCGCCCCAGGGACTTGTACTCCGCCCCAGGGACTTGTACTCCGCCCCAGGGACTTGTACTCCGCCCCAGGGACTTGTACTCCGCCCCAGGGACTTGTACTCCGCCCCAGGGACTTGTACTCCGCCCCAGGGACTTGTACTCCGCCCCAGGGACTTGTACTCCGCCCCAGGGACTTGTACTCCGCCCCAGGGACTTGTACTCCGCCCCAGGGACTTGTACTCCGCCCCAGGGACTTGTACTCCGCCCCAGGGACTTGTACTCCGCCCCAGGGACTTGTACTCCGCCCCAGGGACTTGTACTCCGCCCCAGGGACTTGTACTCCGCCCCAGGGACTTGTACTCCGCCCCAGGGACTTGTACTCCGCCCCAGGGACTTGTACTCCGCCCCAGGGACTTGTACTCCGCCCCAGGGACTTGTACTCCGCCCCAGGGACTTGTACTCCGCCCCAGGGACTTGTACTCCGCCCCAGGGACTTGTACTCCGCCCCAGGGACTTGTACTCCGCCCCAGGGACTTGTACTCCGCCCCAGGGACTTGTACTCCGCCCCAGGGACTTGTACTCCGCCCCAGGGACTTGTACTCCGCCCCAGGGACTTGTACTCCGCCCCAGGGACTTGTACTCCGCCCCAGGGACTTGTACTCCGCCCCAGGGACTCGCCCCAGGGACTTGTACTCCGCCCCAGGGACTTGTACTCCGCCCCAGGGACTTGTACTCCGCCCCAGGGACTTGTACTCCGCCCCAGGGACTTGTACTCCGCCCCAGGGACTTGTACTCCGCCCCAGGGACTTGTACTCCGCCCCAGGGACTTGTACTCCGCCCCAGGGACTTGTACTCCGCCCCAGGGACTTGTACTCCGCCCCAGGGACTTGTACTCCGCCCCAGGGACTTGTACTCCGCCCCAGGGACTTGTACTCCGCCCCAGGGACTTGTACTCCGCCCCAGGGACTTGTACTCCGCCCCAGGGACTTGTACTCCGCCCCAGGGACTTGTACTCCGCCCCAGGGACTTGTACTCCGCCCCAGGGACTTGTACTCCGCCCCAGGGACTTGTACTCCGCCCCAGGGACTTGTACTCCGCCCCAGGGACTTGTACTCCGCCCCAGGGACTTGTACTCCGCCCCAGGGACTTGTACTCCGCCCCAGGGACTTGTACTCCGCCCCAGGGACTTGTACTCCGCCCCAGGGACTTGTACTCCGCCCCAGGGACTTGTACTCCGCCCCAGGGACTTGTACTCCGCCCCAGGGACTTGTACTCCGCCCCAGGGACTTGTACTCCGCCCCAGGGACTTGTACTCCGCCCCAGGGACTTGTACTCCGCCCCAGGGACTTGTACTCCGCCCCAGGGACTTGTACTCCGCCCCAGGGACTTGTACTCCGCCCCAGGGACTTGTACTCCGCCCCAGGGACTTGTACTCCGCCCCAGGGACTTGTACTCCGCCCCAGGGACTTGTACTCCGCCCCAGGGACTTGTACTCCGCCCCAGGGACTTGTACTCCGCCCCAGGGACTTGTACTCCGCCCCAGGGACTTGTACTCCGCCCCAGGGACTTGTACTCCGCCCCAGGGACTTGTACTCCGCCCCAGGGACTTGTACTCCGCCCCAGGGACTTGTACTCCGCCCCAGGGACTTGTACTCCGCCCCAGGGACTTGTACTCCGCCCCAGGGACTTGTACTCCGCCCCAGGGACTTGTACTCCGCCCCAGGGACTTGTACTCCGCCCCAGGGACTTGTACTCCGCCCCAGGGACTTGTACTCCGCCCCAGGGACTTGTACTCCGCCCCAGGGACTTGTACTCCGCCCCAGGGACTTGTACTCCGCCCCAGGGACTTGTACTCCGCCCCAGGGACTTGTACTCCGCCCCAGGGACTTGTACTCCGCCCCAGGGACTTGTACTCCGCCCCAGGGACTTGTACTCCGCCCCAGGGACTTGTACTCCGCCCCAGGGACTTGTACTCCGCCCCAGGGACTTGTACTCCGCCCCAGGGACTTGTACTCCGCCCCAGGGACTTGTACTCCGCCCCAGGGACTTGTACTCCGCCCCAGGGACTTGTACTCCGCCCCAGGGACTTGTACTCCGCCCCAGGGACTTGTACTCCGCCCCAGGGACTTGTACTCCGCCCCAGGGACTTGTACTCCGCCCCAGGGACTTGTACTCCGCCCCAGGGACTTGTACTCCGCCCCAGGGACTTGTACTCCGCCCCAGGGACTTGTACTCCGCCCCAGGGACTTGTACTCCGCCCCAGGGACTTGTACTCCGCCCCAGGGACTTGTACTCCGCCCCAGGGACTTGTACTCCGCCCCAGGGACTTGTACTCCGCCCCAGGGACTTGTACTCCGCCCCAGGGACTTGTACTCCGCCCCAGGGACTTGTACTCCGCCCCAGGGACTTGTACTCCGCCCCAGGGACTTGTACTCCGCCCCAGGGACTTGTACTCCGCCCCAGGGACTTGTACTCCGCCCCAGGGACTTGTACTCCGCCCCAGGGACTTGTACTCCGCCCCAGGGACTTGTACTCCGCCCCAGGGACTTGTACTCCGCCCCAGGGACTTGTACTCCGCCCCAGGGACTTGTACTCCGCCCCAGGGACTTGTACTCCGCCCCAGGGACTTGTACTCCGCCCCAGGGACTTGTACTCCGCCCCAGGGACTTGTACTCCGCCCCAGGGACTTGTACTCCGCCCCAGGGACTTGTACTCCGCCCCAGGGACTTGTACTCCGCCCCAGGGACTTGTACTCCGCCCCAGGGACTTGTACTCCGCCCCAGGGACTTGTACTCCGCCCCAGGGACTTGTACTCCGCCCCAGGGACTTGTACTCCGCCCCAGGGACTTGTACTCCGCCCCAGGGACTTGTACTCCGCCCCAGGGACTTGTACTCCGCCCCAGGGACTTGTACTCCGCCCCAGGGACTTGTACTCCGCCCCAGGGACTTGTACTCCGCCCCAGGGACTTGTACTCCGCCCCAGGGACTTGTACTCCGCCCCAGGGACTTGTACTCCGCCCCAGGGACTTGTACTCCGCCCCAGGGACTTGTACTCCGCCCCAGGGACTTGTACTCCGCCCCAGGGACTTGTACTCCGCCCCAGGGACTTGTACTCCGCCCCAGGGACTTGTACTCCGCCCCAGGGACTTGTACTCCGCCCCAGGGACTTGTACTCCGCCCCAGGGACTTGTACTCCGCCCCAGGGACTTGTACTCCGCCCCAGGGACTTGTACTCCGCCCCAGGGACTTGTACTCCGCCCCAGGGACTTGTACTCCGCCCCAGGGACTTGTACTCCGCCCCAGGGACTTGTACTCCGCCCCAGGGACTTGTACTCCGCCCCAGGGACTTGTACTCCGCCCCAGGGACTTGTACTCCGCCCCAGGGACTTGTACTCCGCCCCAGGGACTTGTACTCCGCCCCAGGGACTTGTACTCCGCCCCAGGGACTTGTACTCCGCCCCAGGGACTTGTACTCCGCCCCAGGGACTTGTACTCCGCCCCAGGGACTTGTACTCCGCCCCAGGGACTTGTACTCCGCCCCAGGGACTTGTACTCCGCCCCAGGGACTTGTACTCCGCCCCAGGGACTTGTACTCCGCCCCAGGGACTTGTACTCCGCCCCAGGGACTTGTACTCCGCCCCAGGGACTTGTACTCCGCCCCAGGGACTTGTACTCCGCCCCAGGGACTTGTACTCCGCCCCAGGGACTTGTACTCCGCCCCAGGGACTTGTACTCCGCCCCAGGGACTTGTACTCCGCCCCAGGGACTTGTACTCCGCCCCAGGGACTTGTACTCCGCCCCAGGGACTTGTACTCCGCCCCAGGGACTTGTACTCCGCCCCAGGGACTTGTACTCCGCCCCAGGGACTTGTACTCCGCCCCAGGGACTTGTACTCCGCCCCAGGGACTTGTACTCCGCCCCAGGGACTTGTACTCCGCCCCAGGGACTTGTACTCCGCCCCAGGGACTTGTACTCCGCCCCAGGGACTTGTACTCCGCCCCAGGGACTTGTACTCCGCCCCAGGGACTTGTACTCCGCCCCAGGGACTTGTACTCCGCCCCAGGGACTTGTACTCCGCCCCAGGGACTTGTACTCCGCCCCAGGGACTTGTACTCCGCCCCAGGGACTTGTACTCCGCCCCAGGGACTTGTACTCCGCCCCAGGGACTTG
Organism: Micromussa lordhowensis; assembly: GCA_964020085.1. Lineage (NCBI taxonomy): Eukaryota > Metazoa > Cnidaria > Anthozoa > Scleractinia > Lobophylliidae > Micromussa > Micromussa lordhowensis. Next base: position 31,983,176 of record OZ026599.1, on the reverse strand, counting down.
TACTCCGCCCCAGGGACTTGTACTCCGCCCCAGGGACTTGTACTCCGCCCCAGGGACTTGTACTCCGCCCCAGGGACTTGTACTCCGCCCCAGGGACTTGTACTCCGCCCCAGGGACTTGTACTCCGCCCCAGGGACTTGTACTCCGCCCCAGGGACTTGTACTCCGCCCCAGGGACTTGTACTCCGCCCCAGGGACTTGTACTCCGCCCCAGGGACTTGTACTCCGCCCCAGGGACTTGTACTCCGCCCCAGGGACTTGTACTCCGCCCCAGGGACTTGTACTCCGCCCCAGGGACTTGTACTCCGCCCCAGGGACTTGTACTCCGCCCCAGGGACTTGTACTCCGCCCCAGGGACTTGTACTCCGCCCCAGGGACTTGTACTCCGCCCCAGGGACTTGTACTCCGCCCCAGGGACTTGTACTCCGCCCCAGGGACTTGTACTCCGCCCCAGGGACTTGTACTCCGCCCCAGGGACTTGTACTCCGCCCCAGGGACTTGTACTCCGCCCCAGGGACTTGTACTCCGCCCCAGGGACTTGTACTCCGCCCCAGGGACTTGTACTCCGCCCCAGGGACTTGTACTCCGCCCCAGGGACTTGTACTCCGCCCCAGGGACTTGTACTCCGCCCCAGGGACTTGTACTCCGCCCCAGGGACTTGTACTCCGCCCCAGGGACTTGTACTCCGCCCCAGGGACTTGTACTCCGCCCCAGGGACTTGTACTCCGCCCCAGGGACTTGTACTCCGCCCCAGGGACTTGTACTCCGCCCCAGGGACTTGTACTCCGCCCCAGGGACTTGTACTCCGCCCCAGGGACTTGTACTCCGCCCCAGGGACTTGTACTCCGCCCCAGGGACTTGTACTCCGCCCCAGGGACTTGTACTCCGCCCCAGGGACTTGTACTCCGCCCCAGGGACTTGTACTCCGCCCCAGGGACTTGTACTCCGC
>OZ026599.1:31898124-31982028 GCA_964020085.1 Micromussa lordhowensis | reverse complement strand
ACTCCGCCCCAGGGACTTGTACTCCGCCCCAGGGACTTGTACTCCGCCCCAGGGACTTGTACTCCGCCCCAGGGACTTGTACTCCGCCCCAGGGACTTGTACTCCGCCCCAGGGACTTGTACTCCGCCCCAGGGACTTGTACTCCGCCCCAGGGACTTGTACTCCGCCCCAGGGACTTGTACTCCGCCCCAGGGACTTGTACTCCGCCCCAGGGACTTGTACTCCGCCCCAGGGACTTGTACTCCGCCCCAGGGACTTGTACTCCGCCCCAGGGACTTGTACTCCGCCCCAGGGACTTGTACTCCGCCCCAGGGACTTGTACTCCGCCCCAGGGACTTGTACTCCGCCCCAGGGACTTGTACTCCGCCCCAGGGACTTGTACTCCGCCCCAGGGACTTGTACTCCGCCCCAGGGACTTGTACTCCGCCCCAGGGACTTGTACTCCGCCCCAGGGACTTGTACTCCGCCCCAGGGACTTGTACTCCGCCCCAGGGACTTGTACTCCGCCCCAGGGACTTGTACTCCGCCCCAGGGACTTGTACTCCGCCCCAGGGACTTGTACTCCGCCCCAGGGACTTGTACTCCGCCCCAGGGACTTGTACTCCGCCCCAGGGACTTGTACTCCGCCCCAGGGACTTGTACTCCGCCCCAGGGACTTGTACTCCGCCCCAGGGACTTGTACTCCGCCCCAGGGACTTGTACTCCGCCCCAGGGACTTGTACTCCGCCCCAGGGACTTGTACTCCGCCCCAGGGACTTGTACTCCGCCCCAGGGACTTGTACTCCGCCCCAGGGACTTGTACTCCGCCCCAGGGACTTGTACTCCGCCCCAGGGACTTGTACTCCGCCCCAGGGACTTGTACTCCGCCCCAGGGACTTGTACTCCGCCCCAGGGACTTGTACTCCGCCCCAGGGACTTGTACTCCGCCCCAGGGACTTGTACTCCGCCCCAGGGACTTGTACTCCGCCCCAGGGACTTGTACTCCGCCCCAGGGACTTGTACTCCGCCCCAGGGACTTGTACTCCGCCCCAGGGACTTGTACTCCGCCCCAGGGACTTGTACTCCGCCCCAGGGACTTGTACTCCGCCCCAGGGACTTGTACTCCGCCCCAGGGACTTGTACTCCGCCCCAGGGACTTGTACTCCGCCCCAGGGACTTGTACTCCGCCCCAGGGACTTGTACTCCGCCCCAGGGACTTGTACTCCGCCCCAGGGACTTGTACTCCGCCCCAGGGACTTGTACTCCGCCCCAGGGACTTGTACTCCGCCCCAGGGACTTGTACTCCGCCCCAGGGACTTGTACTCCGCCCCAGGGACTTGTACTCCGCCCCAGGGACTTGTACTCCGCCCCAGGGACTTGTACTCCGCCCCAGGGACTTGTACTCCGCCCCAGGGACTTGTACTCCGCCCCAGGGACTTGTACTCCGCCCCAGGGACTTGTACTCCGCCCCAGGGACTTGTACTCCGCCCCAGGGACTTGTACTCCGCCCCAGGGACTTGTACTCCGCCCCAGGGACTTGTACTCCGCCCCAGGGACTTGTACTCCGCCCCAGGGACTTGTACTCCGCCCCAGGGACTTGTACTCCGCCCCAGGGACTTGTACTCCGCCCCAGGGACTTGTACTCCGCCCCAGGGACTTGTACTCCGCCCCAGGGACTTGTACTCCGCCCCAGGGACTTGTACTCCGCCCCAGGGACTTGTACTCCGCCCCAGGGACTTGTACTCCGCCCCAGGGACTTGTACTCCGCCCCAGGGACTTGTACTCCGCCCCAGGGACTTGTACTCCGCCCCAGGGACTTGTACTCCGCCCCAGGGACTTGTACTCCGCCCCAGGGACTTGTACTCCGCCCCAGGGACTTGTACTCCGCCCCAGGGACTTGTACTCCGCCCCAGGGACTTGTACTCCGCCCCAGGGACTTGTACTCCGCCCCAGGGACTTGTACTCCGCCCCAGGGACTTGTACTCCGCCCCAGGGACTTGTACTCCGCCCCAGGGACTTGTACTCCGCCCCAGGGACTTGTACTCCGCCCCAGGGACTTGTACTCCGCCCCAGGGACTTGTACTCCGCCCCAGGGACTTGTACTCCGCCCCAGGGACTTGTACTCCGCCCCAGGGACTTGTACTCCGCCCCAGGGACTTGTACTCCGCCCCAGGGACTTGTACTCCGCCCCAGGGACTTGTACTCCGCCCCAGGGACTTGTACTCCGCCCCAGGGACTTGTACTCCGCCCCAGGGACTTGTACTCCGCCCCAGGGACTTGTACTCCGCCCCAGGGACTTGTACTCCGCCCCAGGGACTTGTACTCCGCCCCAGGGACTTGTACTCCGCCCCAGGGACTTGTACTCCGCCCCAGGGACTTGTACTCCGCCCCAGGGACTTGTACTCCGCCCCAGGGACTTGTACTCCGCCCCAGGGACTTGTACTCCGCCCCAGGGACTTGTACTCCGCCCCAGGGACTTGTACTCCGCCCCAGGGACTTGTACTCCGCCCCAGGGACTTGTACTCCGCCCCAGGGACTTGTACTCCGCCCCAGGGACTTGTACTCCGCCCCAGGGACTTGTACTCCGCCCCAGGGACTTGTACTCCGCCCCAGGGACTTGTACTCCGCCCCAGGGACTTGTACTCCGCCCCAGGGACTTGTACTCCGCCCCAGGGACTTGTACTCCGCCCCAGGGACTTGTACTCCGCCCCAGGGACTTGTACTCCGCCCCAGGGACTTGTACTCCGCCCCAGGGACTTGTACTCCGCCCCAGGGACTTGTACTCCGCCCCAGGGACTTGTACTCCGCCCCAGGGACTTGTACTCCGCCCCAGGGACTTGTACTCCGCCCCAGGGACTTGTACTCCGCCCCAGGGACTTGTACTCCGCCCCAGGGACTTGTACTCCGCCCCAGGGACTTGTACTCCGCCCCAGGGACTTGTACTCCGCCCCAGGGACTTGTACTCCGCCCCAGGGACTTGTACTCCGCCCCAGGGACTTGTACTCCGCCCCAGGGACTTGTACTCCGCCCCAGGGACTTGTACTCCGCCCCAGGGACTTGTACTCCGCCCCAGGGACTTGTACTCCGCCCCAGGGACTTGTACTCCGCCCCAGGGACTTGTACTCCGCCCCAGGGACTTGTACTCCGCCCCAGGGACTTGTACTCCGCCCCAGGGACTTGTACTCCGCCCCAGGGACTTGTACTCCGCCCCAGGGACTTGTACTCCGCCCCAGGGACTTGTACTCCGCCCCAGGGACTTGTACTCCGCCCCAGGGACTTGTACTCCGCCCCAGGGACTTGTACTCCGCCCCAGGGACTTGTACTCCGCCCCAGGGACTTGTACTCCGCCCCAGGGACTTGTACTCCGCCCCAGGGACTTGTACTCCGCCCCAGGGACTTGTACTCCGCCCCAGGGACTTGTACTCCGCCCCAGGGACTTGTACTCCGCCCCAGGGACTTGTACTCCGCCCCAGGGACTTGTACTCCGCCCCAGGGACTTGTACTCCGCCCCAGGGACTTGTACTCCGCCCCAGGGACTTGTACTCCGCCCCAGGGACTTGTACTCCGCCCCAGGGACTTGTACTCCGCCCCAGGGACTTGTACTCCGCCCCAGGGACTTGTACTCCGCCCCAGGGACTTGTACTCCGCCCCAGGGACTTGTACTCCGCCCCAGGGACTTGTACTCCGCCCCAGGGACTTGTACTCCGCCCCAGGGACTTGTACTCCGCCCCAGGGACTTGTACTCCGCCCCAGGGACTTGTACTCCGCCCCAGGGACTTGTACTCCGCCCCAGGGACTTGTACTCCGCCCCAGGGACTTGTACTCCGCCCCAGGGACTTGTACTCCGCCCCAGGGACTTGTACTCCGCCCCAGGGACTTGTACTCCGCCCCAGGGACTTGTACTCCGCCCCAGGGACTTGTACTCCGCCCCAGGGACTTGTACTCCGCCCCAGGGACTTGTACTCCGCCCCAGGGACTTGTACTCCGCCCCAGGGACTTGTACTCCGCCCCAGGGACTTGTACTCCGCCCCAGGGACTTGTACTCCGCCCCAGGGACTTGTACTCCGCCCCAGGGACTTGTACTCCGCCCCAGGGACTTGTACTCCGCCCCAGGGACTTGTACTCCGCCCCAGGGACTTGTACTCCGCCCCAGGGACTTGTACTCCGCCCCAGGGACTTGTACTCCGCCCCAGGGACTTGTACTCCGCCCCAGGGACTTGTACTCCGCCCCAGGGACTTGTACTCCGCCCCAGGGACTTGTACTCCGCCCCAGGGACTTGTACTCCGCCCCAGGGACTTGTACTCCGCCCCAGGGACTTGTACTCCGCCCCAGGGACTTGTACTCCGCCCCAGGGACTTGTACTCCGCCCCAGGGACTTGTACTCCGCCCCAGGGACTTGTACTCCGCCCCAGGGACTTGTACTCCGCCCCAGGGACTTGTACTCCGCCCCAGGGACTTGTACTCCGCCCCAGGGACTTGTACTCCGCCCCAGGGACTTGTACTCCGCCCCAGGGACTTGTACTCCGCCCCAGGGACTTGTACTCCGCCCCAGGGACTTGTACTCCGCCCCAGGGACTTGTACTCCGCCCCAGGGACTTGTACTCCGCCCCAGGGACTTGTACTCCGCCCCAGGGACTTGTACTCCGCCCCAGGGACTTGTACTCCGCCCCAGGGACTTGTACTCCGCCCCAGGGACTTGTACTCCGCCCCAGGGACTTGTACTCCGCCCCAGGGACTTGTACTCCGCCCCAGGGACTTGTACTCCGCCCCAGGGACTTGTACTCCGCCCCAGGGACTTGTACTCCGCCCCAGGGACTTGTACTCCGCCCCAGGGACTTGTACTCCGCCCCAGGGACTTGTACTCCGCCCCAGGGACTTGTACTCCGCCCCAGGGACTTGTACTCCGCCCCAGGGACTTGTACTCCGCCCCAGGGACTTGTACTCCGCCCCAGGGACTTGTACTCCGCCCCAGGGACTTGTACTCCGCCCCAGGGACTTGTACTCCGCCCCAGGGACTTGTACTCCGCCCCAGGGACTTGTACTCCGCCCCAGGGACTTGTACTCCGCCCCAGGGACTTGTACTCCGCCCCAGGGACTTGTACTCCGCCCCAGGGACTTGTACTCCGCCCCAGGGACTTGTACTCCGCCCCAGGGACTTGTACTCCGCCCCAGGGACTTGTACTCTTTTAATTTGAACCAAGACTGAAGACACACAAAGAAAATACTCAGAGACGGTTGTTTGACTGCATTTACTGTTTTGAGGCGCGGAGGTTTAGGACTCCGTCTCGGGTTTTCATAACGTTCTTGAATTCTCCATCTCTTCAGTGTTTAGAAGGTATGGCCTTGCGAATCGTCCATTTCTACAACTGAATAAGTCATTAAGTATTACATACAGTTACTGAAATCCTGTGGAAATTTTCTAAACTTTTTCCACAAACTACCCTGGCTTACACCTTTTCTAGTACCAAGTACCAGCTTTTTGAGGCTAGAGAGTTTTCTGCCTTAAACCCAATTTTTGGGAGGTTAACGGTATCTTCCATTTATATCAATTTGTAATAGATATATTTCCGCCAAACTTGTTAGTAATCTATTATGGTGCTAGCCATTTCACATCTGCTCTATCGAGCCAAGGAAAGTTTTTCTTCCGACCTCCCAGTTCAGCCTGTTATTCAATGTCACAAAAGTCAAGTTGTTTATTTACACTGTTTATAATCTGACAATCAGATATGATGTAATCACAGAATGATATTTATTGGCGCGAGTGGTGAAAATTTACCATTAGCTCGGAACTATTTACTTTATTTATTGTGTACGTTTCTTCATACTGGTCAAGTATCAATATCTGCCATGATTACGAACATACATTTAGAAATTAAATATATGTTATTTGCCGGCTTAGGGTCGGTCCGTATAGTGAAAAACTGTGACCGAGGTCTTGAAAATGCTGCCCGAGGCCGCAGGCCGAGGGCAGCATTTTCAAGCCCGAGGTCACAGTTTTTCACTATACGGACCGACCCTAAGCCGGCAAATAACTTATTTATTTTTTTCCTGCGCTAATTTGGCTTACAATTGGGTTTACACAACTTTGTTATTGAATTGTTTTACGTGCCGTCTACAAACCATCGTAAAAAAATCTAACGAACGAACGAGCGAGTAAACTCAGACACTACCCAAAGAAAGATGTATTAACAGATTTATTTTGAATTGCTTTTATGTTAGTTGCACCTAATTCACCAGTTAAGTGTTTTTCCGATGGTGACATTTCGCGCAGTTTGACTGAAGTTGCACTACAAGCACAATCTCTATCAGTCGTTGCGAATCACCCCAAATCAGACCTTTTTACCGTAAATTGAGTAGCAGAAAGCGAGGAAATTCGTTAAGTATATTCTACAGAATTTCTCTTAAATACAGCAACTATCAGAGAGGCTAAACTCGACTGCATTTGACTTCTGTTAGCTTAAAATTGTGCGGTGAAAAACACAGAATTACGCGCCATTACAACGCCGAGCTACAACCAAGCACACAAACTCTCAGAGCTACAAAATACTCAATTAAATCTACTTACAGTGACCTTCCTTGCTATTTAAAAGTGGCCAGAGGTAAACTTCCGTTGATTAATCGTCCATGGAAGTGTAAAAAGGGAAAAGATCGACGATTACCGCTAGTTCATTCACGAAACCTAGCTGAACATGACAATTTCACCCGCGCTGTTTCCCGCCGTTACCGTGACCGTGGTCAGAGATAGGAAAATCCGGACCGCGCTAAGAACCAATCAGATTGCAGGATTCGTTACCGTGCCCTCTTGGAAAAAAATAAATATATGTTATTTGCCGGCTGGGAGGTCCGTATAGTGAAAAACTGTGACCGAGGTCTTGAAAATGCTGCCCGAGGTCGCAGGCCGAGGGCAGCATTTCCAAGCCCGAAGTCACAGTTTTTAACTATAAGGACCGACCAGCCGGCAAATAACTTATTATTTTTTTCCTGTGCTAATTTGGCTTACAATTGGGCTTACACAACTTTGTTATTGAATTGGTTTACGTGCCGTCTACAAACTATCGTAAAAAATCTAACGAACGAACGAGCGAGTAAACTCAGACACTACCCAAAGAAAGATGTATTAACAGATTTATTTTGAATTGCTTTTATGTTAGTTGCATCTATTTCACCAGTTAAGTGTTTTTCCGATAGTGAAATTTCGCGCAGTTTGACTGAAGTTGCACTACAAGCACAATCTCTATCAGTCGTTGCGAATCACCCGAAATCAGACCTTTTTACCGTAAATTGAGTAGCAGAAAGCGAGGAAATTCGTTAAGTATATTCTACAGAATTTCTCTTAAATACAGCAACTATCAGAGAGGCTAAACTCGACTGCATTTGACTTCTGTTAGCTTAAAATTGTGCGGTGAAAAACACAGAATTACGCGCCATTACAACGCCGAGCTACAACCAACCACACAAACTCTCAGAGCTACAAAATACTCAATTAAATCTACTTACAGTGACCTTCCTTGCTATTTAAAAGTGTCCAGAGGTAAACTTCCGTTGATTAATCGTCCATGGAAGTGTAAAAAGGGAAAAGATCGACGATTACCGCTAATTCATTCACGAAACCTAGCTGAACATGACAATTTCACCCGCGCTGTTTCCCGCCGTTACCGTGACCGTGGTCAGAGATAGGAAAATCCGGACCGCGCTAAAAACCAATCAGATTGCAGGATTCGTTACCGTGCCCTCTTGGAAAAAAATAAAGTGCGTTATCAGTGGATCCGTGGTTTTTCCAGTGAATGATAGTTTATGGCAATAGATTGTCAAGGTAAGAGAGTGAATCCCCCATATAGACCTTATACCAAGGTAATCTCTCTCAAGTTAGTAGTGAGTTTTAGACATGGTGACCAGTTCTTCAGCGAATGTTACTCTGTTGTGTGGATTTTTTCGTAGAGGCTCTGTTTTTGTCTCGTTTCGTTTCGTTTCAAAGCAAAGGAAAGCCTCCAACGCTGTGGGGATGTGTTCTTTGATATTTTGATAACAAGCAAAGGAGCTTAGGCTCTCGCTCTCTTACCACGGTAGACAAATGAGTAGACAAATGAGCGCAAAGCAAACAAGCGCCCAGACACAAGCAAGGCAAGGGAACAAACAGATGGACGAAAGTGCAGGCAGATGCTCGCAGACCAAGCAGCTAAACGCAGTTTAAGCAGCAACGGCAAGAAAGCCAAAGACAACCTCGATTGAAAAACGACTTTATATTCAACCGAGAAATCTCGCGAGAATTTTTAGATTCATTCAGCTTGTCAAATCTGTCAGAAATATCCCAAAAAGAATATGTCACACAGTGTCGAAATTCGAAAAAAGAAATTTTAAAAATTGGCTGTCCTATTTCACGTTCTCTCAAATATGCAGAATGTGGCCATTTCACGTTGTTGTTTTATAAAGAACGGCAAAGAAATGGACAAAAAATTATAACTCCGGCTTACACAAACATTGTACTTGCCGTTGAAGTTTGCTTATTAAACTCCCTAAAACTGAATAAACAGAAGATGAAGCCTAGCCAAACCGAAATACGGCCGAGAATGCAGAAAACATCTCCGTTATGGAACGAAATATTGACTTTCCCGCCATTCCGTCTCAAGCCGGTTTTAAGAAAGTCGCTTGGGCTGTCCACGCATCACGGGAGTAACATCCTTGGATGAACCCGAAACCATGTCTAAAAATAACTTAAGAGTAATTACCTTGGGTATAATGCCCATATGGGGGATTCACTCTCTTACCTTGATAATCTCTTGCTTATGGTGATTGACAGGAGCTAACCTTGAAGTAATATGGAATTACGCACTCTTTCCTTTTAAAATAGGTATGCATTGCGGACATTTGTATTTTGCGAGGTATTCTTGGTAGACAAGTTACTTTATTGACTTTTGGCAATACTAGTTAAAGTCACAACAGCAGACTTAAACCAAATGAATCGTTCCTGACTTCATTACTTTTGTATCTCAATCTCGAATGACTTGTCGTGCATGCTACATTAAGCTTCTTAAAATGTCAATAGCCGGCATGATTACGAACATGATAGACATACATTTATAGAAAAGGGTGTTACTTCAGTCTTCTCTACAACAAAATAAATAAGCGCTTTTCCGTACAAGCTCGGACAAGTTAATTAGCTGTGTCCTCACCTCACTCGTTTCTTTTTGCTATGCTTTGTCAGTTAATGTAAAAATTTCCCAGTCCTTAGAGATTTAAGCTTGGAGCTGTTTAACATACAATCAACGCTGACATACTTGGAAGAAGAGTTCAATCATTGGCTGAACTTCATTGCTGCTTTACCTTTCTTACAAAACATTCGGTAAAAATTTGTTCATAGTGACTACTTCCACAAGGTTGTATGGTGATCTCTGTATATTTTATTTTCAGTCGGTATCCATTTCGTCAACAACTTTGATGTCTTCGAGGTAACAGTTTATTAAAATTTTTATTACAATGCAGCAGAAATCTGTCTTGTCTGTCTTGTCTGTGATGATCCTGACGAGCATATTTTGCTAATATTTTATGCCTGGCGTTTTTACCAATGAAAATAAAAATAAAACCTGGTAATATTTGGCTTTCTTTGAAATCAGGCCTAAAATATACATAATTTTCCAACTCTAGAAGAACATCTGTTGAATTATGCCGTTGAAGGTAGATCAGGCACTTCTAGGAGTGTGTCGCCATTCTTTGAAATTGTATCCTTCTGCAGAGCTTGTCTTTTATTATCAGGGATCTTAACAATTTAAATTTATAAACTTGATTTAGCTTGCTTTATTGAAAAATGAGCACTTTTAAATTTTCTGAAACCCAAAAACGTACCTAATAAATTCACGTTGAGTATTTTGTCAGTATCAGTCTTATCTTCACAAGTTTTTGTAGATTTGAGAAAATCAGCATTGTTTTAAGGTATTGCTGTCGTTGCTATAATAAGATCTGTTAAGACAACAGTGAAAGCAATACTTGTGATAATAATTGTAATATTTGTGATTTGGCGAATGATTTCCAAACAAAGGCTAACTCTCTGACCCTGCATGCTACTTTGACAGGTTTAAGTTTGTAATTTTACATGAAGACAACAATCCCTGACTGATGACTTCCATTCTTCTCATCACCTGTCTATTTGACAGAGTTTTAATATTTGTAAGGAGAAATAACCTACTGATCAACGGTTCTCAGTTCCCGATTGGAGAGCAGTCTTTGAGCCCCTACTATAAAAGCGACGTGTTAAAGTTTTATGGTGGTTTTGATTCTCTAGCAGAGCTATAAAACAAGAAAGACAGTAAGATTGTTCTTTCTACCGTGAAACTCATGCAGAGTTAAAGATGATTCCAGTCCATACCGCGCACTCTCGGCAGTTTACGTTTTTTTCCTTTGATTCATGTATGATGTCATATAATGCAACCTTTTTCAACTACTTACATGAATTAATAGGCCCTTTGCAGCTGGGGTCACGTGACCAAATTGTTCCTAGAAAATTTTTATATTATGGGCTATAACTTAAAGAATGCCAGAAATGGAAAGAGCGCATCGAAAATACCAAAATGGCCAAGTTTGAGCCCCCTGGAATGAAAGAGTAAGTTTATACGACAGTTTGAATTTTCTGAAAATTTAGAAGTTTTGTATGGGAAATGTTACATTTTCCATACAAATCTTCTTATTCTTTTAAAACTTTAGACAGTCATAAAATCTCACCTTTTAACGATGGGGACCTCAAATTTGGCCATTTTGATATTCTCGACATGCTTTTTCCATTTCTGGCATTTGTTAAGCTATAACCCATAATTTTATGAAAAGTAGGTCACGTGATGGCTTAGCTGCAAAGGGCCTATTTTAAAGTTTCATGTCAAGTGCCATTATTATGGATGCGAAGCTTTAGTGATGAACCAACTTTGTAGCAGTAAAATTTGAAGAAACTGTTGCGAAAAGAACTTAAAATGCCTCGAGATAAGGCATGTGGTTAGTAACAAATAACATCGATTCGCATTCCATCGAGCCCCAAAACATTCGGGTGCTGAGACTGCTCAGTAACGACTGGAAATCATCTTAATACCATCCCGTTTATCTGACAACTTCCTTATTATCTGGTCCGAAAAAAAAAACTGTTATTTCATACTTGAAAGGCAATTGAGGCTGACTACCTCATTGATACGACCACGTTTTGAGGATCCGGAATATATTTTGCTTTAATGCAAATATTTTGTTTTTAATATTTTGCATAAGCCCTCCACAGTTTGATTCCTCAATGCACAAAAGTGCAGACTGGGAAAAGCAAACCATTTGGCACAACAATCCCTTCAACTCTGACTTGCAATTATTCAAATGCTAAAATTATTTTTTATCCGCACAACTTACATGAACGGGTTTTAGGAGGTGAAACTACGGTGTATCAAAGGAAAAACAAAAACGAGCAAAACGAGACGGTTTTACAAATAAAATACGCGTTGCTACCTTCAAATAGGCTTGACTTTAGTGTTTTGGTTTAATTCTGAGACGTCAACAACTTCAATTCTTATCAATTGAAGATACTTAAACCTAAAAAATTTAAGGAGTTAAAAATTAAAATTAAGGTGGCTCTCAACCCCATCCACAGACAATTTTTAGACGTTTCTAAACTTGCGAGTTGCTTGTTAAATAAAATGCGGTAGTACACACAAAATATTCACTGTGCCGTCAGTTTTGAATAACATGCTCTTAAAGCTATAACTTAGGATGTTTTTACGAGGACATACTGTTGCTATGATTGCCTATTGTTTCACGAAAATGATAACAACGTGTTCACCAATGATTGGGCAGTTTTTTGATACCATGATTATAGCATCAACTGATAGAGAGTGGTTATAACGACCCATCAGAAAATCTCTAAGTCTTGAAAAGTGCTGGAAACTGTTTTGGGCCATCTTAACGAGACACCTACATTTGAATATGACTTGTTTCGCTCTTTGTGGAAAGAAAATCCTTTTCGTAATTAGCGAAAATATCGTTCATCATTCTGTCTGACGCATTCGTCGAGTTAAAATCGATCTAATTTTAACGCAATTAAACAATACTCTTGTCTCTTACTTCTACGATACTCTTATTCCAGAGTGATTTAACAGTATTGATTGTCTCCTTCCATTTTTTAACTGTTTTTGCTAGTTTTACTGCCGATTTTTTAAAATTAGAAGGCATGAAGGCAACTTATTTTTTTCCTGGCAAGTGCATTTTGCGCTATTTAAAATGAGACTATTTTGCTGTAAAGAATACGATTTGTTATATTTGTTCTATATTTAAGCCGAGTGGAAAGAAGTTTTATGCCCCTCGAAGCTAAGCACCTCATTGATGAGACCTCCGCGTTTTAATGATCGGAAAATGTTTTGTTTTAGTATAAATATTTTGTTTCTAATATAATTTCTGCAAAATTAGTAGCCAGGCCTCAACTGCAACTGTTATTGAAGCTTAATTTGTTTATTTTAAGGAGTCTGTAAACAGTTTCCAGCATTTTTCTAACGGCTATACTTTGAAGGATGAATGTTGCCAATGTTTAACACGTGATGCTACAATAATGGTATCATACAAATTCCCAATCATTGGTGAACACGTTGTATTCATCTACCTTACATAACAGGTTACCAAAGCAACAATATGACGGGCTAAAAACACCCTTAATTTTAGCTTTAAGTGCTTATAACTCCAAAACGAGCTCAATTCGAGCATTTAAGGTGGCTGTGAACTCACTCCACTGAATGTTTTTAAACTTTGCAAAAAGATGTACCTTATCGTGCTTATCATAATTTGGCAATAAAAAATAGGGGTCACCGAGCTCGTGTTTGAGTTATAAGCACCCAAAGCTTAAAATAAGGGTGCTTTTAGCAGGTCATATTGTTGCTATGGTAACTTATTGTGCCACAAATTTGACAGCAACATGTTCACCAATGATTGGGCAGTTTTTTGATACCATGATTTTGGTATCAACCGATATGGAGTGGTTATAATTACCCAGTCTAATTACAAAGTCTATGTCTTGGAAAGTGCCGGAAACTGTTTCGAGCCACCTTAACTCTTGTCGAAAGTCGAGTTAAACTGACAAAAATTCGTAGCTTCCTATCGGGATTACTAGCACGCCACCGTTGTTTTGAAAGTTTCTGCCACTGATCACTGGAAAAACGATCAAAACTATTTTGACAGTTTGATCTTTTTTGTACAAATCGCCCTATAGTATAAAGTTCAGACGGGGTAAAACATAACATTTAGCACAACAATCGTTCACACTACTCTAGCCTTACAAATCGATTTAACACTTCTCACATCGATTAATAATTCATCAAATTAAAACAAAGAAAATCACAGCCGTCAAGGAGGTTTGGATACTTTGCAATAATTAGCATAGATATTGACTATTTTACGTCTCCGTTTACTCCTTAGTTTGTTTCCATTGAGAAGATATATCAAACACTCGAGACAGTGTTTCATCGGCTATCCAAACACCTCGAATGTCGTCAAAATTCGGCTGCGCGTCGTATTTTCAACTCTTTTTTCCGTTTTTGTTTATCCTGATGAAATACAGCGTCTCGTAATTGATATATTAGCAACATAACGTTCTTCAATGCAAAACTCATAATACAATCTTGCGTATTGATGTTCTTAATTTCGCGAGAAAAATTTAAACTTTTACAATTAAAATGCTAACAAATTCCAGACAAGTTCAAGCAAATTATGCATCCGAAAATTAAAATTAAAATTTTTCACCAGAAAATTTCTTTGTTGAGAGTTTTTAAACATCGAACATCAATCAATCAGGATTATGCTTGTTGATCTATTTTTCTGAAACCTAGCAGTTCGCATAAAGATGTTTTGGGAATCCCATAGCCCCAGCTACTTTTCGTTATGTGACTTGCAACCTGAACAGTTGCCCATGCATAATGCTCACAAATATCTCATTGTATTTTTCCACAATTCCGATTGGTCAATTTTTTTTCCTTTTCCTCTTGTATTATCTGTTTATTGCTCTGTTTTTGTTTCTTTGTTTTTTATTCTCCGTGGTTTGGGGAAAAAGGACTTAAATTCATACAATAAACCTCTCTGAAAAATATGTTATCCCCCAAAGAAAAAAATCCTTCTAGCTTCAAGCCCGCTAAAATATATGTCGCTAGGTTTATATCTTAATTTCGATCTTATAGAAGAATTTTCTCTAGGCTGTGGTTTGATGCATACTTTGTCTTGTGCTTCACTTTGATATGTTCATACCTTCACGATGTGGTGTTTCTACTTGCACCTAAAGATTTTGGCAAAAAACATCCTTTCCAAATATAGCCCGAACACTTTGAAACGCAGTTTGGCTTCTAATATTAAGACCCCTCTGATATTGCCCCCACTTCCACCTGCCAGAAAATAGGAATAAAAACTGGTGACTTTAAAAAGAGTATTAGCAGTAGAAGCTATGCCGACGCTTTGAGAAACTGTTCGCATTGAAGAAGATCAGATAATGAAAAGAAAACAAGACTAAATGATCTATGGAAATGCCTAGCTGTCTGGACTAAATAAATCGATGGAGAAACAAAAGCTGAATAAGTCGTGAAATATGTCTATATGAATTAGCTGCCCCGAAAATAGATAGTCTTTTTCGATGGAAAATATTTGTTCTATCGTACTACAAATATTTATTTGGCTAAACTATATTTGAAAGCAGCCGTTCCACATATGTCATCATAACAAATGATGAAAACCCCCACTATGTTGTAAAACAAGCTGGTTTCACGACGCCTGCCTAATTTTGGTATCTTTTAAAATCATGCTATAACAAGAGTCAAATTTGTCGACAATTTCTCCAGTGATTGATCCCTGGTATACCAAGCGATAATTTGGCAAGCAAAGCAGGAACAAATGATGGTGTCTGTCCTGGAAAAGGCCTAGTTTAATCTTCTAAAAACTCACAAACCATAACCTTCTACTGACAATCGCTTGGCTTGGGCTTGTTTTAGCTTGGTTCAAATAGTTAACAATTATTCTTCGAAGTGGAGGTGAATAATTGTTTTAGTACATACCAAACAAGCTGGATAACTAGCGGACCAAAGAGTAACTTCATTTGTGACAGGATACCGACAAAGCGAAACGGAAAGTTATTTTTTTTTCTTCGGCTGCTCGGAGGTCAATAGTACTTGGCTAATCACCTCCGAGCTAAAAAAATCAGCGTGTGCGAAAAGTACTATTCTTTTGTGTTGTATATACTAATATAGATTATTCACTGACTTGGGCCTGGGCCTGATTATCCAAGTCGTCCACGAATTCAGTTTTAATTTACATTTTTCCCGATGATGTGGCTCATTATTTTCCAGTCTGGGAACTCTCGGTAACCTTTGTATCCTGCAGGATTGACTGACAACCGGGCCACTGATATATCAGTGTTTCAGCCCTTAATTTTAGCATCGTAATTTTTATGTCTTTACTTCTTAGAATTTTGTATCACAACAAGACAATGCCCATGGCTAAACGATTTATTCCTTTATGATGGTAATGATGTACCAAGGAGAGAAAAGATTTTGATGACACTCTTATCCTTACTGAAACAATTAAATAGCAAAGGAAAGAGGAATAAGATACGATGGAAATAGTGAATGTATTTTCATCTTGTTAATATTATTTCCACAGTTCAAGCTTGGATATTTTGTAGTTCAGAGAACCACAAGTTTCTTAGTGTATATCTCTATATGATACCAAATATCAAAATGAGCTGACCGTATCACCCTTTCCGCCCTCTTAGAATACACTTTCATCGAAACTACTTGTACTATTGAGGGAGGTGTTCGAATTTTAATTATTAGCAGAGAAATCAATCAAAATTAAAGAGACAACGTTCTTAAAATTTGGTGGCACAACAAGAAAATGTCCGGTAGCGAAACGATTTCTTCCAGTATAAAATCCTCGATTTAGTAAATTCTCAGCTCCGACCATTGCATTTCTAGCTTTTTGATTGGCTTAAAAACTCCGACTATGAGGCAATAGTCATATGGAAAATAGTGCGCCGAGTTTAAAAATTTTCCGCACGAAGTTTTCCACCTCAGCCCCCTATAATGGCCGAAATAAAAATCGGCAGGCAAAACCCGGTTTGAGAATTTACTAAAACAATTATTCCATTCGCCCTTGTTGGATATGAAGTGATTATAACCAACTCACGCTACGCGCTCGTTGGTTATTTTATCACATCATATCCAACTCGGGCTCATGGAATAATTGTTATATAGTAATGATATGGTTAGGAGACATAATATGTTGATCACACCCTTCTCCAAACTGAAACTATCAAATAGTAAATGAAAGGAACAGAAAAGCTACGATAAAAACAGTGAATGTATTTTCATCAAGTTTACATTATTGTACACCGTTTTTTAACCCAATATATTTTAAGCTTGGAGGGCCACGAGTTTATTGGAGCGTTTCTCTAATTTAAGTGCAGCCCTTTTTTTAAATAAATAGTTTACTTATCTGAAATAAGCTGTCTCCCACTGTCCACTTCCACAGAACAGGAAGCTTCACACTTTCCTAGCTGAGCGTATCAAAAACATGAAACATTGATCAATTTGGGAAAGTTTATTTAATATGACTAGGGCCACAAAAAATATCGAAATTGGAAGTATGGATTTTTCGATTCGTAAACCCTCAAGACATTTATTTAACAATTACTAATTTTGTATGCCACATTACCTTATTTTCACTTAAGTTTCTTTTACAGGACCCCTTTGATAACATTGTTTAATACATTGATGGGTCGCCCGGTAATTATCGTGTGCATTCCTGTCGCACGAGCATCAAGAAATTCAAGAGTCTTGAACTGTCTTCCTGCCTCTATTACCAATTTGTCAAGCTTTCCTACGTTTTAGAACAAAGTGCTATAGTTTTTATTAAAATAGTTTTCGAGTTACGTTTCTGCCGCACTTCTTCGCAGCCCTTATCTTGTTTAATATTGTGATGTCGAGGTGGCCTCTCCTACAAGCCTGGTGGTTTCCCGAGGTCTCCTCGCCTAACAACCTGCTGTATATTTTTAAAATTTGTTATACACAAAGGCAAATAAATAAATGATACTGATCCTGTTGAAATATTCCTAATTATTATTATTATTATTATTATTGTTATTATTATTATTGTTGTTGTTGTCAGCGTTTCAGTTTTTAGGGTGCTCCCCTCTTCTTTCCAACTAACAAGGAAAGATCCCCCTCCCAATCTACTCTCTGTAAAGAATCGAAACTTTCACGATGAGCAATATTGGTAAATTAAACCAAGTGATATAATCAAAACATCCTAGGACGTATATTGACCTAATGATTGACGTGTTGCTCAGAGTGCTCTCAAGTTAATATTTTCCCAAAAAGTTCGAATCGGAAAAAAAACCTGAGCCATTTTCTTTTAAGGGTGGTCTGCGGCATGATGCTCCCAAGCATATTTCAAAATTGAACAGTGTAAGACGCGTTTTTCTCAATTCTGTGTGATAATATGGCAGTTTTAGAAATGACTATTTCAAATTCTTCTTTAACAAGCAATAATGAAATTATTCCAAAGATGATCATCAATATCTTTGTACTTAACTTTGATCTCAAAATGAGACATTTCGACCAGAACTTTAAACGCTGTAGAAATCATTGTTTCAACGCATGCAAAAAGAGTTTGAGATTGCATTTCTATGCGTCATTCTCACGTTCAATGCATGAAGCTTGAAAGCTCTGTTTAGCTATGATCATCCAGTGGCAACAAGTTCCTTGACCTGATCACTGTTGTTCCAGTTGCTTTGTTGCAGTAACCCTGACATGTTTTTAGAGCCTCCCTTCCCCCACCTCCTTGGGGTATCTCAAAGTTTACAACCGTTTTTTTTTTCCTCATTCAGCAAATTGCCGTTGTCCCACAATTTCCAGTTCTGTAAGACAATTAATTAATTTCTTACATTCGACAGCAAACAGTTGACTAACTTCGCATGGACTTCCTACAGCAATATAATTATGCCTTGATAATCATCGAGACGTCAAGGAATTTCATTTTGTTTAAAGATGATTTCCAGTCGGTACTGTGCACTCTCGAGAGTTTTTTTGCGTTTTTTGTTTTGTTTCATTAAGACATCACAACATGTAAATATTTCGCAACTACTTACATGAAGTAAATTCAAAACAACCGCCATTATGGATTGAAGCGTTTATGCTTCGAATTCGTTCTTCTTCATATCACCTGATGAAACAACTTTGCAGCTGTAAAAATTAATGAAGCAGTTAGAAAAAGAATTTGAAAGGCCTCAAAGATTAAGGTATGTGGTTCGTAACGAATAACATCGATTCGCATTCCATCGAGTGGGAACTTATAATTATAAACATTAGGGTGCCAAGACAGCGCAGTACGGACAAGAAATAATCTTTCACTGAGCTTATAAGCTCTATACATTTTTCTTGGATAGAAAATCTAGTACAAGCGTATTCTAATCAAAAATCACAAGCGCAGCGATGTGATGTCTTTTTGATCACCTGAAAGACCTCAAAAGAATTACTCAGCCCAATCGCCTTGGAGATTTGAAAACTTTGCTGCCCTGCTCTAGCATTGCTGTCGGTAAATGCTTAACCCAAAAGAACTGATAATGGAGAATGCCTATTCTGCAAGTTTGTTTCAGTTGTTAAACATTTATCTGAAGGGTGAAAGTATCACATTTATTTACAATATATATACCTTAAGTTACCTACACTTGCTTATTGCTGTCAAAGGTAATTCCCTAATTGCTTTGACTTTGATTTTTTGACTTTAAAGCGCAAACCACTCTTTCTCTAGCTCTCGTTTTCCCGCGCTTTAGCGCCAGTCAAGTCAATTTTTTGCAAGTCCTCAATGGTTCATCGTTGCTTACGATTCGTGTTGCTGGCCACTATAATTGCTTACGTTTTTATTTGAAAACCGCTGAAATTTAAGTTCTGTAAATATCGTGGTACAACAAGACAATTCTATTAACATAATTAACCTTTTCCTTTGTAACTGATTGATAAGGTTGTGCCACTAATACTCTCCAGCCCCGAAGATGAGCCAAGGAACCCATTTGCGAGCTAAATTTTTCTTATTACTTATGGCCAACGTGCCTTCTCCTACGTAGCCGCAACACTCTGGAACTCTATACCGGACAATATTAGAAACTCTGTAACAGTTGAAATATTTAAAACCAGACTCAAAACATTTCTTTTTAAAGAAGCATATAATTCATCTAATTGAACCTTTTTTTTTAAATTATGATTTACTTTTTTATAATATGTATATATGTATGTAATATTTTTGTAAACGCATCGAGATTTTTAGATGCGTAATAAGCAAGTACATTATTATTATTATTATTATTATTATTATTATTATTATTATTATTAAGCATCTGATTATAAAGTTCTACTGCTGGAGGTGTGTTGTATTTTATTTTAATCTCATAATTGAAGAAAATGTTTGTTTCAAAATCGTCATGTTCAGGGAGTTTATTTAACCTTATCCAAACTAGGACGGGAACGGAGAGTGCCTGCGTTGAATTTAACCGTTTGCAAATTTAGCATATTTATTCAATAAAAAGAAACAAACTTTACGACTTTATCGGAATTTTCTGTAAGCAATTTGGTATAACAAGTTTCATGACGTTTTTATATTTTTAAAGTACTTCGGTATGAGATGAACGTGTATCATCCAACCGACAGCCCACCATTATATGTGATATTTCACAATTTTGAATAAAAACGATGGCATTTAAAATCATCTCCATCAATCAGGTCCTATCATATGCTTTGTGGTTCAATGCCCTAAAATATACGGCTAGGATCGATTATTCTAATGATGATCAGTTTCATTTTAATCACCCTGAATAACGAAACCTAGCTGATGGTATCGTACTTGAATTGTATTTCGTAGTGGATAACTGGTAATCAAGCTTGTGAACCGATATTCATCAGCCGATCCGCCGAGTCCACTCCTGAAAGGTAGGACAGTCATCCCACCACCGGGGCACATAAAACTCAAAATTTCAAATCGGATATTGAAAGATTTGCTGGGTGGAATGTTTCAGTATCACAAATGCTGTACACTTTTCAAAGGAAGCATACTCTAAGTAAACTAATAAGAGCAAGATGCGTCCAATATAAAGGCTAAGTTCCCAAAAGCTAAGTAAATGTTTTCGAGAGACGGTTTTTTTTCTAAAAGAGACACGCAATCATTTTGGGCTAGGCTGTGCAAAACGGGATTCAGGTAATTTTCAGTCTGTTTAATAATTGAACCCTGCATCATCTCTTTCAGCTATGCTTTCAGCGTTATGACAAAGCTTGAAAACTTTTTCCAGAGCGAAACAGGCAGCTTTGAGAAATCTGTAATATGGTCTGTCAAATTTATCGAAAGGATCACGTTAAGGGCTCAAGAGGCTAAATCAAATTGACGTGCATTAACTTACATATCTGAACTTCCACGCGTAGAGATGTTTCAACTTGGAGGGGATCGTTGGGATGAAACACTGAAAGCTGATTTCAGTCTAGCCGGCTGAACATGGCCTCCAAGACTCCAGTGCTGTAATTCCTTCGGACACGGCTGTTAGTACGTTTGACTAGAAAAAAATACAACAGACAAGTGTGACTACAAAATTTAAATGAACATCACAAGTGATGGCATTGAGAATTCATAAGTCCTGAATGTTCAAGTGAATCTGGACTGCCTGCAACAAAATTAAGACTGTAGCTGCCCAGCGTAATACACGAGAGAGTAAATCCTGAAGCCAAGAACAGGGACGACTGAATGGCATTTCAACACAATTATTTCCTGAGGAATAAACCCATTGAGAAATACATAGCAAAGTTAACTAATTGTAACACCTTCCTCCCCATATTGGAATAACCTTTTATTAAAACTACTTACTGCTGCGGGAAATGATAGAATTTTACTAATTAGTGGAGAACGCTACCAAAACTGAGAGGCAGGAGAAAACCAGGCCAGGAATTTACAACATAAACACGTCCTCGCCATTTCAAGCACAGAAAAATACCTACGCGGTTACCCTCCAAATCTAGAAATTTTCAAATTGTAATAGAACAAGGGCTTTAGGTAGACAATTGAGAATACGAAACGAAACTGCCTAAACCAAATATTTTTGGCAACTCCGCCGTAGTTTCGACAACCAACACTGCATGGATATCTGCACGTCTTCATGACAGAATAGATATGCCGTTTAAGTATCAAACAGTTACTAAAATCTATAAACTAGGAGGATGAATCACAACTCAAAGGAGAGAGGAAACGTGAACTTATCTGAAGCGAGCACATCGGAGAGAAAGATGACCATTCATCTTCCTGAGACATCATCGACCAACACCGAAATGGGTGTGTCGTTTGACACTTGCTTACATGTCTATTGAAATTCATGTATTCCGAAATGCGTGCTATGTTTAAAATGCACCATACCATTCTGGATGTTTCATGTCTTTGGTTCATTGGATTGCACAATACGACGAGAATATCACGCCCTCCAAGGTCCAAAGATGACAGCTAGAAATAACTGCGTCACTGCCTTTGCAAGGTTTTCAAATTAAGGCGTTGTTGAATTAAAGAACTGAAAAATGCAAAGCGATCAATTTTATGTACAAGGTGATCTGACTGCAACCGTGACAATTCTATCACGTGGAATGCAACATCGTTGGTATTTTATTTTATCTGACGGCAATTGGGCGCAATGAAATTTTGGAAAAAAGTGCCAGTTTATTCATTTCTCGTTTTGCACGCCCCATTTGTTGCTATTCATGGTTTTTCCGCATTTCCTTTCAACCTTTAGAAGTTTCTTTGTATTGTTATTTTACGTGTTTTTCAAATCGGCACTCTTAATACTCACGGTATCAACGAACGCTTTTCATTCAACTAATTCATTCTGTTGTTTTTCACGTTGCCAGGCACCAACCAATAGCGTAGCTCCACATTTCTGTATATAAACCACACACAACCCACAATTCCTTGATTCGCTCCGACGAAGGGCTAACGCTCGAAACGTCAGCTTCCGAATCTCTTTACGGTGGACAATTCACATTATCAACCCAGTTGATAAAACCAAATTATCTTCACTATACTTAGCTCTTTGTTTTTTTACGAAACCGCTTTGTTATCGCTTTGTTACATCGCTTGGTTTACCGCTTCGTTATACCGCTTCGCTACAAATCGCACCGTTTTTACAAGGTTTTAAAGCGTCCATGTAGCGTCTCTACGCGTCGCTTCAATAAACTTTCTCTTAACCTGCGATATTCTGACTCCACTCACACAAGGCATTCAATGTTAAAAGTTTATTGAGGATGAGGCAGTCAGCCATGAGCCGTGCGATTCAATGCATCCTAATAGTATTAATTATTCATATGTTTACCTCACAAAAGTAACTAAAGATTCCAAAATTCAGAAGCCGTGCTACGCTAGATACGAAAAAACACTTAAAAACCACCTTTTAGATGTGGCCAAAAAATATGTGGAAACGTATTCCTCATCTAATGCAGCAGCACGACACCCCGAGGAAAGGGCACTTTACATCTAATTTACACGAGTTGATCAAATCGAAAACGTAGTCCTAAAAAAAAATAAAAAATAAAACGGGCGAACACTCAGACTGACCGACCTAGAATGAACTTAGATCTCCCGTCAAAAACCTAAAATAGTGCTTAGGCAACCCGAGATGCACCGCGAATCTCTCCAACCTGCCGTCAGAATAATAATTTCTGACTAATTCGTCCCTCAAACGTCAGAAATTCTATTTTGTTGTGGCAATCGTTTCTAAAGCACGTTAAGAATTATTAGGCACGTCCGAGCGACACTTGTAATTCACGTTGTTGACGTCCTGTGAGAAACGTAACGTCTTTCCTCACACACACACACACTCTTCCTACTTTCAATCAAATTTTTAACGGTAAATCTGACGAAAGCTTTAAACACTCGTTAT
This sequence comes from Micromussa lordhowensis, assembly GCA_964020085.1. Taxonomy (NCBI): domain Eukaryota; kingdom Metazoa; phylum Cnidaria; class Anthozoa; order Scleractinia; family Lobophylliidae; genus Micromussa; species Micromussa lordhowensis. Next base: position 31,959,106 of record OZ026599.1, on the reverse strand, counting down.
GGAGTCTACATTTTAAAATGGTATAAGACGGGCGTAAATCTTCTAAACTTAAATAAATTCACGTCGTTTAGAATTGTAGTTTATCCCTACCGGCCATTGTTCCACGGATTGCTGATTAATTAAGAATTGAGGAAAATTGGAGCCATTGTTCTGAACACTGAGGCGGATCCGGAGCACAGGCCAGGAAGGATACAAGAAACAAAAAAAGGGGAGGGGGAGGAAGGGGTTTGGTATGGGCGGGTGGATACTTCCAATAGAAAAAAATATCTACCTACCCTTCCTAACATTCCCACCCAACCCAAACAGTCCTTTTCCATCCCTTTCGAAAGAACGCACTTCTAACGAGTGGCCGCAGTTTTACGGGAAAACAGAGGCCCACCAGATGGGGTTAATACACATTTATAGCCTTGAATAAATTAAATAGTGCCAGTCCCATACTTTCCATCACATTCCAACACTTAATCAGCTCCTGTTGGGAATATTGGCCGGTTTGAATAGTGTGAATGCGGTTCAGGAAAAAAAAAACTTGAACACACTGAATGCATGAAAACCGCACGTGAGCATTATCGAGCCTGCTGGAGACGGGTCAAGAGTACTTGCTGATCAGCGGTATCTGGGGTAGTACTAGATGTAAGACCTCACTATTATGTCCCGAGATTCCACGCTAAAAGATGCAACGAGATCAACTTTTACCTTGTGCAGTTCATAACAAAAAGCATGTTGCTCTCCTCTCTGATCTTACACAGGTAGCAACGCGAGAGGATTGTCATAATGGCTCACATCACTTTCTTCCTCTTCTTCAGAGCTTGAAGAACCAAATTCTGCTCATTCGAAGTCCACCTCCTCATTTTGATCCTCGTTCTCTGATGAGTGTCTTCCGCGACAAACTCTTTGTCTCTATCTGTTCCTGTTGCGTTGCCGGGTTTGTTAAACTGCTTAATATATGTCTTTGCACTTCAATCAATTTATCTTTCTTCAAAGGATAAGTCTTCAGATGATGGAATTGTACGTATTTGTCCAACACCGCACCTGTTTCCATCAATGAGTATCCCAACCTAATCATAGTCTTGATGCCAACCCAGTCATAGTCTCCCGCAGACACTGCAGTTCGGATCTATTTAATTTCAGAGGCCTTCGGCTGACCAAAAGCCCTGAAAAGAGAAGAAAAAAGGCGTGGTTCTCCTTCTACTCGGGAAAATGCAATGCAGTTTTAGTAAATCACTACAATCCTGAATGTAAAGCTATCTGTATGACTGAAAGTTGACTTTGATTCCTCTTTACAGGTATTGAGGAATAGGCATTAGAATCGAGGATGATCACTGAGAAGGACCTGATGTTCTTACTGCTGAATGCCTAAAGGAGGTGAAAGATATTGAAAGGCTGACGAACAGTGTAGAAACAGCGAGGCTTAAAGAATCAAAGGACCAGTCAAGTCAATGGAATATCTTGTTTTATTAAAAACTGGATCATTGGATAATGCAATTCGAGAGTTTTCATTGGCTTAGCCATCGTGGTATATGAGCCATTATACCATGATCTACAAAAATGGCGAGCGTATGCATGATGTTTTGAGCCTTTTTATTTAAATTGTAGTCTAGTTTTCTATATTTTGAGGGCGTTTTTAATAAAACAATTATTCCACTCGCGCTTGTTGGATATGAGATGATTATAGCCAACTCGGCGCTACGCGCCTCGTTGGCTATCTATCATCTCATATCCAACGCGCGCTCTTGGAATAATTGTTAAATAGATCTACTGACTCTATACTAAAAGACACTCCCCATCCCTCTCCCACCCCCAACGACAAAAAGGCAAACAATTCCCAAAGCGAAGTCAGTGTGCGAGTCAAATAACTTGTTAGCTCAGTTAATAGAGCACTGCACAGCATCGCAGAGGTCATGGGTTCGAATCCCGTTTAGGCCTGAATGTTTTTCAGGCTTTAATTTCACAGCTGCTTAAGTTGTTTGTATATCTGCGATGATCAACAATGTCTTCATATCTTTCTCCGCTGTTCAAATATATGATATTTCATATATTCATTTGCATCAAACCTATTGTTACTCTAGAATGTCTCTAGCAACCTGTCGAGACATAGGTTTTCCTACCACTTTTCAAACTTGCCCACGAGTGCGACGCTTAATTGAGTACGCCTGGTGAAGTAATTCCTTGTACCGAAATGGGAAACAGTTAAAAACTATTTTACTGAATCAGTGTTCGTCGATATCTCAAAAACGTGGAATCATTTCGCTGATCCCTAAGAAAAATAAAAGTGAAAGTGAAGAATGATCATCGCAGTATATTTTTCTAATTTAAGCAATTGAAAAGAAGCCTGAAACAAAATCAGGGCTTTAACAGGATTCGAACACGTGACCTCCGTGATACCGGTGCGATGATCTACCAACTGAGCTTTGAAGCCACACATTGGGAGCGAGGTCAATTTAATTTATTGAGTTCATATCTTCCCGTGAGGATTGAAATGATGTGATGTATATACGAAATCATTCATATATGAGCTGCGGTTGTAGATAAAAGTGGAGAATGATCATCGCAGTATATTTTTCAAATCAGTTAAACAATTGGAAAGAAGAAGCCTGAAAAGAAAATTAGGCCTGTTGAAGCCCTGATTTTTTCAGCCTTTTTTTTAATTGCTTCAATTGGAAATTATACTGCGATGATCATTCTTCACTTTCATCTACAACCGCAGCAAAGTGTTTATATATGAATTATTTCGTATATACATCATCATACATCTCGAGCATTTAAAGAGCTGGAGACACATCTCCTTACTAAACGCAGACAAAATTGCAACCAAGACCATAGCAGTACGTTTAGAATGAGTTTTGCCGTTCATCATCCATATTAGACTTATCTCGGACGCGATGTCGCTTACAAAGCAGAGAAATATACCCAGTGTCGTGGTTTGTCTTGACTTCTAAAAGCGTTCGATTCGATCGAATGGTACTACCTCCAAAATTGTTCTGGCGTTTTAAACTTAGTTCCTCAATTTTGCCGCCGATTCAGTGCATCCTATCACGATATTTTTAGTTGTATTATAAACAATGGCTTTGCTTGTCAGCACTTACTGCTGCAACGAGGTGTCAGACAAGCCTGGCCGCTGTACAGCCTAGTTTTTGTCATTGGTACAGAGATATTTGACCGCGCAATAAGTCACTCGAGTTCCATTAAAGGGATTGAAATCAAACCCGGAAAATGTGTAAAACTCACAAAGTATGCTGATGACATCAGCGTTAGTGTTAGAGATGCTCAATCCCTTCGCAATCTCTTTGACCAGCTTGCAATGTTTGAAAAGTTATCCGAGAGAAAAATAAACCAGTCAAAATCTGAACTGCTGTGGTTAGAATCACAACGTTTCTCCTCCTTTTCCGACGACATTAAATCTTGATGTTTCATTTCAAGAACTTCCATTGCCCTACGACATCGTAACGTCTAAATGGGCCTTGCATTTAATGGACTTACAAAACAGGAAGCATACAACGGATCGATTAGCCGTGGTTACCTTTATTAATTTTTTACCCCAGTGTTTGACATCAAGTTCTTCAACTAACCACTCACTATTGTAGTTTTAAAACTCATACAAGTCACACATCGATACGAGCTTCACAAAACTAACCATAAGTAACCTTCACCTGAACTTTATTTCAAAACGAATATACAATGAGTGTTGTGAAAGTTTGACAAAGAAACGCATCGTTTGTCCCAGAGCCTTCGCTGCCTTTGGTGCAAATCAGGTGACGCTGACGGCGAGAAACAGAGGGCTTACAAAAACCGACAGCTCTGCGACGAAACTATTATTTTGTATGCTAATTACTCGCGACTCAACAAACGTGAAATTGTTTTACAAAACTCATCTGGAGAAAAAATCCGACTTAAGATAGGCGTTAGACGTCTGCCATAATTCTCGTCTGCATCATCAGTTTCTCCTTGGCGAGTACAGCCTCGACTTCGCGATCAAACTGGATTCCTTGTAACAAGGAAAGAGACCTGCATCAAAAGCAAAACATAAATTACTGAGGTGTTGTATGTTAAGGGTAAACAAGCTAACTTAAGGAAATTGCTGAATGAAGAACACTAATCTGTTATAAATGTTCTCTGTTCCTAGTAATCATTCTCATTCAGGGATGGCGCTCGCCTTCCACCATTGTGGCTTGGGTTCGATTTAGCCCGGTGCCATATTTGGATTGAGTTTGTTACTGCTTCTTGCTCAGCGTTTCAGGACTTGGATTGGAAAAATGTTAAACATCAAAGCAAAAAAAATTCCCTGTGCCTAGGTTGCCTATGGCATACAAGTACAGAAAGTTTCGAAATCTCATTATCTAGCCTAAGTCCCCAGAGCACGATGCTAAGTGCCCCTGGCATGACTAAGAGGAATCGTAAAGCAAGCAGCAACCGCGCGTTTTATAAATCTTTGAACTAGAGACTTGAAGCCACAAAAACTTTCAGTTAAGCATGGCGGAAAAATGTGCCAAAGCTCACCTCTTGTGTTTTTTCAGCATCGGTTTGAGGGCGTTAGCAGCCTTCTGTCATTCCGCCTCTATCTCACCCAGCTGCTTTTTCCAATAAGCTGCTACGGCCTGTGCATGTTTCGGAGCGTACTTCCTCTCATATTGCTGTTTGGTAAATCCACAGGCATTACCAGACCCATAAATAATCCCGACGCAGAAGTTTTTGGTCTTGTCCGTTGGGGATCCAGTCTTGTCAACCGCCTTGAATTTGCTTGCTTGCCTATTGCTAAGGTGCAGACACACATCTGGAAGCCTTGAGGTAAAGGCGCACATGCAGGGTTGTCTTGGGGCGGCATGATGTACACGTGAGACGCAACTTGAAGACGGAGAATCTTCTTCACAGAATCCAAGTAATGTGCTTTGAATTCAGCTACTTTCGTAATCAAGGCTTGTGTGTGTGCTGCTGCTTGGCTTTTTTTGCTTCTTTTCGTGGCCACATGAATCTGGTCCAATACTGTGTCCACAAAGAGTTGCCCGTACATGCGGAAGAGAGGCAGGGTCTGCTCACAGGAGCTGGCCTTGTCGCTTTCTGGAAGGAAGAAGTGGTACTGTTCTACCATCATAGCTCGCAGATTCTCCAGGCAAGTTGACATATCATCTGGGTCGTTCTTGTAGGTGTCTTTACAGTGTTTAGCATAGCCTAGCATTCCACCCTTGCTTGTTTCAAACACTTTCTTGATTTGGTCTAATTTCAGTTCCTCGATCTCCTGGTCCATGTACTCTTTCAGCTGATCGATCTCTTCCTTCAAGGACTTGTAAACATCCTCCATATCCACGCCACCTCCAAAAATACTAACAAGTTGATCGAACATCGTGCTCAGCATAGCTCCAACAACTGGAATTTGATCTATTGCAAGTCCAACCATAGCCAGGGCAAACTCTTCGGTTTCTGAGGCTGCTTCTGGTATCGCTTCTGCTAGTTTGGTTGGTTTCCTATCAATAACTTCCTTTTAGGGGCCAGCATATTCCAGGTTAATGCAGGCAACTTGGTCCTCAGCATCGGTGAGTGGAATTAACCCATACACAATGAAGAAGAAGGCACATAGCCGCATGGTTGGAGCTGAAGTCATTCTGGATATAAAGAAAAAGTGAATGTTCTTTAATGTTCGAAAATTTAAGGTGGCTCTGAACCCCATGTACAGAATTTTTTTAAACTTTGCCAAAAGTTGCTTCTTATCATGCTTATCAAAAGTTGATAATATAAAAAAATTTTACCGTGCCGTTTTTGAATTATAAGCCCCTAGAGCTGTAATTAAGGGTGTTTTTCAGAGGTCATACTGTTGCTATGGTAACCTATTGTGTCAAGAAAATGATGACAACGTGTTCACCAATGATTGGGCAGTTTTTTGGTACCATGATTGTAGCATAAAATGATAAACTGTGGTTATAACGACCTATCCAAATATAAGTGTTGGAAACTGTTTATATAGCGAAGTTTTTTTTAATTTTAACTTCATAATTTTGTTTTTCCACCTGCTAAAGCGTATCGTATGTTTTGAGCTGTTAAATCAATTTAAAATGCTGTGTCAAGTACTTTAGATTCCAGAAAAGAAAATAGAGTGTCTTTACTTCTTCGTGGCTTACCGCGCCGTTGCGAAATAAGTTTGGAAACTGCAACTCGTAAAAGACCCTAGAAACGAGCAGACTCTGAAGGTAATAATGTACGAGACGACAATGTGTGTGGTCGGATTTGTACATCGCAAAGACTAGTTGAATGTAACTCAAGCGTCTCCAAGTCGGCTCTAAGAGAAAGTATTCTTATATTCACGGTAATATGTAATTCTTCAGTTAGCTATCTAAAGAGATTCGTAAGGTGAGCATTAGCAGATTTAGCCTACCTGTAGGCGTTGGAGTTTTTCTTCGGCGAGAACTTTCGTGGCCGCCATTTTGGATAATACGCGACGCGGAGGAGCGGGGCGAGCGGTAGTTGACAACAAAATGGCTAAGCGGGGGGAGGGGGCGGGAGGCGCAAAAAGAAACTCTCCCTTCCCCTCCCCCTCCCTCGATTTTTGCTCTCGCCCTCTCGTACCCGGGAGCGCGCGCCTCAAATATCCAAGATGGCGCCCGATTAGCGAATGGGTTGCGATGAAACCCCAGCAAACCGCCAGCAAGCAGGCTATAGCAGATGTTGTAATCTTGCTGCTTAAATTCAGTCTGTCTTTTATGACCATGATTTGTCAGTAATCTTAAAATTTAAATTTCCTCGATGGTGATTGGTTTAAAAAATTCTTCTTTTTTTTCACTAATTCGCTTGCCAAGTTGTTATTGAACAGTTCAATAAGCTAATCACATTCAAAGTTGTAGTTGAAATCAACTAATCTCAATTTGAGAGCCACATGAAACGATTTGCGCTTCCTTTGTCAGTCTTTTAATGCAAATTTTCCCTTTCTTTTTTACCTTTTGTTGGCTATTCTTCTTTTCTTGGAATTGTAATTTTAATGATTAATGGATAATAAGACTTCGTGTCGTCCAATTCGGACTGTTATCATACTCATGGTAAACAAGTCCCTGGGGTGGAGTACAAGTCCATGGGGCGGAGTACAAGCCCCTGGAGCGGAGTACAACTAAATGGTGTCCATTTTGGAATAAGGTGTATGAACAGCTACAGATGAACAGAAATGTTTTAAAAGCTTAGTGCGTACTGAAGCTTTTCATTTAATTTCATGGTTTATGAAAACAATCGTAATCAAACTGCTATGCCAAAATGTCCTTTGAAATTCACTGTCATACGCGAAAACAACGTGATAGATCTTGAGGCGATTTTTCTCATGATCATCAGTCTGGTTGTTTTAGATAATAATATTAGGGACCTTAAGCAAAACAGAGCTTTAACGAGCAGAACAATAACACGTGCGTTATAAATCTTTTACATTTCTTAGATGTCCTCTGCAAAACAACAACGTGAAAGAACCACGTTCTGCGTGTTTGGGGAACGTGAACGACGGAGGCTAATTTTTCGTATTTTCTTTTGGATTTGAACCCTGGCATTACATATTAAGCCTGAGCACGTTCTGAAACCGATAGGCGTACTGAACAGATGTAGGCATCTGCGAAATTCGACGGTAAAATATAAATTCATTTTTTTTAGTTGTCGTCCTTGGCGTCGCCGTCGTCATTGCTTAAGGTCCTTAATTACTCGATGTTCTTTGACGTTAATCCGGTATCGGATTGCAATATCTAAAGCAGTAACGAAACCCTCTAGTGCGGGTGTGTGTTGTGTGAGTGTGTGTGGGGGGGCTCCACTGTTTAGAATTTCAACCCGGCTGTCAGTAAATTCCTTGCTGTCAGTAAATTCTGCAGATCTTAGGTATCAGTAATCAGTTAAAAAAACGTTAATTTCTAGGCTGATCGCTAAAATTTTGACCAAATTCTCAGCTATCAGAAAGGTCCCATAAAGATGCTCCCTTTCATCTCATAAGTTTAATTAATTACTTAACTATGTTTTTACGTTGCTCAATTTTACATCCTTTTGACTGTTTTCACTTATAATGGGTATGCTCCCGATTACTTGTTTTGAGTTCGGCAAAAACTGGTTTTAAAGTCGGAAAAACCAGTTTAAGGGTCGAAAAAAACCGATTTTGAGTTCAGCGAAAACCGGTGTGGTGTACTGTAAAACCAGTTTTCAGATCGCCAAACAGCGGTTTATGGTTCGAAAACACCGGTTTTGGTCGGAAAAAAACATTTTTAAGGTCGGTAAAAAACGGTTTTGGATTACAAAAAACCCGTTTTGGGGTTGGAAAAAACAGGTTTTTTAGATCTGCAAAAACTAGTTTTAAGGTCGGTAAAAACCGTTTTGATGTTCGAAAAAACAGTTGTTGAGTCGGAAAAAACCGGTTTTCAGATCGCCAAAAACCGGTTTGGAGTTCGAAAAAACCGGTTTTGGGGTCCGAAAAAACCGGTTTGGGGTTCGAAATAACCGGTTTTTAGGTCGGTAAAAACCGTTTTGATGTTCGAAAAAAACAGTTGTTGAGTCCAAAAAAACCGGTTTTCAGATCGCCAGAAACCGGTTTGGAGTTCGAAAAAACCGGTTTTAGTGTCCGAAAAAACCGGTTTTGGATTCCACAAAACCCATTTTGGGGTTGGAAAAAACAGGTTTTTTAGATCGGTAAAAACCGGTTTTAAGGTCGGTAAAAACCGTTTTGATGTTCGAAAAAAACAGTTGTTGAGTCTGAAAAAACCGGTTTTCAGATCGCCAAAAACCGGTTTGGAGTTCGAAAAAACCGGTTTTGGGGTCCGAAAAAACCGGTTTTCAGGTCGCCAAAAAACCGGTTTGGGGTTCGAAAAAACCGGTTTTAGGAGCGGAAAAAACAGGTTTTTTAGATCGGCAAAAACCGGTTTTAAGGTCGGTAAAAACCGTTTTGATGTTCGAAAAAAACAGTTGTTGATTCGGAAAAAACCGGTTTTCAAATCGCCAAAAACCGGTTTGGAGTTCGAAAAAACCGGTTTTGGGGTCCGAGAAAACCGGTTTTCAGGTCGCCAAAAACCGGTTTGGGGTTCGAAAAAACCGGTTTTGGTCGGAAAAAAACATTTTTAAGGTCGGTAAAAAACGGTTTTGGATTACAAAAAACCCGATTTGGGGTTGGAAAAAACAGGTTTTTTAGATCTGCAAAAACTAGTTTTAAGGTCGGTAAAAACCGTTTTGATGTTCGAAAAAACAGTTGTTGAGTCGGAAAAAACCGGTTTTCAGATCGCCAAAAACCGGTTTGGAGTTCGAAAAAACCGGTTTTGGGGTCCGAAAAAACCGGTTTGGGGTTCGAAATAACCGGTTTTGGGGGCGGAAAAACCGGTTTTAAAGTCGGTAGAAACTGGTTAGAAGTTCGAAAAAAACCGGTTTTTGGGGAGGAGAAACCGGTTTTACGATCGGGAAAAACAGGTTTGGGGTTCGAAAACATCGGTTTTGCGGGCGGAAAAAACCGGCTTTACGATCGGTAAAAACCGGTTTTGGGTACGAAAAAACAATGATTTGTCTTGAAAAGGTATATAAAAAAGTCCCACAGAACCTTGCAATACGATGTTAATAATCTAGCTACACGACCTTTGCAATACGGTGTTGTTAGAAATGATTTGTCTTGAAAAGGTATTTAAAACAGTCCCACAGAACTTTGCAATTCGATGTAAATAACCTCGATACAAGTTTTTTGTCCACTTGTTACTCGAACTTCTGCTGGATTCCTTCTTCAGTAATTCTGTTCACCTGAAATGATATTCTTGATCACCCAAACTAAGACATCTACGACTGTTGCACTAGCAGTGTGCTCTTGCTTATAGTTCTTTCTTATATTATTTTCCCTTTGTTCTCTTCGACGACGCCTCATCGATCAGGAAGAAAAAAAAGAAACAATTATCACAAAGTAACAAGTGTCTCTTCCTCCATTGTTAAATCTTCTTTTCACCTAACCTTATGTCTTGATTTCCTTTTCCAAATACTGACATAAGAGACAATGTCATGTCGTTATGTCGCTGGTGTGGATAAGGCTTTAGCAACATGACAGCATGAACATAACGACATAAGCATAACACTGATATTTTCCTTATGTCATGATGTTTAAGTCGTTACGATGTGATCGATTATGTCGTTATGCCATTATTCCGTTATGTCGCTGAAGTGAACCAGGCTTCATTTATATTCAATTTGCGTCATCTGCAATACCTGTACTGAAGAGGGCAGAAGTTTCTGCCGAAACATGTTTGAAAAATTATTTAAAAGCTATCGTGTAATATATGAAACATGTTTAGAAAAGTTTAAAATGCATTTGATCAGCGTTGATATTCATATATACACTTAAGGCCAAATATTTGTTAAAGTTGCCAAGTCTTGTATCTATGCCATGTTTGACAGTTGTTCGGTAAATTGACGCGGCCAAGTAATGATTGATGATGCAAATTAGGTTGGAGTCATGCTTCAATATCACGGCGGCCTGCGAATGAGCTAGTTAAGTCCATTTATTATTCTTAGCCTTGTCCAGCAAACCCTCTAATTTGCCTTGAGTCCGTCGATAATCACATTTAAAATATTAACCGCAGGGGAATATGAATGAGACAAAATCAATTAGGTTGTGCTCCAACGTGGGCCTGCTCGCAGGCTATTAGGTGTGCTTCACGTACATTACTAATATGGAGTCGCGGTCACTGCGGTGTAATGAGTTCCAACGGGACGATATGCATGCCGTTGATAGTGAGTGCGGAAGAGATTTGAGGGAGGAGTCAACACCAACGTATTAACCCTGCATCTGTCTCAAAACACTTCGACTTACCTGGGCACTCTGCTAACGACGACATGCACATCATCCCTTGTTTGTTTGATTTCTGGCCTCACCTAAGCTTTTATTGTATATATAGCGAGAATTTTATGCAATGAACCTTGCATATAGAATTCTTTATGTGCTATATTTTCACATGTGAAAAAAAGCGATACGTCCAATCAGCTTCGCGTATAGCATTTTTCACATCTGAAAAATATAACCAATCACCGTCCAGAGTAGAATCACTTAGCCAATCAAAGCAAAGCACTCGAATGGCTTCCGAGAAGCCAGCGCCCGCTTGAAGTTTGTGTTTCGAAAACATGGCTTCGGCTCCCAATTTTAGTTCACTTTCGGAAAAATAGCAGCGGAATATATCCAAATTCTGAAGTGCTAGCACTTCAGTTCAGCTTCAGTATCACTGGCCATTCAGGAAACCGAGGAAGTAAATTTAACATCAGGGCCAGATAGTTCAAAAGCCGGTTAATGCCGAAGTATAAAGGTTTCTTGTTTTTGACTACTGACTTATGTTTTGTTTTATTTGAAATTACCCCAGCTAAAAACTGAAGGCTAAACAATATAATCTGAAAATCTTACCAAAAAGTTGCAAAATTAAAATCAAAATCCTCGCTAATCCTGGTTAGCTTAATTGGACTTTGAACAACCCGACCCCGGAAGCCAACAATCGACTCAGCAAGTCTGAACTCTGTTTCAAGGGGCGAACATTCAGCGAAGAACACTCGACATTTCTATAAACAGTATAATCATAAAAATTACAATTTACTCTATTTTGATTGGTTTAAAAAACTCCTATTTTGCACTAATTCGCTTTGCCAAGTTGTTATCAGTCAGTTTGTTATCGGGCAGATTGTTATCGGACAGTTGAATAAACCCGCAATCACATTCAAAGTTGTAGTTTAAATCAACCAATCACAATTCAGGCCAACATGAAACAATTTACGCCTCCTTTGTCAGTATTTTACTGCAAATTTTCCCTTTCTTTCATAACTTGGCTATTTTTCTTTTCTCGGAAATTGTAATTTTTATGATTAATTGGTAATAGGACTGAGTGAAGTCTAATTCGGTCTGTAATCATACTCGTGATAACCAAATCGGACTCCCGCTTCGCGGTATCGCTCGTATGATTGCTGACCGAATTGGACTCCACTCAGTCCTATTACCATTATTAAGTCGACGGAGTTCGAATTTGTCTTTGCACAGCGCGAAGCGCCGCCATTACCTGATTGAATCTGCCAGTGATTAGGAACAAGCGAAAAGATTTCACAATTTGTATTTACGAATTCCCCCGTATTATATTTAAGCTAGTGTAGGCTCTTTGTCCCCCTGTTGCTGGACTGGAAAGTGGATTTCTTTTTTATTACGCTCGATCATTGAGATCACTCTTGAATTTTTTGCTGTTCTGCATGTAAGCTTATAGACTTTCTAAAAGTCCTTTCCAATAATTTTGGTTTCGCCGTTGGAATCAGGGAAAAATATAACTGACTTAAAGGATATGTTTGATTTTCGTTATATGTACAATAAACAGATTACAGCATAGAACGTGCTTTGTACAGATTTTTGTTCACTCGTTGCAAAACTTTGGAAAACTCCCTTGTGCGCTGGGCCGTCGATAAAACCAGGAACATGGAACATGCTGGAACATTCCGGAACATCCCGGAACATCGAATAATTATAATAATTATGAGAAATATATGTAAAATTAGGTTTTTTTAATTAAATATAACAAAATTAAGCAGGTATCAGCTCAGAATACATACATAAAGAAAAGAAAACACACACATCGAACAGGGTCTTTGTGACAGACCTAAATTTATGGTGTTATAAACCTAGACGATTCAATAGTATTCATGTTGCTTCCTTGAGCATTTTCCTTATCCAATTCCACGTTGTTTACCTCACCTTCGAAATTCCCTTGACGAAGACCTCTCATTTCTTCGAAATCTGAGGTGTTCGTCTGAACTTATTGTCAAGTCACACCAGTAGCCATTAATATTGTAGTTTTGTTGCAAAAGGCTATCCCCAGTTTTCGCGCTCTTCGCTAGGAACGCCTGGCACTATAGCCTCCCACGCAGACGCTCTCAGAGGCTCGTCACGCGTTACTTTCCCACGTGAGGAAGGAACGCGTGACGAGCCCATAACAGCGTCTGCTTGGGAGGCTACTGGCACTATGACCCACCAATTCAGCCTCCCACGCAGCGCAGACGATGTCAGGCTTGTCACTCGTTCCTCTCCACGAGGAACGCGTGGCGAGGCTTACACCCTTCCGGACGCTCGAGTAACAAGCAATTAGTCATTATAGACATAACAAAATCAACCATCAGAGCTCGAGTAGTCCGATCTATTTTAGACAAGAAACGCAATATTAAAGAGTTTTTATTTCTATCTCATGGGCCCACATGGGAAGAACCATTTCTTCATGAGAACTCGTGTATACACATATCTTTGAATTGACGTAATGAATTAAATAAAGACATGAACATCGTATACCATAGGCTACCATATTTTTCGGTCTGGTTGAAGCGTTGGAAGGCCACCGTCTTGGTTTTTAATGAAGAACGAAATCTGCGAATAAGGGACAGTCACGTGATTAAACTGATAGCGAAGCGGTGACTGCAAGGAATGGATTTAGTCTACTTCCGGTAAGTTAGTTGCCAGCCTTCACGCATTGAAGTTATTTTCAGTTTTCTTCGTTTTTTTTCTTTGTGTGTGTGTTTTCTTTTCTTTATATATGTATTCTGAGCTGATACCTGCTTAATTTTGTTATATTTAATTAAAAAAACCTAATTTTACATATATTTCTCATAATTATTATAATTATTCGATGTTCCGGGATGTTCCGGAATGTTCCGGCATGTTCCGGGATATTCCATGTTCCTGGTTTTATCGACGGCCTGTGCGCTGCGCTCATTCGTTCGTTTTGCAAAGTTTTGCAACGAGTGCCTGATAAAAAGCCGTACGTCGCACTTTCTATGATCGGTTACATGCTGACGTCATTGTTTACATTTTTGTTCGTTTGCATACGGCTTTGTAGTCTCCTCCGCAGCCGTTATTAGGGTCGTCACGCAACGCTTCTCCCCCACTTAGTGGGGGAGAAGCGTTGCGTGACGACCCTAATAACGGCTGCGGAGGAGACTAACGGCTTTGCGTACAGAAGGAAACATGTTAGATATGAATTGACTTCTGACAGCTAAAGAGCTAGTGAAACTTAGTACATGGCGAGATTTTTAGCCGTCTTTGGGTGTAATATTCAAGGAGAAATTGTCTTTCAAAAACTGCAAAATTTCTGGGTGGCAAAAGCGCTAATGAGCTCATGAGTTTTTAAACCCGTGTTGCACAAAAAGTATTCAATACATCAGGCTCATATTCACTGGCAGAGTTAATCGTACTATGACCTTTCAATATTCAGAACTGATTTATTAGTAGCTCCATCAAAAACTGAATTGCTTATGCTAATGAGGCAAATATTGTAAACAAGGATTCCCCTATAAAGAAATAGTAGAAATCTTTAATGAGGATACCAACATCACAGTAGAGTGTTTACAGAAGGGTCCGCAAAAAATTACCTAGATAAAAATAACAACAAATAAAGAAATATAAAATGTAAAAATAATACGTACATTTCTCACTACCGCAAGGATCCGTTTTCGTTATTGTTTATTATGCCTTTTCTATACCCTTGAATTTTTTTTATTGAGTAGCCTGTGTCAGTTATCAAAATACTAAATGAGAATTTGCCGTGGCTGTTTATGAAGCCTCTTGGCGGCCACCTCATACAAACGCTGGCTTCCTGTCCTTCCACGAACACGATAGCACCAGTTTCCACAGGTATATTGTACCTAGCTGCGTATTTGCATTGGTGTTTATGTGGATACTCTTACCCTTGCTTTTTACGTGAGAAATCAACCTAAAATGATAATTTGGTCTGCTGGTGTTTTCAAAGTAAGTTAAGAAACGTTTGCAGCACATTTGATCACTTAAGAGCTATTTTGTGCATCGTATTCTAGCATTAATTGTTAAGCTGGGGTTTTACCGCGCACTGAACATTGCAGACCTGATGCAGCAAAAATATCGCACTGATGCAGGCGCAGCTACCAAAAATATAGTTTCCTATCAAAACCACATGCGGTATAAACCTGAAATTAAGCCGGCCTTCTGACGGTTAATATATACTTTGGGCTTATCATGAAAACGTCTACGGTATATCGACTTAAACTACGTCAGGAGAATTGAACCACGACTCCACCACTTAGCCTTTTATGAGTGACTCTTCTTATTACGATTGATCGTGCGATTAACGGCACTGATAGATTGAGGAATGCCGTAATACACAAAAACTGAAAATGCCACATATTGATATTTTAATTCTTCATCCGTTTAATTTGAATTTCAAGAGCCCCTGAGTGGAGGGGCAATCCCCCAAAATGTCAGACATTTCCTGTCTTTCTGAGCTGTCAGCATATGTTAACTTTTCCTCGCTAAGAGAACCCGTTCTGGTTATCTCTCTTTCTGGAATAAATGTAGCTTGGTGCAATTTTTTAATTTTATTTTAACCTCTCTGAGACACCAAGATGTTATAGAAGTTAAATAAGTCCGAATGTCTTCTATGGCGCGTCACAAAGAGCCGACTTCCTGCACACGTGCAATATTTGTACAGAATGAAGCCATTTATAAAGGCGTCAGTGACGACAGTGCCAAATTGAAAGTAGACTTCTGAATACATGAATAAATTAGCATTTGGGATGTAAAATATTTCTGGCGGTTTCTTTGGGCAGCCACAAAGAAAACTGCTGTAAAAACCCGCCGACAACACCAAATATCTCACCCAGCAACCAATCAGATCACCGCAAACTTTTGTCATGCAAATATCACCTTGTTTGCATATCACGTGACCACATCTATTTCGTAGTCCGTGCATGTTCTGTGGTTCAGAGAGGTTTATCAGCCATTTTGAGTTTGGTTTCGATTTTAACTGAGGTTTTGAAGTACATTACGACTCCGAGATGAAGTGGAGTTTTCTGGAAACGATTTTTGTGTGTATAGCGTACCTATCGGTGAGTATTTGGAGTTAATATTTCGTTCACATCGGATTCAGGGGCCACAAAACGCTGACGCAAACAGTTGTAATGGCGACGAACGGGGCTAAAGTGATTGTTGCAAAGAAATGTCACTTCGGCGTTCGTCGCTCGAAACAGGACGTACAGTTCTATGAAAAACGTTAATTAAGAGTCGTGGGATTGTTATTCGAGCAATCTAGTCCGTTTGAAAGCTAAATTTAGGCTGTGGTTTAAGTCTAAATGTACCCGTTTTCCTTTGGTGCCCGAGGCAAATATAAGTCTTAAATGTACTCGGCACCTTCCCTTCGCTTCAATCTGTGCTTCGTGTTCGTCAAACCAAGGTCACTTTGAGGGGAATTTAGTGAATATTCTAAGCGACGTTAAGTTTTTGAATTCCTTTTTGAGAAAGGAGGATTTTTGAATCAAGTTTATAAGCTTAACTTGCAAATTACGCATATTTGTCCTCTCCAGTGCAGTATCGAAACAAGTAAAATGTTTCAAGCTAAGTACATATTGCTGGAATATATAGACCTGACTACATGCAGTTTATGAATAGCTACATGCGGGAGTAAAGGTTGTATTGAAAATCTTCGATTTGGAGCGAAAAACTTGTGCTCGCTAAAAGCTAATTCTGTTTACATTCAGTCGGCCTGTATTTCGTGTATCATATTACATTTCCACACCATTTTCAAGCATCTTCTTCAAAAAGCCCGCATTTTTAGTCTTATATCGAATCAGTAATATTGCCTGGTGAAAAATAATAAAACATATAGCATCTATGCATCTATGGTTTAGCTCGTTTAGAACTTCAAATGAAATTCAAGACAAAACATTTTTGATAGACTAGAGATATACACTGTACAGTTAGATGTTGAACAGGGCTTTTCAATTTTTTTTTTTTAATGAAAGCATGTTGTAAAAAAATGCTGCTACACATAAATATATTTTACCAAAAATCATTTTCTAATTCAGTCGTGTATACAGTATTTAATATCGTTCGACGAAGCAAATTGAGTATTTTATATGCATAAATACCAGTACTGTACATGTAAAACTTGACATGAGTTGCCAGAACAAAAATAAAAACAATTTTTTGGCTTTTTAAAACCAAGACATTATATCAAACAGGAATGTATGTCTGGCAGTTTCTTTTACTTTAGATTGATCACATGTCAGGTTATATTGATTTTGTTCCTTTTTACAGTTCTTCTGAAGTCTTGCCATCTATACACAATAGATATGTTGGAAAATCATAAATCATGTAGCTAATATGTTTTATTGTGTAACAAACATTGGTTGGTTTATTCATGAATGTTGTGTGGTTCAGGCTTTGTTGGCTTCAATTTTATGCTCCTTCATTATTTTGTTTTGCACTAGTCTGAATATTTGAGATCAGTTTAATTTGTTCACCAGTTGGATGTATTTAGAGAATTGAGTCCTATGGTGTTTATGCATGCAAACTTCATTTTCATAGGCTACAGTGTGTTTACAGTATGTTTCATTGACGTTTGAAGTTCATTCCTAATTTTAAGACTTGTGTCCAGTTAATTAACTCTTTAAGTTGTAGGTGAATATGAGGTGTGAAGCCATTGACAGAAACTGAAAGAGGAAAATCTTGCAAACAGTAATTTTGTTTTTAGGGTGTTATATTATTATGCAATCCCCTCAACATCCCCTGTTGTTATTTTGTTTTGGGCTGTAATAAATTATTGATCTGTGCTTTAATTATTTGTGTTTTTCACAAACTTTCTTTCCAAAGCAGCATCCACACGTGTAGTAAACTCTATGAAAGTTTGTTTGGCTCAATATTCAATTCAGCTGCAGTACTAGTAGCAGTCCTGTTTGCAAATTTTACATAACAGTAGTTGAGTGTCTGGTATTTTGTAAATGCTGGCATTTGAGATTTGATTTTAGATCGGTCCACAATTTTGAGAGCATCGGCAAGTCACGTTTAATATTCATCTTAAGAAAGTTGCAAACCAGAGACTGCTTCAATCTGCAATTTGTAAGCTTTAAAGTATTTAATCATACATTTACTTTTTTGAATATTGCACAAGAAGTCAGGTGTAACAAAATGTAACTTTTATCTTAAAACAGTGTTTCTTAAACAAGCCAAAATTTTGCAGTTCTGAGTCCTTAGGGAGTTTTGACACATTAATTACTTTATGTTGACCAGTTTCAAATGGTCAAGAAAATAGTTTTTTTTTTCTCCTTTTACACATGTGCAAAGTAACTTTTTTCTTCTTTGAGCAATTCTTGTCTTCTATTGAAAGCCCTGAAGTGTTTGTCTGGTATGAATGCACAATCAGTTTGCATTGGCAAGGTTGATTAATATTTGAAGCCGTTTTTTTTTCTAGATTGGAAGCTAGGAATTAGGAACCAGCACAGAAATTATGTGAAGGTGTGCATAGATCCTTAAAAAAATAAATCTGCAAAAATTCCTTCCTTTTTTAGCAACATTTTTTGTCTCCCTTTGTTACAGGTTGGTAGTGCTCTGGTGGAATCTGACCTTGATGATGACCTGGATTACAATCCCCAAGTAGCTGTCAGTTGTGATAAAGTGACACGGCATGTTGATGTCAACTCGGGAGACTGGATTGCAGACAAAAATTCCACCAGGCTTTGTACAACCAACAGGACTAAAATCTTGGAGTAAGAATTGTGGACATGATTTTATTTTGAGGAATTAAATGGCAATGAGTGAAATTGGAAAGAGATTTAATTTCAAAATTCTCTTTGTGAATAGGTACTGTAAAACTGTCTACCCTTTGAAGGACGTAAGGAACGTTGTTGAAGCCAACAATCGTGTATTGGTGGACAATAGTCTGGTTACTCCATATCGCTGTCTAGGTGAGTTGTGTGTTGCTTGGCCTTTCAAATCACAATGTGCATTATTAATTGATGTCTTATTAATTTTTTCACTAGTGGGCAAGTTTGAGTCTGATGCCTTGCTGGTGCCTCCAGGATGTCGCTTTGAGCACGTGCATTTTACCACTGATTGCCTAACTCATGACCAGTGGCACGACCGAGCTTCCAAGAAGTGTAACGATGAGGGCATGGTTCTGAAGGACTATGGTGTCCTAATTCCATGTGGTGTTGGAACATTCACTGGCGTGGAGTTTGTTTGCTGCCCTGATGATGCCAGTGAAGGTGCCACTGATGCTGTCAAGATTGTACCTGTTTCAGAAGCTGCAAGCACTTCTGAGCCAATGAGTGTTTTGGAACACTTGAAGATGGAGATTAGCAAGTTTGCAAAGCATGTGGAAGCAACTTCTGTTGGTATGTTCCTTTTATTGTTTTAGATCTTGTCCAAGGATGCATAACAATGTTTTATTCTAGACTGCTGCAATAAAATAATACTAAAGAAATAGATAGAAACACAAGTGAAAGTTTGGGAGAACGAAAAATGCTGCGGGAACACGAGCCGCAGGCGAGTGTTTCCACAACCTTTTTGAGTTCTCCCAAACTTTTACTAGTGTTTCTATAACTCGATAGGAACATGGAGAACATGTTTTCTATTTCTTTTAGAAAATATCGTGATGAAGAAAAAGAAAAACAACTTGTTTACTTCGATCATCAAAATGTAAATTATCTTTCTTCGCGCCATCATTACGTCAACAGCTTGTGCTAGTTCTGTGTTTCTATCGACTTATAGAAACACGGTTTTAAACCAATCAGTGTGCATATTTGCTTTGGGTTATTTTCTAATCTGCATTACTGACAAATAAAATATGTTTCCACAAGATACATAACATGTACTTTAGCACTGTAACTTGCAGGGCAAACTAAGTTTCAAACACATGTGGCAGGTACATGTATATTTATCTTTAATTTACCTATGCAGCAGGTATATGGTACAGTATATTTCATCACTGTATAGAACTGGGTAGTGACATGCCAGATTCTACTGGCCAAAATAAATTATCTGCCAAATTCATGTTGTGTCTTGAGATTGTAATTTAGGTCTTGCTACAGCTCACAAGGTCTGGATTTACAACTCCTTTAACTTCTGTTATTAGAGAGGTTAAACTGAATTAATTTTGAGTCGTGGACTTTTGTATTTTCCTCTATGTTCAGCTTTTTGATAATTTACGATAACGCAAATGAGAGCTACATGTAAATGTATGTTCAGCCTGATTTTCATCAAGTACTGTAAGAAAAGCTATTTTTCACGAGCCAATGAGGCTGCTCTAAATACAAAATATATTTTTACCACAATTGCTGCTAATCTTGCAATCTGATTGGCTACCACGCTGCTCGCATCATTGTGTAACGCAATGCCTTTTTCAGCTCGCGCTCTGAAAAGAAACATTTTCTTTGACGTTCATATTGTGGTAAAAACAAATCGAAATGCGCTTAATCGTGCTCTAAACTCTGATTGTTAACGAGTGCACGTGATTACTCGTTTCCCAGACATTTTTGGTCGTATTGTTTCTGTATGTTGAGGGAGATTGCAAAAGTCTTTGACAGGAAAGTATGACGCGTACAAATAGCTCATTTGCATAATGCAGTGCGTGCACTTTCAAGTCCATGTTTAGCAAAGATTTCCTTCGTTATCAAATGTGGTTTAGCGTGGCATGTACTCTTATCGACAACGATACGCATCATCACAGTGGTCAAAAATTGTTGCAGATGCGCCTCGCGAGTCCACAACATTATGACCACTGTGATGACGCGTATTGTTGTCGATAAGAGTACATACCATGCTAAACCACATTTGATTTCAATTGTTAAATTTACAAGCCAAATCTGATATTTAAAACTATTTCATCTACTGCTAGTCTCGAGCACTATGTATGGGATACACATTGTACATACTTGTTACAGTTTGAATGAATAGTTCTTTCATTCAATTTTCAATTAATAATGTCTTGTTGACTTCTGTAGGTTGTGACAGAAAGAAGTATCACGATCTCCGTGACAAACTGGAGGACAAGCACCGTGGGAAAGTCAAGACACTGATTGAAAACTGGGAACTGGCAGAGAAACGCTACAGGCTGATGAAAGCTAACGATAAAGATCAGGCGGCTAGTTCAATAGCTGGTGAGCTTTTCTTTCTTGCTTTCTTAACAGGCAATATTTGTTTTTAGTATATACTAAAACAGTGGATAGCGTTGAAGTCGCGCGTTGATTGGTTCGTCAAACTCCGAATATCCTGTGCTATTTACCTCCGAGCAACTCGAGAGAAAATGGCGTCCCGGTTTGCATCCGTGAAAAGTGAAAAAATGATCCAAATTAAGTTTTTGTGGTGTATATTATCTCACTGTTTTAGTATATACTAAAACAACTATTCGCCTCGGTGTTGGTGGTTAGCGGTGGCTATTTACCTCGCCGCTTCGCGGCTCGGTAAATATCCACCACTAACCACCTCCACTTCGGTGAATAGTTGTTAATTATTCTTGTTTTTGTTTTATGCATTAGAAGAAGTCGTTTGTTAATATTATTGTTTCTTGTATTGCAGTGTATGTTACAAGTCCCTTAACAGTTATTAATAGTTATTAGAGATTTAATGACAAGTACTGTCACTTGAGTTCACACTGTAATGCTATAATATTGACTAGCACACTAAATTGAGAATAAGAAAATTGCCAACTTGTACTCCTCATAGACCCTCTAGCCATCTTGATAGGCAGGCAACACACATAAGAAATTAATGTTTCTATTGGACTCCTATGACAATTTTTTCGTTTTGAAGTCTTTTTCTGAACAATTTGTAAATAAGAGTCTAAATTCTAGGCTGCAAAGGATTGCATTGACCAAATTGGGGGAATGTAAGCTGCGCTACTCGTAGAAAGCATCCGTTTTTTAATTTTCCATAAGGTCTTTTATCGTTAAAGTTCTGCAGTTGAACCTCCTACAATGGGACACACCCTTACTCTATTTCTCTTATTGTTTAATTTACTTGCAGAACAACTTGAGAACTTCAAGAAGTCACTGAACACATATGATGAGCAGGCCAAGCTGGAACGTGCCCGACTGAAGGAGCAACATCACCAGTGTATGCAGATTGACCTGAATGACAAGAAGAATCAAGCATTGCGGGACTTTGTTGATGCCCTGCAGGAGGTGCCCAGGGATGGTAACAAGATACTGGAAGCTGAGCAGCGCTTTGTAAGAACATGCACTCAGGATCGCCTGCATAAGTAAGTTGGTGATTACAAGAAAAACTATATTTATTGAAGATGACTTGTCAAAAATGTTGTCTTCAATAGCTAGATAATTATACTTCCTCTGTTGGAATGATACTGTCGTAAATCTGACCTGACAATTTAGCTAATGTGAGTAACTTACTAGTCACTACTACTTTGTAAAGCTGAAAGATTATTAATAAATAAGTTATTAAATTTACCACAGAGCTTCCTGGTTCAGGAGATGCATAGTCGAACAGGCACCTGAGTGAAATATACTAAAAACATTATTGCAAAAAAATAAATTGAAGAAAAATACACCGAGGCAACTTTTCCTCCTTACAGTAGACAAGGATTTTTTTTCTTTTTTGTTGCATTAGCAGTTGAGAGTCAAAGCAGCAATCTTAATATTCTTTGTCCAACTTCATGTAATTAAATCCTGTGTACTCTTTGGACATTGTTTTCTTACAAAGGGATGGCATATGTACATTTACAGAGTGTAACACTAATCGATTACATGAAACAAAGTTGTTGTTTGCTTCAATTGCATGAAATCCTACAAAATACTCACAACAAAAATTGTTCACTGTGTTCCAGGAAGTCAAACTTTCACACAGGGTACATGTACATCATGTTATTTATTGATCGACAGTTCCTGTTTGAGATTCCTACCCTTTTTTACTTTGTTTGACAAGCACCTTTATTTTGAATCAAGCAACTGAAATGTTTGTACTAAGTGGTGATTGTATTGTGACATTTCAGCTTACGTTATTTTGAGTATGTGCAGAAGCACCACCCAGAAAAGGCTGAAGAATTGAGAGAGGCACTGCAAAGCCACCTCGAGAACATCAATAACCTTGTCAACGAGTCCATGGTTCTGCTGTACAAACTGCCTGACATTGCTCGCCAATTTCAGCTTGATTTACCCGACTGGATTCCAAAACCACCTGCCTTGGTAAATAATGAAATTCAGTATAATACTGTAGCTCTATAATCGGAAATTAATATATATTAATAGAGAGTATTTTCAGGTGTCTTAACCCTAAGCATCCATGTATTTTTCTAAGGGCCAAAGGGACTCGTGGATAATGAGAAAACATTAAAACTGCACACATTATTTTTAAAACCATCAATAAATAAGGGATTTATTATTTAAACTGCTCTATTTTCCTGTTATTTTTTCTCGAAAATTTGGTGTTTTTTCCTTGTCCTGCATGCACAAAATGCAAATTGTCTCATTAAGTTTGATTGTCAATGACAATCATTCTGTTCTAATGTCTCTCTAATATTAAGTTGCTACAATGTAATATGATGCAACATTTTGCAAGTTATTCTTGATCAATATTCATAATCATGGCTATGTGACCCCACATGTTGTTAAATAAGATATTAAATGGTCATGTAAAACAGACATCAAAATGGCAGCTCTTGTGGGACATTATACACAATGTATGAAACACTATTGCAATTAACAAGCCACATGGACTTATCTTTCAGTCCTTTAATGTACATGTAAACGTACACATATTTTTTGTTTGCATTTCATGAAAGGGGGATAATAGTACACGAAAAAATTACGCAATTCTGATTGGCTGAGACCAGTGCAGTTTAAGTGTAACACCAGTGCAAAAAGTGTAACACTGGTACAAAGTAAACTCTGAAAAAAGTTCTCGAATGCGAATTAAAAATGGCTTCAAGAAACAACTTCCAGCAATTTTTCTGCTTGAACTTTTTCATGTTTGTATTATTAATAAGTAATCATACGGTTTTTCTCGTTCAATTTGAAATTAATTTGCACTTGTGAGTTTTTCAAAAAGCTGAAATTGCATGAGCCACTTCAGCAAGTGCAATTTCAGCTTTTTGAAAAACTCGCTTGTGCAAATTAATTCCAAATTGAACTAGAAACCGTATGACTACCTATACTAATCCACTGCCGATACTGTGCGCCTAAATGTATGCTAATTCTGATTGTTTTGTTCATGAACAGCCAACAGAGGCACCAACAGTGGAGAAAAGCTCAGCTGCTAAGAACCCCACAGACCCTCCAAGTCAGCCAGAAGATAAAACGGATGCAACAGGTTTACCTTTTGAAGACTTCAAAAAAGAGGACGACCTGAAACCTTCAGGTGAGTTCATAGCGGTGATTCTTAAAAGTTCTTAACAGGCCTGCTGTTAGTAACCAGTAGCCAGGTACTGTGAGAGAGTCATGAAGAGTTTAGCTTTTAATCAGTTGCGGATTTACATGTATATAAGGTTTAAAATAGCACACAACAGTCTCCAAGACCCGCTTATCTTGGGACGGATTAAGTCGAGCAGGGTCATTCTTGGATAACGCATTGTTCTCATTCTCCGAGACCTGTGCAGTTAGTGGGGGCAAGGGAAAGTTGACTTTCTCTTGCCCCCACTAGCTAACTTTGTCTTCGAGGATGGATGATTCTTCACAGGTGAACTGGTCTTAAAAATGCAGTAAAAATGGTTCTGAGTAGCATGTGGGAAAACACCGATGTAAACGATGACAACGACTGTTGAGAATAGATCGTCACAGTGAACATAACTGACCCTTCTGCCTGTAGTGTTCTAATAAAAAGGTAAACAAAATCGATTTGCTGATCTACTCTCTTTGCCGTTGTTTCTTCACTGCAGATGAACCTGCTGTTAGGAAGACGGACGATGATGATGATCCCGAAGACGTGTCTGAGAACGAGGAAGCGGTATTCAGGAAGTCCCACTCGCGGGCGACTTTCTCCGCCGTGATTGGACTCAGCTGCGGGGCCCTTGTCATCATGATCATCATTGTGGTTGCCATGGCCATGCGCCGACCGCGCCCTAACAACAACACCAAGACGGTGCTCGTCGACACGGACACTGAGGGTGCATCGGAAAAGAGCCATCTTGTCGACATGCAGGAGAATGGCTACGAGAATCCCACGTACAAGTTTTACGATTACTGAACATGCTGGCTACCAGTTGCGCTTACTTGTAGGAATTTACGAAATTCTCGTACATTGTAGCTGGTATTAGACTTGTTCCATTGACATCTTTGATAAGTGATGACGGGTTTTAGACTTGACTGCGTTTGAGATTCACTCTGATTGTATTTATACATGATGCATTTTAGTATAGGATGTAGCAGGGCCTTTCAGAGCACGAGTGAAGCGTATTTACTACATAAAAGGCGAAGTAACTTTTTATAACCGTAATCTTCCTCCAGTGCCATTTCACGAGAGGGTTTCGTTTTAAAAGCAAAGAACACCGTTTGTTTTAAGGTAAACGGATACCGTGTTTTGACTTCCAGGCAGTACAGACTTGTCACTTCTTATTGCGCGTTAAAGATGTTCGGACTCGTGAGTAGAGTGGCGTTTGTACCTGCACTTCAATTATTAAACACCATTTGCTTTGCCAAGATTTGTTTACGCGTTCATCGTTTCTCCTATTTTTTTCTCCTATATTTTTGGCATGGAAGTCAACTACACACACACAAAAAAGTAGTTCTTTGCAATTTGATGATTGAAACCCTCTTGTGTTAATGACTAGTTGTAGATTTTATAGCAGTAGTCTGGGTTGTAAAGAAAGAAGGTGTAGCAATATTTAAATCCAGTGCTTTCTTTGAAAACGTAACGGTATTTATTGGACCGAAAGCCGTGAGAAAATTCGTAAGTTATCTTTCATCCCGTCAACGACGCCAGCTTCGTAGTCTGTAGGCCCCATTTTCAGCAGCGTGGCGAAAATGACCCGCGCTAGAAACGCGTCTCTAACGCGATGAAGTAGTGAAAATCAAGCCTTTGAGCCAGCTCGGACGGCCATCCGTAGACAGGTGTTTGCCTTAAGAGGGAGATAAGTACTTGTAGAAGAGCGATAGAGACCTATATCTGCGAGGTGCTTTGTTTGTCGAAGGGATATAGTTGACTTGAAAGTGTGCTTACCCGTCGGATTTGAATTGTGAAATGAACATCAGCACTGGTATCATCATAAACAACATCAGGAGCAGGGATAACAACAGCATTGACAACAGCAGCATCAACATTGACAACAGCTGCAGCGACAACAACAACAGCATCGTGATCACCATCAACAAACGACAACAATAGCATCAGAAACAACAACGCGAGTAGAAAAACAAAATTAGTACCCACAGAAGCAGCAGCATGATCAGTAACAAACAGAATAACAGCAGCAGCAGTAACAACAACAGCAGCAGAAACATCATCGTCATCATCATCAACAACAGTCACAACAACAACAACAACAAACAGCGGTAGCAGCAATAGAAAAATAGAGCTTGTAGTCTCGTCTCTTCATGTTATGCTAATAGCAAATGCTCTAACTGTAGGCACTTTTGATTGTTTGATGACCTTTTAAATACTTAAAATAAATCATTGTAACTTCTATAAGCATAAAATTTAATACATGCAAAATTAGGCAGAGTGCTGTACTCCAACAAACAAACGTTCCAAGGGGCCTTGAAAGTTGTAAAGCACGGGGATTTCGCTAATAAATATTACATTTTAGTACCTTAATTTTGTGTGGACAGGTCTCCATCGAGACTAAAACAGGTTTTTGATTTGGATAGACGGTTCCTTCCCATGGCCGCTCGATTACAGCTATTTCAATAGACCACGTTCGATATATCAATATTCTAACATGGCTTTGAGGCTTTCAGGACAAAATTGCAAATTTTTTAAGTTGGGGGGTGATCCCGGGCTGAACTTTGCGAAGTAATCATCCCCTAAATATACCAACGTTCAAAAATTCCAGTGAATAACCAACCAGACCACCATTCGGTCTCCTCGCGTAAGCTTAAGCCTTCATCTCACAACTTTAACGCCCGAAGCCAGCGAACGAAGACAACCTACTCGGAAACTAAGGCGGGAGAAAATGTTCCCCCTTCTCGTTTATTCACCGTCACCAATTTCGCGGCCTAAATGCTTCTCCCGTCTTGTAGGATTGGATAAATGTAAAGCCGGGATCCCAAAGCGTCGATTTAGCCAGTAAGACTTGCTTATCGATTAATATTCCAGGCAATTACACGTACGGCACTTAATCTCGTTATCAGACCCTCGACTGTGAGCAAAAGAACTCCTCTACTAATGTTTCCCCAATATGGACAACCAACGATGAAAAAAGAAGAGGGAAAAACCTCACTGGAACAACATTAAATTTATTTCTTTATTGATGTACATCATGGAATGATAGACTACGACCCAACACTAAAAGACATTTCGAAACGTTATTTTCGGTAGAAATTTATAGAGCGCTTTTGCTCGCGTGGCAAGCAGTGCCGTGACGTTGTGTGAAGACACTAGACTCATCCGACGAGATTTCGATTTCTATCACTCGAACGAAGATGGCGCGTGCACTGCCGAGCATTCTCAGAAGCTAAGTCAGTACCGGGGTCTACTTTCTCTAAAGGAACTGGTAGCGAGGTTGCTCTGTGAACGAATGAGTCAGATTTCTTAGCAACGTCACTGACCTAAAAGCAAAACGGCTCAGTCTATTCTCACGGCTTCACCAAGTAGGATTTAAGGAGGGAAAATATCGCGTCTGCTATCGCGGGTTAAAATTCGCACAAAATTTATGATCTCAATTAATGCGGAGAGGAATTCATAACAACTAAATTCCCAGGGCAAATTCAGGCCATAACCTTAACTTTGTCACTCCCTATTTTAACTACCTCGTCAGCTTGCAGAAGTTTTCCATTTTTGCTCTTTCAGCAAAAAAATTAAAAAAATATCTCTTAATGAAGCCCTTTTTTCGGAGACCGAGCCTACGATCGAGGGATGTTTTCTTTGGGACCGAGTTTCTAAGGAATGAAAGGCATAGTCGGTGGAGAGAGGCCCAGTGTTTCGGTGACATATTTCTGTGCTTTTGCTGCCTCGCGGAGTGAAAACGTCTGCGCAAGCTCTGTTTCTGTTCTCACCAGAGCGATGGCTTTGTCGAACAGTTCGATTGCTCTATCCAAGTTCCCCCTGAAGCAAAGAAAAGAAAAAAGACTACAGTTCTTATACACAGTTGCCATTATCATTATGCACACATCGAAACAAATTCTCCTGCCCTCGTGTGCCGATTTGGTGACAAATAGAGAGGACCAATCAGGATGGAGAATTTTGTTCAGTAAAAGATAAGATAACATTTGTAACAGTCTAGACCATGTCCCAACGAAATTAGAAATTCCAGTCCACAAATAGATGTGGCACGTCCGTGTTGAGGCTAGGAGTATTACTACAACTTACCCCCTACCCCCTGGATAGGAGGCTAGTCAACCCACCCCCTCCTCCAAGACAGGAGGCTAGTCTATGACAGTCTCCACCACTGAACCCAAGTCCCAGGTCGCCTTTGAGGTTCGCCGGAATCCACTTATACACATGGCCCCAGTTGTTCAAAGGCTGGATGACGCTATCCGCCGGATAAATCACTATCCAGCGGATAAGTGTTAATAAAACAAACCACGCTATCCACTGGATAGTGATTTATCCACTGGATAGCGTTATCCACCTTTCGAACAACCCGGGCCTGGATAAAAAGTATACCGTTTTAGTAAACCAAGAACACCGCAGATCCTGGCGCGCTTAGTTTGCCAGCTACTCCCACCGAATGAAGGGAAAACGGCCAATTTTGAACTGATGAATTCGTCACAGGGCGGAGCTACACTCTGTAGATTCTGACTGAACTCATCGGCAATCGCCCCTCTTTTAACTTCCTCCCTTCCAATCCCCTACAACAGGCTCGATCCTGACCTTAATAAGATCCCCTATGTCCCTAATTCAACAGCAATCCAAAAATTACCTTTGAACTTCAAGTGTAGCTAGTGTTTCGTAGGCGAAGTCGCATTTCTCGTCGATCGCTAACGCTTCGTCAACTAACTCAACTGCTTTCTCCACGTCTTGCCGTGACTGAAGCATCAGCATGCTGCAAATGAAAATGATCCAAATCTACCTTGTGGCACTATATTTTTTACGGGTTCGAATTTTTGCGTTTTTTGCGCCGGATATTTTCTACGATCCGCAAAAAAAAAAAGTTTTCGCAAAAGTTTACTCCACTGGCGGAACTACTGTATACGCACAAACGTCATTATATTCTTATTGCTGCCATTTATTTAAAATGTCTCTTTCGTTCAGAAAAAAAAAGGATGAAATGAGAAACGTTCAGAAATAATTAAAAAAGGTCAATAAGGATCGTTTCTGGGGTACTTTATTACTTTGTTTTTATTAATTAATTATTTATTACTTTGGTTTTCTCTACGTGTTGTTTCACTTGTCAGTTGCATGCAGTTTAATTTAACAAAATGCAAAAAAAGATGCAATTTCAGTTAAACACGACTTCCCGAAAATCGCAAAATTTTGTATCCAGTACGAAGAAGCAGTCTTTTACAATCGCAAAAATTAGTTACTGCAAATTACAAAAAAAAATCGCCGATGAATTGATTCGCAAAAATAAACTTCCACAAAAATTTAGTGCCACACAGTATCTTCTTCTTACAACATCAATAGGTCGCCAAGCATAGTGGTATGGGGAAAACAGAAATTCATCAACTAAATATCTTTAGAAAATAACCCAAAGCAAATACGCACGCTGATTGGTTTAAAACCGTGTTTCTATAACTCGATAGAAACACAGAACTAGCACAAGCTGTTGACGTAATGATGGCGCGAACAAAGAGAATTTACATTTTGATGATCGAAGTAAACAAGTTGTTTTTCTTTTTCTTCGCCGCGGTATTTTCTAAAAGAAATAGCAAACATGTTCTCCGTGTTCCTATCGAGTTATACAAACACTCGTGAAAGTTTGGGAGAACTCGAAAAAGCTGTGGAAACACTCGCCTGCGGCTCTTGTTCCCACAGCATTTCTCGTTCTCCCAAACTTTCACTCGTGTTTCTATGACTCGATAGCAACACGGCACATGTTTTCTATTTCTTAAAGATTAGTGAGATACGTGGTACTGACCCTTTATAAACTCGATGGACAGGGTTCTGTGGCTCTAGTTTTATCGCAGTGTCAAAATGCTCCTCTGCTTTAGGGAATTGCTGCATTTCCTGAAGTACCTGTGGTGAATTTGAAGAAGACGTGAGATGAAATAACATGATTGGCTTTTAATCAACACGACGTACAGCTGATGAAGGCTTCTAGCGGCTAGAACCTCTCCCGAGAATAGAGAGTGCGTGCAAAAGAGTGTGAAGACTTTTTATTTACGGTTTTGTACTTGAACTCTTTCTTGCCTCAGCAACATCAATTCCTCGAAAGGGTCGCGTCGTGACACCATGAAATGGGCAATTACCGTCCATACCACGATACAGAGGCCTGCTATATCATGAGCGAGCTTAATGTTATGTAAGGGAAGCATACATCAACTTTGTTTAACGATGGTGACACACAACACTCTTCAACTGATAAACCTGTGGCCCTTAGCCTGCGTGGCCGGCGTCGAAGGGGAGGGAAAGGGGAAAATGACTGCGCGAAGTGAGTGAGCGTGAGCAAGGCGAGAACCAACAACAAACTCAACCCACATAATGACGCCGGGTCCGGGAATCGAACCCGGGACACATTGGTGGGAGGCGAGCGCCCTCACCACTGCGCCACCTTTATCCTCGATTGTTGCACTTGAACGACAGACCCATGCGTGACAAGATTGACCCTTGTGTGACACAAACCTGCGCAAAGAGACTGTGTGCGTCCGCTGACTCGGGATACTTCTCCACTGTTTTCTGTAGCATGTCCATAGCCCCTTGGGCCAAGATCGGAGACTGTTGAAGGGCGGCGGACTTGTAAATACAATACGCCAACTGAATTCTGGCCGGGATGAAACCGTCGTTCAGAGATATGCACTTCTCAAAATCTTCCTTGGCTTCGTGAAGTTTCTCTGAGAGGAAGTGTATCTGCAAGGAAAACATGGTCGTGGGTTCAGGTTTGCTCAAAAGACTTTTCTGTTGTTCTTAGTCTTGGCGGGAGCGGATGAAGAAGTTATTAGTTATTAAAGTTATTCCCTAGTCGAGGATGGGGCGAAGACAACTGGCAGAACTGGAGAACTGGAGTGAAGTCCTCTTTCTTCCCGCTTTCTCTTGGCCCCATCCTCGACTTAAGACCCTGTTCACGGGCTAAGAAAGAGGACGCCCCAAAACTCCACACCATTCCCCTCTCGGCCACCTCACTCCCAGCCAGTTCCTTCTCGGCCCTTCCAGCCAGAGCCTGTTCACAAGGCTAGTTGGAAATTTTGCACATGAAAAATCTTGGTTCTTATAACATATCACGTAACAATATTCGCTATAAGTAACGACATGGAACATAAGACAACCTTCCAACTGTAGCATGCAGCAAATGATGTAAAATACTACACAGTACTGGGCTTATAACCAGAAGAAAGTACCTCCCGTTTATAGTTTGAGAACTAAATCGCATCTAAGACAACGAGCATATATTCGAGGGATGCGAGATATTGTCAGAGAGCTCTTTGGATTCGACAAGTTATCTTTTCATTTGGGGGGTGAAGAGTGGGATTTCAGGGGGTAGGGGTGGAGTTTCTTTGTTTAGGCGGGGAAGGGACATTTCCGGCAGCTTATGTAAGCTTAAACTCTTCTTGAATAAGGTATTTATTTTAATTTCCAGGCAGTTAGAGGTTTACATACCTGACCTCGATGATGATAAATATCCGAGTTATCAGGGTCGAGCGATACGGCCTTGGTGAAGTCTTGAAAACATTCCATGACATTACCAGCCTGAAGTTGCATGCTTCCGCGTTTGATCAAACAGTTTACTTTCAGCTAAAATGGAAAGCAAAAGTTTCTAACGACTGAATTTCATGTGGCTAAATGTAATTTAGGCTAAGTTAAACGCAAGACAATGCTGGCCAGCAGTATCTCCCAGGGTTCGGGTGCGGGGTGGCCGGGGGTTTTGTGCAGGGGTCCCACATGGCTTACAGCTCGGCTTCGGATGTCAAGTCATTTGCGTTTTGTTAGTGCTGTCGGATAGCTCGCACTGTGATGCAAGCGTGAGGTGCAGTGTTTATTGTTAACAATAGATTGTGAGCTGGAGATTTGTACGAGGTGATATTTGATGAGGCTAAAAGAAAACACAATTTATAAATAACACGAAGGGTGAAAGGACAGGGTTCAGATACTTAAACTAATTTTTGAACTGTTTCATTGTTAAAAGACCTCAAAATAAAAGGTTTATTTCAGAAAGCTGCAATGTATTTAGTACCACTAAAAAAATGTGAATGACAAGCAATTTCCCAAAGGCGCGGCGCATATTTTGCAAGTGCAACAAATTACTTAAAAATTAATATTACTTAATAGCAACACAAGACTCGCACGCACAGTTTGACACTAAGATCACAAAAGCAGGGATAATTTTGACAAAAATCGAAGGCTCTTCAGATATGTAGATTAACATTTTTTCAGTGCAAAACACCTAAATACCTTTCTTAACATGAAGAGAAAATGTCAAGTGTTCACGGTTCAAGTGTCCTGACTGTAAATATAGAGGAACATTCACAATATACAGCTGCTGTAGCAAGTGTTATATTAGCGGACAGTTTACCTTGGTTGATGTCTGCTCGTCATCAGCATTTATCACTTGTGTCAAGTCATGAATAGCTTCATCCACTTTTGATATCAAGGTATAAAGAGTCCCTCTTAATGCAAACGCTTTTATGTAGAGTGACCCAGATCCTAGAACACAGCAGTATTATAAGGCCAAGGAATTTGTAAGTAAGAATATCTCATGACGAGGTTTGGCTCTTTGCTATAACTGTTCCAGCCTGAATGGTGGAATGCTCTACCTACACATGAATGAGTGCTGAAGCAATTAGACTTAGCAATGCTAAAAAACAAATTAACTTCATCAGAAACTAAAATGACTTGTTTAATGTACATGTAATATTATTACTCATGATTTAATTTTGTAGAATCACACTGAAGAAATAAGAGGAACTCATTATGAAGTGAGGGTGACTAACAACAACAAGGACATAAATGGGAGCAACCCTTATAATTCTGCCACCTTGTTTATAATTTATCTGATAAGATTTTGGCAGCTTCTATGGCACCATGATTTGATTTTTAATAAAAGAAGTATTACATGTATTAATGGGGTTGCAATGAACCGACATCCCACTTATACTGTACAGAAAGTTAAGCAAACCTTTTTCAATCTGCTGGGTGCACAAGTCGACTATGTTATCGTATTTCTTTTCTTTCATTTGTTTAACAGCTTCGAGAAACGGTGAATCTTCAGGCAGATCTTCCTCAGAATGAATTTCTAATGTGTCATCTAAAACAAAACAGAATTATACAATGACATACATGTAACTCTCGCAGAAAGTTTCACCCGAAGTTAGACTGAATAGCTAATAACACTGTCATGGGTGTCTTGCAGGTAGTTACACAATGAAAGGTCTCACTTTAAGAGTTCTGTTGAGAGTAGATCTGTCCATAGTCTACCAGTAGTCCCTCTTTCACTTAGTCTGTCATGCAGGACATTTTTTCCCTCGCTGTTTTCTTTGGCATAATGCGTGAAGGACTAAGTGAATGAGGAACTACTTGTAGTCTAATCAGTACAGTATATTTTCTCAGTGCTGGTAAATGCGAGTGTTAATTCTGAGCATTGTTTGTCTCTATTTAGTTTGCAGCTGCACATTTGCTGAAGTACGTGTCACTAATGCGACAAAGCAAAAACAAAAACAAAATCTACATGGCAGATTTGAACCAAGGCCAATGAAAAAGAAATATTAATAGCTCATAAACTCTACACTTGATCCTGCTAGAGCTGCTGGGCCACTAAAAGCATAAACCTTGCTTAATTATGTCCAACTTTACTCCACTCCTTGACCGGCCCTATACCGGCCTAGGGTTATGGCCAAGAAGTCAAAGTCGCTCCACACCTCGCAAATATCCAAAAAAAGTGATTGCAACCTTTTCAGAATACTCCTGTCTTCATGAAGCATACACATATGATTTAAAATTCTACTTATGGCATAATGAGCCTACAGTGGTCACAATTAAAGAAAAAATCACTAAACAACATTTTACAAGTATGTTTAACTAGTGCAATTACTTCAGGTTCTTTGCAACTTACCGTGGCAAAAAGATTCTAAATAAGCTTTAGTATACGTTGGAGAAGGTAAACTTGGTTCTCTGTTCTGTATTTAAAAAAAAGAAACATATTGAGAGCAAGTTCAAATACCAGATTCTCCATTATAATGATATTTGATCTGAATTGATTTGAGCTTGTAAGAATGAACAAAATAATTTATAGATTTGGCCAATCCTAAAAGCATAACTCCTGGGCCTGGTTGTTCAGAGATCGATTAAGCTAACCCAGGATAAGCGATGATTTTGAGTTTAGTTTTGTAATGTTGCGGTGAGGTTTTCTGTATACTGTTTGGCCTTCTGTTTCCATGTTTGAGTTTAAATAATCACAAAATACACAAAACAAAAGCGGTGAAAAACATTTGTATAGAAGAAGAAGTTATAATTCGGTTAACTTTTAATTCTGGGTTAGCGTTAACCGGCTTCCAAACAACCCGGCCCTGTTTACAACAAGTCAACCTAACATGAGCCCACGATCCATTTGAAAACCAGCACTTGGTCAGTGGTCAACTTTACAAAAGTGACCTCGATGAGCTCACAACTTGATAATGCAACATGGTCATGTGATACTGGACAGCGGATACCTTCTTTTGACAGGTGTCAATTGACCGTAACATGGATGTCCAATATGAAAGAAGGACACTATAAACCAAGGGCACATGTCTCTGTCAACCTGGAGGAGCTCTTAAAAGAGTTTTCAATCTATTTCTCAGCACTGACGCTTATGTAAAGTCTGTACCTTGTAGTATTCTTGAGCCTTCTCTTTTCCAATTTCTTTTAAAACTCGATCTGCTTGCAACATCCAGTTTGGATTGTTAAATCCCTCAATCATGCACACTGCTGTAAGATCTGCAAAATGAATGATTACGACATGTTTGACTGGTCACAAACTACATTGTATATATCACAGCATATAGGTCTTACTTTAAAAAACAGTATTATGAAAAAAAGGAAGAAACATACATCTGCAGGATGAAGAAATACTTGATAATTTACACAATTAACACTACTCATAAAAAATACATTAGTCAAATTAAGTCGGTCTGTTAGAAGTCTGTTTGTCGGTTTCGTTTACGTCGTGGATGAGTCATTTGTAAGGTGCTGGTAGTTGTTGACATCAGTTAGAGGTTAAGTTAGTGTACCAACTTTCCAGAGTCAGTCACTGAAAAGAGTTCATACTGTAGGTTAAGCATTGTGCAGTGCCCTAGTCAATGTTGTGGTTTTCCAGTTGATGATGTACGGCAATGTGATTGTTGACATCACCATTTCTTGTGGCACGTTTGTGTTCAGTCAGTCTCATGTTAAGGTTTCTGCCAGTCTCACCAATGTAGGAAGCCTGGCAGTCGGAGCAGTTGATCTTGTAAACTGCTCCCTGTCTGCACTGTTGTTGTTGGGTTTGTCCCTGTCTTTAACTTTGGTCAGTAAGTGTCTTAACATAGTTGTACATGTAGGTTTGTGGGCAACACAGATGTTGTAGGGCTGTAGGATTCGTAAGATGGTCTCAGAAGTGCCCTTAATGTAAGGTATAGTCACTATAGTAACATGTGTTGGGTTCCTGTGAAAAACATGTTCAAGGTGTTTGTTTTTGTCATGTTAACTGTCCAGTATGTGACAAACTAGTTGTGCTTGTCTAGTAGTCTTTATAGTCGTGGCTTTGTGTGAAGTCGGGTTGTAGGAAGGTTTGTCAAGTAATCTGTCAGTATGAGTCAGTTTTCTGCACACTGTCATTCCTAATTATCTTGTTGTTGCAACTTACCAAACAGTCTAGAAAAGGAAGTTTTCCATTTTCTTTGGTAAACTGCATGTTGCCATTCTGTTCGTTAATTTAGCCTTTGTGAACGGTGGTAAAAGTGTTGCCAGTGTAGCGTAACCAAAGTGGTATTGTTTGTCGGCAAGTTGCAAGGGTGCATTCCTCCACGTGTTGTATCACAATTTCTTAGACAACAACTGAAACAGTCGACCCTATGGCTATTCCATGCAACTGCTTGAAGTGTTTGCAGTTGAACTGAAATCAGGGCTTCCGGGATTATGCGTTTCTTTTTCAGCAAATTATGCACTATTTTTTGCCTAATTATGCGCCCAAAATCCCGAATTATGCACAAATTATGCGAATTGCACAATATTTTTTTAGCGAAAAATTGAACGCTTTTTGCAACAAAGTGGTGGCTATTTGTACCGCTCCAAGCTGCGACTAATTTGGTCGCCATGGCGAGTGAAAAAATAATTTGGTGACTAAAGTTTATGAGCCGGTCGCCAATTTGGCGGCTGGTGCAGTAGAAAAGGCTGATTGTTCATCAATATAATCACTAAGCCAAACAAATTTTAATCACAATTTGTTTGTATGCTTGTCTTTCTTACCCGTTTCTTTTTTCTTTTATTTACTTTCCTTAACGGTAAATAAGACTGTTCAACAAGAAAAACAGTTGAAAATGAAAACTAACATCATCGAAACGTTCTTCGAACGATTTCAATGTGGGCTCGTTCTGGTCATCGGGACTAACCCCATGTAAAGTGGCACAAAGTGTCCTTCTTTGAAAACGATTCGAATTTGGCGACCAAATTTATCGTAATTTTACAGAGGGAGGTCGCGAATAGGCGACTTCTGAAAAACTTGAGCTTGAAACGCTGATTTGCTGTGAAAATGTACCGTATTTATGGGAAAAAATATTCCATGCATCTCTCAAGGTATGAAAAAAGCAGGCTTATAACCAAATTTTCGAAATTTTCCAACATTATGCGCCATTGTGCGTTTTTTTTCCGGAATTATGCGCTCAGAGCTGTATTATGCGATTTTCCATCGGCGCATACTTCCAGAAGCCCTGTGAAATTAAGTCAATGTAAGGCAAAGGTTCAGTACATGCAAGTCCATGATGTCTTCTGTCGGTAATGGTAGATTGTTGGATAGCAGTACTTGGTACACAGCAAAGCCAATTGAAGTGGAATACTGGTGAACAGTGATTTCACATCAAAAGGCAAATCTGTTATCGTCAGGTATCCATACTTTCTCAATATCGTCAATAAAGTTCTCTGTAGATTGTAGTTGTATAGATTGTATACAAAATTGCAACTCTTTTCTCTCAAAGAGAACATTCAGTTACCTTGAAGGCACTCTTCTTTCTTGCCAAGTTTTTCATACGCCCGAGCTCTCTTCATGAAGGCTTTAGAATACTTCTTGTTCAGTTCTATGGCTAAAAGCAAGACGGAAAATAAGCAACTGTAATCAGTGAATTTTGTGACCACGAAACCTGAACACCACATAATGGTGACTGAGTGGCTGCAATACGCACTTTTATTTGATACATGTATATAGCAAGAATTTTAGGCAATAAACCTTGCAAATAGAATTCTAGATCATTACGTGCTATATTTTCACATGTGAAAAAGCGATATGTCCAATCTGTTTCGGGTATAGCATTCTTCACATGTGAAAAATATAACAAATCACCACCTAGAGTAGAATCACTTAGCCAATCAGAGCAAAGCACTCAAATGGCTTCCAAAAAGCATGGTCTTGAAATCAGCGCCCACTTGAAGTTTGTGTCTTCCTGTTTTAGTTCACTTTCGGAAACAGCAGCGGAAAATATCGAACATCGTGATCACTAGTACATGTCTTTCAGCTTCAGCCAACAATCGTCTCAAAATGTCTGATCTCTGTTTCAAGGGGGAAACATTCAAGGAGGAACATTTAACCATTTTTTTACAAACAGTATAAGTCAACAGAGTTTGAATTTGTCTTTGCACAGCACAAAGTGCCATCATTACATGATTGAATCTAACAGTGATTAGGGACAAGCGAAAAGATTACACACTTTGTATTTTTAATACAAATACCCCTTTATTATATTTAAGCTTGTGTAGGCTCTTTGTTCGCTTGTTGCTGGACGGGAAAGCAAATTTACATCAGCCTTCAATTTTTTCCTGTTCTGCATGTAAGCTTATGTTATCAGGAAAAATGAAACTGATTTAAAGGATCTGTTTAATTCTCACTATAATTATATACAATAAACAAATTACGGAAAAACTTTTTTGTACGGATTTTTATCCACGAGTTGAGAAAACTTTGGAAAACTCACTTGTTTGCGGCGCTCACTCGTTAATTTTCCAAAGGTTTGCAACTCATCAATAAAAATATGTACAAAGCACTTCTATGAAGTAATCTATGTAAAGCTTATGACTTTACTGATCAAAGTATCACTACAATATTTTGTGTAGCTTTGAATTAGATGTTTTAGTACAATTTAATGCTGGTGGTAGCCCTGTAATGGACTCGCATCTCATCCAAGGGGGGGGGGGAGTAAAAGTACTCCTTGTCCGTTCATGTTACAGAATCCGGGAAAAGCTCCAGCTTGACGAGCCCCTTGGCTCGTATGCAGACTAAACCTTACCTTACTTTGCACAGATACAATGTATTTGTTGCTTTTATTGCTTTTACTAACCTTTAGTAGCATCAGCAAGCACCTGTTCATAGTTTTTCTACAATAGAACAGGTATGAAATATTAAGAATTTTAAACAAAGGACAAAGTGGTGAAATTGAATTGACTTGGCAATAAGCTTGACTTGTAACTAACTTCATATAATTAAGCCTGGTCCTGAACGGGTGAGAACAGACTGAAGAGAAAAGAAGAGAAGAGAAGAAAAGAAAAGAGATAAGAAAATGGAAAGAAAAGAGAAAAGAAAAGAAAAGAAGAGAAAAGAGAAAAGACAAGACAAGTTCAGAGAAAAGATATGGGATAAGAAGGGCATAAAAAAAGGCAAAACCAGAAAGATACATGGACAAAATGTTTTAAGGGTTAACTTTATCACCTGTTGTTCATAAGCTGCTGCCCTGTTTTGGTAATATGTTGCTAGATCAGTCTTGTTGTCTTCAGGACAGAGATTGATGGCGTCTGTATAACATTTAATTGCCTGATCAAATTTTCCACCCTTGAAGTATTTGTTACCCCTTACTTTGTTAGCTGCAGCTTGTGCTGCTGGTGTCTGAAAACAAAATATAAAACAGCCAAACATTGTTAATTCCAAGATTCATGTCTCAATAATATTATTTATCATTCGATGCATTTTTTCCTTTCTTTACATTGGCCGAGAGCCCACCACGTGACCTGCAAATAACTGCCTACAAATAATGGTCTGCTCATGCGTAGTACCGTCTAAACGTGTTTTGCTGCAAATTCTGCTCATGCGTAGTTGGAACCACATTCTCGAAAGAAAAATGACAGACCGCTTCCCTGAGCTTCCAGGAAGTGATTAAAATATGAAAATAAACGTGGTGATCGAATGATAAAACAATTATTGAACTCGGGTATCGCAAAATATCGTGATTTGTCAGTGTCTTGCAGATCAATTATTTGCCTCAGCCTTCCGCTTCGGCAAATAATAATTGATCGGCTCGCCACTGACAAATCACGATATTTTGCTCAACCTCGTCCAATAATTGTTAATTATTTGTGTTACAGATGATTGTGGGGTTACCAAATATAATAAAAACTGAAAATCTATGTACATGGATGAACCTAGCGTGTTAATTGATGGGCCATATTAATCCTGGTTTCAAAATAAATCACAGAATCTTGAACAAATTGAAAGCTACAGGTTTTGGGAACTCATTTTGCACAATGTCTGTTACTTCTCATCTATATTCTTTCCACCCGAGTTAAATAGAGATTACAAGATGTACAGAATATGGACCATCCCACTTAGTTCCCCATCCCACTCCTACTTCATATGCCAAGGTGATCACGAAGTGCATGTGTAAGATGTTCTGGATAGTTTCCAAAAGTTTGAAGTGTACTGGAGTTCACAATAGTCTGTACATGCATACATGAATGATCATCACAGTTATGTACACAACTTAAGAAGCTGTGAAATTTAAGTCTGAAATATCACAGCTGTTTAAGTTGTGTACATGACTGCAATGATCATTTTTTCCCTTTATACTTGTACATCGTTCTCTGCAGTTCAGATGCATGATTTTTCATATTTTCACTCGCAGCCAATATATTAAAATGTGGTCCAGGCAAAGTGCCTGCCAGAAACCTGGTTTTATGACAGGCTCCCTATCTCCTATGGCTACTTTCTTCATAGGCTCAATTTCTGCCTTTCTCTTGGGTCCAGTCCCTGAGCATCCTCCCCAAGAAGGAGGAATTGAAGGATCCATTAGGCTAATCAACCATATTTTCTGCAGTAACTCTCCTTCTTATTCTTCTTATTTTCTTCTAGCCTACAACCCTTTTTTGCAAGCCACCCCCCCCCCCCCCCCCACCTCACCAGGTGTAAATTATGGATGATCCCTGAATGAAGGACGGGTGCCATAAATTACACAGGAACCACAATGCTATGTACAGTTTACATGTACACTTAACAAATTGACGTCAGTTTTTCATGCATCTGTTCTTTTATTGATCATGGATTTCGTCTCAACATTGTTGTTGCCTAACAGAAGCCTGGTGTTAAAACAGGCTCCCTATCTCTTATGCTACTTTCTTCATAGGCTCAATTTCTGCCTTTCTCTTGGGTCTAGTCCCAGAGCATCCTCCCCAAGATTAGGCTAATCGAGCCTATTTTCTTCAGTAACTCTCCTTATTTTTTTTATTTTTTTTCTGGCCCACGCCCCTTTTTTGCCATTCACCCCCTCCTTCCCCCCCCCCCCCCACCTCGCCAGGTGTAAATAATGGAAGATCCCTGAATGAAGGAGGGGTGCCCAACTAAACAAGGGAGGTGAAGATTTTTTTTCTCTTTATGAGGAACCTTTGTTTTTTTCACCCTACCAAGTTTTCTTCAGACACGTCATCGCCTTGAGGAGCTTCATTCCCAGGCACTCCACTTTTGCTTGCAGAAGTCTTATCACTCTCCGTCCCTTTTTCCGCGTCTCGATCCTTGGTTTGCGAGGATTTCCAGTAGTAGAACGCGCCTAAAATGCAGGCCGCGGCCACAGGAGCCCCAATGAGGGCTGCAATCTGCCACTTGGTAAGCCCTCCGCCCGATTCTTGCGTACTCATGATCAACTGTTCCTGAAAAAGGTGATCAAATAACACTTGTTCGACGATCGATCCCTTGCAACTCTATTTCTGAGCCATATTGGATTTTTGCGCACGTGTGTACGGTTGCGCATAAATTTGGAATTTACCTGCTGGCTCGCAAATACTGTGGGCTCTAATCAAATTTCGCGAGGCTACCAAGTACCAAAATGGCGACAGAAGACTGGCCGTAATGCAGCTTGCGTGTTTTATGAGACGTTTATAACGTTTTTAGTTATTCTAGATGTCCGGGACACGTTTGACGCGCAAGGTCACAGTAGAAGGCAGCAAAAAGCTCCCAGAGGGAAGTAGTCAGAGTTCAAGTTCGAGTTCTGGAACAAGACGGAGTGTTTTTGATCGACTGGGCCCTGGAACAAGCGAGGTAAGCTTTCGTTGAAATTGGCATCGTGTTGGTTTCTCTTGATGACTATTTGTTTGCATCGATCGCTTGCATGCGGCAAAATCTGTTTACTTGATTTACGGTCAGTTCGTTCCATGGTCAGATCGTTCCAAGTCAGATCGTTCCAATCAATAGTCAGATCGTTCCACAAAATAGTCATATCGTTCCACAACATGGTCAGATCGTCCCACATATGAAAAGCCAAATTTGTTGAGACTTTATCCTAAGTCGTTTAAAAACAAACAAGAAACGAATAATTTTATACCAACGAGGAATCGATCGACGTTTCGGAAAGACATAGCACAACAAAGTAAAAGCCCTCCCGTTCTGGAAGTACAGTATTTCGAAGCGCTAGTAACCTAAATTATTTTCAACGCGAAATATAGCACAACAAAGTAAAAGCTATGGAAGTACAGTATTTCGAAGCGCTAGTAACCTAATTTCTTTTCAACGCGAGATGTATGCAAATTTTGAAAACAACGCGAGTTTCGAATTACAATCTCGATTTATGTTAATTTGTCTTGCCGAAAATATAATCGAGCATTGCAAGCATCGTATTGTTATACATGTAAGCACTATCAGATTGAAACTTATAACCTTTTATTAACACTCCTTTTACATGCGGGGACGTGTTGCTCGTCCGGATGTCTTAGGAACTTATATTATCTAACTTTTACATACAAAATGACCTTAATCTTGAACAAGTCTTAACTAAAATTCTGTGAACTAGTTTGGCATGGCAAGCAGCACCAACTGATGTCGACACCTGCCCGTACGGCTTCACGATAAGCTTGTTGAGTAATGCCTACAAAAAAAAATTGAAAATAAATAATTGTCAGATAGGCTTACGAGAATTCAAGAGCGTCTTAATGAATAACATTTTTTAACTTACCAGTGTTGCAGGTACGATGATTCCACTTCAAACAACCATCGCACTGTATCGCTTGCTGTCTTGTTGTTACCGTCTGATTACAAGAAATGCATTTGTCGGCCATTTCGTTGAAGTAACAATCGATTTCGCAGAATATACAATGTAGAGACGTGCTCGAATACTGATCAATGATCTGGGTGCTTATTTTATGACTCGCTCTGGTTTTATACACAACGGTGGTTAGTTAATTAATTCTTAAGGATCACATTAAATTCATCTTAATCGTGATTTGTTGTTTTATCTTAGAAGGTGATAACTTGTGCCAACATGCATAACAATAGCTCGTGCACGTGTCTTCTAAGAGGTTAGCTTTCTTTTGTTCAATAATTCATACCCGTGTATCAATCTAGACTTAAAATGTTAAATAAATGGAACGAAGTCATGTAATTAAAGCCGCACGAAGTTAAGTTAATATGCTTGCGGCTATCAAGAGCTTCATACTTTTACGGCAACAGCATTAAAAGCCGGTTAGATAGAAAATCAAATGAAGAATGATCATCGCAATTGCGATCGCAACTGGGTAAAGAAGCCTGAGTACAAATTATAGATATTTGCTCGTGGTTTATGGATAAAAGCGAATTCAAAACTGTGACTTAACATAGCCAGCGACGGCATGTTAGCGACCACGAACATAGCGCCGGAAACCGTCGTAAACCATTACAGGTTTCTCTCGCTGCGGTTTAAACTAAAACCCACTTTACATGTGAGCGACCTCGAACGTAGCGAACATAGCGCCGGAAACCGTCGTAAACCATTACAGGTTTCTCTCGCTGCGGTTTAAACTAAAACCCACTTTACATGTGAGCGACCTCGAACGTAGCGAACATAGCGCCGGAAACCGTCGTAAACCATTACAGGTTTCTCTCGCTACGGTTTAATCTAAAACCCACTTTACATGTGAGCGACCTCGAATGTAGCGCTGCAAACCGTCGTAAACCATTACAGGTTTCTCTCGCTGCAGTTTAAACTAAAACCCACTTTATCGACACTTTACATGTGAGTGACCTCGAACGTAGCGAACGTAGCGCCGGAACCGTCGTAAACCATTACAGGTTTCTCTCGCTACGGTTTAATCTAAAACCCACTTTACATCGAGCGCACTAACGAAAACGTAGGCTGCAGAATACTTTATTCTGTTTACTGTGTTGTGGTTGTGAAATAGTGCATCGTGAAATTAATACGCTCTCACTATTATGCAAAGACATGTAGTTGTGAAAATACTTTAATCCATGTTCTGATCTAGATATAACATATGTGGGACGATCTGACTATTTTGTGGAACGATCTGACTATTTTGTGGAACGATCTGACTATTGATTGGAACGATCTGACTTGGAACGATCTGACCATGGAACGAACTGACCGGATACCGTTTACTTCTGTGGAGATTAATAAGCATTTAGGGGATGAAGATTCAACGTAACGGAATCTTTGTGCCCAAATTTAAGAACGCTTCCGTGAAGATTGTGAAACTCAGGTTTGATGGTTTATGACTCTGACATTTACACCACCGATAACCGATTGAGAATGCTATAAGTAAATGTACCATGTAGGCACATAAGCTGATATGTTTAGGAGCATTCTTCTTAGAAATTCGTGTCAACTTTTGTTTCTCTTCATCATCATCTACAACGCACATGTACAGTGGTAAATTGAAATGAAATAGACTCTGGTTTAACTGTCAAAATTTGCCAGAGTCGCTGCCAAAGTTTATTTTTGCAATATTTTTATTCTTGTAGCGATCAAGGATCAGGGAGCCATATCCTCCTGAGAAATGCAGAAACTGGTTGCGAGATGGCAGATGTCAGTTTGGAAGAAACTGTAAATTTCTTCATGGGCCTTTTAGTGAGCCAAAGCAAAGAACTAAGAGTGTGAGGAGTATTGTGAGAAGTGATGTTGACAGGTACAG
This sequence comes from Micromussa lordhowensis, assembly GCA_964020085.1. NCBI lineage: Eukaryota > Metazoa > Cnidaria > Anthozoa > Scleractinia > Lobophylliidae > Micromussa > Micromussa lordhowensis. The sequence goes on along the minus strand of OZ026599.1, from coordinate 31,914,807 downwards.
TATGGCTCATATACCTGTACTTGTAAACACACAGCACATAATAATAATAATAATAATAATAATAATAATAATAATAATAATAATAATAATAATAATAATAATAATAATAATAATAATAATAATAATTTCAAAACTAAAGCTTTAAACAACAATAATGAGAAAAAGTATACTATCGCCTAAATTACAAAATATTAATATGCTAAAATGATAGTTACAATTATAAATATATCGGAATATACTAAAAACTTCATTTTAACTAAATAATAATAATAATAATAATAAAAGTAATAATAATTATTATTATTATTGCGAATGTTTGAGACAGCGTATTCCCAGTATGAACGATTTTAGTATTTTGTGATATATTTCATTAAGATAATTTATTGCTATTCTCTCAAATGTACTCATGTAATTATTTTATAGCCGATACAAGTCTTTTATACCCAGCATATTATGTAAGTTATTTTTTTAAATTGTGAATAAAGTTGACTTATTATTATTATTATTAATAATAATAATAACAATAATAATAGTAATAATAACACTAATAATAATAACAATGATAATGGTAATAATACATGTAATAATAAATCTAATAACTAAAGTTTTTGACAAGCAATTAGGAATAAAAAGCAGTGCTATTAAAGAATGACATTTCGACGTCTCCGTGCCATCATTTTCAAATTCAAATAAAACACATAATCACATTTATATTCATAAACAATGCATTGCTCGTTAATACATGTAAGTGGTGGTTCATTAAATGGTTTATTAACAAGGTATCCATCCAAAAAAATGGCTGTTCATCTGTCACTTACTAATAAATTGAAGGGCTTCCTGCAAAAAGGCGTATATCGCTTTTTTAGCGGATTTTCATTTTTTGCAGGATCAAGCTAATTTTTGGCAGACTGACTTGTGTTGACATGAAAAACATTGTTCCGAAACTGTTCCGTAATTGATTTTGTTGGTTTGCGCTTTGTTTTCGAGAAATAACGTATGCAAAAAAACTCACAGTCTTCTAAGCGCCATCTTTTGGAGATCTTTTAACACCTATCTAGCAGACAGACTGTTGAGAGTGTGCCAAGTCAAAATCAAATCCCACAGAATCTTAGCTGCACTTTCTTTTGAGTCAAGGGAAAATAGCACACGAGCAGAAATCTGGGAACGGATTGTTTACATCGGTTATTGTGACGTGAAACACAACACGTGAATTGATTGTGCGTCAAAAGGAAATAGTGCATGCTGCCTTAGAGCTCTGTCAACTAATATTTTAAGCCTTGTTTTAAAGTACCTTGCATGCCTGCCAGGTGGTTGAGAGGCATCATAAAGCCTTGATAAACCCGTAAGTCACCAGCACGTTTTAAAGAACCAAAATGTGCTCTGATGTTCGAGCGAGGATATACTCATGTTATCGTTGTTTGAAGTCAGGTCGATCCAGGCAGCAAAGTTCAAGAGCAGTTCTTGCCCAAGAAAAAATGCTTCTTGTGAGTTGTGGCTCATTTGCCAAGCGTTGCTGGTGTCAAAGTTTGGAAAGCGAGAACTGGTTTTAGACTTCTAAAATGTCTTGCATCAATTGGAATGTGGTTGTGTACGCACAAGGCGAAAGGAGCCTTCCCAAGCATGCATAGCGATCGCGCTCACTGGACGTTTCATTGGTTTGGTGGCCTGGTAAACAGCAACATACCGTAAGAGGAAGTGGATGTTTGGAAGTTATTGACACAGGGATTCACATAGATAATGGACAACAAGTAGCAATCGATTATAACATAAATTTTATTTTAAATCGGCATGATTTGCAGTGTTTCGAACTTCTGGGATCAGGGGACAGAACCCTAACCTTGAAGGCTTCACGAAGTCAACATTTTGCTCTGCCGTAAGTCAAAAGAGTATCTCTGCGATCACTTATTGTCGTAGACTGTGAGCGGTCCCTCTTTTGCTCGAAAATTCATAGAGAAAAATGGAAGGATAAACGGAAATCAACATGAGCGTGCGAGTGTGATATGCGAAGCCGCGAGCCTTAAGTAGCGCAGGCGTCGGACACGGCTCGCGGCTTTTATGAAACAAAAGGTTTCTTTTGTTCTTTTGTTTTTCAAAGACTGAGTTTTTTGCATACGTTATTTCTCAAAAACGAAGCGCAAACCAACAAAATCAATTACGGAACAATGTTTTTCATGTCAACACAAGTCAGTCTGCCAAAAATTAGCTTAATCCTGCGGAAAATGAAAATCCGCTAAAAAAGCGATATACGCCCTTTTTGCAGGAAGCCCTTCAATTACAAGTAAACTAAAGATGATTTCTAGTCCATACTGCACACTCTCAAAAGTTTGTTTGCGTTTTTTGTTTTGTCTCATGTAAGACATCACAAAATGTAAACATTTTGCAACTACTTACATGAAGTGAATTCAAATTTTCAAAACAACTGCCATTATGGATGCAAAGCAGTCAAAGCTTTATGCTTCTTTCTTTCTCATATCACTTGATGAAACAACTTTGCAGCTGTAAAAATCAACGAAGCTGTTGGAAAAAGAGTTTGAAAGGCCTATCATCGATTCGCATTTCATCGAGTGTGGTTTATAATGTTTATAAACATTAGAGTGCTGAGACTGCACAGTACGGACTGGAAATCATCTTTAAAATATTTACAATTAAAATGTATAAAAGGTGATTTGTCTTGTAGGAATATTTAGAAGAATTTTCATTTAAGATAAAGCATGCAATGTTAAGAATTTATGTAATTTACAAATAAAAATGTAATAATCACTACAATTTTTGATATCATTCAGAAGACTATTAAATAGAGATGCAGTAGTATCATCAAAGCTTCCATTTTCAATGAGGACTATAAGCCTAGTAGTGTTACTAGTGCTTACCATTATTTTATCAGTCAGAATAAACTGATTATATAACAAGCACATCCTTAATTCTTCTATTAACTGGCCTGACTATTGAAATTCGAGTTCTGGATGGGGCCACTGCGTAAAAGACTTTATATCTTAGAGTGCCTGAGTGCTTACTGTTTGTCAGTCAGAATAAACTTGTTAAGATAGTCGCTAATTATTTAACGATATCTCAACCGGTTTACTGTGAATGGCAAAAATAATGGTGAGGGTTTTTCAAAATTAGGCAAACCAACCAAAGTGCAGTGCTTACCATGTTAATATAAAAGACTGAAAACTGTTAGTGGAGTGAGGTGGGGTGGGGGGGGGGTATTTGGCAATGACAGGGGAATTCCTTCCATTGCCTTTAAGAACACAAAAAGAGGAGTTCATTACATGTAGATGATGTACTGTGCATTCCTGGACGGATTTTACAGTAGACTTTTATCTGAAATTTCTGGATATTTTTAGGTAAATAGTATTCACTAAGCACCCCCTAGCTCTCTCTGACTGGTAGTAAGTATGTAAAGTGTACCCTATCAGGCATTTTAGTGTGTAAAGGAGGCAAGTTTCTAAAGAAACTGTGGTGCTGCGTCGGTGGGAGTATTACAAGATAATTTGGTTTTATCAACTGGGTTGATAATGTGAATTGTCCACCGTAAAGAGATTCGGAGGCTGATGTTTCAAGCGTTAGCCCTTCGTCGGAGCGAATCCGATTCGCCGGATTCGCTCCGACGAAGGGCTAACGCTCGAAACGCCAGCTTCCGAATCTCTTTACGGTGGACAATTCACATTATCAACCCAGTTGATAAAACCAAATTATTTTAGTGTGTAGTATGGCTATTAATATATTTTTAGAATTTTTTGCGGTGTTTTGTTGAGTCTGTAGGGCTAGTCAAAATATAAACAAGACCATTAAACATTTGCAGTTACACACTGAAATACACGTATGGAATAAGAGATTTATTATCAAACCAATACTTTTCCGTCTTCTTGAAAATTTACTTTCAACTGTGTGTAGTTTTAAGTCTACCCAGGAGAACCCAGGAGGACTACGAAGAACCTGTTTAACGGGCTTCCTGGAGTACAAATACCTAGGGATTTTTTTTGCTTCTTATTTGTACTCTATTGGAGAAGTAAATAACTTAGAAACAGTTGATCACTTCGTAATGAACAGGCTAAAAACTGTTTTTCTGGTTTCTATTTATGTTGGCCATTCTGGTATTGATGCCACACACAGATCAGAAGAAAGAGGTATGGTTCACTTACATTTCAAAATTGTTATTTTATTACATATGGGAAAGCTCGTTATTACAGCTAGCCCTGCAAATGTTCATTGAAGGTCTAAGTGAATGTACAAACTTTATATTAAACCTGTGAGATTGAATATAAATATTATTTATTAGGGAGTTACCCTATGGAACAAACTGCCCAGTGATGTAGTGGAAGTTAAAAGCATTAACTTATTCAAATCCAAGTTCAAAGTCTAAAAGTTGTTAATATGAAAACATAATTTTGTTATTGATTTTAGAATTTTTCTTGTACTTCTTTTAGGGTCTCCTTTAGATAGAGATAACCTTGTGACTTTGTTTAACAGTTTGTCTACTGAAACCAGGGCCACCCAGACAATGAAAACCAATCAGATGGCAGAACTGAAACAACAGATTCCAACATTTTCAAATACGGCCAATCAAATGTCGGGTAGAAAACGATGAAATCTCAACTTGTTCATTGACCGCTGATGTTTACGCAACTACTGTGTACTGCGGCTTTAGGAAGACTTATTTGCCGCACTCAGTTTATTTTTGGGTTGTTGGTTGTTTTAGGAAATAATTGAAAACAAAAGCTGTGCAAGAGTGACACTCGTAAATATATAAGTATATACAAGTTGAGATTTCATTGTTTTCTACTGGACATTTGATTGGCTTGATTTGAAAATGTTGGAATCTGTTGCTTCAGTTCTGCCATGTGATTTTTTTTGGAATTGTTTGGAAATTATTCCAAGTTTGTGGCTTTGATAAAGTTTCTTCAGTAAAGGGGATATGTCACGGCTTGCACATCTCGCACATTTTTTAAATTCGCTGTTTGTAATCCATGTCAATTTTCACCATCCTAAACTGTCCTTGTTCCTTTATGTTTTATTATTATCTCTTTGGTGTTTCTCTATCTGTGAACTACATGTACAGTATTATTTTCAAGTTTCCTTCAATTTAAAAGTAATTTTGATGCAGTTAAATGCAATTTAACTAAGTTAACTACAAAGAGAAGCTGGTATTTGTCAAGCGGTCAGCGGTCTGCTGTGGGCAGGGCAGGCTCAGTGCCCCCCAGCGTTGTAGTGTGTTTCAGCGTGGCATATCAAAGCGGTTTTTGTAGCTGAGCTTGGAGTTATCCTGCCGGTTTTCTTTTGCCCTCCCCTCTCCCCTCTCCCCTTCCCCTTTTTCCACTGTTTATCTCAGTGTGACAGGTGCCTGAATGACTGCTTGTGGGGGCTCATGGTTGGGTTGCGGGGATTGCCAGCCATGGGAGCGTTTCACTGTCTAGGGGCTGGCTGATCTCAGTGGAGGCCCCCAGACATCCCGGGCACCTATCTTCCATACAGCTTGATGCAGTAGTTAATGTTTGGCCAAAATAATTCAAAATGCCCTGACTCTGCTCCGTTAGGCATGTAGGATTTGATCCACCAAATGATATGTGGAATACTTATTTGATTTGTGGCTGTTTTCGTAGATGATGAGGCCATGGGTGGTCGAACACGAAGTCTTGACAGCTTAGAGCCTGAAGATGACGAAGAAAGGGAACTTCCAATTAAAAAGAAGAGGCACAGATCTGTTGAGGAATCTTCTGACACTGGAAAGAAGGGCGAGAAGATTAAAAGAAGACAGCAGATGGAGAAAGATTCGTCTGAAGGTAAGGGTGTATAGAGCTGTTGTTAAAGGCCGTAAGTTGTAACACCTGTTTACGGCAGAGTATGCTTGATGGACCCTTGATGTTACAGGTTGATGTTACAGTTGATAAATTTCACCCACAAAGTAGTTTGTTACGGGTGTGAAGATCGAGGCTACAGGTGACTTAAAACTTAATGACAGCCCTGGACGTACTGTAATTACAAGAATCAGAAGCAAGGTGCATGAATTTACAGTGCAGGTTGTGGTTCAAGGGGATTATTCATGCCGAGAATCACAAAACTCAAAGGACTCTCACATTCTAACTGGTACCAACTGGAAATTCATGGGCATATCGCTTTCATTAATGACTCAAATTTTCGGAACAAAGTAATTTTAACATTTAACTTTAACATCAACATGTTAAGCCTTGTGTAATTTCTCCACACAAGGTTGAAGTAGGCAAGTGGAAGCAGGAAGATATTTTTTGCAAACTCTCCCAAGTAGGGTTATAAAAAATATATGGAGGCCAGTGAGGGGAATTTTTATGTTGATACTGAGGCCGCTAACGAAGCACAGGAGTCGTTTACAGCCCTTATCTGCTTCTTTAATACAGTGGAACCCCGCTTTACGGCCACTCTGGCGTTAACACGGCCCCCTCGTTATTACGGCCGCTATATTCTGGTCCCAGCAAAAGTTCAATCAGTCATTTTCTTATTTCTGTGGCCCGTTGGTGACCGGATCGACGGGGCTCCTCTGTAGTTCCTTTTGTAGCTGTTTTTAAAATCGTCACGCAACGAAAGTGAACTAAGGTATTGCGTGACCATGACGTTAACGGATATGACGGAGTATTCCTCGATAATTATGGGATTATATTTTTTGTTTTCTTCAGACGAGGATGATGATGACGATGAACAGAGAAAGCGAAAAAGGAAAGTCAAAAAGCGGCAACTTAGCGGTGGGGTGGTCATCACCAAGACCCTCAGTCCAGAACGGGAGGAGAAAGACTGGGGAGACGAGGAATACGAGGAGGAGCGAAGCGATTTGGACTGGGAAGAACGAGGAGAGCTGGACTTCGAACGCCAGCTGAATTTAGAAAAGAGAAGACAAGATCTTCAACGGCAGCTTGCTCTGATGGACGAAGAGGAAGCCGCGAGGGAGAAAGCCGACAGAAAGGTCAAAGAAGTAAAGAAGGAAAAAGACGAAGAACCAAAGCCAATGGTTCCCGTGGTGCATAGCAAGCTGCACCCTGAGAAGTCGTCCGTTTCTCCTGGGGACGAATTCTCACCAGTCTCCTCGCAGTCCACGCCTAAGAAAAAGAAGAAAAAAGCTGACGGTGAACCGAAAAAAGCGAAGACGAAACGCAAGTTGTCACCGACAGCTAAGGAGGTCAAGAAACGGAAAGGTGTCAAGCCAGTTTCTGAGGGTTTGGGGAGTGTGGTTATGGACGAAAGAGTTCGAAAAAAGCCAGATTTACCACCAGAAAGGACTAAATTGGCAGAAGCTCGTGCACAGCATGATTTTGAAGTAAGTGGCGAAGAGAAGCCCCGCACTACAAAAAAGAAACAACTGAAGACCAAAGTGAAGGAAAGTCAGGGACTCAAAAGTTCCGGGGATGCTTATTTAAGTCCCGCGGGTCCCTCGGGTATTGGTCCCCAAGGAACTCCAACCAGGGAGGAAATCCCGCGCGAGAAGAGGTCGTATACTCCCGAAGAACAAAGACCCCCCACGGAAAAGGTACGCAGAAGAACAGCTTTATCCTCTCCCGAAGGTTCCGACTCTCCGGCTCTTCGTCATGCGTCTGAGAGCAGGACTCGTAGGGTCACAGATCCCACCGAGGAAGGGAGCCCCCGTAAACCTGTCCGTGAGGCTCATACTGCCGGGCCACTTGGGGAGGTGGAATATAAAACAAAAGCGAAAGGGTACGAAAAGCGTTACAAATCAGAAGGGTCACCAAATGCTCCGGAGCATGGCCGAAGGGAACTGGTAAAAGATACCCGGCATGTCGAGGAAGGAAGGTCTGACAGGAGAAAGAAAATTATGGAAGAAGATCCACCGCGCAGCCCATCTCCCGAGGATATCCCCGGGCGGGGCCCAATCACATCACCCGGGGAACAGCGAAGGCAAAGGACCCCGCCACCACCTAGGGGGGATAGACGAGGACCACAGACCCCACCGGGTGAGCCTGATTTTGATAACGATGTACTGAAGCAAACAGCAAGCGATCGAGGCCCGCTCCGCCGTCGAGGACCTTACACTCCCCCACCCCCCACTGCTACCCCTGGGAGGACAAGAGGTGACAAAAATCGCGACGATTTTTTTGAGGGGAGGTCTGAGGCGGTGCCGTATAGGGATGAGGGTGGTCCTCCGCGGAGTAAAGAACGAAATGAACGCGAAAGTCGATATTCAAAACAGAGGGGTGAAGAGAGCGTAGATGACTTGTCACGAGGTGGCAGAGGGCATCCTCAGTTAGACGAAGGCTACCCGAGGAGCCGAGCTCGAGACGAAGAACTTGGAAGAGGACGACATCGCGAGGACCGCCAAGAAGACTATCATCAGCGAGGTCGCCCGAAAGACGAGCGAGTTGATGACTTGTACCGGATGCGAGATCGTGAACCAGAGCGAAGTGAAGACCATCACCGAAGCCGAGCCGAAGAACTCCGAGGCGACGATCTCCCACGGCGAAAACCAGACGGAGATGACGAGTATCTTCGGCGAAGAGATGAGCGTGAAGAGGACCATTTACGGGTGCGGAATCGGGAGCCTGACAAAGATGACGAGCGACCCCGACGAAGAGACGAGCGAAACGACGAGCATCAACGAGGCCGTGTTCGTGAAGAGCACGAGGATGATATGCAGAGGTCTCGCGGCGGACGTGATTTTCCCAGGCGTCCGTTTGAGGGAGGAGATAAAAGACATTGGGAAGGACGTGGAGAGAGAGACGTCAGAGAAGTACAGTTTGGCGACCGGGATAGAAGAAGGCCTGATATTCCCCGACCGGACATAATAGACAAGTAAGTGTTTTTGACTAACCAAGGGCAGATAACGCAAGAGTACGAGATTTAATCCCCCACATAGGCCTTGCTTCCAACGTAAGTCCTCTCAAGCTGTTTTTTGTTCACTTGTAGCTTCAGAAATCCTAGAGGGTATAAAAATAATCGACCATGTGTGTCCAAGTTGGCAATCCGGACAGCTGAACACGCATTTTCATCCAAAACATTTATCTTCCGGAGGACTGGATACCATATCTAAAAATAGCTTGAAAGAAACCTCCTTTCACTCTCGTGGGCTATTGTTGTTTTTAAGTCTGCTCAAATTTTCATGAGTCTTGTTGCTTTTAGCCGTGGACGAGACAGACCTGGTGAGAGGCCACGTGACAGAGAAGGTCGTCATCCCCCCTCCGGACCTGACTATCACCGACGGACGCCCCCAATCCCCCACGGGTCTCGACGGTCACCCCCACCCCACGGACCGCCGGGGGCTCCTCATCGTTTCGACGAGCGAAGACGTAGTTTATCTCCGGGAGGTCGCAGGGAAGAAAGTTATCGCCAGGGTCCACCTAGAGATCAAGGGGGGTATGGTATGGGACGAGAGCCAATGCGTGGAAGGGGTGGGTACCCCGCGCCTTTTGATAACCGGAGCCGACCCACAGAGGGTCGACGAAGAAACTCACCCCCTCCTAGACAGTACGTGGAACGCGGCAGAGGTGCACCTCGGGGGAGGGGAAGTAGAGGTAGGTAGATCTTTGTAACTAATTGTTTTTTTTTCTACTCTTTTTTTGTCCGCGGTTGCAATTCTTAGCTTTCACTCTTGACTCTATCATGTCGTTGTCCCGTTGATCTTTCTACGTAGTAATCAGCCTTGCTCCAGTATCATTCTATAGTTATAAACTCTTTTCTAGGAGGAGACTAGACAGTTAGCTTAACCAATCATCCACGCTGCCTTCGTTCCTTTGATTACGCTTAAAACGAATGATATCGCATTGCTTACAGGTGGCCGAGGCTTCCCTGACAGGATTCGACCGTCAGGGGACCGGTATCAAGATTCGCCTCGCGACAGAGGAGCACCATGGGACCTGGAGCGCCGTCGTGACAGGGATTATCCACGTGAGCCACGTGACCGGACCCGGCCGCATGAGGAGCCACGTGACAAAGACAGACGTCCGAGAGGAGATTTGTCTCCAGGCCGAGGGCCGAGGCATTGGGAAGATAGAAAGGGCGGTAAGTGTTTGCATCACTGCTTCTGTCTGGGCAGTCTGTTCGTAGATTTACTGTTTAAGAATCGATTGAGTTTTGCAGTTTTATAACCACTCAGAAAAATAGTACGAACATCTACGAGGAAACCGAAGGATGGCCTGTCAGCCCGAAGTATTTAAGTTTACGTTTGTCGCTTTTATAAGGGAGCTCTAGTGAAACAAACCAACAAGCCAATTATTTCACGTCCAAACTGATTAAACAGGTTAGCGGACAGCCTTTCACTTGACTGTGGCATTGAATTTCGCCCAAAACCTTGTTACTGCACTTCAGTCAACAATAACAGTCTTTCTATAAATAAAACTACTCTCACCCAGCTATCTGCACTATACGTAAAACTAATTAAGAAATAGAAAACATGTGCCGCGTTGCTATCGAGTCATAGAAACACGAGTGAAAGTTTGGGAGAACGAGAAATGCTGTGGGAACACGAGCCGCAGGGGATTGTTTCCACAGCTTTTTCGAGTTCTCCCAAACTTTCACGAGTGTTTCTATAACTCGATAGGAACACGGAAAACATGTTTTCTATTTCTTTTAGAAAATACCGCGACGAAGAAAAAGAAAAAGAACTTGTTTGCTTCGATCATCAAAATGAAAATTCTCTTTGCTCGTGCCATCATTACATCAACAGCTCGTGCGAACTAAGGAGAGGGTTTCCTTGTACTGTACCTCTAGACCGGGTTGTTCAAAGCCCGGTTAAGCTAACCCAGGGTTAGCGAGAATTTTGAGTTTGAATTTGCAACTGTTTGGTGAGTTTTTCTGTTTACATTGTTTATCCTTCTGTTTTGAGTTTGGATAATCTCCAATAACCCAAAACATAAGCAGTGAAAAACATTTTTAAACACGAAAAAAGAATACTTCGGTTAACTTTTAATCCTGGGTTAGCGTTAACCGGCTTTCGAACAACCCGGCCTTGACGAACAAAGGACTCTCCGTATTCGGCTTGCAGTATCAAATATGTGCGCTATGGCTTAGTGTTCTCCTTCAAATTAAAGTATCCTCGTGGTTTCTCTTCTCCAGGGAGCCCGGGACGAATTGGTAGTCCACCACGCGAACGCCGGGCGCATGAGCAGGAGAAAACACCGCGCGAGCTGGAGGAAGAGCGCAGGCGCCGATCAGATGAAGAAGAGGAAGAATGGGAATACGAAGAAGATATGGGAGAGGAGAAGGATAAGATCCCACGACAAGGAGAAAGGTGTGAAAACATGATTTAGGGCTGCTTAGTTTTTTTTTTTATTATTTATTTATTTATTTTTTTAACAATACGGTACAGTACAATAATTGACATTACTTACAATACTGATTACTTACACTAATAACAATACACTACAACACTTACGTCTAATTACGTACATTACCCACGGTATTTACAATGCTCCTTACTAACAAAGGTTATAATACTCTTCTTACATTATTTACATTTTTCCCCTAATTAATATTTTTACTTTAAAATGACATATAGTATGAACTTCGAGTTTATCTAAAAGATTACATAAATTATTTACTTAATGTAGAAAAAACAAAAAAACAAAAATAAATAAATAAAATGAAATAAAATAAAATTTACACACAGACACACAAAGAGGTTCATCAGCAATATTTGTACTTGATTACCTTAGGTTAAATTCTCAATTTTCCATTGCTTTTTAATCTGATTTATAAATTGTAAAGTATTAAGATTTTTCTCATTAATTTTGCAATTATATACGTATTTTTTTGTTAGTAAGATGAGCAAATCTAGTCGGCGTCGGAGGTCATCACTAATAGCAGGCGGGGGGTAATTCTGAAGAAAAAATTGGTCAACTGATAAATTTATGCGGGTGTCATTGAAAGTATTGAACCATGATAGGATTTTGTGATAGAATTGAACATTCATAGGGCACTCCAAAAAGGTGTGCTCTAATGAATCAGGATTTTTACATTGAGAGCATATGTCATCATTCCTAATTTTGAATAGCTTGAGTTCCTTATTAGTGACTAAAATTCTGTGGAAAGCCTTATAACCAAATTGTCTTAACTTTTTGTCACTTGTCGTTTTGTAAATTTTGTGTACGATCCCTTTCCAACTAGAGTCAAAGTTTGGAAAGCGTTTACACCACCTAGGGCTGCTTAGTATATAAACAATCAATTATTAGCTTCTCTCTCACGATGAAGTCGCGTGAGATGTTGATCGCGACATTTCCACTGTCTGCTGCTGGTCCTAACGGCCGTTTATTTCAGCTTGTATAGCTGTGCTTTTAAAACCCGCACTCTCTTGAACCGTCGTGTAGTCATTCTGCAGGTTACGTAAAAAAAGAAAGATCAGGACGTTTCACGGGCTTTATTGTATGAAATAACTTAAAATACCTGCCACTTTCTTTTTACATAGCGCTAGTTTGATTAAGGTAATTCCTTAGTATTGCATTGCGCATCCCTACTGCGCACGATTTTCGCGTCATCAGCGCGTGCACATGAGCGCGTGCACGTGCAAAACGTAAGAGATTTCCCTCAAAATAAGCTCAATAACGGAAAAAATTCTCCTTTTCTCTTAAACGAGCACGGTGACCCCCCATTTTTATTTCAGGTATTTGCCAAGACTAGTCTAATGAAGAACATATTTGAAGAGGGAAAAAAGTTTGATAGTAGAACATGACTTTTTTTTGGAAAACAGTTCCCAACTGGGTGCATTTTGGCCAAGGCGAGGACTTCAAGTTAACCACGGAACTGTCCGAAAAAGTGCAATATCCCCGCAACCAAGCAATCAAAAACGGCTTAAATGAAGCAATACTGCTTATGTCAATAAATGAAGCTTTACTTTCAAGACAAAACTTTGTGCCTTTCAATTAACCAAGATTTAATTCTGTATGAAGGTGATTCGAACTTTGAACGCACAACCGGTAAAAATACCCCATTTTAAGAGCCTCCTGACGCGTAAACAAGCACGGTGACCCCATTTTTTTATTGCATTTTTATAATGTTCATATCATGAATGTTCATTACGCCAAGTTTCAAAAAAAGTTTGATAGTAGAACAATTTCAAGGGAATTACCTTAAGGTAATTCCTTAGTATTGCATTGCGCATCCCTACTGCGCACGATTTTCGCGTCATCAGCGCGCGCACATGAGCGCGTGCACACGCAAAACGTAAGAGATTTCCGTCAAACTAAGCTCGATAACGGAATAAACTCTCCTTTTCTCTTAAACGAGCACGGTGACCCCCGATTTTTTTTTCAGGTATTTGCTAAGAACCGTCTAATGAAGAACATATTTTAACAGGAAAAAAAGTTTGATAGTAGAACATGATTTTTTTTGGAAAACAGTTCCCAAATGGGTGTATTTTGGCCAAGGCGAGGACTTCAAGTTAACCACGGAACTGTCCGAAAAAGTGCAATATTCCCGCAACCAGGCAATCAAAACCGGCTTAAATGAAGCAATATAGCTTATGTCAATAAATGAAGCTTCACTTTCAAGACAAAACTTTGTGCCTTTCAAGTAACCAAGATTTAATTCTGTATGAAGGTAATTCGAACTTTTAACGCGCAACCAGTAAAAATACCCCATTTTGAGAGCCTGCTGACGCGTAAACAGGCACGGTGACCCCATTTTTTTATTGCATTTTTGAAATGTTCATATCATGAATGTTCATTACGCCAAGTTTCAAAAAAAGTTTGATAGTAGATCAATTTCAAGGGAATTACCTTAAAACGCGAGCAAAAATCTGGGAGTATGCATGTCAAGCTTAGGTTTTCGAATTCTTCCGAACGTACCCCTGGTTGTTAGGCCAAGCCATGTAAACACGGGTGCCATTTTCATAGCCTGCGAGCAGGCTCACATTTGGGAGCACACGCGCGGGCGGCAAAGAGCGAATTCAAAAGCGAAGCGATCCTTCATGGAGGAGTCTGGTGACGAGGTGCGAAGAAAGTGTCGTCACCAGACTCCTCCATGAAGGACCGCTTCGCTTTTGAATTCGCTCTTTTCCGCCCGCGCGTGTGCTCCCAAATGTGAACCTGCTCGCAGGCTACCATTTTCAGGTTCTTAAACCTTGACTTTTTTTTTGAAAAGGACTTTGTCTTACACGCCTTCTCTTAACCATGTTGTTGCTATTTTTTCTCGATCGACAGAAAACGACCGAGAGACACTGCTTCGTCTGCTTCGACCATCGAGTCCCCAGTAGGGGGAAAGAGACGTCGAAGTGGCGAAACACCGGAAATGGAAGAAGCGCCGATGAAAGACGCACCGGAAGGCGGCGAGAAAGGTGATCAGCAGGAAGCGGCCGCCACCACCACTACGGGAACACCTGTCAAACAAACTGCAAAAATCAAGAAGAAAAAAGTCAGTAAAAAAGAGGGAAAATTGCCGAAACCTGACAATGAAGCTAATGTGGACGTTAAACTACCTCAAGGGTCGCCTGCAGAATCTGAAGATCTGTTGGAAGGCGAGAGGCCACCCAAACCCGAGAAAAAACACAAGAAAGAGAAAGGAAAAATCAAGGAAAAAGTCGCGAAAAAGAAGAAGAAAGTTACCACAACGTCGACAGAAGAACCCGTGATAGCTACGGAATTGGCCGAAGAACAAACGAACGTGACCGAAGAGAGTGGCGCCACTTCGTCAGAAAATAATATCGGGGAGGTGGCGCAGCCGTCAGAAGACGAACCTGTTTCCAAGTTGACCAAGAAACGAAGGCATCCGACAGCTCCTGAAGGGGAGGAGGTAAAGATGAAGGGAGGGGATAAACCACCGAAGAAAAAGAAAAAGAAGAAACATCAACCTGAGGTTGTCGTTCAGCCTTGGGCCGACCTCGAAGGCGAGGACGAAGAGACAGTTGTTGACAAGTCCGAAACTAACGAGCGTCCGGGCATCGAAAACGACGAGCAGCTTGCTCAAACGAAAGAAAACGAGGACAAGAAATCATCTGACACAGTGACAGATGAAAGGGACGCGGAAACGCAGGATTCTTCAAGAGTCGAGGAGTCACAAGCGATGTTTAGCGATTGGAGCGACGACAGCCCGATCGGAGACGACAACTGGTCCGATATAAACGAACCGGAGATTTCCGAGAAGCCGAAGACCGACGACAAAGAAGACGAAACTGTGGGAGCGTCGCCTGTTCCGAATGCAGCGCCAGCATACGATGATGTTTACGATCCGATTAGCGATGACGAACTTGACGCGATGTTAGGGGACGAAGACGAAGAGGGTGGGGCAAGTGTTTCGGATACCAAAGACTCTGCCAGTGCTCCCATGGCGGTTGAAGAGGTTGACTGGAGCGCGTTAGTCTCAGCGCAAAGCACTTTAGAGAAGACAGGTACTTAACATTTGTCTTGTTCTTTATTCTCCTCCATGTTATGGAACGGCGGCAAACTGTACATTTTACTTATAGATGGAAAATTTATCTACGGGGTTGAAAATTGGAACGTGTCCCGATTCTCAGTTAGTTATTCGCAGAAACTAGAAAAGCAGAGGAACTGATTTGTACAGCATGGTATTATAATGGCTCATAAGCCATGATGGCTAAGCCAATGAAAACTCTCGAATTGCATTATCAAATGATCCAGTTTTAAATAATCCATAGTACTAAAGTTGGATCATTGGATAATGTGGTTCTGGAGTTTTCATTGGCTTTGACATCATGGGTCATGAGCCATTATAATGCCATGCTCTACAAATATGGTAAGCATAATCGTGATTTTTTGGTGGAGTTTTTATTTTTTTTGTAGTTTAGTCTTCTATGTTTAAGGGACGTCTTTATTAAAACAATTATTCCACTTGCGCTTGTTGGATATGGGATGATTATAGCCAACTCATATCCAACACGTGCTCGTGGAGTAATTGTTAATTATCACTCTATTTTGTCGGCTCATTTCTCGGTTTGTCATATGATTTTTGTTGTAACGTTTATTATCATCCTTTTCTTTTCCACTTTTCAAATTCAAAGCAACCAAATATGATCGACCTTGACTGTCTTGATTTAAATTTTGGATTTACAGGAGAAGAGCCTGGGTCTCACCTCAAGCGGTTTACACCTGGTCACGTGTTCTCTCGCATCGGAATTTCTTCTTCGCTTGCTGGTCCGCGGCTTACCAAACTGGTGCAACAAGCATGCGCGGTGGTGGCGAAGGATAAATCCTCTGGGGTAGAGACAGTAGATTCAATGGACGTTGAGGATGCGGCTGACTCGCAAGTTATCGCTAGTGTCGGTGCGCTTATGGCAGGCGCGGCTGCAAAAAGGCGTGAAAAAGAGATGTTGTTTTCGAGCGTGGGGCCATGCAGGCGAGCGCTTTGTGCCCGTAGAGATCTGGCGATGAGAAAGCGGCTTAGGAGGCTGACGGCAAAGGTATGTTTAGTATTTTCCGTCTTATTAGCACGTTTTTTGTTTCTGGTGTCCGTGGTTCAAATCCTCCATCCCTCCACCAACTGCTTCAACCGACTTGCTCTCGGTTTTTTTTTCCAGTCGAGACAACAACAACCAGTTGATTCTCCGAGACCAGACTAAGCCCTCTGCAAAAGACCTCTGTATTCGACTCGAAGTTGCTTAGCAACTGATCGCGCCATCAGGGTTTCACCAGTCTCGAAACATCCGCGGGTTTTCGCAGTTTTCCTTGTTGGATACTCGACGGGTACTTCAACGACTACTTCCCACGGAGGCAGCGCGGCCGAGTAGTTAGGGCGCCGCGGTCGCGGGTTCAAGTCCCG